>WNGS01061674.1:11832981-11845297 GCA_020271785.1 Procambarus virginalis | reverse complement strand
CAGCAGGTCTTCTGCAGTTACTCTGCTGCTGCAGCTAGCAGCAGAAGAGTAACTGCAGAAGGCCTATTGGCCCATACGAGGCAGCTCCTATTTACAGGAGGCGTGTGTTCTTGTTCTGGAACAAGCACGCTGTTCTTGTGGACAGTGTGTTGTTCTTGACTCGTCGCCTCCGCTCATTGGGCTTACAAGTAAATGTAATTTACATTTTTTCCTCGTTAAGCTTTGATTAATGAGAAAAAGAGCTATTTCGTGGTTGAAAATGCAAAGGCTGATTAATTATGGTCATTGCACATTAATGGTACCGAGGATGAATGTCCCCTCGGCCCGGTCTCCTGACTAGTGGTCTGATCACCAAACTGTTAGACGCCCCTCTTCGCAATCTGACCAATAGATTACAGCCCAAGTGTTCAGGTATCATTTGGAGGTGTTTATCAAGTTCCCTGTAGAGCACCGTGAGTGGCTGACTGGCTAGTTACGCTCCTTGTGTTTAGCGGGAAGGTGGTGGAAAGTCTTGGTGTCTTCCTGTTGATACTTTTCTCTAAAGTATCATTTGCACCTTTACTCTTTAAAGGGGTTATTCACTTGCTGCTGTGACTGCTGGTATCTTAAGAAATTATGCACGTGTGCAGATTTTTAATTAGTCCCTCTGATATTTTCCAAGTTGACCAGACCACACACTAGAAAGGTCTCTCAAGTCTCAATCGACTTGAGAATGGTCCAGGACGGACCGAAACGTCGTCGTCCCTTCACCTTCTAGTGTGTGGTCTGGTCAACTTACTTTAGCCACGTTATTGTGACTCATCGCCTGCATATTTCCAAGTGTAAATTATTATCCATCTGATGACCAAACTATTGACTGGACGATGTGAAGAGACGACGACGTTTCGATCCGTCCTGGACCATCATCAAGTCGATTGTACATCTCTTGCCTGCGCTCCATGCAGTGTTGAGCGAGGGACAACGTACAGAACAAATTGAAATAAGTTTATTGAGGTAAAATACACACAAAGGGATGAGGTAGCTCAAACTACTCTCACCCCGTTCAGTACATCGTGTTAATACATACATAGACACACATCACAAGCAGTAAACGTATTACCGAACATTCTGAGAGATAAACATATACATTTCCTACGTACAGAACAACGTACTGGAGTGAACGATATGGAAGAAAGTGCAAGATTGAACCAGTGAAGAGCAGGGGTGCCATAGGCACAATCAGAGAACACTGTATAAACATCAGAGGTCCGCGGTTGTTCAACGTCCTCCCAGCGACTATAAGAAATATTGCCGGAACAACTGTGGACATCTTTTAAACTGGACTGTTTTCTAAGAGAAGTTCCGGATCAGCCGGGCTGTGGTGGGTATGTGGGCCTGCGGGCCGCTCCAAGCAACAGCCTGGTGGACCAAACTCTCACAAGTCGAGCCTGGCCTCGGGCGGGCTTGGGAAGTAGAACAACTCCCAGAACCCCATCAAGCAGGTATCAAGCAGGTAAGCAGGCAGTTTGAGACATTTTAAGTGGTCCCATTGAGTTGGATTCCGACAGTAAAAGACCTTTGCACGTTCTCCATGTCGGCAATTTCTTCGGTTTAGCATGTAACAATATTCCCCCTAGAGAGCACTAGTGTCTTAAAAAGAGTTCCATCACTGGTCTGTCATCTATTGTTTGAAAGGTTCTTGTTATACAACCTGACATTTTCCTTGCAGTTGTGACGGCTACTTTGTTTTTTAATTAAGGTCTTCCGATATCATTACTCCCAGATCTTTTATATTGCTTTTCCGTTCTATTGCCGGTCGGCCGAGCGGACAGCACACTGGACTTGTGATCCTGTGGTCCTGGGTTCGATCCCAGGCGCCGGCGAGAAACAATGGGCAGAGTTTCTTTCACCCTATGCCCCCTGTTACCTAGCAGTAAAATAGGTACCTGGGTGTTAGTCAGCTGTCACGGGCTGCTTCCTGGGGGTGGAGGCCTGGTCGAGGACCGGGCCGCGGGGACACTAAAAAAAAAAGCCCCGAAATCATCTCGATAACCTCAAGATAACCTTGAGGTTACCTTGAAGCAGTTCCTGGGATCAGTGTGCACGCGGCCCGGTCTCTGGGCCAGCTTTCATGATGGGATCGACTAGGCTGTGGGTTACGGTGAGAGGAGAGACCTCACGGTGGCAGGAGGTCACAGTAATTGTGGTAAAACGTACGGTTGAGAGGCGGGACCAAAGAGCCAGAGCTCAACCCCCGCAAGCACAATTAGGCGAGTACAATTAGGTGAGTACAGTTGGCCAGGGAATATTATAAGAACATAAGAACAAAGGTAACTGCAGAAGGCCTATTGGCCCATACGAGGCAGCTCCTATCTATAACCACCCATAATGAGTATGAAATGACCCCAAATCAAAAGAGGACGACTCCCGGAAATAGCAAGAGAGATGGATGGTCGTGGCGAGCGACACATCCTTGAGCGTGGCACCGAAGACTCGGGTAAATAGGACGACATAATTAGCATGTGGGAAGACGGCAGAATGGCCGTTAAGAAACCTGAGGAAGGAGGTCCTGGGAGCGATGTGCACCGTGTGTGAGAGGCCAGTATGCTGCACGAGCCTGGAACCCACAGTATACGAGTGGTCCACGTGCACGAATCATGATCGAGGCTGCCAAGTTTGATCTCCGGCCGGAACAGAAATAATTGAGCACTTTTCCTTTCGCCTGATACATCTATTCACCTAGCAGTAAATGGGCGTCCCGGATGAGGCAGTGGTAAAACACACACACACACACACACACACACACACACACACACACACACTCACTCACTCACTCACTCACTCACTCACTCACTCACTCACTCACTCACTCACTCGGCGCCTCGCGCGCAATTTGGTCAGGGTTCGAGTCCTGGCCAAGGAGCTGGTTCTTAAGGAGTAGCGCCCAGTCCTTAACTATTCGCCCCTGTTCACCCAGCAGTAATTGGGTACCTGGTTATTAACAGATTAATGGGCTGTGTTCCAGGGAACAGTAGCGGGTGCGGTTTACCAAGAGCTACAGGAAGAGAGAGAGCTCTCAGCCTGTTCCTGTACCCACCTGTGTATAGCAAAAAGTACCCGTGAGTTAGGCAATTGTAGTGGGTCGCATCCTGCAGAAGGTTAGTAGTTGACCTAGACTCCTAGAGTGACCTCGATAACCCCGCGTCCAGCCTTCCTGGTCCCCAACAACGGGAATTAACTTTTAATAGCAAAAATTTACTAAAACCATCCTAGTAAATATTGGGATGTGTGGAGACGAGCCTCGAACAACAACTGAGAGGATTAACTGTGAGGAAAGGCTAAGTGGACTACATCTCTCCTTACTTCAGAAAGAGAATCGGAGACATGATAACGACATATTAGATTATCAGGAGAACTGTGATGGACCAAGAACATGTTCAGTACGTGGTACATTTGAACAAGACATTATGAATTTAAACTTGGCAGAATGTTAGAAAGTCACTGTTGAGGACTCGAGAGGACAGTTGCCAGGGCAGAGGAGCGTCAACAGTCACTATATGACAGTGGACAGCTGTCCATTACGTCAATATATGGACGATCATAATTACTATAAGTACTGTCCAAACAGGAGGATGAGCTGCACTACAAGCAGGAAGAGTCAATGACAAAGTTATTCGTCGTGAGCAGGCGATGAGTCACAATAACGTGGCTAAAGTATGTTGACCAGACCACACACTAGAAGGTGAAGGGACGACGACGTATCGGTCCGTCCTGGACCATTCTCAAGTCGATTGAGTGTGCGGTCTAGTCAATATCAACTTATTCGTCGTGACCTTGATAATTACATGTAAAGTTGACGCGGGGAAAGACCGCTCTGAGCACACCATCGCCGCAAGTATTGGTCGGGACAAGACCTAACACCATGAAGAGGCGGGTTTGGTGGGTTTATCTTCATGGTATGTGTCATGTGTCTGGTATGTGTGATGTGTCTCCGTCTCTCTCTCTCACACAGCATCACCATTGTTGTGGTACGCTTGTTACTCGGGTAATATACTTGTGTGGGATTGTGTCGTCGACTAGGCGCGCGTGTCGTGGAGACAGAGCGTAGCGCGTCAGTATGTAGGTCAGTGATAAACTCGCCAGGTTTACCTTTGGGACGAGGTTATACATTAGTGTAGAGGAAGATGAAGAGGCGTGCGTGTGTGTGTGTGTGTTGTCGAGCCTTGTCGTCGTAGCGCGACACGGCACATTAAGGCGACAAGGAAGCCCCTGTTTCAGGACCTGCATGAAGTGAGAAACATTGCTCTGTCTGAGAGAAGTGGCGGAGGCCCGTACCTGGCGAGATGGCTGATATTGTTGTTTACATTGAAACGCCCTTTGCGGTTGCTGGTGCTACTTAGGTCAGTAGTTGCTGACGTCAGTAGCACCAGCAACCGCAAGGGATGTTAGGTGCTACTGCTGCTCCAGGTTTAAGAATATTTCCGTCGTCGTTATAGTGAGCGAAGGAGACAGATTGCATCCCATATTGGATTTTGGGGCTTCGGCTAGACTGCTGCTTCACAGCTAAATTTGAGGAGAGTGGGTGAGCGTGGCGATGACGAGGTGGCCCGGACTGTAAATGTCTTCTTTTCCCTCGGCCTTGCCTGGCCTTGCCTGGCCTTGCCTGGGCCTTGCCTGGGCCTTGCCGGGGCCTTGCCGGGGCTTTGCCGGGCCTTGCCTGGCCTGGCCTGGCCTGGCCTGGCCTGGCCTGGCCTGGCCTGGCCTGGCTGGCCTGGCCTGGCCTGGCCTGGCCTGGCCTGGCCTGGCCTGGCCTGGCCTGGCCTGGCCTGGCCTGGGCCTGGGCCTGGGCCTGGGCCTGGCCTGGGCCTGGCCTGGGCCTGGCCTGGGCCTGGCCTGGGCCTGGCCTGGGCCTGGCCTGGGCCTGGCCTGGGCCTTGCCTGGGCCATGCCTGGTCTGGTAGGCGCTACTGGTCTTGGTCGCTTGAGCTGCCATTAGCGAGCTCATCTGGTCAGCGCCATTCTACCCCAACGAATGGCCGACCTTCTCGTACGTTGGCGCCCAAAAATTACAGAATTAAAACCACCAAGATAAATAGACGCTGATACGCGTTGGCATTTGTCTTTTGCCTTACCTATATATAGATCTTGAGTGGAACTTGTGTGTTTTGTGGTGGTGGTCGTCTTGATAGTGTGTGTGTAAATGGCAGAGAGCGAGTGTTAATATAGTGTCTTGCGTGCGTGCTTGCGTGCGTGTATTCTCTTGGCTAGTACCCTTTGGTTAGTGTTTTTTTGTTTGTATTCTTGAGGTTAAAGGACGGTGGTTGCGTGCGTGTGAGGAGCAAGGTATAACCTGGTATACGCAGGCATTCACATCCTTTTGCAATGTTTACCTTCATTGCTTTGCAGTTGCTGAAGTTCGGCTCAAGTACCTATTTAAGACAATTTTTTTTTTATGTTTAGCTTGTCAAGGACGTTCTGTAGTTCCTTAGTGTTTCCTTGGTGTGGAGTGTTTAGCAGTCTCTCCGTGTACCTGTAGCAACAGGTTTGACACACGTGTGTCGCGTGACCAGGCACGTGTGTGCATGTGTGTGGAGTGAGTCAGGAACACCTGTCCCCAGGGCAGGTGAGACCAATAGCCTAAAACCTCACCTAAAATCAATAACTCTCCGTTCTCATTTGACTGCAGGATCCTGAAGGATATAATTGGAATTGAAAATAACTATCGTAATTAATTTCTGCGTGAATGTAATTCACATCAAAGAGGGCGTCAGGAGGGAGGTGATTAACGAGGCAGAGAGAGCGGGCTTGTCTGTTTCACGTCGTTCTCGGTATTAGAGAACATTTTTTGGTCCACTCCATGACGAGTATTGTGGCAAGCTTTATGCTGGTGTCCTTGCAAGGAGGGATATTAAAGCTTACAGCACGGAGACGGTCTTGCCCTCGCCTTGGTGAGTGTTGGGACCCTTTCCCAAAAGATCAAAGTAGCACGGGCTATGGTGAGCCCGTAGTGGACTTACCTGGCACAGGAGCGAGGCAAGTTGCACGGGCTATGGTGAGCCCGTAGTGGACTTACCTGGCACAGGAGCGGGGCTGTAGGTGTATCATACGCATCATTGTGCGTATGATGAGGTGTTAAGAAGTGTGGACATGTGGGGCTCTTGGGAGGGGTGTTAGTGCCTCCTCCATCGCTACTAATCCTCCCCCATCCCCCTCCCCCCCATTCATCCATCAACCTTTCCAAACTATTGTATAAACCTGTCAGATGGTGTCAGTACTGGCAGCCCCACTCCGCCTGGTGGGAGACACGGACCCGTTGGAGATCAATAGCCCATTCACAGCCTCTCCCCCTCTCTCTCCTCTCCCGTAAAAATAAGATAAGTAGGAGTTTGAATAGTAAGGTGGAGGAGGAGGCCCCTTTACACTCTGCTGCGCCTGGTGACGGGGTCTGCTGTGCCTGGTGACGGGGTCTGCTGTGCCTGGTGACGGGGTCTGCTGTGAGGGCTTCGACCACTGAGGGGCTCAGTGGTCGGAGGTAGAGGCACAAGGAGAGGATAGAGGAACAGTGAATTGAGGAGAAAAGTAACAGGAACCAAGGTCTCATTCCCTTATTGGAAAAGGGAAATCAATGGTGAAAAGGAATAAGGTATGAAGAGTCAATTACCTTCAAAATAAGGAAGCAAAGGGTAAGGAGGAGGAGGAGGAGGAAGTAGGAAGCCAAGCTAGGTGGTATTGGTTGGTGTGTGTGTGTGTGGGGGGGGGGGGGCAGTATGCTAGCTGCTGGCCGTCATAACTTGCTGAGCCATGATCTGGTATGCTTATGGTGGCGTGCGTCCTGGCCTTTGACACGCACTGCTCCAGTACTTTACTGCTTCCAGGACTCAGTGTTTGAAGAGCTCTCCACTGGCTTCTTTATTGAGCTTTATTCTGAATTAAAGAGTCGCTACCAGACATTAAAAGTCTGCTGACTGACCTGACCTGACCTGACCTGACCTGACCTGACCTGACCTGGCCTGGCCTGACCTCCATCCTCGAGAGACTGTAACTTACTGGTAATTGTGTTATCCTCTTGACCGGTAAAACGTCTTCGTTAATACGACTATATAGCACTGGGAAGAAGTCAGGATAAGGACTTGGGATAGGATGGGGGGAAAGGAATGGTGCCCAACCACTTGTGGACGGTCGGGGATTGAACGCCGACCTGCATGACGCGAGACCGTCGCTCTACCGTCCAGTCCAAGTGGTTAGGCTGGACTGGACTGAGTAGGAGGGTTGTGTTCAAGTTGTTCCTTAAAGATTCTACTGGTTTAGGGTGAGATCTTGTGGGCGCCTTAGACAGCATCCTCTGCTGACAGCATCCACCCTCTGGCACCCAATCATAACAAACTCCATTCAAAAATTCTCGCTTTCAATTAAGAATTCCTCTGGCCGCGCTGGAAATATTCCTACCTGCGCCGAGAAGAATGTAATTTCTCAATATAAATACGAAACATCCTTACTAAAAAGTAAAACCAAATACACAATTTATAATAGATTTTCGTCAGAGTGGAAAGAAAAAGTTTAAACCGTCACGAATAAAATAGTTTGTCGTGCAGAAAGGAAAACGGATGAGCGTTTCCATGTCCAGAAATTATATTATAAAACTATTATTTCTTACTAATGGCTACCAGACCTTCACGGCGCTCGTTAGTCTCTGGGTTAAGGACAATTGGCCCCCCCGCCCTTCATTTAGCGACCCGTCCTCATAAACAAAGGCTAAATGTTTATTAAGCTACCCGCCGAACCGCCGGTTTATGAATGAAAAAAAAATATTTGTTGTTATAGATTCAGCTACTCGGAACATGTTCCAAGTAGTACGGGCTATGGTGAGCCCGTAGTGGACTTACCTGGCACAGGAGCGGGGCAAGTAGCACGGGCTATGGTGAGCCCGTAGTGGACTTACCTGGCGCAGGAGTGGTGCTGAGCTTGGAACTGTTTTGTGCACGGCCTCTGCTCCAGACGCACTTCTCTAAATGCGTCACCCTCGTGCACCCAATACCAGTAAGTACCTAACCTTACGCCTAGCTATTCAACACATTCTAATATGCAATAATAACAGTTATGAATACATCTTCGTGGGTTAGAGTGCCGTCTGCCCCCAGTCTTGCCTACGGACAGGCTGCGATGTAGGCGTACAGATGTGTATTCACCTAGTTGTGCTTGCGGGGGTTGAGCTACGGCTCTTTGGTCCCGCCTCTCAACCGCCAACCTACTGGTGTGCAGATTCCTGAGCTTCTCAAGCTCTTATCATTTCTACATTTGAAGCTGTGTATGGAGTCAGCCTCCACCACATCACTGCCTTTGTTGTTGTGTAAGTGTTCCTAAGAGTTATTCATTTATATGGAACAGAAAGTAGCTTTATCTTCGTCCAATAAAAGATAATGTATATAATACCTTCACTTTCTATAATTTAGAATGTCTAATTTCTAGATAATAAAACGCGTTGTTCGCTTGCTATTAATTATTCAGTTTTATGAATAATGTTTTCATTTTTGTTCTTCAGTCACTGTTCTTTTTACTGTGGCGAGTCGTGAGCACCTGTAGTGTAGGTAACAGGGGCATCAGGGTGAAATAAACATTTTGCCCATTTGTCTCCGCCTCCACCGGGGGATCGAACCCGGAGCCTCAGGACTACGAATCCGAAGTGCTGTCCACCCAGCTGTCCACTCCCTGGCCACAGTGGTGGACTGGTCAGTGTCACAGGTGTTCAACATCACTGGTCTGGGGCAGGAACTGTTGACCACACCCCAGGTGACACCCCCCAGAGGTGACACCCCCAGAGGTGACACACCCCAGAGGTGACACACCCCAGAGGTGACACACCCCAGAGGTGACACACCCCAGAGGTGACACCCCCCAGAGGTGACACCCCCCAGAGGTGACACCCCCCAGAGGTGACACCCCCCAGAGGTGACACCCCCCAGAGGTGACACCCCCCAGAGGTGACACCCCCCAGAGGTGACACCCCCCAGAGGTGACACCCCCCAGAGGTGACACCCCCCAGAGGTGACACCCCCCAGAGGTGACACCCCCCAGAGGTGACACCCCCCAGAGGGGACACCCCCCAGAGGGGACACCCCCCAGAGGGGACACCCCCCAGAGGGGACACCCCCCCAGAGGGGACACCCCCCCAGAGGGGACACCCCCCCAGAGGGGACACCCCCCAGAGGGGACACCCCCCAGAGGGGACACCCCCCCAGAGGGGACACCCCCCCAGAGGGGACACCCCCCCAGAGGGGACACACCCCCAGAGGGGACACACCCCAGAGGTGACACCCCCCAGAGGTGACACCCCCCAGAGGTGACACTCAAGGCCTCTCATTAGTTCCTGTTGTCACTCGTGTGCTTCAGGAAGCGCATGCTGGCCTCAAGTGTTTGTGTGTGTGTGTGTACTCACCTATTTGTACTCACCTATTTGTGCTTGCGGGGGTTGAGCTTTGGCTCTTTGGTCCCGCCTCTCAACTGTCAATCAACTGGTGTACAGATTCCTGAGCCTACTGGGCTCTATAATGGGCTCTACTGTGTGTGTGTGTGTGTGTGTGTGTGTGTGTGTGTGTGTGTGTGTGTGTGTGTGTGTGTGTGTGTGTGTGTGTGTGTGTGTGACCAGTTTCGTCCAGGAACAGAATTCATCAGTCACAACCATACGAAACCTGTGCATCTGTCCACAATTATCTCTTTACATTTAGTAAACGCTTTACAAGCTTCATAACGTTGCAACCCAAGGCTGTTATTGTTATAAATTAAGTAGTGTTACGGAGCTCAAAAATGTTTTAATTGATGCAATCAAAGCAGTCATGATTGGAGACTGATGCACCGGTTTCGTAAGTGGTTGTGTAACTGCTTGTTGACTGGTGACCCCCGCGGAGCGGTGGTTACAGCTGGGTTGATCACGGCAGCGACCTCAAGGAGGGGTAGAAATAGCCTAAGCTACTCTATCCCTTTGAGATGTATTTTTTTTTCTCAATAAACATACTTGAACTCAAGGGCCTTGTTTACATTGTAATTATCTCTGCCAGTTGTCTGTTCTTGCGGGTGATGCCGCCTGCATGACGGAGGGATCGCTGGCGTGTTGAACCATCAGCTGCCGGACCCAGAAGAGTGCAGCATCGTCCATTGCTAACTGTAAACGGATAAGTTCAGTAGAACTTCTGGTTTCAACTCTTCTGACCATGTCGTAGCTCAGTCGATTAAGGCAGCGTCTTGGATGCTCTCGGACGTAGGTTCGAATCCTCATCACGGCCCTTGTCGATTTGTTCGTAAACGGATGGTGTTTATTCGCCTGAACAGAGAATCATTAAAATGCTGTCCGCAGCCTGTGTTAGCCTACTGCTGGACTGTGTAGCGTTGGGGTTGGCAGATAGTGTAGGGAGGGGGGTGGGTTGGTGGGGGTAGAGAGCATGCGTGCGGGCGTGTGCGCGCCTAAGCAGGTACTCTGGGGATGTCCCCGCCTCACTCATATTCCTGCAGTTGTTCACCTCGGAGGCCGTATCACCACCACCCAAACATGTTGTGCAACTAGTAGGTTTTTCATTGGCAATATTTGGCAAGAAGGGGGCCAAGGTGCTGCCGTGGGCGGCCCAGGAGGCTGTCGTGGGCGGCCCAGGAGGCTGTCGTGGGCGGCCCAGGAGGCTGCCGTGGGCGGCCCAGGAGGCTGCCGTGGGCGGCCCAGGAGGCTGCCGTGGGCGGCCCAGGAGGCTGCCGTGGGCGGCCCAGGAGGCTGCCGTGGGCGGCCCAGGAGGCTGCCGTGGGCGGCCCAGGAGGCTGCCGTGGGCGGCCCCAGGAGGCTGCCGTGGGCGGCCCCAGGAGGCTGCCGTGGGCGGCCCCAGGAGGCTGCCGTGGGCGGCCCCAGGAGGCTGCCGTGGGCGGCCCCAGGAGGCTGCCGTGGGCGGCCCCAGGAGGCTGCCGTGGGCGGCCCCAGGAGGCTGCCGTGGGCGGCCCCAGGAGGCTGCCGTGGGCGGCCCCAGGAGGCTGCCGTGGGCGGCCCCAGGAGGCTGCCGTGGGCGGCCCCAGGAGGCTGCCGTGGGCGGCCCAGGAGGGTGCCGTGGGCGGCCCCAGGAGGCTGCCGTGGGCGGCCCCAGGAGGCTGCCGTGGGCGGCCCCAGGAGGCTGCCGTGGGCGGCCCCGGGAGGCTGCCGTGGGCGGCCCCGGGAGGCTGCCGTGGGCGGCCCCGGGAGGCTGCCGTGGGCGGCCCCGGAGGCTGCCGTGGGCGGCCCAGGAGGCTGCCGTGGGCGGCCCAGGAGGCTGCCGTGGGCGGCCCAGGAGGCTGCCGTGGGCGGCCCAGGAGGCTGCCGTGGGCGGCAGATATGCAGGAATGTGCGCTTGCTAGTCTTTAAAGCAGCCATTACCCCGACAAAATGTATATTGAAATCCATGAATAGTAATAATGTCCAAAAATATATTGTAAAATACCTTTCGATAATGGTGAATATAATGTTTAAGACATAATGGAAGGAAGATAATACTGGAGAAAGAAGCGTTCAGCCAAGGAAGATATATTTTATACTTTGGGAAACTGGTCGAAAAATATCCTCTTATTAGAACTTTGTGAACCTTTTTCTCTGTTAGTAATTAAAAAGTATTAATTGGCTGTCATGAGTTATGATAGCGTTTAGGACATGTTTACTTGCAGGCCTTGCCCGTGTTGCTGACTCTAAAGCACTTGCCCAAGCACTTGCCCAAGCACTTACGAACCTGTACATCTTTCCTCAATCTTTGGCGGCTTTGTTTACAATTATTAAACAGTTAAAATGCGCGCCTTTATATTGTGAACAACTTGATACCAAATGAAAGACGTAACACGAAAAATTATGTTATCAAACTGGACGAGTATACACATTGGGCCGCGGTGTGCAAATTGGTGCCTGTTCACCGGTAACTTTAGGCTTTGCTAAGGGAAGTCACGTTTGGCTTTTGGACAATATATGCATATACACCTGTAGGGAATTTAATTATGAACACAATGATGCCAAAACGAGCAACGTAGCACGAGAATTAGGTGAGAAAAACTGAAATGAGTATATACATTTTACAGATTTTGTGCGCTCATGGGTAACTTTTCCTGACTTTAGGCTTTGCTGTGGGGAGTCACGCCGGACATAATATGCATATACACCTGTAGGAATTCTATTGCGAACACAATGATACCAAAACGAGTGACGTAGTACGAGAATTAAGGTGAGAAAACTGAATGATTTATACATTCCGGTGTCGCCGCACGCTCGCCGCCAGGAGGCTGCTTATATAATAACAGTTGACTGGAAAGTTGTCATGCGTGTAAACTATTTAATAAATGTAACCAAAAAC
>WNGS01061674.1:11816461-11831981 GCA_020271785.1 Procambarus virginalis | reverse complement strand
ACCGGTAAAACGTCTTCGTTAATACGACTATATAGCACTGGGAAGAAGTCAGGATAAGGACTTGGGATAGGATGGGGGGAAAGGAATGGTGCCCAACCACTTGTGGACGGTCGGGGATTGAACGCCGACCTGCATGACGCGAGACCGTCGCTCTACCGTCCAGTCCAAGTGGTTAGGCTGGACTGGACTGAGTAGGAGGGTTGTGTTCAAGTTGTTCCTTAAAGATTCTACTGGTTTAGGGTGAGATCTTGTGGGCGCCTTAGACAGCATCCTCTGCTGACAGCATCCACCCTCTGGCACCCAATCATAACAAACTCCATTCAAAAATTCTCGCTTTCAATTAAGAATTCCTCTGGCCGCGCTGGAAATATTCCTACCTGCGCCGAGAAGAATGTAATTTCTCAATATAAATACGAAACATCCTTACTAAAAAGTAAAACCAAATACACAATTTATAATAGATTTTCGTCAGAGTGGAAAGAAAAAGTTTAAACCGTCACGAATAAAATAGTTTGTCGTGCAGAAAGGAAAACGGATGAGCGTTTCCATGTCCAGAAATTATATTATAAAACTATTATTTCTTACTAATGGCTACCAGACCTTCACGGCGCTCGTTAGTCTCTGGTTTAAGGACAATTGGCCCCCCGCCTTCATTTAGCGACCCGTCCTCATAAACAAAGGCTAAATGTTTATTAAGCTACCCGCCGAACCGCCGGTTTATGAATGAAAAAAATATTTGTTGTTATAGATTCAGCTACTCGGAACATGTTCCAAGTAGTACGGGCTATGGTGAGCCCGTAGTGGACTTACCTGGCACAGGAGCGGGGCAAGTAGCACGGGCTATGGTGAGCCCGTAGTGGACTTACCTGGCGCAGGAGTGGTGCTGAGCTTGGAACTGTTTTGTGCACGGCCTCTGCTCCAGACGCACTTCTCTAAATGCGTCACCCTCGTGCACCCAATACCAGTAAGTACCTAACCTTACGCCTAGCTATTCAACACATTCTAATATGCAATAATAACAGTTATGAATACATCTTCGTGGGTTAGAGTGCCGTCTGCCCCCAGTCTTGCCTACGGACAGGCTGCGATGTAGGCGTACAGATGTGTATTCACCTAGTTGTGCTTGCGGGGGTTGAGCTACGGCTCTTTGGTCCCGCCTCTCAACCGCCAACCTACTGGTGTGCAGATTCCTGAGCTTCTCAAGCTCTTATCATTTCTACATTTGAAGCTGTGTATGGAGTCAGCCTCCACCACATCACTGCCTTTGTTGTTGTGTAAGTGTTCCTAAGAGTTATTCATTTATATGGAACAGAAAGTAGCTTTATCTTCGTCCAATAAAAGATAATGTATATAATACCTTCACTTTCTATAATTTAGAATGTCTAATTTCTAGATAATAAAACGCGTTGTTCGCTTGCTATTAATTATTCAGTTTTATGAATAATGTTTTCATTTTTGTTCTTCAGTCACTGTTCTTTTTACTGTGGCGAGTCGTGAGCACCTGTAGTGTAGGTAACAGGGGCATCAGGGTGAAATAAACATTTTGCCCATTTGTCTCCGCCTCCACCGGGGATCGAACCCGGAGCCTCAGGACTACGAATCCGAAGCGCTGTCCACCCAGCTGTCCACTCCCTGGCCACAGTGGTGGACTGGTCAGTGTCACAGGTGTTCAACATCACTGGTCTGGGGCAGGAACTGTTGACCACACCCCAGGTGAGACACCCCAGAGGTGACACACCCCAGAGGTGACACCCCCCAGAGGTGACACCCCCCCAGAGGTGACACCCCCCCAGAGGTGACACCCCCCCAGAGGTGACACCCCCCCAGAGGTGACACCCCCCAGAGGTGACACCCCCCAGAGGTGACACCCCCCCAGAGGTGACACCCCCCCAGAGGTGACACCCCCCAGAGGTGACACCCCCCAGAGGTGACACCCCCCAGAGGTGACACCCCCCAGAGGTGACACCCCCCAGAGGTGACACCCCCAGAGGTGACACCCCCCAGAGGTGACACCCCCCAGAGGTGACACCCCCCAGAGGGGACACACCCCAGAGGGGACACACCCCAGAGGTGAGACACCCCAGAGGTGAGACACCCCCAGAGGTGAGACACCCCCCAGAGGTGACACACCCCAGAGGTGACACACCCCAGAGGTGACACACCCCAGAGGTGACACACCCCAGATGTCACACCCCAGAGGTCACACTCAAGGCCTCTCATTAGTTCCTGTTGTCACTCGTGTGCTTCAGGAAGCGCATGCTGGCCTCAAGTGTGTGTGTGTGTGTGTACTCACCTATTTGTGCTTGCGGGGGTTGAGCTTTGGCTCTTTGGTCCCGCCTCTCAACTGTCAATCAACTGGTGTACAGATTCCTGAGCCTACTGGGCTCTATAATGGGCTCTACTGTGTGTGTGTGTGTGTGTGTGTATGTGTTGTGTGTGTGTGTGTGTGTGTGTGTGTGTGTGTGTGTGTGTGTGTGTGCTCACCTAGTTGCTCACCTAGTTGTGCTTGCGGGGGTTGAGCTCTGGCTCTTTGGTCCCGCCTCTCAACCGTCAATCAACAGGTGTACAGTTTCCTGAGCCTAATGGGCTCTATCATATCTACACTTGAAACTGTGTATGGAGTCAGCCTCCACCACATCGCTTCCTAATGCATTCCATTTGTCAACCACTCTGACACTAAAAAAGTTCTTTCTAATATCTCTGTGGCTCATTTGGGCACTCAGTTTCCAGCTTGTGTGTGTGTGTGTGTGTGTGAGTGAGTGACCAGTTTCGTCCAGGAACAGAATTCATCAGTCACAACCATACGAAACCTGTGCATCTGTCCACAATTATCTCTTTACATTTAGTAAACGGTTTACAAGCTTCATAACGTTACAACCCAAGGTTGTTATTGTTATAAATTAAGTAGTGTTTCGGAGCCCAAAAATGTTTTAATTGATGCAATCAAAGCAGTCATGATTGGAGACGGATGCACCGGTTTCGTAAGTGGTTGTGTAACTGCTTGTTGACTGGTGACCCCGCGGAGCTGTGGTTAATTTACAGCTGGGTTGATCACGGCTGAGACCTCAAGGGGGGGGGGGTAGAAATAGCCTAAGCTACTCTATCCCTTTGAGATGTATTTCTTTCTTATCTCAATAAACATACTTGAACTCAAGGGCCTTGTTTACATTGTAATTATCCCTGCCAGTTGTCTGTTCTTGCGGGTGATGCCGCCTGCATGACGGAGGGATCGCTGGCGTGTTGAACCATCAGCTGCCGGACCCAGAAGAGTGCAGCATCGTCCATTGCTAACTGTAAACGGATAAGTTCAGTAGAACTTCTGGTTTCAACTCTTCTGACCATGTCGTAGCTCAGTCGATTAAGGCAGCGTCTTGGATGCTCTCGGACGTAGGTTCGAATCCTCATCACGGCCCTTGTCGATTTGTTCGTAAACGGATGGTGTTTATTCGCCTGAACGGAGAATCATTAAAATGCTGTCCGCAGCCTGTGTTAGCCTAGTGCTGGACTGTGTAGCGTTGGGGTTGGCGGATAGTGTAGGGAGGGGGGTGGGTTGGTGGGGGTAGAGAGCATGCGTGCGGGCGTGTGCGCGCCTAAGCAGGTACTCTGGGGATGTCCCCGGCCTCACTCTTATTCCTGCAGTTGTTCACCTCGGAGGCCGTATCACCACCACCCAAACATGTTGTGCAACTAGTAGGTTTTTCATTGGCAATATTTGGCAAGAAGGGGGCCAAGGTGCTGCCGTGGGCGGCCCAGGAGGCTGCCGTGGGCGGCCCAGGAGGCTGCCGTGGGCGGCCCAGGAGGCTGCCGTGGGCGGCCCAGGAGGCTGCCGTGGGCGGCCCAGGAGGCTGCCGTGGGCGGCCCAGGAGGCTGCCGTGGGCGGCCCAGGAGGCTGCCGTGGGCGGCCCAGGAGGCTGCCGTGGGCGGCAGATATGCAGGAATGTGCGCTTGCTAGTCTTTAAAGCAGCCATTACCCCGACAAAATGTATATTGAAATCCATGAATAGTAATAATGATGTCCAAAAATATATTGTAAATATACCTTTCGATAATGGTGAATATAATGTTTAAGACATAATGGAAGGAAGATAATACTGGAGAAAGAAGCGTTGAGCCAAGGAAGATATATTTTATACTTTGGGAAACTGGTCGAAAAATATGCTCTTATTAGAACTTTGTGAACCTTTTTCTCTGTTAGTAATTAAAAAGTATTAATTGGCTGTCATGAGTTATGATAGCGTTTAGGACATGTTTACTTGCAGGCCTTGCCCGTGTTGCTGACTCTAAAGCACTTGCCCAAGCACTTGCCCAAGCACTTACGAACCTGTACATCTTTCCTCAATCTTTGGCGGCTTTGTTTACAATTATTAAACAGTTAAAATGCGCGCCTTTATATTGTGAACAACTTGATACCAAAATGAAAGACGTAACACGAAAAATTGTTATCAAACTGGACGAGTATACACATTGGGCGGCGGTGTGCAAATTGGTGCCTGTTCACCGGTAACTTTAGGCTTTGCTAAGGGAAGTCACGTTTGGCTTTTGGACAATATATGCATATACACCTGTAGGGAATTTAATTATGAACACAATGATGCCAAAACGAGCAACGTAGCACGAGAATTAAGGTGAGAAAACTGAAATGAGTATATACATTTTACAGATTTTGTGCGCTCATGGGTAACTTTTCCTGACTTTAGGCTTTGCTGTGGGGAGTCACGCCGGGCTTTTGGACATAATATGCATATACACCTGTAGGGAATTCTATTGCGAACACAATGATACCAAAACGAGTGACGTAGTACGAGAATTAAGGTGAGAAAACTGAAATGAGTTTATACATTTCGGTGTCGCCGCACGCTCGCCGCCAGGAGGCTGCTTATAATAATAACAGTTGACTGGAAAGTTGTCATGCGTGTAAACTATTTAATAAATGTAACCAAAACACACCACACACACACACACACACACACACACACACACACACACACACACACACACACACGCACACGCACACGCACACGCACACGCGCGCACACGCACACGCACACGCACACGCACACGCGCACGCGCACGCGCACGCGCGCGCGTCCAGCATAAGGCTCTTTTACGGGATCACTATAGCCCGTGCTACATGGATAGTTCGTTCTGAGTAGCTAAATTTAAAACAACTGCATAAGGCTTCCGCTCCTCGTAGCTAGTTCCAAACCCTAAACAGGTCCAGCGCTGCTTGTTTTCCTTAGATCCCCCCCCCCCTTAGGTTAGTAACTTCTCCTTGCTCTATTGTAAAGACCTCCTGGAATCTCTGATGGAATTCATCACACACTTCTCTGTTGTTCTCAGTGAACGAGTTTTTCTTCGGTTTCGTCACTTGGAGTGGATGGTTGTGTGGTGTCGCGGTGGAGTGGAGTTTTAGTGTTCGCTAGTAACAAGGTAGTCGAACCGCTGAGAGTCGTTATCTGGTAATGACATTGTTAGATGATCCGCGTCTTTTACTCGAGTCTCTACCTACCTCTTGATGTGGGAAGGTGACCTCCCTCCCTCTCTCCTTCCCGTCCCTCGGGCCTTCCATCCCTCCCTCACCCCTCTGTCCGTCTCCCTTTCACGACCTCGTCAATCTCAGTTGACTGGCCGTCAAGCGGCGCAGACTTCAGTAACGTCTCTCTCACTTCGTCAGCTACTCGAGGACACCTTCGTAGCCACTCACTCCGTGGTCAGCTGTTGGGAGGGGCCCCATGGCGTTTTGCTTGTTGGCTTTAAACCGGTTCTCGAGTCCCGTTGAGTCATGTTTGCACCTAGTAGTTTGTTTTTAGTGAGTTGTGTTGTGCCTGGGTGTGTGTGGGGGGTGGGTCTTGGGCGCTCCCATAAACACATCATGAGGCGAGAGAGAAGTCGTTGACACGTCGTTGGAAACGCCAACATCGGGACGAACATTCTTGGAAGGTGTCAACATTATTCCTCGGAAGTTGTTGCCTTCCTTCTTTATCGACTCGTCCTTCTCCCATGTTTCCCTTCAACTGATGTTTTTTTTCTGTTGCTGCAGTTTGACTATATTTAGACACACCCGGGATTGTTGACATTTGCGGTAAAGTAGACTTCATTTCCTGATGCTGTAGCGTCTGGCGCCGCTGCGAGCAGTGGGAGCAGATCCTGGTCACTCATACGCGAGCTAATATCTCGCTTAGCAAAATTAGAGCGTTTGCCTTGGCGATTTCCGGCGGCCGCCAATCCGGAACTGACCAGGTTTGAGAGAAGAGCAAGTGGTGGTGGTGGCTGTGTGGTACAAGGCGACGAGGGCCAACACCACTAGCGACCCGCTCCCCGTCACACGTTTACAAACCAGTACCAGTTTCTGTACCAGAGTAGGTACGAAGCCTCATCACGGCCCTTTGTGGATTTGTTCAGACCCATCCTCTCCCGCCTGTTGACTGTCATGCAGCAGAAGACATGACACTGGAACCTGTTGCCATATCCGTGGTCCAGTGGATCATGGCACCACTCGGCGTGTACTGGCACTCGTCAACAATCTGCCAGAAAGCGAAAGTACCCTCTAGGGCTCAGTCTCTGCCTCCTAACAGCTGCCCAGACCTAGCATAAGAAATATTGCCGGAACAACCGTGGACATCTTCAAGAGGAAACTAGATTTATTCCTCCAATGAGTGCCGGACCAGCCGGGCTGTGGTGGGTATGTGGGCCTGTGGGCCGCTCCAAGCAACAGCCTGGTGGACCAAACTCTCACAAGTCAAGGGAGTAGAAGAACTCCCAGAACCCCATCAACCAGGTATCATCATGTTCCAACATTCTCTTGTCTAGGCCAAGCCAACTGTGACCTTCCAAGATGCTACCACTGTTTGTCTTTTTAGCTTCGTTTTCTGCTGTATGAAGGGTAGAGGCAATAGTGTCTCGAGCCTCGCACAGGGTAAGTACCAGGGTATCACTTGTGGTGAAGCTGGTCACAGTAGTACAGTCTTGGGATTCACGCGCCACTGTGCAAATCGTCTTGGGAAAACACGATAACGATGTCATGTCCTCGATAACAAAAACTATTAATCTACCCAAAAATTCCTTAAAGGTCATCAGGCTTTATACCCTTGTATCTGTTCAGTACAAATACTGTACCTGCATGTTGTGGTGGTACAAGTGGCCCTTGTGGAGGCGGGTGTTGAGGCTGCCAGGGATATGGAGGCAAACTTCCTCTGCGTCAGTTCTAGATGGTTGTACAGAGCACAAAGATAAGTGTTTAAATAGCCCGAATACGTTCAGCCTTTACTAAAGTCTCAACTTCTCAAGCCAATGTTTCACCTGTACAGGAAAAGCCGCTCTTGTTCTTGTGATCCGAACATTTTGGGCATAATGCCACCGCGAGAAGTGATGGCAGCCGCCTACCTTTTCGCCTTAGTTTCATGTGGCCAGACGGCTATTTGCTCTCTGACTGTTACATATGAGAAGCTTTCTCAGTGGTTTGTAGAGGTGCTGTGCACATTTCCGGGTACTGTGCACATTTCCGGGTACTGTGCACATTTCCGGGTACTGTGCACATTCCGGGTACTGTGCACATTTCCGGGTACTGTGCACATTTCCGGGTACTGTGCAACGGATGCTGCGCTCATTTCCGGGGTGTTGGGCAATTAGACGCTGCTTATGTTGCAATTTAGCTTCACACAAAATGCAATTTATAGTTTCCGTGTTTTAATATGAAATTATTCGTCGTGTTGACACTGTTGACATTTGCAAGAATATTTATTGCCAAATATTGACAGGTTTTATCTTTCTTGCAGGTAAGAGGAGAGTGTGTGTGAGAGAGCGAGAGAGCCGCCTTCGTCCAGAAGGGCTGGAACTTGGGTAATTAGTAAGTGAAGCGTTGCTTAGATAACTAACTTGTGTTGCAATAAAGGTCATCTTATTGTACCCAGGCTGGGGCCCTGACTCTATCAGGGCTGACCCTATCAGGGCTAGGGTACTTGTTGATCATACCATGAGGGACAAGGTTGTCCACGAGGGACAAGGTTGTCAAGATTACCCTTGCCTACAGTCGTCCGGGAGACACACAGACGACTTTCATGCATCTTATTGAAAAGGTGTTGATAAAAAAGCCAACCAAAGCCAACCTGATCAACCCGGCTGTGATTCCTACAAGAGACTGTGTGAAGCGACGCTAAAACGGCGTTGTTGATCAGAACCATCAACCAGGTACAATGATCCGGCCACCAGGGGGACACTGATCTTGGGAATTCCCTCAAGGTAACCATGCTACCTACCTCCCTCCATCCCTCCTGCTTCCCTCACCCAGTGCCGGTTCCCTCCGTATCCCCAGGCTCGCTTCCTCCTTCACAATAAGGCAGCCTCCCATAGATAGGACACACCACCGGAGACATCTCCCGTCACGCAGGGTGCAGTTGCACCTCCACAGATCTCACCTAACAGTATCAGCTCTTGATACTGGTAATGGCTCAAAGGCCTACCACTTACGGGCTATTCATGCCCGTGCCACCTCTTGGGTGGCTTAATCTTTATCAATCATCAATCAATAGGACACACCATATGAAAACTCTGCCGAGGAGGCCCGTGCCGGCCTCCCGTCAGTACATCCTGTCCACCGCCTCCACTCCGCCCCCGCCTGGGGATCACTTCCACCTTCTGCTGTATTCCACTCACGAGTCCAGCAGCAGCAGCAACACCACACGTGATACGGCCGGCCCAGTGTACTTTCTCAAGTGGAGCAGCCTGCTCTGAGGCCACACTCTTCTGGTTGGTTCTGGTCCTGCTGTGAGGCCAAGTTCCGGTTGACTGTAGTGGGGTTTGGAGCCCCTTTTATCACATCAAGCTCAAGTCTTCCAGGTAGAATTTGGTGTTTAACACGGACCAACGTTCCCTGTGGAAGACTTGCCCTCACGCGCTGGGGGGTGATTGGGGGAATGGAACAACTTAGAGGGCAGTTTTGTACTCGCCTAAATGTACTCGCCAAATTGTGCTTCCGGGGGGTTGAGCTTTGGCTCTTGGTCCCGCCTCTCAACTGTCAAACAACTGGTGAATCAACTTTGTGTGTGTGTGTCCGTGTCCTGACGTTAACCTGTTTGGGCGTAAGCCGAAGGCAGACTTAAGTGCTCCATTCACTTGTTTAGGGATAAGACTTTTATTTTTGACCCACAGCCTGTTCCCCTCCGGTTTGAGATTCTATATTTTGGGTGCAGCCGAAATGTGAGCTCTCCGTCTCGGGGGTGGGGGGGGGAGGATATAGCTCTGATATCCTTATTGTTATTATAGCATCAGAAAAAAAATATTTTTTCGCGCCACGAACCCCGACCACAAAATTTACCGTCATCAGATATTTTCCTCGGGAGATGAGCCGAATTAAATTTTAATTAATATAATGAGGATCTGAAAAAATGAGGATCTGAAAATGAGGATCTGAGGCAAAAATGAGGATCTGAAACATAATACAGGGTACAAAACACAATCGAATCTTCCCATAGTAGAAAAACAACATGTCAAGGATTTGGGAATAATGATGTCCGACGATCTAACGTTTAGGGAGCATAACCAAGCAAATATTGCGTCAGCCAGAAAAATGATCGGATGGATTACGAGAACTTTCAAATCCAGGAATCCCATCACAATGGTTGTACTCTTCAAGTCACTTGTGTTGTCCCGTCTCGAGTACTGCTCAGTACTCACTTCCCCCTTCAGAGCAGAAGAGATTGCTGAAATAGAGGGAATACAGAGAACATATACGGCACGCATAGACGAGATAAAACACCTAAACTATTGGGATCGTCTCAAAGCCCTCCAAATGTACTCACTAGAAAGGAGACGAGAAAGATACCAAATAATATACACATGGAAAATACTGGAGGGCCAGGTCCCAAATCTACACAGTAAAATAACAACGTACTGGAGTGAACGATATGGAAGAAAATGCAAGATTGAACCAGTGAAGAGCAGGGGTGCCATAGGCACAATCAGAGAGCACTGTATAAACATCAGAGGTCCGCGGTTGTTCAACGTCCTCCCAGCGACTATAAGAAATATTGCCAGAACAACCGCGGACATCTTCAAGAGAAACCTAGATTGTTTTCTAAAAAGAAGTGCCGGACCAACCGGGCTATGGTGGGTATGTGGGCCTGCGGGCCGCTCCAAGCAACAGCCTGTTGGACCAAACTCTCACAAGTCAAGCCTGGAGGCCGGGCATGGGGAGTAGAAGAACTCCCAGAACCCCATCAACCAGGTATCAACCTGTGCGTTGTGCACTCTCCAGTTCGTCTGCCAGATTGGTGTCTAGTTAGGTTTTGCCACAACAAACCCTGATTGTTGTACACTGACCTGGTCAGGATTCGTCGAGTAGTTACTCATCTACTTGTCAACATCTTGTCTCAATCTTTGGCGGCTGTGTTTACATTTATTAAGCAGTTTACGAGCACTGGAACTTTCCAACTCAAATGTTGTTGTTATAAACAGCCTCCAGGTGCTGCGGGGCTCATTAACTGCTTAATATAATGTAAACTTAGCCGCTAAAGGTTGAGAAAAGATGTACAGGTTCGTACAGGCCGTGTGGTGGTCGGCCGTGTGGTGTGGTGGTCGGCCGTGTGGTGTGGTGGTCGGCCGTGTGGTGTGGTGGTCGGCCGTGTGGTGTGGTGGTCGGCCGTGTGGTGTGGTGGGCGCCCCTGTGGTGTGGTGGGCGCCCCTGTGGTGTGGTGGGCGCCCCTGTGGTGTGGTGGGCGCCCCTGTGGTGTGGTGGGCGCCCCTGTGGTGTGGTGGGCGCCCCTGTGGTGTGGTTGCCGCCCCTGTGGTATATTATATGGGAAACATGTACAAGCAAGTGTGATTATAACTTCCAGATTAACCCCGGTCTCGCCTTTATTAGTTTATAGGGGCGACGCTGGTTGGGTATTGTGATGCCGCCCGACATAACTTGGTTACCCCAGCTTGGCTATACCTGTGATGCTGCCCGAGACCCGTAACCCCTTTGTCGTGTCCCCTCGTGTCACGACCCATGTCACAGTCCACCCTGTGTCATGGACATACCTGGTCTAGCTAACTAACTCTTGATCTTTAACTCGAGCCCCTCGTAGCTGGATCTACACAGGTTAATATTGTTGAAGTTCCCAACACAGTCTGTATGAGGCGTGGTGTTGCCGGCTAAGGCGTTGTTACACACCTCTCCTGGGTTCGATGCCCCTCTGGTCGCTCCTGAACGCCGTTTTCAGTCGTTGTCTCCTCCTTGTACACACGGGGAAGTGTATTACTGTAATATGCTGAATGGAGTATAATCACCGCTGTTATGTACACAGTACAATGGGCTTACTGCTGGAAGGTCTGGCACTGAGCTGCAGGTCTGCAGGTCTGTCTGCTGTACTGTAATGCTGCTGAGACGCGGAGAGCAGCATCAGCAGCTGATCAGTGACAGTCTTCCTCGCTGAAGGAACATGGGGGGGGGGGCAAGGTGCTCAACATATACAGCTTAAGTTGTTGGTGACAGGACAACATTCATCACCACCACGACATTCACCACCTCCACATTCACCACCACGACATTCATCACCACCAAACACGGGGTCTGGGGCTCTGGGACACTCGACGCCATAATTTCCTGTGGAGTCCATCAAGCGTAAGTAGCTTCCTGTCAATATAACTGTGGTGGGAGGCAGGAGTGAGAGACTGTCAATGTAACTGGGGGGGGGGTTAACTGAAAGAAAAAAATTGTACCTATATCTTCATCATCTTGCATGGTATACAGGTTAGTTTCACT
Source organism: Procambarus virginalis (assembly GCA_020271785.1). Lineage (NCBI taxonomy): Eukaryota > Metazoa > Arthropoda > Malacostraca > Decapoda > Cambaridae > Procambarus > Procambarus virginalis. Next base: position 11,820,238 of record WNGS01061674.1, on the reverse strand, counting down.
GACCTGTAGTTCAGTGCCTCTATGCCTGTCAACATTTTTGTGAGCCGTCTTCCAACTCTTGCAGGTCAGTTTGAATTTTCATCAGTTTCATCATTCTATTGTACACAATGGTGTCTGTGGCATGCAGTGTGCTTTTGCATCCTCTTTTTAGTATCCAATGGGGAGATTGCCAGGTATATAATTCTCCGGGAAATAAGAGAAAACCCATGCAGGAATATGATAAAACAAAATATAAACCATTAATATAACAGAGGAAGGGATCCAGAGAGTTTATCGTGGAAGATTTCAACCACGGAAGGATAGACTGGGAGAACACAGCACCAAATGGAGGTACAGATACATAGACTACTACTGATTATCTTTGGTTCTTTCATTGTCATACTACCTGTTATGTAGTCTCTTAAACCCTTCATAGCCTGGGATATATCTTCAAAAGTCCAGTTCTTAACAGCGAAGCCTCTGTTCCTCTTCCTTCCTTCCCTCTCTCTCTTTGCAATATAATATTCCTGGGGAACATGGCATTTCTTATGATCCTTGTCAGTTTCGTCTCTGTGTTGTTACATCTCCGTCTTCTTTGTGACCGTTGCTCAAGTTTGCTTCCTGCATTAGTAATTCCATCTACAGTATTTGAGTGTCTTGAAGCTTCCTTTTTTGTGTCCATTCTCACTCTACCCCCTCGGTGGCCATTCCGCAGGAGTAGGACGTTGTTCCATGGGCAGGGCTGATTGGACGGGGTTGTTGTCATGTAAAACAGTTAACAGGTTTGGAGGGTGGTGAGATGGGGACCATGGGAAAGGGGGTGGGGGTGGCAGGGAGGGGGCTTGAGGTGAAGGGAATGGAGGAATGGGGAACAGGGGGGTATGATAGGGGCAGGAAGGGCTGGGGATGGACGGGAGACATCTCCTGTCCACGAGGCTCACCATAGCCCGTGCTTCTTGCCCAGCTCCTGTGCCAGGTAAGTTACGGGCTCACCATAGCCCGTGCTACTTGGAACTTGTTCCGAGTTGCTGAATCTATAACAACAACAACAGGGGATGAGGAGAGTTTCTATGGTGGTGGAAGGTGACGGGTGTTACACTTGTCTCTGGTTGGCTGGAGGGTTCCCCACTCCCCCTCTGGGATTGTTCGATTAGGGACTGTGCTTCTGTGGTTCCCTTCCCTCTTCCTGCGCCACTTCCTTCCATCTGGTGCCATGATTCTCTCGTCCCTCGTCAGAAACACACAGCCACACACACACACAGCCACACACACACACAGCCACACACACACACAGCCACACACACACACAGCCACACACACACACAGCCACACACACACACAGCCACACACACACAGCCACACACACACAGCCACACACACACAGCCCACACACACAGCCACACACACACAGCCACACACACAGAGCCACACACACACAGCCACACACACACACACACACACACACACACACACACACACACACACACACACACACACACACACAGACAGACAGACAGACAGACAGAGGGGGGCAGGCAGAGAGACGGAGACATACCTGGTGCCAATGTGATGAGCCATGGTGTCAGCATACCTGCGGGAGGCTAAAATAGCGTGTGCCATTGTAATTATGAAGCACGACAAGGCCGGCGGCACATGTTGCGTCAGGGGCGGAGGGTTGCAGTTGCAGGCTCTTGAGTTGCAAAGGGAGGGGGAGAGGGGGAGAATGGGGGTGGTGGGAGGGCAGGAAAAAACCCGTGGGCTGACTGGTCTGGGAGAGCTTAGTGTGAAGGACTGAATATAGTATAGCAGGTAGGCGCAGTTGGCCTTCACTTGTCTGCTGATTATTACCTTGATATTATTCCCACTTGAATCTGACCATGTTTGTTTGTGTTTACCATTGTTATCAAGCCCCACTACCACACACCGCAGTTTATAATTGTTTGCCCTACCACTCTCCTTGTATTACGTTCTCTATCATCACCTCCTGACTTGCATAAAGGGATTATAATGTTTGTTTTATTTCAGCTAAATTGGTTTCCATGTTCGCTATCGCTCTAGTGTTTGCATAGTGTGTACGCTCTGGATGTGACTTTGTCCGTCTTGACCCCAGAGGTGTCAAGGTCGAGACGGCGCCCTTGTGTGGCTGTATCCGTCTTGACCCCAGAGGTGTCAAGGTCGAGACGGCGCCCATGTGTGGCTGTATCCGTCTTGACCCCAGAGGTGTCAAGGTCAAGACGACGCCCTTGTGTGGCTGTATTCGTCTTGACCCCAGAGAGGTCAAGGTCGAGACGGCGCCCATGTGTGGCTGTATCCGTCTTGACCCCAGAGAGGTCAAGGTCGAGACGGCGCCCTTGTGTGGCTGTATCCGTCTTGACCCCAGAGAGGTCAAGGTCGAGCCCTCTGGCGGCCTGATCCCTCACTTCACAATCAAATTTTCACAGTGGATTTGGGCAGGACGCGGGGCGCGCTCTGCTTGATGAACTATTAACTAGAGAGGGTTAGGGTGGGCGCGCGCGCGCTCAGGATTAGGAAGTGGGTTAGTAGGGTGTTCCCGGGATAGGAACAGAGGGGGATAGAGTGGTGTGAGAGGGACGGTATCGCAGCCTTGTTGTCAACAAGCAAGCCAGGTGGACGAACGTGTATTGCTATTGCATATTTTTTTTTGAGGACATGTAAGGTTTGGTATTTGGTTATGGACGTATATGTTGACACTGAATAAAGGCCTATTTGGATAGTTTTTTTGTGGGGGGGGGGTAATGTTTGTTGGAAATACCGAGTGAATAATAGGGCAAGGGCTGGCACAAGGGCTAATAGTTTACCAGGCTGTGGTGGGTATGGGGGCCTGCGGGCCGCTCCAAGCAACAGCCTAGTGGACCAAACTATCAAAAGTCGAGCCTGGCCTCGGGCCGGGCTTGGGGAGTAGAACAACTCCCAGAACCCCATCAAGCAGGTATCAAGGAGGACTACTTAACGTGACACCCCCCCCCTACCTTATCTTCCTCCTCCTCTCTTGTTCACCCCCCCCCCCTCTCCTCCTGTACCATGTTGACCAGACCACACACTAGGAGTTGAAGGGACGATGACGTTTCGGTCCGTCCTGGACCATTCTCAAGCGACTTGAGAATGATCCAGGACGGACCGAAACGTCATCGTCCCTTCAACTTCTAGTGTGTGGTCTGGTCAACATACTTCAGCCACGTTATTGTGACTCTTCGCCTCCTGTACCATCTTCTTCACCTCCCTCTCCTTGTTCATCACCAGCAGGTTATATTGGCCGTGATGCTAACGTGTTATCCAGCCGACAGGTGCCTGGTAAGGTTGACCCCCCAGTGGAGTGCGGAAGTGGGCGTGGGAAAGTTGCAAAGTATCCCCGCCCACACCACCCACGGTGGACGCTCGTGTTGTCAGGAAGGACAGCCACTAACTACCCCCCCCCCCCACACACACACACACACACACATTAACAGGATTAATGTTTGGATTAACAGCATGGCTAAGGACAGAGGATTAGTGGGGATGGGTTAGTGACTGCGGTTGGGATGGAGAAACCCCAGGGGACAGGCTACCAGCATGACAAAGAATTACTGAGGAGGCGGTCTATTATACTACATGGATTATTCGAATCTGGGGCAGCAACAAGACAAGACAGGATAGAGACGGAAAAATATGAATTGCATGAGATATTGAGATGTATTGGAGCAGGGATGGCAGAATACGAGGTGGATATCAGCCGCCGGGTTGGACCTTACAATTGTACCAAAAATAGGCCTGTTCTGGTACAATTCTCCAATGAGGAGG
>WNGS01061674.1:11787439-11805735 GCA_020271785.1 Procambarus virginalis | reverse complement strand
CCCACTGCCCCTCGTTACCACTCTTGTATGTCGAGTTATAGCACAATACATGGGTTCAGAATGAAGGTAGCCGCTATAACGAGGTTTTTCAGTGAGAGGATTCTTGCCCTCACATCATCACATTTGTCAACAACTTGCATGCAAATGGAACCTGGTGAACGTTACCGGTTTACTTAGTCCCAGACATTCTTTCCCAATAGCACAGCGGTGCTACTCCTGGCATTACTTGATATTGTTAAGGAATTATTGTTGCAAAGACGAAGCGTGTTGATAATATCAATAGTGTAATGGAGAAATCAAGACCTGCGACAGGTGGCGTAAGGTACTAACCCAGACCAGCTCTCTGCCGCTATCCGCATCAGTTTTTTTATCCTTATTAATTTTAATTCTAATTTTGCCCCGTAGGGGCGAGTTTATCGGGCCGCGCCACTCATCCTGTGAGTGGACACACCGCCATATGGACAGTATTGGGCAGTGCCACTTGTCCTGTGAGTGGACACCACCGCCATAGTGACAGTATTGGGCAGGCCACTTGTTCCTGTGAGGGGACACACCGCCATAGTTGACAGTATTGGGCAGCGCCACTTGTCCTGTGAGTGGACACGTACTGCCATAGTGACAGTATGGTCCAGCGCCACTCATCCTGGTAGTGGACACCCCGCCATAGTGGACAGTATTGGGCAGCGCCACTTGTCCTGTGAGTGGACACACCGCCATAGTGACAGTATTGGGCAGCGCCACTTGTCCTGTGAGTGGACACACCACCATAGCAGTATGTACAGAGATCTCAGATTTATGTGTAGAATACTAAACCCCACATTGTTTGAGTTAGGAAAACACTACTTGTCAAACTATTGATACTGTTCTTAAAAGATTCCCCCCATTTTGCACCCGCAAGATAACGTAAGCTTTTAAGGGTTGATAGATGTTAATCTTCTTGTTTTGATGGAGCTGTTCACTTGAGACAGTTAAGCAAGTCCCAGCTGTGTCTGGGTACAAGTGACAGGATGAACAACCCAGCGGGTTTTCTTCCTATTGAGGAATGTTGTACATGCTGCTATGGCGGTTGTGCCAATCACAGGATGAGTGGCGCTGCCCAATACTGCAACTATGGCGGTGTGTCCACTCACAAGATGAGTGGCGCTGCCCAATACTGTCACTATGGCGGTGGTGTCCACTCACAGGATGAGTGGCGCTTGCCCAATACTGGTCACTATGGCGGTGTGTCCACTCACAAGATGAGTGGGCGCTGCCCAATAAACTCGCCCCTCAGGGCAAAAATTAAAAAATAAACAAAACAAAAAAACACTCCCAATAGGAAGAAAAACCGCTGGGTTACCTGGTTGATGGGGTTTCTGAGAGTTGTTCTACTCCCCAAGCCCGGCCCGAGGCCAGGCTTGATTTGTGAGAGTTTGGTCCACCAGGCTGTTGCTTGGAGCGGCCCGCAGGCCGCAGGCCCACAGCCCGGAGGTTGTTCATCCTGTCGCTTGTACCCAGACATAGGCTAGGATATAGCTAACATTTGTGAACCATTAAAATCTTACGTTATCTTGCGGGTGCAAAATGGGGGAATCTTTTAGACAGTATCAATATTTGTCAAATAGTATTTCCCTAACTCAAACAATGTGGAGAATATTATTCTACACATTTCTAATAACTCTTAATGTTCACACACACTCAGGTAGTGGTCAAGGCGGTGTCCGTCACTCTCATCACAGATCCTGCAACTCCGCTGATCAACTGTTGTTTCCATTCCGAATCACCATGGATATTTGTATCCAAGACGGATTCTCAGTATTACCGATTCCCTCCCCGGCCCACCTCCTCTTCGTCCATAATGATTGGGATTGCCAGCTGCAACTATGTTTTCCATCGTACAGATTCACCAATTTGTTCTATCCTCCTTCCTCAGTACCTTGTCACGTGATTTTGCTTGACAATACTTCTAATTGCTAAAGAGTCTTGAGTATAAGTACTCAATATGGTCTTCAACGCCTTCAGCAGCCAGCACATTTGCTCGTTCATTTCCACATTCCAACATAGGAAGGGATCCACAGAACTTGACTCTTCTCTGGCTGGTTAGTACCCTCACAGCTCTCTTGATTTAAGCGACTATCGCAGGATTTTCTGCTCGATTTTTTTTACTAAGGCTTTGTAGCGGTGCTTGTGAATAAGTGCGGATCAGTACACCGTTAGTGTTTTGTTCAAGGAATATTAACGCCATAACAATGGCAGTTAGCTCTGCTTGCGTTGAAGAAGCATAGTTCGCAATACGCGCTTTTTCATTTCCGCGTTGAAAGCATTATTCCTAATTACAGTGTTATACTACACCAGCCTTGACATTGACCATGTCAGATGACCCGTCAGTGTACATTTAGTCTCGGGAAAGTGTAAAAACATGATCGTGGAAACACACACACATTTTTAAACGGGTCAAACGTGTGTCAAAATCAAGAGAACTCTGTGACTGGCGAGTGCTTGATGAACTGTTGTTCCAGAGGGCAAGCTGGAACCCAACGGGGAGGGAGGGGATGGGGGGGGTTGGGGAGGGGTTTGGGAGGGGATTGGAGAGGATGGAGAAGGGGGGGGGGGTTAAAGGGGAGTGAGCCAATAACCTGGAGTGAAGAGGTGTATGGTGGGCAGACCGGGGGAGAGGTTCAAGGCTACTGGTGTTGCCACCACCACCACTTCTACCTGTATCTCGCTTGTGGGATTCAGATAAAATATTGGTTGACTAATGTTGCCAGGAATAGGTGAGCGTAACACTGGACACGGTCTACCCGTGTTCACCAGCTGGTGACACACAACACACGAGAACAAAAGACTTTTGAAAGTCTTTGAAGAAGGCAGCAGCAGCCTTGAAGCATCAAGACTAACACAGCTTCTCACAAGACGTACACAAGGAAATTTACAAGAATTGGTCACAACTACATTAACAGTGACCATCAAAATAGAATAGCAGCTTCGATAACACACACACATATATTATATATATATACACCCATATATACATACACATACATATATGTAAGACCAAGTACTGTACTTATTTCACAACCGATAGAAAGTTTCCCTTTCAAAAAACAACGCCCCTGCCAATGGCTGGTGTACTCACCTAGTTGTGCTTGCCAGGGGTTGAGCTTTGGTCCCGCCCTCTCAACCATGTGAAATGGGCAGCTAGCGAGGTGTGCAAAACCCGGGATTACACAGAGGGAGTTTCACACACATGTGTCCAGAACAAAACTACTGTATTAACCCCGCCAGTGCGGCCCGCCAGAGTGGCCCGCCAGAGGTGGCCCGCCAGAGGTGGCCCGCCAGAGGTGGCCCGCCAGAGGTGGCCCGCCAGTGCGGCCCGCCTAGGTGGCCCGCCAGAGGTGGCCCGCCAGTGGGCCCGCCAGAGGTGGCCCGCCAGAGGTGGCCCGCCCAGAGGTGGCCCGCCAGAGGTGGCCCGCCAGAGGTGGCCCGCCAGAGGTGGCCCGCCAGAGGTGGCCCGCCAGAGGTGGCCCGCCAGAGGTGGCCCGCCCACTATGAAGAGTAAAGCTTAAAAGAAAACGGAAAGAACAAGGAGAAAAACGTTATTAATTATGAAAGGCTTTTGAAGAAAAAAGAACAAGAATAAAAGAATTCTACAACCATTGTGTGCTCATGAATCGTCGCTGGGTCAAGCCCGCCAAGCGACGGGGGGGGGGGGTCAAGCCCAGGCATAGTCACGACAGTAGAGGTGCCATAGTCAGCGAGCAGTAGAGGTGCCATAGTCAGCGAGCAGTAGAGGTGCCATAGTCAGCGAGCAGTAGAGGTTCCATAGTCAGCGAGGAGTAGAGGTGCCATAGTCAGCGAGGAGTACAGGTGCCATAGTCAGCGAGCAGGAGGTGCCATATCAGCGAGCAGTAGAGGTGCCATAGTCAGCGAGGAGTAGAGGTGCCATAGTCAGCGAGCAGTAGAGGTGCCATAGGCATATAGGCACTGTCTGAACATCTGGGTCCACAGCTGTTCAATACTCTCCCAGCAAACATTACAAATATTGCTGGAACAATAAGAGTCTTCAAGAAGAACTAGACAAACTTATGTAACGAGTGCCGGACCAACCGGGCTGTGTGGCCTGCTGGCCGCTCCAAGCAACAGCCTGGGGACCAACAAACTCTCCCAAGTATAATAAAAGTTTATGATGACAGGTGTGGGGGGGGGGGACAGGAGGTGGACAGGGGGGAAGAGGACAGAGGGATGACGCGAGGACCAGAGTAATAGCGTTTTCCTTCATGTGTTTTCAAACTTACAGCACCAGGTGGCGGGAGAGGTGTCGTTTACCTGTAGTCAGTTTCTAGGGTTGATCTACTCTCCAAGCCGACCTGAGGCCTATAACTTGCTCTGTCAGGCTGTTGCTTGCAGCGGCCCCGCACTAACGCACCAACCTAATAGAACGTCGCATTTTGACGTATATTCCACCTGAGCCAAAAATTGCCGTACTAAAAAAAATGACAGCGGCTCGCGAAATTAACACACTATCCCGTTTCTGTTTTGGTTCCTCGGGTACGTTAGGATAAAGGATAAATTAGGATAAAGGATGATTAGGATAAAGGCACTTTAGTACGACGTTTCTTGACGTTGTGGAACCTTACGATGACGGGCTGAACACACACCCACCTCAGCATACTGGCCGAGCACTTCCTACAGAATTTGCCCAAATGTCTCTTGAGAATTGGTACTTTTAACCCAGTAGAGGAGACAGGTGAGAGAGTGGAGCACATTGTGTGAGGGAGTGAAGGTGGGCGAGATGGGTGTGAGAGTGGAGGGAGTAGATAGGGGAGAGGAGGGTGGGTAGGGCAGGCGAGGCAGGAGCAGCTGGCGTCCTAGAGGTCCTCCAGTCCTAGAGGTCCCAGGCTCAGGCTAGTCTGGTCTGGCAAATTAAACTGGAGGGTCCTGGGGTAAGGACAAAGCGCAGCAGCCTCCGCCGCCGCCGGCAACAGTCCCCACACCGCGCACCTCCTCCACTTCCTCTCTTTAAACTATATTTCTAACCTAGTTTCTAAACTAAACTATACTTAAACAAAGTATATTTCATATACTTTGACACAGTGAGGCTATCACCTTGCAAATTCACCATCACGAGGAGGCCTGGTCGAGGACCGGGCCGCGGGGACGCTAAGCCCCGAAGCATGACAAGTACCTGCTTCACAAGCTGATAATTCAAAAATCAAAATTAAATTATCTTGGCCATTAAATTCGCGATTATAAAACTTTGGACCAATTTCCGGTATAACTTTTAACTTCCTCAACTTTTCAAGCAAGTTTCGTACAAAAAAAAAACACCCCATTATAGCTGTGATAAACATCTCATGACGTCATTGTGAGTTCCTATTATGGGCAGCGATTGGCCAAGAAACCGATGACGACATGATGTGACGTCACTTACTGGGTGGCAACACCTCACCTAAAATGAATAATAATATATATTTGCAATGATGAGCTGTCAATATGTGACTCCAATGGTTTCTGAAGCCACCTTCACCCAGAGAAGCTTCCCCTAGTATTTTAAATGAATGAATTGTAAATAATACTTTTAAAGCACTGATGAATGGCGATGTCTTGGGAGATGGAGAGAGTGGCAGTCTTGGGAGACGGTGAATGGGATGGCTGACGTCATACAGGTCCACACAGCTGTCGTACGCTAACCGGTACTATAGACACCATTGTCAGCTGTTCATTTCCGGAGCTTCTACGATATATTTTATCTTGGCGATATAAATGTTTACTCTGACGTCATCGTCCAGACCGGCCTTCTGAAGGTCCCCAACGCCAAGAAATCACCGTATTTCCCTTATCCTACCCTACCACAGGACCGCAAAACAGAAAACGGGACTGTGTTAATTTCGCGAGCCGCTTTTATTTTCCAGTACGACAATTGTTGGCCTTGTACAACGCATACGATCGAAATGCGACGTTCAGTGTAAGAGGAGAGGTTGCATCCGTCAACGATTCCAGTCTAGGTGGAGGTTCCAAGCGGAGGTGACGTCTCACCCGCCTCCCGGCCATCTGCGAAGAGCTTCACTCCATTGTTCTCCGTCGCCTCCTTCCAATTAGCTTATTCTTGAAGTTTTTTCCACTTCCAGCTTTACCCTCACACCCGCAGCTGAGGGTGGCTGCGTGCACCGTCAACCCTCTGCCGCCGCAAGATGACTCCACACTACCCCAGTAATTACCGCCAAGGCTGCCCTCCACCCCTGCTCCACCACCACAAGGCTGCCCTCCACCCCTGCCCCACCACCACAAGGCTGCCCTCCACCCCTGCCCCACCAGCACAAGGCTGCCCTCCACCCCTGCCCCACCACCACAAGGCTGCCCTCCACCCCTGCTCCACCACCACAAGGCTGCCCTCCACCCCTGCCCCACCACCACAAGGCTGCCCTCCACCCCTGCCCCACCAGCACAAGGCTGCCCTCCACCCCTGCCCCACCACCACAAGGCTGCCCTCCACCCCTGCTCCACCACCACAAGGCTGCCCTCCACCCCTGCCCCACCACCACAAGGCTGCCCTCCACCCCTGCTCCACCACCACAAGGCTGCCCTCCACCCCTGCCCCACCACCACAAGGCTGCCCTCCACCCCTGCTCCACCACCACAAGGCTGCCCTCCACCCCTGCTCCACCACCACAAGGCTGCCCTCCACCCCTGCCCCACCACCACAAGGCTGCCCTCCACCCCTGCTCCACCACCACAAGGCTGCCCTCCACCCCTGCCCCACCACCACAAGGCTGCCCTCCACCCCTGCCCCACCACCACAAGGCTGCCCTCCACCCCTGCCCCACCACCACAAGGCTGCCCTCCACCCCTGCCCCACCACCACAAGGCTGCCCTCCACCCCTGCCCCACCACCACAAGGCTGCCCTCCACCCCTGCCCCTCCACCACAAGGCTGGCCTCCACCCCTGCCCCACCACCACAAGGCTGCCCTCCACCCCTGCCCCTCCACCACAAGGCTGCCCTCCACCCCTGCCCCACCACCACAAGGCTGCCCTCCACCCCTGCCCCTCCACCACAAGGCTGCCCTCCACCCCTGCCCCAATAACGTACATCAGACACCTTCCCCCACCGCCGAGGGCGCCTCCACCCCGCACCCTACAAACCTTGCCACATTCATCAGCCACAGAGTGTAGCAGTACTCAGCATACTTCAGCAGTACTCAGCATACCTCAGCAGTACTCAGCATACCTCAGGAGTACTCAGCATACCGCTCGTCTTGCCTTCAGTGAGGCTGTAAACGTTTCGCACGAGGCGCTGGCAAGGAACGTCGAGGCAAATAGCGTTGGAGCCATTATATATAACGTAATTAAGACATCATTAACAGCCATTAACGATATCTCGTTATATACTTAGACCATCCTCACAGAATGCACCCGATAGCAGGTACGCAGTAATATCACTAAATAAAGAAACGATACCTTAATAACACTTACACAGCTCCGCTCCTGTGCCAGGTAAGTCCACTACGGGCTCACCTTAGCCCGTGCTACTTGGAACTTTTTGTTCCAAGTAGCTGAATCTATAACAATAACACTGAAGTTCAGAATGTAATGGGAACTACATTTAATCAACTAAGATTAATCAACTAAGATTAATCGGGCACAGCTTGTAAATTTTAAGCTTGTCAAACACAGGTAGTTAGATAAAAGCTGAACAATGCGGATACTGGTAATTCTTCGTGTGGAAACTACCACATATCTGAAGGCTTGAGGCCAAGACGCCAGCATCTATCTTGAGGTTATCTTGAGATGATTTCGGGGCTTTTATTGTCCCCGCGGCCCGGTCCTGTACCAGGCCTCCACCATAGGAAGCAGCCCGTGACAGCTGACTAACACCCAGGTACCTATTTTACTGCTAGGTAACAGGGGCATAGGGTGAAAGAAACTCTGCCCATTGTGTCTCGCCGGCGCCTGGGATCGAACCCAGGACCACAGGATCACAAGTCCCGCGTGCTGTCCGCTCGGCCGACCGGCTCCCCCGGTATAGAATAGGTATAAGGGATAGGTATAAGATAGGTATATATCATAGGTATAAGAAACGTCTAATAAGATGTTTGGCTTTATTTAGTCATATTAGACATAATAAGATTAGCCTACAACTTTACCTCAGTCTAGTAAAACCCTCGCTTGCCTAATGCTGTCTAGTTTTCCCTCAACATTACAGAATTAATTGTTGAATTAGAATCGAACTACTAATCGATTCTCCTACTTTACTACCAATCGAAGAATTAGTAGTAAAGTTATGATGACCAGGAGCCGGTGGGCCGAGCGGACAGCACGCTGGACTTGTGATCCTGTGGTCCTGGGTTCGATCCCAGGCGCCGGCGAGAAAGAATGGGCAGAGTTTCTTTCACCCTGTGCCCCTATTACCTAGCAGTAAATAGGTACCTGGGTGTTAGTCAGCTGTCACGGGCTGCTTCCTGGGGTGTGTGTGTGTGATGTGAAAAAAATAGTAGTAGTTAGAAACAGTTGAGAGGCGAGCCGAAAAAGCAGAGCTCAACCCCCGCAAGCACAACTAGGCATTAGGTGAGTACATTAGGCGAGTACACACCCAACGAGATGATTCTTCTGAAGACTAAGGGTTCGAGACATTTACACAGCCTCGCTCTAAACACAAAGTGCATAATTAGCCTCTCTCACAGTGTTCCAAAGGCAACTTTATAAACAACTCTAAACATCGGGTTGTGACTCAGACTGTGTGCAGCGGCGCCAAGACAGCCTATTTGACCTGGCCAGCGTCAAGACCGTCAAAGCCTGGCCTCGGGCCGGCTTGGGGAGTAGAACAACTCCCAGAACCCCATCAAGCAGGTAACACCACGGGAACGTTTAGTCCTCTGAACCACTTCAAGCTTAGTAGACAGACAGCCCTCAAACGCCAAAGACCATTCCATGCACCCGCCAAACCCCTTGTTTATGACTGGAGAACTGTTTACACACGACTCTCAACTGATGACGTTCAAACAAGTCACTTTACAAGATTGTAAAAACATCAACGCTATGTACTCTCATAAACCCAATGCATCTTCTTGTGTGTATTATTATATTTTTCCATATATATATATATATATATATATATATATATAAGTAAATAAAACCCTGGAAAACGACCAGAGACTATGAAAGAGATTAAAGAATACAATTTGAATAAAAAATATACATAGAAGCGTGTGTTTTTGACAGTTAGACGTGAGTGCCCCCCCCCCCCCGCCCAGCCACAGGGAAGAACAAAGTTCGGAAATTTAGAAGAACGTGTTATAGAGCGCCAGGAAGGAGGCCTGGGTGTAGGTACCACCAGCCTCCCATACACCACCAGGCCTACTGAACTGTAGCAACATGAGTATCATCATTAATACAAAGAGGGTGATGAGATTATGAGCTAAAATAACAATTGTACCACTGTACAACACACTCTTCCCCCCCCCTTTTCTCCGAATAAACACAAAATTCCCGCTATTGTTGGGCTTAAGATAGAGATGAGTAAGGACGCCGCCGCACCTCGCGCCCCGAGGCTCACCCCCACCTCACCGTCTGCTGACTCACCTCTACTATATTCACCAACGCGCGCTCAAAAGCATCAACTGCTTTCCATCCGTCGTCTTGTTTGTTGCCCCTGATGGTTGATGTTACCTTCCTGTGACGGGTCTCCACCAGTACCTTGCCTGCCCTCCCTTGCTCAAGGCCTGCCCCTACCCACTACCTTTTATCAACACTTCCCCCCCCCCTCCCGTCTCCACACCCCCACAACCCGTCAGCGCTGGACGGAGCCTCGGGCCCTCAGTGCTATACAGAACATTCATAAGGAGGAGAGAGTAGCCAAGGGCTGGTGAGGGGTCAAGAGGGGCTTATACCTGAAGCTCAGAGACCTGTTCAAAGGGAATTAAGAGTCAGAATAGGGGGGTTTGGGGGGGAGGGGGTCCACCTCCACAGTAACCTACCGCCTTTACTTAATACACACCCCCAAGCTACACACCCAGACACTCACCCAGACACTGGGTTTACACCAGGATGAGGTGTGAGGAACAGGAGTGAGTCCCAAAGACAGACGAGCTCCCGTGGGATACAAGGAAGCTTTTCTGTCAGTGTATCAGTAGAACACAAGTGGGGTACACTAGGAAGAAGTGGGAGGCGGGGCTCAAGAGCTTCACCACTTCCACCTAGGACACAGTAATGGGTAGTTGCTTAGGTAAGCACCCAGGAGAGCCAGTGGGTGCGGAGGCACCACGCCTTGAGATGGCAGCACCTGTGTTCCCAGGATTAATATGTGCTCATTGGAAGCACATATTACACCTCCTTAGCGGCCGTCTCTCCTCTCCTCAATGTGCACATCCTCGCCTCATATTCCTCCCCCCCCCCCTCATATTCCTCACGCCCCCAATGAGACCCTCCCCCCCCCTCATATTCCTCACGCCGGTCGGAGCCAAGCGGACAGCACGCTGGACTTGTGATCCTGTGATCCTGGGTTCGATCCCAGGCGCCAGCGAGAAACAATGGGCAGAGTTTCTTTCACCCTATGCCCCTGTTACCTAGCAGTAAAAAAATAAGTACCTGGGTGTTAGTCAGCTGTCACGGGCTGCTTCCTGGGGGGGGAGGCCTGGTCGAGGACCGGGCCCCGGGACACTAAAGCCCCGAAATCATCTCAAGATAACCAAAGCTGTCATATTTGCCACAGTGTGTGTGTACTGTGGTTGGGCTCCAGTTCCTCTCGAGTGACTGTGGGGGAGTGTGGAGCCTGGAGGCACCAGACAGTCGTGAGGCAGGCTGGCCATTGTGGCGTGATTATGTCAGATATCATCACCTTGGGCCAGATTAACGAAGCAGTTGCGCAAGCACTTACGAACCTGTCCCATCTTTTCTCAATCTTTGGCGGCCTTGTTTACAATTATTAAGCAGTTAATGAGCTCCGAAGCACCAGGAGGCTGTTTATAACAATAACATCAATTGACTGGGAAGTTTTCATGTTTGTAAACTGTTTAATAAATGTAACCAAAGCTGTCAAAGATTAAGGAAAGATGTACACACGCTCCTATGTACTTGCGTAAGTGCTTCGTGAATCTAGCCCCTTGACCCCAGAGGCTACAGTCTTCTCTCTCACACGCGTGCGCATGCGCGCGTGCGTGTACAGCAGCCATTGCACTCCAGACTTGCTTAACCTTAGCTACCCTGACACTCAAGTGTTGTGGTAAGTGCATACAGACGCACAGGTGTTGTAAACGTGAACGTAACACAATGGTGAACACTCGTGGTGGACATGAACATCGCGTCAAGGTGAACAGGAGAAGTTAATGTGAACCAATATTGACATCACGTCACGAAAAAAAATTGCCAACGAGATGTGACTGACATTAATAATTACGTCACACACCCACTCTTGCTGACATCACTATTGACGTCAGCTGGAGCACGTCACCCCCACACACCCACCCCACCCTTGCTGACATCACCAGTGACGCCAGTTCTGGAAAGTGAGTCAGCAGCGGTTTGGGCGTCAGCTTTGTTGAACGGAAGTCCAAGGTATAACAGCGTGGGTTGTTAGTGGGAGGTACTTGCCTATCGGAAAAGGGGGCGGAGAGAGATACAGATTGAAGGAAAAGCCACGGTGGCACAGTAGGGAGAGAGGGGCCAGAAGGGAGGGTGCCAGTGGGCGCCGCGGAGGGAACTATCCTGATGTATCATGTCTGCCTAAAACTACTCCAGGGATCTCCGACACATTCTTACCACATCTAACAAGCGTATGGTTGAACTCCTGGCGATTCTAGTTATATTAATGGTAACTTTTTGGTGGTGCAGGCAGGGCGGGGCGGACACTGGCCGTGAGGCACTGGACGTTTACCTGCTCCAGCAGCAGTCAGCCTCAGTCGAGTCGACCAGTCCAGCAGTCAGCCTCAGTCGAGTCGACCAGTCCAGCAACCAGGAGGCCTGGTCGACCGACGACCGGGTCGCAGGGACGCTAAGCCCCGGAAACACCTCAAGGTAACCCCTTCCCATTCTCATCACCGAGCCAACACCGCAGTGCCCTATACTTCAACACCAAAGTAACACAAAACTTCAACCCCCACCGCAGTCACCATCACCACCTCCCCACCATCACCCACTACGACCACTACTCAAACATTTGTCATAATCCCAAAATGAGACCTGGTTGATGGGGTTCTGGGAGTTGTTCTACTCCCCAAGCTCGGCCCGAGAGTTCTTGCATAATGTCCTATCACCATTAAGAGACAAACACGTCACTGTTCCCGCAGTAGCAGCGCTGAACAACGCACAAACAAGTGAAGATAAGGTAGCGCACAGGTCAGAGCAGCAGTACGGTATTCCTGAGTGGTCTGGGACTGCCGCCGGTGAACATAAATAAATTAAATAAATAATAAATAAATTTGTATTCAGGAAAAGTACATACATAGTTGATTTACAAACAATGTTGGATTTATAGATAGAGCTAGTACATACACTAGCTAAAGCCACTAATACGCATAGCATATTTTCAGGAGGCCTGGTCGACGACCGGGCCGCGGGGACGCTAAGCCCCGGAAGCACCTCAAGGTAAGCACCTCAAGGTAGCGTTTCGGGCAAGATGGCACACGTTTCGGGCACATAACCTAAGAGTCCTTCCGCGTTTGTCTGAAAAGTATTAAACTTACACACATTAGGAACTCCTACGCTACAAATAGATTAAAACAGGAAAACAAAAATAAACTATAAATAATAAAATATAACCATTTTTACTTTCTAGTGGAGAAAGTTTGGCCGAGCCATAACTCCTATGCTGGAGTAGAGTCTTGCACCACATCTTAAGAAACTTAAAACACTTGACAAGCTACGAGGCCACTGTAAATAATGGGGTGAAACGCGAGAGATTTACGGTCATGAAGGAAATAGGCAGCAAGGTAAACCAGATTACCTGTGTTTACCTAAGGATAGTTGTAAAGTATACTCTCCCAGCCCTGCCTGGGGCCAGGGGGGGGGGGGGCGAGATTCACGAAGCAGTTACACAAGTACTTGCGAACGTGTACATCTTTCCTCAATTTTTAACGGCTTTGGTTACATTTATTAAACAGTTTACAAGTATGAAAACTTGCCAATCAACTGTTGTTACTGTTATAAACAGCCTCCTGGTGCTTCGGGACTCATCAACTGTTTAATAATCGTAAACAAAGCCGCCAAAGATTGATAAAAGATGTACAGGTTCGTAAGTGCATGCGTAACTGCTTCGTGAATCTGGCCCAGGCTTCCATAGTGATTGCCTTGTCAGTGAAGCTCTTTCGACACACCGCAGGCCAAGCTACCCATCACAGTCAAGCTGATCCGGTACACGCAGAACCTTGTCAATTCTGTTCCACTGGCCTATTATTGTTCCATTGATAGTTCTTATCTTTCTTGGCAGAAGGACGGAGTCTCGTGCGCCTGTGATTGAACACTGTGTTCTCTACTTGTGCTTACGCTAACCATTCTGGGAGCCGGTCGGCCGAGCGGACAGCACGCTGGACTTGTGATCCTGTGGTCCTTGGTTCGATCCCAGGCGCCGGCGAGAAACAATGGGCAGAGTTTCTTTCACCCTATGCCCCTGTTACCTGGCAGTAAAATAGGTACCTGGGTGTTAGTCAGCTGTCACGGGCTGCTTCCTGGGGGTCTTCGCGGCCTGGTCGAGGACCGGGCCGCGGGGACACTAAAAAAAAGTCCCGAAATCATCTCAAGATAACTTCAAGATAACCAGACTTTTCATTGGATTTATTTAGCCTTTTCTAGCATATTTCTCACTTCAGCATGTTGTAACTGTAGTGTTAATTACAGTTAGCAGACTGTTTGGAACCTGACTTTTCCCTGTTTGTTATCTTTATATTGTGGGATCTCTCTCGTATCCCAAGAACAACAACGGGAATGGTCTGAGTAGTTTCCAAGCAGTTCGAGTGCTTCAGTGGTTGATACCTGGTTGATGGGGTTCTGGGAGTTGTTCTACTCCCCAAGCCCGGCCCGAGGCCAGGCTTGACTTGTGAGAGTTTGGTCCACTAGGCTGTTGCTTGGAGGGGCCCACATACCCACCATAGCCCGGTTGGTCCGGCACTCCTTGGAGGAATAAATCTAGTTTCCTCATGAAGATGTCCACGGTTGTTCCGGCAATATTTCTTATGCTTGCTGGGAGGGTGTTGAACAACTGCGGACCTCTGATGTTTATACAGTGTTCTCTGATTGTGCCTATGGCACCCCTGCTCTTCACTGGTTCTATTCTGCATTTTCTTCCATATCGTTCACTCCAGTACGTTGTTATTTTACTGTGTAGATTTGGGACCTGGCCCTCCAGTATCTTCCACGTGTATATTATTTGATCTCTCTCTCGTCTCCTTTCTAGTGAGTACACTTGGAGGGCTTTGAGACGATCCCAATAATTTATCATCCCAATCTCAATCTGCCGCAGTGATTACATGCGGCAGAGTTAAAGCTCTGTGAATATGTCTAGATCTGATTCCTTGCCTGCCTTGTAAAGGGATGTGAGGCCAGAACTCTTTCACACGAGATAGCTCCAGTGCTTTGACAAGTATCATAAACGGGAAAGCACAGTATGTCACTTTTGTGAGCCGATTCCATTTTCAATTACGTCGATTTTTAGCCTGAGTGCGCATACGAGCGTAAAGCGACGTAATTTGCAAGAGGACGGGTTACTGACCCACCAGTGGACCACCAGGAGACCATCAGGGGACCACCACCAGTGGACCACCAGGGGGACCACCACTAGTGGACCCACCAGGGGACGAGGTCCACCTATCACACCCTGGCTGCAGGCGAGGAGCCTGGCCAGGGACCTCACCACCTGGTGCGGGGGTAGGAGCTTGGTACTGCCTGTGTCCGCCCGCCTTCGCTTCCGGACTTTCTCGCGTATTCACGCTACTGACTCTGGCGCCCCTGTTATTGTGGCGGGGACGGGGGACTGGGACGGGGGACTGGGACGGGGGGACTGGGACGGGGGGACTGGGACGGGGGGACTGGGACGGGGGGACTGGGACGGGGGGACTGGGACGGGGGGACTGGGACGGGGGGACTGGGACGGGGGACTGGGACGGGGGACTGGGACGGGAGACTGGGACGGGAGACTGGGACGGGGAACAAGTATTGTCTCGCCGTAGCTCCTCCTCAACTATACATGTGGCCCACTCACCCGACATCCTTTACCTACATGCGAAATATTAATATTAAATACAAAAAAATAACATTTCCTAAAAAGAAAGTGCATACACATTCCCCCTCTATGAAGAATTGTTTGTTGCGAGAGTTAGAAGAACTGGAGGAGTGGGAGGGAAGGAACCAATAGGGGGCGCCTGCCGCGTGTCAACACAGCTCAACATGGCGGCCATCACGAGGAGTCAGGAGCGTGTAATCCTGCCGTAATTACATCACTCTTGTACCAGCTTTAACTACTCTGGAAGCTTCCCCTACGCCACCGCTACCTTCTAACTTGCTCCTCCTCCTCCTCCTCGCTTCACCCATTCCTCTTTATCTCACCCTCCACAATCCTCTTCTCCCCTCCTTTTCCTAAAATTTATTTCCCTGTGTCTTCCTCCCTTCCACTCGGAGGTCTTTTCCTCTGCAACCTGCGGCAGTCTGCCTCCCCTTCCCCTCCCCCTTCCCATTTCCGGTGGCAATATTTACCTTCCCCAATTGCACTAACTGATCGCCGTCAACCAATAGACAAAACGCCCCACGCGATCACAACGCGGCCGGGGACAAGCACCCGAATCCAATCTGGCACTAAAGCTCAGGTTCACAGTGCCACGAGATGAGGGGGGGATACACCCGCCTGCCCCAGTGCCCCAGAACACCCCCTTAATCCCCCCTACTTGACTTCAGAGTGACACGACAACTCATCAACCAAATAGCCTAAAATCTCTCATAAAATATTTCAATTCCTGGGAGACGCCAGAAGTCGCCACAAGGGAGACTGAGCTATAAACTCTCCCTCTAATGTCTACCATAACGTGATCAGTTTAATTATATATTGTATAATTGACCTTTAGAAGAGGTGTAGAGCCGTGCTGACTTGCAACTCACAACTAGAGCGGCTAAACTGGTATTGGATAAATAAAATTAGAATGATGAGAAGACAATTTGAAAGGATAAATAACAGACTAATTGCTTTAATCAAGGTGCGTGTGTATGTAGAAGTCATGTGTGTGTGTGGGCGGGAGGCATGTCGGTGGTTGAGCCATGTGTGTGGCGAGCTCTGTATACCTGGCGTGTTTAACATCACTGTCACCAGGCCAGGTCCCATGGTGGCAGTCACACATGAAAAAAACGGTTATGTTGGGTTGTGAGGGAGAAGCTTTATTCCAGTTGTTCATCCACACCTGTCACACACGCCAGCCTGGACCCCCCCCCCCTACACACACCAGCCTGGATCCACCAACACCTGCCCACACACACACCAGCCTGGACCCCACCAACACCTGCCCCCCCACACACACCTGCCCAATACCTGCACCCACCTTACCTTGAGGTGCTTCCGGGGCTTATCGTCCCCGCGGCCCGGTCGTCGACCAGGCCTCCTGGTTGCTGGACTGGTCAACCAGGCTGTTGGACGCGGCTGCTCGCAGCCTGACGTATGAGTCACAGCCTGGTTGATCAGGTATCCTTTTGAGGAACACACCCCAAAATTATAAATAACTGCTAACCTCCAGTTCCTTACCCACTAAACCCAATAGTTTAATAACGAAAAATGCAAACTTAACTCTCACTATCGCAGCTTCATACACTCTTATCACTGCTCCCAATTAAAGCCCACTGATGGCCGAATCGTTGAATTTATTTAATACTTTTATGGTATTAATAATCTGCGTCGTGTGATTGGCGGGAGGGAGGGGGGGGGGGGGAACAGGGCTGTTGAAAGTAGCAAAGCGGCTTTAGTGTGGAAACCTAATTCTCTGCTAAACTGTTGGCTGTTCTCACCCTTATTGACGCAATCTCCTTCCACCGGTAATCAGCGGTGGACCTGCAGGCTCAAGAACCAGAGACCTTGGTCCAGCGGGCCACAGGTGAATGAGACCATGGTCCAGCGGGCCACAGGTGAACCAAAGACCTTGGTCCAGCGGCCACAGGTGAACCAGAGACCATGGTCCAGCGGGGCACAGGTGAACCAGAGACCATGGTCCAGCGGGCCACAGGTGAACCAGAGACCTTGCTCCAGCGGGCCACAGGTGAACCAGAGACCTTGCTCCAGCGGGCCACAGGTGAACCAGAGACCTTGCTCCAGCGGGCCACAGGTGAACCAGAGACCTTGCTCCAGCGGGCCACAGGTGAACCAGAGACCTTGCTCCAGCGGGCCACAGGTGAACCAGAGACCTTGCTCCAGCGGGCCACAGGTGAACCAGAGACCTTGCTCCAGCGGGCCACAGGTGAACCAGAGACCTTGCTCCAGCGGGCCACAGGTGAACCAGAGACCTTGCTCCAGCGGGCCACAGGTGAACCAGAGACCTTGCTCCAGCGGGCCACAGGTGAACCAGGGACCTCGTCAACAACCGTTCGAGATAAAGCAGCAATAAAGACAGTTTGCAAGAGAGAGAGAACTCCCAAGTCAAGGCGAGTCAAGCCTAGCCCCGAGCCGAGCTTGAGGGTGTAGAAGAACTCCCAGAACCTCATCCAGGTAAATGTTTATGTTGAATTTACCGGATCAACGTAGCTGTGATGGCTATATAGGACCGAAAAGAAGCTTCACACATCATGCAACCACAGGGAAGCCTGGATTAGAAAAACACGCTCAATCGGCCACAGGTGATCCAAAATTGATTTTATTTCCATCCAAACGGCGATACAACCCCCCCCCCCCCTTAATCCACCTGGCGAAACCCTACCCCCCCCCATTAACCCACCTGGCGACACCCTACCCCCCCATTAACCCACCTGGCGACAATTCCTGGAAAATTTCGACAACGCCAGCGAGCATAACATACCATTTTAATGCCTCGGACCCGCAATTGGGAAATGAACTCTATTAAAATTCAGACTGGTGCTATAAAGTTGAATTCCCATTACCATGATGATGAGAAAATCTGCAAGGTAATGGCTTCATCAATACCGGGCGAATTCAGAGCCGGAGCCAAGCCTACAGTGTGTACACTTATGGGGGGCGGCGCGCCCTCCCAATACTGCTGCTGACGATCTTGTGGCGGCACGGGCCCCACAAGATCATATATATTCCTAGGCCTATATATATATATTATATATATAGTACTTCCTGGCGACCATCGTTGGTACTGTCCACTACATGTTACTGTAAGTACTTTTCATGTTGGGGGGG
>WNGS01061674.1:11759634-11783718 GCA_020271785.1 Procambarus virginalis | reverse complement strand
TTTATCTTGGCGATATAAATGTTTACTCTGACGTCCATCGTCCAACCCGGCCTCTTAAAGGTCCCCAACGCCAAGAAATCACCGTATTTCCTTATCCTACCCTACCACAGGACCGCAAAACAGAAAACGGGACTGTGTTAATTTCGCGAGCCGCTTTTATTTTCCAGTACGACAATTGTTGGCCTTGTACAACGCATACGATCGAAATGCGACGTTCAGTGTAAGAGGAGAGGTTGCATCCGTCAACGATTCCAGTCTAGGTGGAGGTTCCAAGCGGAGGTGACGTCTCACCCGCCTCCCGGCCATCTGCGAAGAGCTTCACTCCATTGTTCTCCGTCGCCTCCTTCCAATTAGCTTATTCTTGAAGTTTTTTCCACTTCCAGCTTTACCCTCACACCCGCAGCTGAGGGTGGCTGCGTGCACCGTCAACCCTCTGCCGCCGCAAGATGACTCCACACTACCCCAGTAATTACCGCCAAGGCTGGCCTCCACCCCTGCTCCACCACCACAAGGCTGCCCTCCACCCCTGCCCACCACCACAAGGCTGCCCTCCACCCCTGCCCCACCAGCACAAGGCTGCCCTCCACCCCTGCCCCACCACCACAAGGCTGCCCTCCACCCCTGCTCCACCACCACAAGGCTGCCCTCCACCCCTGCCCCACCACCACAAGGCTGCCCTCCACCCCTGCCCACCACCACAAGGCTGCCCTCCACCCTGCCCCACCACCACAAGGCTGCCCTCCACCCCTGCTCCACCACCACAAGGCTGCCCTCCACCCCTGCCCCACCACCACAAGGCTGCCCTCCACCCCTGCTCCACCACCACAAGGCTGCCCTCCACCCCTGCTCCACCACCACAAGGCTGCCCTCCACCCCTGCCCCACCACCACAAGGCTGCCCTCCACCCCTGCTCCACCACCACAAGGCTGCCCTCCACCCCTGCCCCACCACCACAAGGCTGCCCTCCACCCCTGCTCCACCACCACAAGGCTGCCCTCCACCCCTGCTCCACCACCACAAGGCTGCCCTCCACCCCTGCCCCACCACCACAAGGCTGCCCTCCACCCCTGCCCCACCACCACAAGGCTGCCCTCCACCCCTGCCCCACCACCACAAGGCTGCCCTCCACCCTGCCCCACCACCACAAGGCTGCCCTCCACCCCTGCCCCACCACCACAAGGCTGCCCTCCACCCCTGCCCCACCACCACAAGGCTGGCCTCCACCCCTGCCCCACCACCACAAGGCTGGCCTCCACCCCTGCCCCACCACCACAAGGCTGCCCTCCACCCCTGCCCACCACACAAGGCTGCCCTCCACCCCTGCCCCCACCCCTGCCCCTCCACCACAAGGCTGCCCTCCACCCCTGCACCATAACGTACATCAGACACCTTCCCCACCGCCGAGGGCGCCTCCACCCCGCACCCTACAAACCTTGCCACATTCATCAGCCACAGAGTGTAGCAGTACTCAGCATACTTCAGCAGTACTCAGCATACCTCAGCAGTACTCAGCATACCTCAGGAGTACTCAGCATACCGCTCGTCTTGCCTTCAGTGAGGCTGTAAACGTTTCGCACGAGGCGCTGGCAAGGAACGTCGAGGCAAATAGCGTTGGAGCCATTATATATAACGTAATTAAGACATCATTAACAGCCATTAACGATATCTCGTTATATACTTAGACCATCCTCACAGAATGCACCCGATAGCAGGTACGCAGTAATATAATATCACTAAATAAAGAAACGATACCTTAATAACACTTACACAGCTCCGCTCCTGTGCCAGGTAAGTCCACTACGGGCTCACCTTAGCCCGTGCTACTTGGAACTTTTTGTTCCAAGTAGCTGAATCTATAACAATAACACTGAAGTTCAGAATGTAATGGGAACTACATTTTAATCAAC
Organism: Procambarus virginalis; assembly: GCA_020271785.1. Lineage (NCBI taxonomy): Eukaryota > Metazoa > Arthropoda > Malacostraca > Decapoda > Cambaridae > Procambarus > Procambarus virginalis. The sequence goes on along the minus strand of WNGS01061674.1, from coordinate 11,781,811 downwards.
TAAGACCAGGGCACAGCTTGTAAATTTTAAGCTTGTCAAACACGGGTAGTTAGATAAAAACTGAACAATGCGGATACTGGTAATTCTTCGTGTGGAAACTACCACATATCTGAAGGCTTGAGACAAGACGCCAGCATCTATCTTGAGGTTATCTTGAGATGATTTCGGGGCTTTTATTGTCCCCGCGGCCCGGTCCTGTACCAGGCCCCACCATAGGAAGCAGCCCGTGACAGCTGACTAACACCCAGGTACCTATTTTACTGCTAGGTACAGGGGCATAGGGTGAAAAAAACTCTGCCCATTGTGTCTCGCCGGCGCCTGGGATCGAACCAGGACCACAGGATCACAAGTCCCGCGTGCTGTCCGCTCGGCCGACCGGCTCCCCCCGTATAGGATAGGTATAAGATAGGTATATAGGATAGGTATAAGAAACGTCTAATAAGATGTTTGGCTTTATTTAGTCATATTAGACATAATAAGATTAGCCTACAACTTACTGTTTAGTAAAACCCTCGCTTGCCTAATGCTGTCTAGTTTTCCCTCAACATTACAGAATTAATTGTTGAATTAGAATCGAACTACTAATCGATTCTCCTACTTTACTACCAATCGAAGAATTAGTAGTAAAGTTATGATGACCAGGAGCCGGTGGGCCGAGCGGACAGCACGCTGGACTTGTGATCCTGTGGTCCTGGGTTCGATCCCAGGCGCCGGCAAGAAACAATGGGCAGAGTTTCTTTCACCCTGTGCCCCTATTACCTAGCAGTAAATAGGTACCTGAGAGTTAGTCAGTTGTCACGGGCTGCTTCCTGGGGTGTGTGTGATGTGAAAAAAAGTAGTAGTAGTTAGAAACAGTTGAGAGGCGAGCCGAAAAAGCAGAGCTCAACCCCCGCAAGCACAACTAGGCATTAGGTGAGTACATTAGGCGAGTACACACCCAACGAGATGATTCTTCTGAAGACTAAGGGTTCGAGACATTTACACAGCCTCGCTCTAAACACAAAGTGCATAATTAGCCTCTCTCTCTCACAGTGTTCCAAAGGCAACTTTATAAACAACTCTAAACATCGGGTTGTGACTCAGACTGTGTGCAGCGGCGCCAAGACAGCCTATTTGACCTGGCCAGCGTCAAGACCGTCAAAGCCTGGCCTCGGGCCGGGCTTGGGGAGTAGAACAACTCCCAGAACCCCATCAACCAGGTATATGTGGGCCTCCGGGCCGCTCGAAGCAACAGCCTGGTGGACCAAACTCCCACAAGTCAAGCCTGGCCTCGGGCCGGGCTTGGGGAGTAGAACAGCTCCCAGAACCCCATCAAGCAGGTATCAAGCAGGTAACACCACGGGAACGTTTAGTCCTCTGAACCACTTCAAGCTTAGGAGACAGACAGCCCTCAAATGCCAAAGACCATTCCATTCACCCGCCAAACCCCTTGTTTATGACTGGAGAACTGTTTACACACGACTCACAACTGATGACGTTCAAACAAGTCACTTTACAAGATTGTAAAAACATCAACGCTATGTACTCTCATAAATGTATCTTCTTGTGTGTATTATTATATATATATAAGTAAATAAAACCGTGGAAAACGACCAGAGACTATGAAAGAGATTAAAGAATACAATTTGAATAAAAAATATACATAGAAGCGTGTGTTTTTGACGGAGTTAGACGTGAGTGCCCCCCCCCCGCCCAGCCACAGGGAAGAACAAAGTTCGGAAATTTAGAAGAACGTGTTATAGAGCGCCAGGAAGGAGGCCTGGGTGTAGGTACCACCAGCCTCCCATACACCACCAGGCCTACTGAACTGTAGCAACATGAGTATCATCATTAATACAAAGAGGGTGATGAGATTATGAGCTAAAATAACAATTGTACCACTGTACAACACACTCTTCCCCCCCCCTTTTCTCCGAATAAACACAAAATACCCGCTATTGTTGGGCTTAAGATAGAGATGAGTAAGGACGCCGCCGCACCTCGCGCCCCGAGGCTCACCCCCACCTCACCGTCTGCTGACTCACCTCTACTATATTCACCAACGCGCGCTCAAAAGCATCAACTGCTTTCCATCCGTCGTCTTGTTTGTTGCCCCTGATGGTTGATGTTACCTTCCTGTGACGGGTCTCCACCAGTACCTTGCCTGCCCTCCCTTGCTCAAGGCCTGCCCCTACTCACTACCTTTTATCAACACTTCCCCCCCCTCCCGTCTCCACACCCCCACAACCCGTCAGCGCTGGACGGAGCCTCGGGCCCTCAGTGCTATACAGAACATTCATAAGGAGGAGAGAGTAGCCAAGGGCTGGTGAGGGGTCAAGAGGGGCTTATACCTGAAGCTCAGAGACCTGTTCAAAGGGAATTAAGAGTCAGAATAGGGGGGTTTGGGGGGGAGGGGGTCCACCTCCACAGTAACCTACCGCCTTTACTTAATACACACCCCCAAGCTACACACCCAGACACTCACCCAGACACTGGGTTTACACCAGGATGAGGTGTGAGGAACAGGAGTGAGTCCCAAAGACAGACGAGCTCCCGTGGGATACAAGGAAGCTTTTCTGTCAGTGTATCAGTAGAACACAAGTGGGGTACACTAGGAAGAAGTGGGAGGCGGGGCTCAAGAGCTTCACCACTTCCACCTAGGACACAGTAATGGGTAGTTGCTTAGGTAAGCACCCAGGAGAGCCAGTGGGTGCGGAGGCACCACGCCTTGAGATGGCAGCACCTGTGTTCCCAGGATTAATATGTGCTCATTGGAAGCACATATTACACCTCCTTAGCGGCCGTCTCTCCTCTCCTCAATGTGCACATCCTCGCCTCATATTCCTCCCCCCCCCCCCTCATATTCCTCACGCCCCCAATGAGACCCTCCCCCCCCTCATATTCCTCACGCCGGTCGGAGCCAAGCGGACAGCACGCTGGACTTGTGATCCTGTGATCCTGGGTTCGATCCCAGGCGCCAGCGAGAAACAATGGGCAGAGTTTCTTTCACCCTATGCCCCTGTTACCTAGCAGTAAAAAAATAAGTACCTGGGTGTTAGTCAGCTGTCACGGGCTGCTTCCTGGGGGGTGGAGGCCTGGTCGAGGACCGGGCCCCGGGAACACTAAAGCCCCGAAATCATCTCAAGATAACCAAAGCTGTCATATTTGCCACAGTGTGTGTGTACTGTGGTTGGGCTCCAGTTCCTCTCGAGTGACTGTGGGGGAGTGTGGAGCCTGGAGGCACCAGACAGTCGTGAGGCAGGCTGGCCATTGTGGCGTGATTATGTCAGATATCATCACCTTGGGCCAGATTAACGAAGCAGTTGCGCAAGCACTTACGAACCTGTCCCATCTTTTCTCAATCTTTGGCGGCCTTGTTTACAATTATTAAGCAGTTAATGAGCTCCGAAGCACCAGGAGGCTGTTTATATCAATAACATCAATTGACTGGGAAGTTTTCATGTTTGTAAACTGTTTAATAAATGTAACCAAAGCTGTCAAAGATTAAAGAAAGATGTACACACGCTCCTATGTACTTGCGTAAGTGCTTCGTGAATCTAGCCCCTTGACCCCAGAGGCTACAGTCTTCTCTCTCACACGCGTGCGCATGTGCGTGCGTGCGTGTACAGCAGCCATTGCACTCCAGACTTGCTTAACCTTAGCTACCCTGACACTCAAGTGTTGTGGTAAGTGCATACAGACGCACAGGTGTTGTAAACGTGAACGTAACACAATGGTGAACACTCGTGGTGGACATGAACATCGCGTCAAGGTGAACAGGAGAAGTTAATGTGAACCAATATTGACATCACGTCACGAAAAAAAAATTGCCAACGAGATATGACTGACATTAATAATTACGTCACACACCCACTCTTGCTGACATCACTATTGACGTCAGCTGGAGCACGTCACCCCCACACACACACCCCACCCTTGCTGACATCACCAGTGACGCCAGTTCTGGAAAGTGAGTCAGCAGCGGTTTGGGCGTCAGCTTTGTTGAACGGAAGTCCAAGGTATAACAGCGTGGGTTGTTAGTGGGAGGTACTTGCCTATCGGAAAAGGGGGCGGAGAGAGATACAGATTGAAGGAAAAGCCACGGTGGCACAGTAGGGAGAGAGGGGCCAGAAGGGAGGGTGCCAGTGGGCGCCGCGGAGGGAACTATCCTGATGTATCATGTCTGCCTAAAACTACTCCAGGGATCTCCGACACATTCTTACCACATCTAACAAGCGTATGGTTGAACTCCTGGCGATTCTAGTTATATTAATGGTAACTTTTTGGTGGTGCAGGCAGGGCGGGGCGGACACTGGCCGTGAGGCACTGGACGTTTACCTGCTCCAGCAGCAGTCAGCCTCAGTCGAGTCGACCAGTCCAGCAACCAGGAGGCCTGGTCGACCGACGACCGGGTCGCAGGGACGCTAAGCCCCGGAAACACCTCAAGGTAACCACCTTCCCATTCTCATCACCGAGCCAACACCGCAGTGCCCTATACTTCAACACCAAAGTAACACAAAACTTCAACACCCACCGCAGTCACCATCACCACCTCCCCACCGCAGTCACCATCACCACCTCCCCACCGCAGTCACCATCACCATCTCCCCACCATCACCCACTACGACCACTACTCAAACATTTGTCATAATCCCAAAATGAGACCTGGTTGATGGGGTTCTGGGAGTTCTTCTACTCCCCAAGCTCGGCCCGAGAGTTCTTGCATAATGTCCTATCACCATTAAGAGACAAACACGTCACTGTTCCCGCAGTAGCAGCGCTGAACAACGCACAAACAAGTGAAGATAAGGTAGCGCACAGGTCAGAGCAGCAGTACGGTATTCCTGAGTGGTCTGGGACTGCCGCCGGTGAACATAAATAAATTAAATAAATAATAAATAAATTTGTATTCAGGAAAAGTACATACATAGTTGATTTACAAACATAATGTTGGATTTATAGATAGAGCTAGTACATACAATAGCTAAAGCCACTAATACGCATAGCATATTTTCAGGAGGCCTGGTCGACGACCGGGCCGCGGGGACGCTAAACCCCGGAAGCACCTCAAGGTAAGCACCTCAAGGTAAGCACCTCAAGGCAGCGTTTCGGGCAAGATGGCACACGTTTCGGGCACATAACCTAAGAGTCCTTCCGCGTTTGTCTGAAAAGTATTAAACTTACACACATTAGGAACTCCTACGCTACAAATAGATTAAAACAGGAAAACAAAAATAAACTATAAATAATAAAATATAACCATTTTTACTTTCTAGTGTAGAAAGTTTGGCCGAGCCATAACTCCTATGCTGGAGTAGAGTCTTGCACCACATCTTAAGAAACTTAAAACACTTGACAAGCTACGAGGCCACTGTAAATAATGGGGTGAAACGCGAGAGATTTACGGTCATGAAGGAAATAGGCAGCAAGGTAAACCAGATTACCTGTGTTTACCTAAGGATAGTTGTAAAGTATACTCTCCCAGCCCTGCCTGGGGCCAGGGGGGGGGCGAGATTCACGAAGCAGTTACACAAGTACTTGCGAACGTGTACATCTTTCCTCAATTTTTAACGGCTTTGGTTACATTTATTAAACAGTTTACAAGTATGAAAACTTGCCAATCAACTGTTGTTACTGTTATAAACAGCCTCCTGGTGCTTCGGGACTCATCAACTGTTTAATAATCGTAAACAAAGCCGCCAAAGATTGAGAAAAGATGTAGAGGTTCGTAGGTGCATGCGTAACTGCTTCGTGAATCTGGCCCAGGCTTCCATAGTGATTGCCTTGTCGGTGAAGCTCTTTCGACACACCGCAGGCCAAGCTATCCATCACAGTCAAGCTGATCCGGTACACGCAGAACATTGTCAATTCTGTTCCACTGGCCTATTATTGTTCCATTGATATTTCTTATCTTTCTTGGCAGAAGGATGGAGTCTCGTGCGCCTGTGATTGAACACTGTGTTCTCTAGTTGTGCTTACGCTAACCATTCTGGGAGACGGTCGGCCGAGCGGACAGCACGCTGGACTTGTGATCCTGGGTTCGATCCCAGGCGCCGGCGAGAAACAATGGGCAGAGTTTCTTTCACCCTATGCCCCTGTTACCTAGCAGTAAAATAGGTACCTGGGTGTTAGACAGCTGTCACGGGCTGCTTCCTGGGGGTCTTCGCGGCCTGGTCGAGGACCGGGCCGCGGGGACACTAAAAAAAAAGCCCCGAAATCATCTCAAGATAACTTCAAGATAACCAGACTTTTCATTGGATTTATTTAGCCTTTTCTAGCATATTTCTCACTTCAGCATGTTGTAACTGTAGTGTTAATTACAGTTAGCAGACTGTTTGGAACCTGACTTTTCCCAGTTTGTTATCTTTATATTGTGGGATCTCTCTCGTATCCCAAGAACAACAACGGGAATGGTCTGAGTAGTTTCCAAGCAGTTCGAGTGCTTCAGTGGTTGATACCTGGTTGATGGGGTTCTGGGAGTTCTTCTACTCCCCAAGCCCGGCCCGAGGCCAGGCTTGACTTGTGAGAGTTTGGTCCACTAGGCTGTTGCTTGTAGCGGCCCACATACCCACCATAGCCCAGTTGGTCCGGAACTCCTTGGAGGAATAAATCTAGTTTCCTCTTGAAGATGTCCACGGTTGTTCCGGCAATATTTCTTATGCTCGCTGGGAGGGTGTTGAACAACCGCGGACCTCTGATGTTTATACAGTGTTCTCTGATTGTGCCTATGGCACCTCTGCTCTTCACTGGTTCTATTCTGCATTTTCTTCCATATCGTTCACTCCAGGACGTTGTTATTTTACTGTGTAGATTTGGGACCTGGCCTCCAGTATCTTCCACGTGTATATTATTTGATCTCTCTCTCGTCTCCTTTCTAGTGAGTACATTTGGAGGGAGACGATCCCAATAATTTATCATCCCAATCTCAATCTGCCGCAGTGATTACATGCGGCAGAGTTAAAGCTCTGTGAATATGTCTAGATCTGATTCCTTGCCTGCCTTGTAAAGGGATGTGAGGCCAGAACTCTTTCACACGAGATAGCTCCAGTACTTTGACAAGTATCATAAACGGGAAAGCACAGTATGTCACTTTTGTGATCCGATTCCATTTTCAATTACGTCGATTTTTAGCCTGAGTGCGCATACGAGCGTAAAGCGACGTAATTTGCAAGAGGACGGGTTACTGACCCACCAGTGGACCACCAGGAGACCACCAGTGGACCACCACCGGTGGACCACCAGGGGGACCACCACCAGTGGACCACCACCAGGGACCACCAGGGGGACCACCACCAGTGGACCACCAGGGGGACCACCACTAGTGGACCCCACCAGGGGACGAGGTCCACCTATCACACCCTGGCTGCAGGCGAGGAGCCTGGCCAGGGCCCTCACCACCTGGTGCGCGGGTAGGAGCTTGGTACTGCCTGTGTCCGCCCGCCTTCGCTTCCGGACTTTCTCGCGTATTCACGCTACTGACTCTGGCGCCCCTGTTATTGTGGCGGGGACGGGGGACTGGGACGGTGGACTGGGACGGTGGACTGGGACGGTGGACTGGGACGGTGGACTGGGACGGTGGACTGGGACGGTGGACTGGGACGGGGACTGGGACGGGGAACAAGTATTGTCTCGCCGTAGCTCCTCCTCAACTATACATGTGGCCCACTCACCCGACATCCTTTACCTACATGCGAAATATTAATATAAATACAAAAAAATAACATTTCCTAAAAAGAAAGTGCATACACAATCCCCCTCTATGAAGAATTGTTTGTTGCGAGAGTTAGAAGAACTGGAGGAGTGGGAGGGAAGGAACCAATAGGGGGCGCCTGCCGCGTGTCAACACAGCTCAACATGGCGGCCATCACGAGGAGTCAGGNAATCAGCTGCTTTGCTTAGAGGCTAGTGCTCTAACACTCAAGAGACGCTAGTGCTCTCTAAGAGTGGAAACTGCTCTCGCTGCTGCACAATAACAGCCCCTTTCAAAGCTGGAGAAATTGCTGACCTGGAGAGCGTGCAGAGATCCTTTACTGCTAGAATCCACTCAGTAAAACATCTAAACTATTGTGACGACTAAAGAGCTAAATCTGTATTCTCTTGAGCGCAGGCGGGAAAGATACATAATAATTTACACGTGGAAAATAGTAGAGGGGCTGGTTCCAAACCTGCACACAGAAATAACATCACATGAGACCAGAAGACATGGCAGGATGTGCAGAATACCCCCGTTGAAGAGCAGAGGTGCAACAGGTTCTCTGAGAGAGAACTCTATCAACATCAGAGGCCGGAGACTGTTCAACACGCTTCCGTTACACATAAGGGCCATAACTGGCCGACCCCTCACAGTGTTCAAGAGAGAACTTGATCAACACTTCCAAAGGATACCTGATCAACCAGGCTGTGATTCATACGTCAGGCTGCGAGCAGCCGCGTCCAACAGCCTGGTTGACCAGTCCAGCTTCCAGGAGGCCTGGTCGAGGACCGGGCCGCGGGGACGTTCAGCCCCGAAATCCTCGCAAGGTAATCCAATCATGCTAGGTAGCCAATACCAACATCCCCCCTACCCTTACCCAACCCCAGCGCCACCCCCCCCCCCTACCTCCCCAATCTGCTTAATTGCACGTAATTATAAACACGTGAACCCAATGTTTCTATCAAGGGATCGGTATTTAGAAAACTTAAGAAGCTTCTCCCGGAGACAATTGCACATTTCTCGCAGCTGCTGCTCTCCACAACTCTGTGACCAAAATAAAGGGGCCAGAATGAGCGAGACAGCTGCTGCTGCTGCTGCTGTGGCCGGCCGGGGCAACACCAGAATACACACACAGGCAAACACCCGCAGCAAATATACAACAAAATGACTCGGTATACATAAATATCTTTCAAGGTGAGAAAAGATGGTGCCAGAATTGAGCCAACTCTTAACAGTCAGGCAAAAACACACCGCCGAGGGTTGGGACATTTTTGGCGGGAAGGGCGAGCACGTAAACTGGCTTCATAACTCTGTGTTCTGTAGGTGGCCAGTGAGTGTCCCCTGGGGACAGGTAGCCTTGTGGGACACCCGGGGGACAGGTAGCCTTGTGGGGCACCCGGGGGACAGGTAGCCTTGTGGGGCACCCGGGGGACAGGTAGCCTTGTGGGGCACCCGGGGGACAGGTAGCCTTGTGGGACACCCGGGGGACAGGCAGCCTTGTGGGACAGCGGGGGACAGGTACCAAGCTCTCAGGCTGGGCGCTTGGGGAGAACAACTGCCAGGACCCTTCCAGGTACAGGTGTCAAGAACAGCTAGTTTTTTCTGTGCATTCACACAACTGCCGTCAGTGACGGGCATGTGACAGTGGCGACCCAAGGCGAGAGGAGCACCTTCACCCACTAATACTACTTTTCACCCCATGACCCTCTCCCCCCCCCCCACCCCTTTACCTGGGGATGAATGCCCCAAGGAGTGGGCCATACCCACATGCCCCATGGAGTGACGACTGACGGAATACAGGAAGTTTACAAGTATTACACGTTGATCACCGTTGTAGTTTTAATTTCTCAGCCACGCCTGGGCCCAGTCTCCGTTGGTTATCACCTGGTCTATGAAGCTGTTTGTCTTAATGCATGCACTGTTGTTCCAGGATGACATGAGCCCGTCAGCTTGGAGCTGCTATTGACACACTTCTCTCACTCGCCGTCTGCACATCAGGGAAGCCACAGGTAACATTAGCAGATGCCACAGGTACATGTTCATCCAGTGAGGTGTCATATCGACCCGGTACTACTGCAGGCAAGTACCGCGCCGACCTAGTACAGTACCACCGAAGAAAAAGTACCGGGTCGCCCAAGTACTACTGCAAGGAAAGGGGGCCACGCTTGAGCTGGCACCGCAACAGTAAACACAAGACAGCCTCGCCTCAGCCATTAGGTACAGGAAACGGACTAATGCACGACTCTCTGACAGGAGCAAATGTAGAAATCTTAAGAGAAAACAATGCCAGGCGGCAGCGTCCACAGACATTGTCAAAGAAATCTTGCATGAAGAAGACATTTACAGCGAGCCGGGGTAATGCACCAGAGCAAAGGCTGACAAACATTGTAAGCCTGTGAGGGGGTAAGACGGAACACAGTATGCATCATGATGGCCAGCTTCATGAAAACAACGAAAGCATAGAGGGACAGCAAGATAACAAGAAGAAATATAACAGAAAATGGAAGTAGAGAAAAATAAGGGAGGACTATGATGATGTTGATACAAGGCTGAATGAAGTGAGAGCCGCTAGTGATAGAACCCGCAGGTCAACTCTCTCACGCCTTGTGCTGCACGATGCTCACCCCTGTGTTGGGGTGGTGGTGACCCTGACCTGTCTGAGGGGAGCATTAGTCTCGTGGTCACTCCAGCTAAGGAGGGGTGGGGGGGGGGGAGAGAGATAAGGGGAGTGAGAGATAAGGGGGGAGAGAGATAAGGAAGGCGAGACTTAATAAGGAGTAAGTAATGCATCTATTCGGAAAAGGGCTAAGCCATTACGACTATATAGCATTTGGAAGGGATTTGCATAAGGATTTGGGATGGGACGGGGGGGGGGGTTATCTTGAGATGATTTCGGGGCTTTAGTGTCCCCGCGGCCCGGTCCTCGACCAGGCCTCCACCCCCCAGGAAGCAGCCCGTGACAGCTGACTAACACCCAGGTACCTATTTTACTGCTAGGTAACAGGGGCATAGGGTGAAAGAAACTCTGCCCATTGTTTCTCGCTGGCGCCCGGGATCGAACCCGGGACCACAGGATCACAAGTCCAGCGTGCTGTCCGCTCGGCCGTCCGGCTCCAAGGGGAGGAAGCAGGAGGGGAGGGGGGAGGTAAGAAAGTGCTGCTTCAGCTGCTGCTGCTTCAGCTGCTGCTGCTTCAGCTGCCTCCGCCGGTGCCACAAACAAATAACAAATGACCGTAATCAATTATATTCGTGGTTCTGGGTAATTGTCATGTTACAGTTCCGTTATCTCTCGTTAGTTCCGTGGATCAACGTCCCCGCGGCCCGGTCTCTGACCAGGCCTCCTGGTTGGTCTCAACCCATTACAGTTCCACTATAAAGAGCAGGGGAGCGCCAGCCCCCCCCCCCCTGGCAGGGGAGCGCCAGCCCCCCCTGGCAGGGGAGCGCCAGCCCCCCCCCCTGGCAGGGGAGCGCCAGCCCCCCCTGGCAGGGGAGCTACAATACTATAAACAAGTCCGTCAAGACAATTGTCTTGGACGACACTCGAGGGCCAACGTACACTTTTGTTTTAATTTATAAACAAACTATTTAAAAATAAATATCTGGATTAAGCCCAAGTTGCCACTCTCCAGGCGTCGTGGTGCGTGCGTGAGAAAGCGCGCTCAAGTGCGTATGTTTGAAGGGGGGGGAGACCTGCCTTGTACTTGGGTAACAGTGAAAAGTTCTGTTTAACCCTTCATATCCTGCTTTCTTGTTCTGTTGTGCTCGAAGCGGTGTGGAGGAAGGTGGGAGGAGCGGTTCGTGACATTCAGCCTTTGACGTACCTGCTCTTGAAGTCGATCCAAATTTGACATGTAACCCGCATGTACGCTGGTGTAGGGTAAACCAGTTTATTAATCATATATTTCATGGTTAATGAAATGTATTTGATGTCTTCCCCAATAATAATATCTTATTGCCATTTCCAGATAGGTCCCTCACGTGTGTAGTCTCCAATTGGTACTCCAAGACAGTAACGGAGACACCAGCTCCTCAAGACACCTCTCTCTCCTTAACATCAGCCTCATGTTTGGTAGACACCAGGTGTGTGTGCTCCTGGAGCGTCATCTGCCCATTCCTTTGGTCAGCTTCGTGTCACCCCGCGCGGGGGTGCCTTCCTTTCCGGTTTATTTCCGTGATGAAAATTCTGACATACGAGAAGCTTGGCTTGTGTTCCCTTGGGCACGGTGGCCGCCTACCTTTTTCCAATACATTCAGATAGGCGTGTATCCATAGGTATGTGTTCGTATACTTACGTCAGTGGCCAATTAGGTGCACGTCTGTGTGCGAGCGCGCGCCCGTATACAAATGAGGAATATGTATTTACCATTTTGTGCCTGCAGACTTGAGCTATTAGCGTACGTGTGTGTGTGGGTGGTGTGGGTGAACAATGAGGGCAAGGTACACACATATGGGCCACTGATCAAAGAGGCGGCTGGCACAATTATGTCTGGCAATTAAACTGTGATGATCGCCCCTCCCTCCCTCTCAAATCACCCCTTCCCCTCCCTCTCTCTCTCTCTCCGGGGTCCCCTTCCCTGGTCCTGACACCTGAGGGACGGAAGGAGAGGACAAGGCAAGGGGACGCAAACACCATTAGGCTACCTCTCACATCTCCCGTCCATCTTAGAATCATCTTAGAATCTTTTTAATTCATGACTGATTTCAAAGAGTGGTGAGGGCTGAGGCGCACATGGGACCCCCCAACACCATCAGGGGTACACACAGGACCCCCCAACACCATCAGGGGTACACACAGGACCCCCCAACACCATCAGGGGTACACACAGGACCCTCCAACACCATCAGGGGTACACACAGGACCCCCAACACCATCAGGGGTACACACAGGACCCCCCAACACCATCAGGGGTACACACAGGACCCCCCAACACCATCAGGGGTACACACAGGACCCCCAGCACCATCAGGGGTGCACACAGGACCCCCAGCACCATCAGGGGTGCACACAGGACCCCCAGCACCATTAGGGGTACACACAGGACCCCCCCAACACCATCAGGGGTACACACAGGACCCCCCAACACCATCAGGGGTACACACAGGACCCCCCAGCACCATCAGGGGTACACACAGGACCCTCCAACACCATCAGGGGTACACACAGGACCCCCAACACCATCAGGGTACACACAGGACCCCCAACACCATCAGGGGTACACACAGGACCCCCAACACATCAGGGGTACACACAGGACCCCCCCAACACCATCAGGGGTACACACAGGACCCCTCAACACCATCAGGGGTACACGCAGGACCCCCCCAACACCATTAGGGGTACACACAGGACCCCCCCAACACCATTAGGGGTACACACAGGACCCCCCAGCACCATCAGGGGTACACACAGGACCCCCCAACACCATCAGGGGTACACACAGGACCCCCCAGCACCATCGCGGGTACACACAGGACCCCCAGCACCATTGCGGGTACACACAGGACCCCCAGCACCATCGCGGGTACACACAGGACCCCCCAACACCATGCGGTACACACAGGACCCCCCAGCACCATCGCGGGTACAGTGTCACCGCTATTTAGAGCTGGCGAGCTATATCAAAGGAGTGGTGTTACGCTCACTCGCTCCACATCAAAGACAGACTTCTGGGGAACAAACATTTGACAGCCTACCTGCTTGAAGACGGTAGTCAAAGGAACTATTTGGTTTAGTGAGAAGCATGACAGCCCACGCGTCATTAGGCTCCGGCCTACTACTCATATACCGTGGCCATTGTCTTAGATGAGCCATATTAATTAATATTCGAGAGGTAGACTTAGAGAGGTTCTGTGGAGTGTGCGCTTGTGGGTGTCTCAGAGTGCCAGGGGGTGCCTCAGAGTGCCCGGGGTGCCTCAAAAGTGCCCGTGGGTGCCTCAGAGTGCCCGTGGTGCCTCAGAGTGCCGTGGGTGCCTCAGAGTGCCCGGGGGTGCCTCAGAGTGCCCGGGGGTGCCTCGAAGGTGCCTGTGGGTGCCAGGAAGAGGCGCTAGGGCTCACATGACAATGTCTACACGACGTCACCGCCCCCAGATCCAATCCACTTACCACCACACCTTTCGTCCACACCTGTTCCCCTCCCCGCCCCCCCCACCCCCTTGCTTGATTCTTAGTGGCCTCATAGTATTCATAAATCCTTTACCAGATGTTCCCTTTCTTTTTACAGCTGATTCGGAACACAATCGTGTATGTAAATCAAAATTTAACTTGTACAATCTTTACCCTTCCATCCCACAAACGCTAAGCCTTCCCGGATTAACACACGAGTGTATCCGTTAAATAATCCTGGTATACGTTAGTGTACAGTGAAGATGGTGATGGTTAGAGTGTAGTGCAGCCCACACCAAAGTCGTGCCTGAAGCTTCCTACACTTTATGCCCCCATGTGCCCACAGTGGGTAAGAAAGGAGCCCATGCCTCGGTGGTGTGGGGTGTGGGGGGAGAGCAGGAGCCACTAAGGGTGTGGGAGGGAGAGCAGTCGTAACACCTGCCGAGCTGGACTTAAGGAGGGCGGAGTTGGAGCAAGGAGTATAAAGGCTCTTAAACTTTCCAACTAAACGTCTCAAGTTTTGATTAGTAGATGAAATGTGTCGTGAAGCGCTGTGCGTAGGAGGGCTGGCGGGGTCTTAAGTGTTGCTCGGGCCTCCATCCCCACAGCCTCCCCCCCACAGCCCTCACCACCAGCCTCCCCCACAGCCCTCACCACCAGCCTTCACCAGCCTCCCCCACAGCCCTCACCACCAGCCTCCCCCACAGCCCTCACCACCAGCCTCCCCCACAGCCCTCACCACCAGCCTCCCCCACAGCCCTCACCACCAGCCTCCCCCACAGCCCTCACCACCAGCCTCCCCCACAGCCCTCACCACCAGCCTCCCCCACAGCCCTCACCACCAGCCTTCACCACAGCCCTCACCACCAGCCTTCACCAGCCTCCCCCACAGCCCTCACCACCAGCCTCCCCCACAGCCCTCACCACCAGCCTCCCCCACAGCCCTCACCACCAGCCTCCCCCACAGCCCTCACCACCAGCCTTCACCACCAGCCTCCCCACAGCCCTCACCACCAGCCTCCCCCACAGCCCTCACCACCAGCCTCCCCCACAGCCCTCACCACCAGCCTTCACCACCAGCCTCCCCCACAGCCCTCACCCCAGCCTCCCCCACAGCCCTCACCACCAGCCTCCCCCACAGCCCTCACCACCAGCCTCCCCCACAGCCCTCACCACCAGCCTCCCCCCCAAGCCTCCCCCACCAGCCTCCCCCACAGCCTGGGGGCGGCTGGGGGATGCAGGTACAGCGCGACTGATGTACAAGATACGGAGGCAGCAGGAAAGAAAACGTCAAACAATAGGTAGTAAAAGAAAGGAAGGGAAGGAGGAGCCGAGAACAATGATCAAGATGGTTCAGAATGTATCACGCGGGAAAAATAATGCCAACAGAGAAGGTCAAGGAGGAGAAAGAGAGAATAATCAAGTTTAAGTATGTAGTAGGCCATGAAGCTGATGTGAAAACTGATCAGCTAAAGCACAAGGTATGGCAACACACGAGAGGCGTGTTCTGCCATACCCATGGTGGTGGTGGTGGGGGGGGGAGGTAACTGTGGGGAGGCGCAGTGGGGGGGAAGTGGGGTGGAGAGGGGTGGATGGGGGTGGAGAGGTGATAGCCTGGGAGGGGATGGGTGGGGGAGATAAGGGAAAGGGGGTTTAACATGGACCCATAACCCCGCCAGCCATAGATGAGTCACGCTGCCCCTACCCCCCTCTCTCCCCCAAGACCTGGCCGCTCTCCACCACCACAACCACCACCACTACTACCACCACTACCACCAGCGACAACCTCACATACCAGTGCCTTCACAACCCCCCTCCCCACTGCCCCTCGTTACCACTCTTCTATGTCGAGTTATAGCACAATACATGGGTTCAGAATGAAGGTAGCCGCTATAACGAGGTTTTTCAGTGAGAGGAATCTTACCCTCGCATCATCACATTTGTCAACAAACTTTGCATGCAAATGACAAGTTGGTAAACGTTACCGGTTTAATTAGTCCCAGACATTCTTTCCCAGTAGCACAGCGGTGCTACTCCTGGCATTACTTGATATTGTTAAGGAATTATTGTTGCAAAGACGAAGCGTGTTGATAATATCAATAGTGTAATGGAGAAATCAAGACCTGCGACAGGTGGCGTACGGTACTAACCCAGACCAGCTCTCTGCCGCTATCCGCATCAGTTTTTTATCCTTATTAATTTTAATTCTAATTTTGCCCCGAGGGGCGAGTTTATCGGGCAGCGCCACTCATCCTGTGAGTGGACACACCGCCATAGTGACAGTATTGGGCAGCGTCACTCATCCTGTGAGTGGACACACCGCCATAGTGACAGTATTGGGCAGCGCCACTCATCCTGTGAGTGGACACACCGCCATAGTGACAGTATTGGGCAGCGCCACTCATCCTGTGAGTGAACACACCGCCATAGTGACAGTATTGGGCAGTGCCACTTGTCCTGTGAGTGGACACACCGCCATAGTGACAGTATTGGGCAGCGTCACTCATCCTGTGAGTGGACACACCGCCATAGTGACAGTATTGGGCAGCGCCACTCATCCTGTGAGTGGACACACCGCCATAGCAGTATGTACAGAGATCTCAGATTTATGTGTAGAATAATAAACCCCACATTGTTTGAGTTAGGAAAACACTACTTGTCAAATATTGATACTGTTCTTAAAAGATTCCCCCATTTTGCACCCGCAAGATAACGTAAGCTTTTAAGGGTTGATAGATGTTAATCTTCTTGTTTGAGGAGCTGTTCACTTGAGACAGTTAAGCAAGTCCCAGCTGTGTCTGGGTACAAGTGACAGGATGAACAACCCAGCGGGTTTTCTTCCTATTGAGGAATGTTGTACATGCTGCTATGGCGGTGTGTCCACTCACAGGATGAGTGGCGCTGCCCAATACTGTCACTATGGCGGTGTGTCCACTCACAAGATGAGTGACGCTGCCCAATACTGTCACTATGGCGGTGTGTCCACTCACAGGATGAGTGGCGCTGCCCAATACTGTCACTATGGCGGTGTGTCCACTCACAGGATGAGTGGCGCTGCCCAATACTGTCACTATGGCGGTGTGTCCACTCACAGGATGAGTGGCGCTGCCCAATACTGTCACTATGGCGGTGTGTCCACTCACAGGATGAGTGGCGCTGCCCAATACTGTCACTATGGCGGTGTGTCCACTCACAAGATGAGTGGCGCTGCCCAATACTGTCACTATGGCGGTGTGTCCACTCACAGGATGAGTGGCGCTGCCCAATACTGTCACTATGGCGGTGTGTCCACTCACAAGATGAGTGGCGCTGCCCAATAAACTCGCCCCTCAGGGCAAAAATTAAAAAACCAAACAAAAAACACTCCCCAATAGGAAGAAAACCCGCTGGGTTACCTGGTTGATGGGGTTCTGAGAGTTGTTCTACTCCCCAAGCCCGGCCCGAGGCCAGGCTTGATTTGTGAGAGTTTGGTCCACCAGGCTGTTGCTTGGAGCGGCCCGCAGGCCCGCAGGCCCACAGCCCGGAGGTTGTTCATCCTGTCGCTTGTACCCAGACATAGGCTAGGATATAGCTAACATTTGTGAACCATTAAAATCTTACGTTATCTTGCGGGTGCAAAATGGGGGAATCTTTTAAGAACAGTATCAATATTTGTCAAATAGTATTTCCCTAACTCAAACAATGTGGAGAATATTATTCTACACATTTCTAATAACTCTTAGATGTTCACACACACTCAGGTAGTGGTCAAGGCGGTGTCCGTCACTCTCATCACAGATTCCGCAACTCCGCTGATCAACTGTTGTTTCCATTCCGAATCACCATGGATACTTGTATCCAAGACGGATTCTCAGTATTACCGATTCCCTTCCCCGGCCACCTCCTCTTCGTCCATAATGATTGGGATTACCAGCTGCAACTATGTTGTACCATCGTACAGATTCACCAATTTGTTCTATCCTCCTTTCCTCAGTAAGCTTGTCACGTGATGTTGCTTGACAATACTTCTAATTTGCTAAAGAGTCTTGAGTATTAAGTACTCAATATGGTCTTCAACGCCTTCAGCAGCCAGCACATTTGCTCGTTCATTTCCACATTCCAACATAGGAAGGGATCCACAGAAACTTGACTCTTCTCTGGCTGGTTAGTACCCTCACAGCTCTCTTGATTTAAGCGACTATCGCAGGATTTTCTGCTCGATTTTTTTACTAAGGCTTTGTAGCGGTGCTTGTGAATAAGTGCGGATCAGTACACCGTTAGTGTTTTGTTCAAGGAATATTAACGCCATAACAATGGCAGTTAGCTCTGCTTGCGTTGAAGAGGCATAGTTCGCAATACGCGCTTTTTCATTTCCGCGTTGAAAGGCATTATTCCTAATTCCAGTGTTATACTACACCAGCCTTGACATTGACCATGTCAGATGACCCGTCAGTGTACATTTAGTCTCGGGAAAGTGTAAAAACATGATCGTGGAAACACACACACATTTAAACGGGTCAAACGTGTGTCAAAATCAAGAGAACTCTGTGACTGGCGAGTGCTTGATGAACTGTTGTTCCAGAGGGCAAGCTGGAACCCAACGGGGAGGGAGGGGATGGAGGGGGATTGGGAGGGATGGAGGGGATGGAGAGGATGGAGAAGGGGGGGGGGGGGTTAAAGGGAGTGAGCCAATAACCTGGAGTGAAGAAGGTGTATGGTGGGCAGACCGGGGGAGAGGTTCAAGGCTAACTGGTGTTGCCACCACCACTTACTTCTACCTGTAAATCGCTTGTGGGATTCAGATAAAATATTGGTTGACTAATGTTGCCAGGAACAGGTGAGCGTAACACTGGACACGGTCTACCCCGTGTTCACCAGCTGGTGACACACAACACACGAGAACAAAGACTTTTGAAAGTCTTTGAAGAAGGCAGCAGCAGCCTTGAAGCAACAAGACTAACACAGCTTCTCACAAGACGTACACAAGGAAATTTACAAGAATTGGTCACAACTACATTAACAGTCGACCATCAAAATAGAATAGCAGCTTCGATAACACACACACATATATTATATATATATACACACATATATACATACACATACATATATACATACATATATGTAAGACCAAGTACTGTACTTATTTTCACAACCGATAGAAAGTTCCCTTTCAAACAACGCCCCTGCCAATGGCTGGTGTACTCACCTAGTTGTGCTTGCCAGGGTTGAGCTTTGGCTCTTTGGTCCCGCCTCTCAACCATGTGAAATGGGCAGCTAGCGAAGGTGTGCAAACCCGGGATTACACAGAGGCAGTTTCACACACATGTGTCAAGAACAAAACTACTGTATTAACCCCGCCAGTGCGGCCCGCCAGGGTGGCCCGCCGGAGGTGGCCCGCCAGAGGTGGCCCGCCAGAGGTGGCCCGCCAGAGGTGGCCCGCCAGAGGTGGCCCGCCAGAGGTGGCCCGCCAGAGGTGGCCCGCCAGAGGTGGCCCGCCAGAGGTGGCCCGCCAGAGGTGGCCCGCCCACTATGAAGAGTAAAGCTTAAAGAAAACGGAAAGAACAAGGAGAAAAACGTTATTAATTAAGAAAGGCTTTTGAAGAAAAAAGAACAAGAATAAAGAAAGAATTCTACACCATTGTGGCTCATGAATCGTCGCTGGGTCAAGCCCGCCAAGCGACTGGGGGGGGGGGGGTGGTCAAGCCCAGGCATAGTCAGCGAGGAGTAGAGGTGCCATAGTCAGCGAGCAGTAGAGGTGCCATAGTCAGCGAGCAGTAGAGGTGCCATAGTCAGCGAGCAGTAGAGGTGCCATAGTCAGCGAGGAGTAGAGGTGCCATAGTCAGCGAGGAGTAGAGGTGCCATAGTCAGCGAGGAGTAGAGGTGCCATAGTCAGCGAGGAGTAGAGGTGCCATAGTCAGCGAGGAGTAGAGGTACCATAGTCAGCGAGGAGTACAGGTACCATAGTCAGCGAGGAGTAGAGGTGCCATAGTCAGCGAGGAGTACAGGTACCATAGTCAGCGAGGAGTAGAGGTGCCATAGTCAGCGAGGAGTAGAGGTACCATAGTCAGCGAGGAGTAGAGGTACCATAGTCAGCGAGGAGTACAGGTACCATAGTCAGCGAGGAGTACAGGTACCATAGTCAGCGAGGAGTAGAGGTGCCATAGTCAGCGAGGAGTAGAGGTGCCATAGTCAGCGAGGAGTAGAGGTACCATAGTCAGCGAGGAGTAGAGGTACCATAGTCAGCGAGGAGTAGAGGTGCCATAGTCAGCGAGGAGTAGAGGTACCATAGTCAGCGAGCAGTACAGGTACCATAGTCAGCGAGGAGTAGAGGTACCATAGTCAGCGAGGAGTAGAGGTACCATAGTCAGCGAGGAGTAGAGGTGCCATAGTCAGCGAGGAGTAGAGGTGCCATAGTCAGCGAGCAGTAGAGGTGCCATAGTCAGCGAGGAGTAGAGGTGCCATAGTCAGCGAGCAGTAGAGGTGCCATAGTCAGCGAGCAGTAGAGGTGCCGTAGTCAGCGAGCAGTAGAGGTGCCATAGTCAGCGAGCAGTAGAGGTGCCATAGTCAGCGAGCAGTAGAGGTGCCATAGTCAGCGAGCAGTAGAGGTGCCATAGTCAGCGAGCAGTAGAGGTGCCATAGTCAGCGAGCAGTAGAGGTGCCATAGTCAGCGAGCAGTAGAGGTGCCATAGTCAGCGAGCAGTAGAGGTGCCATAGCCAGCGAGGAGTAGAGGTGCCATAGTCAGCGAGCAGTAGAGGTGCCATAGCAGCGAGGAGTAGAGTGCCATAGTCAGCGAGCAGTAGAGGTGCCATAGCCAGCGAGGAGTAGAGGTGCCATAGTCAGCGAGCAGTAGAGGTGCCATAGTCAGCGAGCAGTAGAGGTGCCATAGTCAGCGAGCAGTAGAGGTGCCATAGCCAGCGAGGAGTAGAGGTGCCATAGTCAGCGAGCAGTAGAGGTGCCATAGGCATATAGAGCACTGTCTGTACATCTGGGTCCACGGCTGTTCAATACTCTCCAGCAAACATTACAAATATGCTGGAACAATAAGTCTTCAGAAGAACTAGACAAACTTATGTAACGAGTGCCGGACCAACCGGGCTGTGTGGGCCTGCTGGCCGCTCCAAGCAACAGCCTGGTGGACCAAACCTCCCAAGTATAATAAAAGTTATGATGACAGGTGTGGGGGGGGGACAGGAGGTGGACAGGGGGGAGAGGACAGAGGGATGACGCGAGGGACCAGAGTAATAGCGTTTTCCCTTCACGTGCTCCAAACTTACAGCACCAGGTGGCGGAGAGGTGTCGTTTACCTGTAGTCAGTTTCTAGGGTTGATCTACTCTCCAAGGCCGACCTGAGGCCTATAACTTGCTCCGTCAGGCTGTTGCTTGCAGCAGCCCGCACTAACGCACCAACCTAATAGAACGTCGCATTTTGACGTATACTCCACCTGAAGCCAAAAATTGCCGTACTAAAAAATGACAGCGGCTCGCGAAATTAACACACTATCCCGTTTTCTGTTTTGGGTCCTCGGGTACGTTAGGATAAAGGCACTTCAGTACGACAGTTTCTTGTACCGGAAATTGTTCCAATGGGTTTTATCCATCGACGACATATGGTCCCAAGATGTTTAATGGGTTGTAGATATTTTTGAACTTAGTATCAGCTGGTGAAGCAGTGTACTTTATCATCTGTTCAAGATGTGGACTGTGAGCGGATCCCCGTGGGGGGGGTCGGGGGCGCCCCCGCCCGCCCCGTCCTACACCTGCCAAACGTCCCGTGTGATGGATGAAAATTAAATGCAAGTTATAGCCAAAATCGACTGTGTGCAAAGGATGACTCGTGCAATATCCTTATGTTTTCAGATATAGTTGTTAGTGTTAGAAAACTAATGTTAGCAAATATAGTTTCGCACAAAGAGAAAAGACCGTGGAATAGAGGTGCGGGTTTGGTTGAGACTTTAAAAAAGTTCGCAAGTGTCGGTCAGGAGCGGCTGCTGCATGCTCTTTGTCCTACCCCAGTGACCCTCACAGAAATTTAATGTTGCCAAGACGTACGCGTAGGCCTGTGTGACACATCTAGGACCGTGGAGGACCTGCTAGGACGCCAGGAAACTGCTCCGTGCGGGCTCGCCTGAGCCTACACCACCACCGGTCCCGTCCCCTGCCCTACACTCTCAAAACCAACCCAGCTCTCCCACCAGCTAAACGTCACTCGATCTCCGAATAGCACACAATGTGACAGGTCACTCTCTTGCGGCCGTTCTCACATCTACCGGGATTAAAAGTACCAATTCCTCGGAAGAGCAGCATTTGGGCAAGATTCTTGTGAGGGAAAGTTGCTCGGCCAGTAGTTGAGCCGTGAGGGTTGGGTTGTTGTGTATCAGCCGCGTCAAGACGTGAAGGTTGCCAACAGGACGAAATCCGA
>WNGS01061674.1:11715682-11739936 GCA_020271785.1 Procambarus virginalis | reverse complement strand
TATATATATCTTATATATATATATATATATATATATATATATATATTAATATATATATATATTATAGTATATATATATATATATATAATATATATATATATATATGATATATATATATAATATATATATATATATATATATATATATATATATATATATATATATATAGTACCGATACAATTTTCCTATTGATCTTTATGCCATCAGCAAAAAACGAGACGGAACTGTGTTGTGTTCCTCACTGTTCCGGCTATGAGGACCTTAGGGGGGGGGGGGAGTTATTACAATGATAATTACAATGTTATTCCTCTCAGCTTTCATTCATATTGCCTCAAAAATAAAGAGGATCTTAATAATTATGACAAGTGAGGGGTCGTCAAGACCTACGCCTTCAAGTGTCATATTCTAATCACTTTTATATATACTTAAACTACAACTTTCAGTTCTCATAAGAAGACTGGGATGAGTTTGTGGGGGGTGACCCACACCCCACACGCCCCCCTCTCCCGCCGTTACAAAAGCAACTATTCAGTCTGGCGTTTAAGTCGTAGTAGTATATTGACAAAACTTCAACTGCAGTAACATTATTTTGAAAGGGAGATTTTGTTTAAAAAGGAGCCTTTTAAGGATGTGAAGAGGTGAGAGGGATATTGGTTAGGGGTGAGGGTTTAGGGAAGTGGGTAGCTGTTAGGGGCTAGAGGTTAGGGGAGGGAGATGTGGAGACCCGGAGCATACCTGGGAGAGGGTTCTGGGAGTTTTTCTACTCCCTGACCCCGGCCTGGGCTCGAGGGAGGGCCTCGGGGCTCGGGGAAAGGGCCTCGGGGCTCGGGGGAAGGGCCTCGGGGCTCGGGGGAGAGGGCCAAGGTCGGCCCTCGGGGCTCGGGGAAGGGCCTCGGGGCTCGGGGGAAGGGCCTCGGGGCTCGGGGGAAGGGCCTCGGGGCTCGGGGGAAGGGCCTCGGGGCTCGGGGAATACCATTTTCTAGTACAAAATTTTAGGCTTTAAATTATACGTAAAAATGCGACTTGCTATTAGGACGGTTTGCATCTATGTAGATCAGGGAGTGGTCGTGGGGTGGTTGAGTGTGGGTGGTGGTGTGTGTGGAGTGTGGGAGTGGTGGTGGTTGAGTGTGGATGGTGGTGGTTGAGTGTGGCAGGTGGTGGTTGAGTGTGGGTGGTGGTGGTTGAGTGTGGGAGGTGGTGGTTGATGGATGAGTGATAATGAACATTATATATTATAACAAAAAGCCTATCACATAACGTTCTCCTTAGTATAAATAACCCTTGAGATTCAACCTATGTAATTTCATCCATAAAATAAATAAAGATTTAAATGTAATTTCACAGCCTAAATTCACAACCATATGTTCTCTTCAGATCGTAAACTTACATAGACGATACATACAAGTTAACGAGGCACGTTATACATATACGTTATAACACTGAAACAAAAAATAACTTCTTACGTCACATTAATAAACAGAAATAAGCAGCCAGGACTTTAATATTCAATACAGTGAAGTCTTCAGAATAGCCGAGACCCGGTAAATGACAAATCGCATCAAGGCATTCCTAACTGGGACTAACTTTCGCTACAAGAGACTACAGTAGTAGTAGACTCGCAAGACTGGAACAGGAACATTGGAACAGGAAACACTGGAACAGGAAACACTGGAACAGGAACATTGGAACAGTGGGCGGGAACTTACCCGGATCCGTCTCATGGCGGCCACAATTTCCACTCGACTAGTAGGGCGAGGAACGTCCAGGGTGCCATGTACTGTGGGAGAAAAAACACACTGAGTGAGTACAGGACGGGTGGAGGGGAGGGGGGGGGAGAGTATGGTGGGGGAGGGGAATGTATGGTGGTTGGGGGGAATGTATGGGTGGGGGGGTGGAGAGAGTATGGTGGGTAGTTAGAGAGAAGGATAGTTTGTTAGCAGGGCTAAGAACCAGTGCCACATGGAGCCAGCAGTAAGAAGCCACACCTTAGGCAGTGGAAGGCGGTTGGGAGGGGAGTTGTAACAGCAGGAGGTGAGGAAGCTAATCATACTATGACTGGAGAGGGAACAGAGGGCTCCAAATGACGAGGTGATTGATTAATAAAGATTAAGCCACCCAAAAGGTGGCACGGGCATGAATAGCCCGTAATAAGACGACGGGCAGGCAAGGCGTATATATACCTTGCATGAAGGCAGTCACGGACACACAATTAGCAAAACGTCAGGAATAAACATGAGAGTAGGCAGAACTGTTAGGGTGGGTGAGGGGTGGTGTAGGGTGGGTGGGCAGGGGTAGGGGGATGGTGCGGGTGGGAGGGGGGGAGGGGTGGCAGGGGTGATAATATTCAATCATCATTACATACATTTGTTACCTCAATTATTTATACAACCAAACAATCGGTTCACAACCCTAAAATTCATTTGACACACTTTAGATAACTACAGTTACAATATTTCACAGACACAATCGGATATCTATTTACGGAACCCACTCATTTACAACCTAGGAGTCATTTACACCCACTGTCCCTCACCCCCCCAACACACACATTTACACCCCTGTATCATCATTTACATCACCCCGACAAACACACGCAGATATTCATTTACACCCATGACTCGCCCCCCCCCCGACAATAATTTACACTTCAACAACTTATTTACAAGGCGACAATAACGACCCCCCCCCCCCTCCAATATCACTAAGCAACCCTCGTGCAGTATTAAGTAATCCGGCAACTGCCAGCGCCTCTTAATTGCTTCAGGAGGATTAAAACTTTGTTTAGCGAGACGGCGAAGGCTTGAAACTCCGGCCGGTGAAGCTTGGTTCCTGCGAGGTAATCCAGTGATCGAGGTGGACCTCGGGCGCCTCGGTCGAGGTGGGCCAGGTCGGGTACTGGGGGGACGAGGGCGGGTACTGGCGGGGACGAGGGCGGGTACTGGGGGGGGGGGACGACGAGGACTAACAGATAAACAAATCAGCTGCTTTGCTTAGAGGCTAGTGCTCTAACACTCAAGAGACGCTAGTGCTCTCTAAGAGTGGAAACTGCTCTCCTTCTGCACAATGACAGCCCTTTCAAAGCTGGAGAAATTGTCTGACCTGGAGAGCGTGCAGAGATCCTTTACTGCTTGAATCCACTCAGTAAAACATCTAATCTATTGTGACCGACTAAAGAGCCTAAATCTGTATTCTCTTGAGCGCAGGCGGGAAAGATACATAATAATTTACACGTGGAAAATAGTAGCGTGGCTGGTCCCAAGCCTGCACACAGAAATGTCATCACATGAGACCAGAAGACATGGCAGGATGTGCAGAATCCCCCCGTTGAAGAGCAGAGGTGCAACTGGTACTCTGAAGAGAACTCTATCAACATCAGAGGCCCGAGACTGTTCAACACGCTTCGTTACACATAAGGGCCATAACTGGCCGACACCTCACAGTGTTCAAGAGAGAACTTGATCAACACTTCCAAAGGATACCTGATCAACCAGGCTGTGATTCATACGTCGGCTGCGAGCAGCCGCGTTCCAACAGCCTGGTTGACCAGTCCAGCTTCCAGGAGGCCTAGTCGAGGACCGGGCCGCGGGGGACGTTCAGCCCCGAAATCCTCGCAAGGTAATCCAATCATAATAGGTAGCCAATACCAACATCCCCCCTACCCTTACCCAACCCCAGCGCCACCCCCCCCCCCCACCTCCCCAATCTGCTTAATTGCACGTAATATAAACACGTGAACCCAAATGTTTCTATCAAGGATCGGTATTTAGAAAACTTAAGAAGCTTCTCCCGGAGACAATTGCACATTTCTCGCAGCTGCTGCTCTCCACAACTCTGTGACCAAAATAAAGGGGCAGGGGGGGGGAGTGTGTGAAGCCCGGTTCGGCTTCAGTGGAAGCCTCGGGAATCCCAGTGGGGGCAGGAGTACCTCAGGTTGCAATTCTTTACAATGTCGTGGAGCAGTCGACTAGAGCGTGCCTGGAACACCCAGCACATGACTTCGAGCCCTCACCACGGCTCCTGTGGATTTGTTCATCAAGTACCAACACTCCGACAATCTCTCTCTCTCTCAAAATCCCCCCTACAATCTACCCTCCCAATCCCCCACTACAATTGCATCTCGCCAGAGAGCGGCAACCTCCCTCTGAACCCGGCAGCTTAGGAGAGGTAACTGGACGAGCACCCCTTACTCTGGGCTTAGGGCGACCCTTCACACCCTAAGCCCTCCGGCAACAACAGACTCCACTTGCCCTCTTAACACAAACACACTCGCACTCTGTAACCGTCCAACACACACCCTAACACACCCCAAAAGCCCCCGCCACACCCCCTCCCCCAACATATCAACACTGGGGCTCCCCCCAGCGAGCACACGTCTCCCCCAGATTTAACAATAGCACTATCCCCCAGCACTGGGACGACTCTGACGTCATAGGGGAGGATGGGTAAAAACCGCCTCTCTGGGGTATAACAGTCTTTTCTGACCTGGAGTGAAGGAATCT
Organism: Procambarus virginalis; assembly: GCA_020271785.1. Classification (NCBI taxonomy): domain Eukaryota; kingdom Metazoa; phylum Arthropoda; class Malacostraca; order Decapoda; family Cambaridae; genus Procambarus; species Procambarus virginalis. Next base: position 11,735,437 of record WNGS01061674.1, on the reverse strand, counting down.
TTGGGCGGGGGAGAGGGGAGCTTGCCTCACACCAAGAATATGACACCAATAACGCCACCAGAAAGTTGAGAATTTGAAAGTATGCAACAGTATGCAGCTTCTGACAACTTTCCTTAAGACTGCTTATAGCGTAGTCGGTAGTGCTACGGCTTCACATGCGCGGGGTCCCCGGTTCGAGACCCACAGAACCCAGGTGTATGGGATGTTTCTTTCCAGGGAAGCGTGGTGGATGGCAATTGATACGTTTAGCAATGTTTAAGAGTTTCAACGTGAAGGTTGAAGATGACTGGTTATCCACGAACCACGATATCCACGAACATATCCACAGTAAAAACTATCGGATGGTGACACAAATACATCAGACCACAGGCGCCAGATTCACGAAGCAGTTCTGCAGGCTCTTGCGAACCTGTCCGTCTTTTCTCAATCTTTGGCGGCTGTGTTTACAATTATTAAACCGTTAATGACCTCCGAAGCACCAGGAGGCTGTTTATAACAATAACAACAGTTGATTGGCAAGTTTTCATGTTTGCAAACTGTTTAATAAATCTAACCAAAGCCGTCAAAGATTGAGAAAAGATGGACACGTTCGTAAGTGCTTGCGTAACTACTTCGTAAATCCGGGTCCTAGTCAGCACGGAGTGAGAGCAGGAAGATGCTGTCTCTCAGCATCTCTTCTCTCCAACACAACACGTTCATACCCTCATCCAACCTGTTATCATAACACCACGGCTATTACGCAGGTAATAGCACAGTAAAACTGTCGTGCAGAAAAAAAAATGGCAGCGGCTCGCGAAATTGACAAAATCCCGTTTTCTGTTCTAGGGTCCTCTGGTAGGGTAGGACAAGGAGGGCACTATTTAGTACGACAGTTTCTTGATGTAGGGGACGCTCGTTAGAACGGGCTCCCTCGTCCCCTCTCCCATGTAATATAACGACACATACACCAGCGATAACCACACCAGCGATAACCACACCAGCGATAACCACACACGACCACGGCCGTACGTCCCCGGCGATAACCTCAGCCGTACGACACCGGCGATATCCACGGCCGTACGACACCGGCGATAACCTCAGCCGTACGACACCGGCGATAACCACGGCCGTACGACCCCGGCGATAACCACGACCGTACGACACCGGCGATAACCACGACCGTACGACACCGGCGATAACCACAGCCGTACGACACCGGCGATAACCACGGCCGTACGACCCCGGCGATAACCACGGCCGTACGACCCCAGCGATAACCACGGCCGTACGACCCCGGCGATAACCGCGGCCGTACGACCCCAGCGATAACCGCGGCCGTACGACCCCAGCGATAACCGCGGCCGTACGACCCCGGCGATAACCGCGGCCGTACGACCCCGGCGATAACCGCGGCCGTACGACCCCGGCGATAACCGCGGCCGTACGACCCCGGCGATAACCACGACCGTACGACACCGGCGATAACCACGGTCGTACGACCCCGGCGATAACCACGGCCGTACGACCCCGGCGATAACCACGGTCGTACGACCCCGGCGATAACCACGACCGTACGACACCGGCGATAACCACGACCGTACGACACCGGCGATAACCACGACCGTACGACACCGGCGATAACCACGACCGTACGACACCGGCGATAACCACAGCCGTACGACCCCGGCGATAACCGCGGCCGTACGACCCCGGCGATAACCGCGGCCGTACGACACCGGCGATAACCACAGTTAACAAAGTAATATAAACAATTACAGTATTCGAGTGTCAAGAGCGGGTAAAGAGCCGTATCAATAACAAAAAAGCCCCGCGAGGCGTCCGGCGGTCAACAGGTCACTGACTAAACTCTAGCCACCAACCCTGTGTAATAACGGTGTAGGTGTGGTGGTGTTGGTGGCGGAGGGGGGGGTGTAGGTGTGGTGGTGTTGGTGGCGGAGGGGGGGGTGTAGGTGTGGTGGTGTTGGTGGCGGAGGGGGGTGTAGGTGTGGTGGTGTTGGTGGCGGAGTGGGTGTAGGTGTGGTGGTGTTGGTGGAGGAGAGGGTGTAGGTGTGGTGTGTTGGTGGAGGAGGGGGGTGTAGGTGTGGTGGTGTTGGTGGCGGAGGGGGGTGTAGGTGTGGTGGTGTTGGTGGAGGAAGGGGGTGTAGGTGTGGTGGTGTTGGTGGCGGAGTGGGTGTAGGTGTGGTGGTGTTGGTGGCGGAGGGGGTGTAGGTGTGGTGGTGTTGGTGGCGGAGTGGGTGTAGGTGTGGTGGTGTTGGTGGCGGAGGGGGGTGTAGGTGTGGTGGTGTTGGTGGAGGAAGGGGGTGTAGGTGTGGTAGTGGAGGAGAGGGTGTAGGTGTGGTAGTGTCCGTGGTGGTTTAGCTCCGGGGTCCGGCTCCATCTCTCATCCGACTGTGTACAGGTTCCAGAGGCTACTGGGATCTATCGCTAGAGATTTAGGCTCTATATGGAGTCTGCCACTAACACTTGTGTACACAACCTCTTCTGAATGGTACATGGTTCTCCGATCTGTACATTCCCACGTGTACTTTATATGTAATGGTCATGACTCCCATGTTCCTTGCCTTCCAGAGACGTCAGGTTTAATTCGTTAATATATGCAAACTTATCCTCTCGCTTTTGGGACATATTTGATAGCATATCAGTGAAGCACTTTTCTCCAGCTTAATTATTTTGTTTAGCAAGGATGGGATTCTATCATGGCGATACGACATTACTTTACCATGGCGTTACTTGATACCTGGTTGATGGGGGTTCTGGGAATTGTTCTACTCCGCAAGCCCGGCCCGAGGTCAGGCTTGACTTGTGAGAGTTTGGTCCAACAGGCTGTTGCTTGGAGCGGCCCGCAGGCCCACATACCCACCACAACCCGGTTGGTCCGGCACTTCTTGAAGAAAACTGTCTAGTTTTCTTCTGAAGATGTCCACGGTTGTTCCGGCAACATTTATTATACTCGCTGGGAGGACGCTGAACAACCGCGGACCTCTGATGTTTATACAGTGTTCTCTGATTGTGCCTATGGCACCCCTGCTCTTCACTGGTTCTATTCTGCATTTTCTTCCATATCGTTCACTCCAGTATATTGTTATTTTACTGTGTAGATTTGGTATATCTACATATTCCAAATGTTGCCTCACGTATACACTCATCAAATAACAGGTGTTGGAAACCTCGTGAACACCTGTGAACACTTGTGAACACTGTCCTCATGTTAGCCAACCTTGCAACAGCAGCCTATGATGTCCGGCTGATGTGGACATCGGGAGACGATGTTCGGTATGATATATCATAAGGCCAACCTTCCCTCCTACTTTACTGATGGCTTCCTCTTCTATTTCCTGTCAAACGTTCGGCCATCCGCTCCCAACAACCAGCCTCATTACCTTGCACTTACCGAGTTAAACTTTAATAGCCACTAGTTAGACAAGTTTGCAAGGCATCGTAGTTTACTGCACCCTTGAATCGCTTATGCTAACAGTTTGATTTTAGTGTAGCTAGTTTAAGGTATTTAGACTAAACGATGTAGTTAGGAGGCAAGAATAGAGGGGGGGGGGGAGGTGTAATCCAAGACTCATTTAAACCTTAGGTTAATTGATATCTTTGTCCTAGGGTTTTAAATATCTTTCGTTGTATGATACGCTGTGATCGGCACTATAGGAGAGGTCTGGTCGAGGACCGGGCCGCAGGGACACTAAAAAGCCCCGAAATCATCTCAAGATAACCATCTCAAGATAACCATCTCAAGATAACCATCTCAAGATAACCATCTCAAGATAGAGGCGAGGGTGGTTATCTGGCCAGCACGTTGGAGGGTTACGGAAGGCAGACTCGCCACTACAGAATTACCCCAGAATTACATAGGATTTTTACACCAGAACAAGTAAAATACCTAGACGGTGAGGAGCACAGAGGCAGGGGTGAGATGTCTGGGAACCATACACAAACAGAGAACGCCGCCGCACGCATTCGCGCGAGCGCCTCAATGCCCTACCTAGAACGCGTGTTTTAGTACATATTAATAATTATTTCACATAAAATAATAGCTTACTGGGATATCCAGCCCGTCTACCGTCACCACGGGTTCCCAACGTGACTGATGTACTTGTTGCTAGTTAAGACAGCGCGCAAGTGGGGGCGTCCGGTGACCCCAGCAGTGCCGCAGACTGCGGCAGGTCGCAGCTCGCCCTCCTGAAGAGGCGGCAGCTTCCGCAGACTCCGCAAGCAGAGATGGCGGCGGAGTCTGCGCGAGCCTCACACAAACCCAACACATTACAATATTTCACTTGTGACCTCTACACACTTTTCTGTTTGTGAGAGCTGTCAGTGGCCTGGCGAGTGACCGCTGTCAGCGGCCTGGCGAGTGGCCGCTGTCAGCGGCCTGGCGAGTGGCCGCTGTCAGCGGCCTGGCGAGTGGCCGCTGTCAGCGGCCTGGCGAGTGGCCGCTGTCAGCGGCCTGGCGAGTGGCCGCTGCACACCGTCAAACTGTGCACTCATGCCCACCCGAGTACCGCTTCGGGTCACAACACAACTTGGTTCATCTTGGCCAGTAACAATGTTGAATCACTACTCAAACAAGCCGGCGGCATGGAGAACACTCCGAGCTGAAGATTGCTGCTGTTTAAGATTCAGCTGCTCGAAACAAACGTTCCTTGCAGCACGGACTATGGCGAGCCCGTAGTGACCTTTGATCAGGTAGCACTAGCAGGCCTGTGTGACTTGTACCTAAGGCCAAGGAGCAGTAGTCCGCGGAGCAGGAGCCCTTAGGTCAAGGAGCACGTGACAGGGCTGGGTGGCTGGTCCGTGGCACAGTTCTCACTCGGAGGAGAAGCCCCCCCACACACACGCACACGCACCGTCGCCCGTGTTGCCCTGGGCACTGAGCCACTACCACGGAGTGCCAGCCCTCACCCTGCCCGCACCTCATGCCTCCAACCCTGCCCTAGCCACTACCCTCCGCCCTTCACACTATCCTCCCCTGCCCGCTGCCCTCCTCCTCCTCCTCCACCCTGCCCGCTATCCTCCTCCTCCACCCTGCCTGTTATCCTCCTCCATGTAAGGAGCACCTGTTGCAGCTGTGTGGTGCTTCACTACCATCAAACACCTGTCAGGAGCACCTGTTGCAGCTGTGTGGTGCTTCACTATCATCACACACCTGTCAGGAGCACCTGTTGCAGCTGTTGGGAAAAAACAGACGGTCGGGGATTGAACGCCGACCTGCATGAAGCGAGACCGTCGCTCTACCGTCCAGCCCAAGCTTAGGAACACAGAACCACACGTCATCTGGCTGCCAGTCTTGACGCTATGCCCTCTGAACCTCCACATTTCCTCTCGGCTTATTTGGTACACAGAATATTGTACAAAATGTATGGGACGAACACTCGTCATCTTTACGATAACTTGATAAGAGGCAACGACAGCAACACTCGCAGCGACGCTCCACATGCCAATAGCCGTGATGCATATGCAATAAAGCTGCCTGCTGCATCTGCCGCACCGCCTGCCCCCTCCAGCTTTGCGAGACAGCGCCCATCACCGCAACAAAAGACCAGGCACCACCGCCCTCCTTGTCCAGGGCGTCCCACTGGGGAGAGCGGGGAGTGGGGGGCCCACTATCTGCACCAGCAAGAGGAACAAAGGCTCCACCTAACGTAATGTCCCAGTAAAAAGAGACTGCAGGCGACGCTGTGCGCCTTCACCCTGCAGCTGTGACTTGGAGTAGGCGTAGTGCAGCTGTCCGCAGCTGCTGCTGGAACCCTGGCTAAAGAGAAGCAGAGAAAGAGAGAGAGAGAGGGAGAGGACGCTACTCTCTCCTCATACAGAGCTTACAAGAGGACATGAACAAACAAGAAGAGGAAACACAATAGACGTTTTTATGTGAAAAGGAAACTATCAAGAGAAAGCGCCAAGCCTTTTCGACTATATAGCACTAGGAAGGAGTCAGGATAAGGATTTGGGATGGGACGGGGGAAAGGAATGGTGCCCCAACCACTTGGACGGTCGGGGATCAACCACGTCACTCCTCAACCCGAAATTTTCACTATCAAACTGATAAATGAATATGCACATCCCAGTCATATTGATGATGTAATAATTAACACAATCTAAAAAAAATTAAACTCAAACTGAACCGTGAGATAATTTCAACAACAATCACCTCAGAACGCCTGGTTCTCCAGAACCTTTAGTTAAGGGCTACAAAACTGGGGACCCAGTTAAATATCTTCAGGTCATGTTGAGATTTATGGAAATAAAATAGCAGACAGACTACACAGATATAGAATATGTCAGGAGAATGTAAAAATATTCTCACTCATTCTTTCTCTGTGTATACACACTGTGCGTGCGTGTGGGGGGGGGAGGGATGGGGAGTGCACAACACACACACACACACACACACACACACACACACACACACACCGGCCTACCAATACCACCTGTTGCCCTCAACACTAATTTTCACAACTTTACAACAGTCATTAATCATCCCAGCCACCATTCACACCTCCAACCAGCTGTCCACCAGGCGACGAGGGCTGGTATGGCCGACCAGCCCTCGGGCAGCACCCTCTTCCCAGGCTCTGAACTGCGCTAGCAGCACACTTCTCTTCCCAGTTATTAACGCGCCACCTATCCACTGGAGAGGGACGTGGGTGGGTGCGCGCATGGGTCGACGCGAGAATAAGGGAGATGAAGGAGAAAATGTGTAAAAGGAGAAAGATTATCTTGAAATTACCGCGTCCTGCAAGCCCGTGTCGTCACTACAAGCTGACGACCACCCTTGACCCGGACCAATGGTCATTTAGTCCAGAGGAGCGTTCATTTCCAGTAGTCTAGTAGCTTGTCAGTAGTCCTCGTACATACATGCGAGGACACTGACAAAACCTGAGGTCTGAGGATACCAAGAAGCTTGTCCACGTGCTCTTACCACCCATAATATAAATCTACCTCAATGATCAATGCAATAATCATTCGAATTATATGCACTACTAAAGTGATGTTTGTATGGGTTAGAAATTATTTTCGGGCGAGGCTACGCTTTTTAGCCTCTACTGAAAACATCGTCTACCACATTCTTGGAGTCGTCTACCACATTTAAGAGTCGTCTACCACATTCTTGGAACAGTGCCTGTATCTTATTTATATACTAATGGTGTGTGATTTAGTGTTCGTCGCGTGGATAGTCAAACTGGTGAAGAAATATACGGGGGCGAGACTGAATATTCAAATGAGCATTCATTTATATATTCGTATTTACATAATCATTATTACTTGCGAGACTAACACTGATGATAATTTGACCAATTATTAGTATAAGGCACTGCGGGCTCACCATAGCCCGTGCTACTTGGAATTTTGTTCCAGGTGGCGAATCTTTAACAACAACAACAACATCATGCACCAATGAGAGTGATTTGTACCTAATATAACACACACATTTAATGCGATACTTTCAGTCTAATCTTCGGCAAAGGTTAAGCCTAACGCGGCACGGGTGAATATTACCATTATTTTGTAGGCTTTCTAATTACCGAGATAGCTTTTGATTATCACAAATATTGCTGGCATATCATTACCATATTATCCAAAATTTGCAGTATATTTATACTTAACTATTAATTTATCCACACAACGAACATGTAATATTGCCCGCTATGTTTGTAATGTTCAATTGGGAGATGTTAGAGCAGATGTACATTGGTCCAGGTGCGATGTTGATGTTAGGTTGCGGCTGTCTGTGTACACAGACTTTTACTCAGGTTTTAACAAAGTTGCATTTCAGCTACTTTTCAACAGCATAGCAATAAGCACTTAGTTGCTTCCCGCCAAACACACACTGAAACTACGACGTTGGCACAACGTTCGAACAAGTTTTAACACCTAACCAGTTATAACAACCAATATAGCAAGTTGTAACAACGTTGTAATACGTCATAAACACGTTAAGCCAAGATGTAACAACTTTATTACAAGTTTTAACAAGCGGAAAATAGAGAGAGAGTTTCGGTTTGTGTTTCCAGGGTTGGCGTTACCGCGTCATTTTAAATCCACACAAAGGTCGGTATCTTAACACATGTTTATATTTAACACATGTTTATATTTTAAGCTACTCTTAACATGTTAATTACCACAAGTGTGACGACTCAATTCCTGCACTTTCACACTGTTACAGGGACTGGGTTTTCAACTCTTAATGTCTATGTAAGGTGTAACCAAATGGTTGACGCTTTGCTTCCAAAAAACACCAGTAACACTCAAGCCATTGTCATGGGCGATTTTAATGCTAGACACGCTAACGTGGGCGACACCAAAACAAATAAAAATGTTTATGTTTCTGTTAAATATCTCGGGTGACAACAACATGTCGATTGATACCTGGTTGATGGGGTTCTGGAAGTTGTTCTACTCCCTAAGCCCGGCCCGAGGCCAGGCTTAACTTGTGAGAGTTTGGTCCACTAGGCTGTTGCTTGGAGCGGCCCGCAGGCCCACATACCCACCACAGCCCGGTTCGTCCGGCACTCCTTGGAGGAATCGGTATTTATCTTTTATTCACCTAACGTCACACACCTCAGGGGGGGGGGGCAGACGAGATAACGTCATTAATCACGGTCTCATCCAGTCAACGGATCAATGGTACGTGAAGTAGCAAGTGATCATTTTGCCATTCTTAGTTCACACGCCATCTTCTTGAGGTTATCTTAGAGATGATTTCGGGGCTTAGCGTCCCCGCGGCCCGGTCCTCGATCAGGTCTCCTTTTTGTTACCCCCCCCCCCCCCCCAGGAAAGCAGCCCGTAGCAGCTGTCCAACTCCCCGGTACCTATTTACTGCTAGGTAACAGAGGCATCAGGGTGAAAGAAACATTTTGGCCATTTGTGACAGTCTCCACCGGGGATCGAACCCGGAACCTCAGGACTACGAATCCGAAGCGCTGTCCACCCAGCCGTCAGGCGCCCTAAACAATATCAAACCGCAAAGTTTTGAAATGAAAATAGTCAATATCCCTCAAAATTTACACGTGTACTTCAAATACCACATTTGTGAAACTTACGAATAATACTATCTTACTAATACTCCCCCGAATCAACCTACCGTGGCTTTGCGCCCTGGAGAGGCCACTCCAGACCGACAACCAGAGCGCAACTCCATAGTCTCCCGAGACTGAAAAATGCCTACTACTACTACTTCTACAGTTAATGCATTATACAAGAACGTTATCACTAAAGTAACAGCTTGTATGACAATATTGTTTAGGCCACAGCAAGCAAGAGACGGAAGTGGTTCACTGACTCACGTCTTAAGCCCATGCATGACAGTTCTCATCTCAGCTGAACAGTATAAAACACACCAGAAGAAGCACTCAAAACTTGCTTTACTAAATATTTTATTAGGCAGAGACTAAGCTCTCAGGCGACATTTATTGATCTCCAAACTGCTTTTGATACAGTGAACGGAGAACTTATCTTAGAAATCTTAGAACAACTTGCCTCTTTTGGAGGCAAGGGAAGACTTTACAGGGCTCATGGGGTATTTGAGTAAGAGAATTGCCTCAACTATTTTGAAGGTGGTCAAAAGTAAACATTCTGCACCCTTTGAGTTAGGTACACTTCAGGGTTGAGTGCTTAGCCCCACATTGTTTAATATCCTAATGCCACAAATTAATAATTGACATATCCCACACTAGCTGACGAAGCTGTCATCTGTTATGCTGACGACATTTGTCATCAAATATCCAAACAACACTGCAAGCTCAACTTGATTCTACTCAAAGCACTGAATGTGGTCTATTATCTCTCGACTAAATCCGAGCTCTTCATCCCTCCCCAAAATAGGGGTGTAGTGTTTGCTTACAAACACCCCCCTCCCGCCTCCACAAACTCTACCAAGTACTCTTATACACTGACTAGTTTATTTTGCATTTAAACAAGTTATTACTTACTGGTATTGCTTTTGGAGTCCATGTCTGAGAATGTTAAGGGCGACCTGTGGAGGAATATCCCAGTGTCTCACAAGAGAGTTAAAGACTCTAATTCACCTTCCTCTTACCTGTATTCCCTCTCTTGGGCTTCTTTTACCCTACGTTCCACATTTAATTATATCACCCCTATTGCTTCTTTGTCAAATCTGCTCCTCGAATTCCATTCTTTATCATTATATTAACTTGCCCTCTTGTTTCATCCGTCCGTTACATTATTCTCAATATTTTGAGTGTACGGCCATAGTCTCTTGTTTCCCCAGCGGGCGGGTGCTGGTGCCCGCCTGTCTCCCTATAAATATATTACCCGTATCATCCTCTGCCAACATCTCCCCGCTAAATGTCCCTAGAATGCTCCCCTCCACCCCCAAAAGCCCCCCACCCACCCATCCCTAACACAGTGGGTTCACCTTCGGTCGAGAGGAGCGGGCGGGATAAGAAGGTGAAGAGTGAATAGGAGAGAAGAGAAAATTGTTGAAGAGTGAAAGGGAGGAAAGAAAAAAAGTGCAGGAAGGCGAATTAAATGAGAGGAAAGGGATCAGAGAGAGAGAGATGGAGAGAAAGATGGGATATGGGGAGAGGGGAGCCAAGACCAGGCAAGGCAGGAGAACTCCCAAACTCCAGGGTTTCTCCCTCTCTCCTGTATGCTCCAGGGAAGGTAGGAGAGAGGAGGGGTCAGACACACAAAGTTGCTCCATTGTGGGGCGTGTCGCAGCTGTGTGACACAGGACGATTGAAAGGCAAGGAGGCCCCCAATACACTACCCTAATACTAACGGCCAGAGAGTAACTCGACCACCACACCGCTATATTCATTCTTACGTGTTGTAAACCTTTAAACATAAAATGCTTACTATAGCTACAGGGAAATTTTGTTCAAGAGTAGCTGAATCTAAAACGTCACATTTGGTCGCACATCTCCTGTGTCAGGTGAGCACGATGGGCTCACCATAGCCCGTGCTACTTGGAATGTTTTGTTCCTTAAACAACACAACACATTTGGTCTTTTTTTACAACTTATAGCCCATGTGTGCTATCACTGTACCAGTGTCACCGACCCTCTCGTTACTTGTACCATCTGCCATCGGTAGATGGCAGATGGTACTTCCCGATAATCCAAGCGAGTGAAATGCTACCAGCCACGAATAATGTGGATTGTCATTATGCCTTGAGGGGTGGATTACCAGAAGAGAGCGCCCCGGTACTCCAGCGGCAGTCTAAAACTCTTGTTCAGTTAGTAGTCGAGCTAACTCCTGAGCTATGAGGGTGTCACACATGATAAGGGAGGGAGGGAGGGTGAGTGAGTGAGTGAGTGAGTGAGTGAGTGAGTGAGTGAGTGAGTGAGTGTGGGGGGGGGGACGTGAAAGGGGGCGAGTAGGATGTGAGAGGGAGGTTCAATTTTGTTTTCCAAAGCGTTTGCTGCTACCAGCCGGTATTGACAAGAGGCGCAACGGCCATTGGGTACTTGTTTGCGAAGTCAGTTCAAGTGATGCCAAGCACACACTGACTCCACCCCCCCCCCCGCACGCACATTTATGCCCGCACACGCGCGTGCTCACACTCGGTACCCAATATTATCGCTGTTTATACATTTCCTGCCTCATACTTATCACCAGACTATCCACCATATTCCCATCAATAATGATTTTACATGTCTTCATGCAGTGAACTTATGATTAACAGCAAATAATGTGCATTTCAGACACTCTTCTTGTCCAGAACACAAAGATTAAGCTAAAGGTAATCCGCTAACATAACTTGTCTTGAGGGACGTCACCAGAAGAGCTGGGAACCAGTGTTGTGCGCGAGGGTCCGTCTAGGTGTTATCTCACTCGTACTCTGGACGCACCCAAGACTGTTAGTTAGTGTCTAAGCCACTAACGGAACCACGTAACAGGGAAACAAGCGTCGGTGACCAGGCTTTAAAGAGCGAGAGAATGCAGCGCACCTTGCTTGAAAGGCGCGGCATCTTGTCCCTTGCACCTCAACATCGACACTAGCGCCACTGCCGCCCCGCGAGCCCTCTTTGACTTCGAGTCATGAAAGGCGCGGTAACAGCCACCTGACTGAAGGGGTCCTCCGTTCCAGTCCTCACCAGAGACTAGGACTTCAGCACCGTGTGCGCTATAAAGCAACACTTGTTGCTACCTCCTAGGGACGATTTAATGCTCAAAGTGTAATACACATAGAAAAGCGAAAAAATACTTGGAGATATTGAAAGCTGGGTGTCAATTGGTTCAGTTAGAGGAAGATGGTGCATGAGTTGCAGACAACGATGTGTTGATGCAAGGCAAACATGTCATCGTCATGTTACAGAGTCACCGCTGGTGTTGCCAGCCGTCACAGATACGCCACTCTCACTCAGCCTGGATTACCGCTTACAATTTGTGCTGCCGTAACTCATATCGGATGAGTATGTACACTTACTGAACTGAGACTGCACAAAATCTCTCTGAATGGTGTGTACTCTCCTCGTTGTCCTTGCGGGGGTTGAGCTTCGACTCTTTGGCCCCCGCCTCTCTATTGGCGTACAGGTTCCTGAGCTCTATCATAGCTACACTTGAAACTGTGTATGGAGTCAGCCTCCACCACATACACTTCCTAAAGCATTCCCTGCGCCTTCTTAACTTTGCGTGATACGAGGGTTGGTAAGAGGAGGCGTTAGTGTTAATAATTAACACGGCTTTTATAGTCAATACCTGCCATACCATCCTCCCCTATCCCTGACTCGGCCCCGGCCCTGACACCCGTCCAACACGTCACTTGCTCCATCATGAAGCTCGCTGAGACTCATTTCTTAATTATATACATTACCATTTTGAGACATGCATGCATCTCTGATAATTATACATGTAATTTTTATATTCTACCGAACACGGCATAAGCTATGTTTCCCGTGTACCTCGTATGGGCAAGTATTCAACAAGGTGATGGACTGAGATACCAGCGTCACGCTGTAGCATTCCTATTTTGGCCAATGACAGGATCTTTTATCACGATAAATATTAATAGATAACTGTGTATCCTAAGTGTTATGTAACTAAAGAGGCGGAGGAGGAGGAGAGAGATGGTGTTTAAGACGTGTCACCCTAGGCAGGGGGACGAGGAGAGGGGTCCAAAAAGGCGAGGCCACCCAGGGCAAACAGCAGGCCCTGGACGAGGCTTTGTTCCAAGTGGAGAGTGCGCCAGAGGAGCCTGGGGACACGGCGCCATTCACCGCTCCTTCTGGCCTCAATGCCTCGCTCACCTCCACTTCTCCCTCCTTTGAATTATTCCACTTTTTTTGTCTTCACAAAGTCCCGCTTCAGCACGTGACGGCCCTGACAGTCCCAGTAACTAATGAGGTTTACTTTTGAAATGAAAAATGGTAATTCCCACTCTGCAGCCTCTAGCAGTCTTCCATAAAACTCGGAGAAAGTCAAATATTCCATTCGTCATTTAGTCGCTAATCGTTATCGCAGGGAAGGTCTAGAGAACTCACGCAAGAACCAGGGAAGCCAAACCGGACAGTTTTCTGCAAGAAGTGCCGGACCAACCGGGCTGTAGTGTATATGTGGGCCGCGGGCCGCTCTAAGCAACAGCCTGTTGGACCAAGGTCTCGAGTCAAACCTTGGCCCCGGGCCGGCCATGGGAAGTAGAACTCTTAGAGCCCCATCCAGTAGCTGAACCAGATGTGGCAACACATGTACCATGGTGGTGGTGGTGGTGCTGCTGCTGCTGCTCATGTGTTCCATTCCTCTGTCCACAAGATGAGGGAGATGACGTGAGTCCGGCTGATGGCGTATGGGGCAGATGGCCTCACTGACGTCCAATGTGGCCCGGGGATGGCCACACACACCACGTACGTCCATCTTAACATCTCGCTCTTGTTGACGCGTGGCGTAAATAAATGGTCAACTTATCTGACATGTCTGCAACAACAGTGAATGACCTACCTTGTGAGGAGCCGGGCGCCTCGTGTGGAAGGCTGGAGACGTCTCAGCGTCAACTACATTAACATAATATATACGAAGGCTCGTCAGTGGTATTCAATAAAATAGCACACACAAAAGACATGGCTGTAGCGTATTTCTCTCGCTCCTAAAATATGAACATGATTATCTTGCTTCAAATACATAGAACAGGAGAGCAGAGAGCACCAGTCTAGGGAGCGTCCCGCCACAGTTGACTACCTCGCCCCCGTGACCTGCTGGGTCGCCAGCCCCGTGCACCTGTCGCGTCTCTCACCAGCCACACCCCACCTACACACCCACCACCACCTTCCTCCAACAATAAACGACAGGTAGCTCGTGCCATGTCTGAACCAGTGCCATGTCTGAACCAGAGTTGAGACATGGCACGGGCATCAAAACTGTGGAGGGACGCCCTAGTAGACTAGCAACAAACGGCGCAGTGGCGTTTGTTCATACTGACAACAGTTTATCTTACCTTCTTAGTGGCTTTGAAGACGTTACATCTGAAGACGTTAGAGGCAGCGTCTCTGGCGATGTACGAGAAAATTTTGAGATCTTGAGAGTCATGAGAGACGTAGAAGATGCGGTAGATGGGATGGCTCATAACAAGCAGCTTGTTCTCGTCCAGGTGGGCTTGTTTCTGTGGGGGAATATCCCTCGTTAGTCAAGACGGGGGGCGTGCACCCCTAGTGTGGGGGGGGGGGGGAAAGCACCGGTACAATGTAAGGCGAGTCAACAAGGTAATCTGATTAATTGTTCCCCTTCTCCTACCTAACCACTTGGGCTGGACGGTAAGAGCGACGGTCTCGCTTCAGGCAGATCGGCGTTCAATCCCCGACCGTCCAAGTGGTTTGGGGCACCATTCCTTCCCCCCGTCCCATCCCAAATCCTTATCCTGACCCCTTCCCAGTGCTATAGTCGTAATGGCTTGGCGCTTTATCCCCTCACAGTTCATTCATTCATTCATTCATTCAATTCCCCTCCTCGTGCTTCCCTGCCCGTCTCCTTCCTCTAAAACCAGCTAACGAGACCATACAGTGATGAATAAGAGGCACTTTGGCTGATAAAAGGGCAGAATAGGTACGAACATTTTTGTACCTATGGCAGAAGCATAGGTTATAAACAGTTCCCCCGCCTCTGAGAGAGAGAGAGAGAGAGGCACACCACACAACACACCACACACACACACACACACACCACACACACACACACACACACACACACACAACACACACACACCACACACGCACGCACGCACGCACGCACCATGTTCGTCATGTGTTTACTTCTCTACCGTTTGTGTCTGCACTAAAGTTGACTAGACTCCCCTCAACCACTGTCAGTGTCCCTCAGGCCAGCATCACCAAGCCGTCACAATAAAAGCTCATAAAAACCTGTCATTTAGTGGCATTTACAATCGATCAAAAGCATTTTAATTGCTATATTCTGTTAACAATTCAACAATTATACAAGCATTTCGGGGTCGCTCATTGGTACAGTAACTGTACCAGTTACAGGAGTCATAAATTTGTTTCTCCACAGCCAATAACCAGTGACGCATAGCGTAAAGCTGCATAGTGGTTCCTGTGTCAGCAGTCAGCCCTGGCTACCACCACCACCTGTCCCCCACCAGTGTACCGTGTCAGCAGTCAGCCCTGGCTCCACCACCACCTGTCCCCACACAGTGTACCATGTCAGCAGACAGACCTGGCTCCACCACCACCTGTCCCCACACAGTGTACCAGTGTCAGCAGACACCCTGCTCTACACAGTGTACCCGTGTCAGCAGTCAGCCCTGGCTCCACACAGTGTACCAGTGTCAGCAGTCAACCCTGGCTCCACACAGTGTACCAGTGTCAGCAGCCAACCCTGGCTCCACCACAGTGTACCAGTGTCAGCAGTCAGTCCCTGGCTCACCACCATCACCANCACTTGTGTTGTCCCGTCTCGAGTACTGCTCAGTACTCACTTCCCCCTCAGAGCAGGAGAGATTGCTGAAATAGAGGGAATACTGAGAACATATACGGCACGCATAGACGAGATAAAACACCTAAAATTGGGATCGTCTCAAAGCTCTCCAAATGTACTCTCTAGAAAGGAGACGAGAGAGATACCAAATAATATACACATGGAAAATACTGGAGGGCCAGTCCCAAATCTACACAGTAAAATAACAACGTACTGGAGTGAACGATATGGAAGAAAATGCAAGATTGAACCAGTAAGAGCAGAGGTGCCATAGGCACAATCAGAGAACACTGTATAAACATCAGAGGCCCGCGGTTGTTCAACGTCCTCCCAGCGACTATAAGAAATATTGCCGGAACAACCGTGGACATCTTCAAGAGAAAACTGGACTGTTTTCTAAGAGAAGTTCCGGATCAGCGGGCTGTGGTGGGTATGTGGCTCTGCGGGCCGCTCCAAGCAACAACAATGGCCTGTTGGACCAAGCTCGCCTGGCATCGGGCCGGCTTGGGGAGTACAACTCCCAGAACCCATCAAGCAGGTATCAAAACAGGTGAAGCCGAGCCAGGGTTTAACACAACTTCCCCGTGCACGATAATATGATTTATCTGTGTATTGAAAAATGAGACGTCAGAGGTAGAACTACTGGCCGACAGAGCCAGAGTGGCTCTGTTGGACAAGCCAATGGCCAAGGTGCAGGTAGAGAGTCCGTGGGGAGGGGGGGGGAAGTGTGTGAACCCGGGTTCGGCTTCAGTGGAAGCCTCGGGAATCCCAGTGGGGGCAGGAGTACCTCAGGTTGCAATTCTTTACCATGTGGAGCAGTCGACTAGAACGTGCCTGGAACACCCAGCACATTAAGTTCGATCCCTCACCACGGTTCCTGTGGATTTGTTCATCAAGTACTAACACTCCGACAATCTCTCTCTCTCAAAATCCCCCCTACAATCTGCCCTCCAATCCCCACTACAATTGCATCTCGCCAGAGAGCGGCAACCCTCCCTCTGAACCCGGCAGCTTAGGAGAGGTAACTGGACGAGCACCCCTTAATCTGGGCTTAGGGCGACCCTTCACACCCTAAGCCCTCCGTCCAACACACACCCTAACACACCCCAAAAGCCCCCGCCACACCCCCTCCCCCCAACATATCAACACTGGGGCTCCCCCCAGCGAGCACACATCTCCCCCAGGTTTAACAATAGCACTATCCCCAGCACTGGGACGACTCTGACGTCATAGGGGAGGATGGGTAAAAAACCGCCTCTCTGGGGTATAACAGTCTTTTCTGACCTGGAGTGAAGGAATCTTTGGGCAGGGGAGAGGGGAGCTTGCCTCACACCAAGAATATGACACCAATAACGCCACCAGAAACTTGAGAATTTGAATGTATGCAGCTTCTGAAAACTTTCCTTAAGACTGCTCATAGCGTAGTCGGTAGTGCTACGGCCTCACATGCGCGGGGTCCCCGGTTCGAGACCCACACAACCCAGGTGCATGGGATGTTTCTTTCCAGGGAAGCGTGGTGGATGGCAATTGATACGTTTAGCAATGTTTAAGAGTTTCAACGCGAAGGTTGAAGATGACTGGTTATCCACGAACCACGATATCCATGTAACAATCGAGGCTTGTTGTAAACATTATCCAGAATGGTTATCTACACAAGGGAGAATGGGAAGCTGGACCTGCGTGGGAGCATCCCCCAGTGACTTAGCGGTGGAAATAACCGAACGCCTTTGTTCCCAAGCTTCATAATGAATCTTTCTACAGTATTCACTTACTTAGAGAAATTAACCTTCAGTCATTTTGCATTCAAATTGTACTGTATAGTATTACTGTATAATATCAAGAGTATATTAATTATTAGGAGAATGAGTGTTAAGTCACCTTCAGTGACGTCACGGCAGAACTAGGCTGTGAGGCGGAGTGACCTATGAGTTCACAGGTCACCAGAGGTTCCATGTCCTCTATTTCTCAAAGGTCAAATAGCTATGTTGTAATTGGGAATAGCTCTTCCTTAAGATGTTTGTGTAATTTAACTTCAGTACAATAAATCAATCAATCCGGATAATTCAGTACGACAGAGGTTAATTGTTATAACTTAAGCCTGGCAAAGTAACTTAGATACTAGCGGAAGAATACAGATCTAGGCCTCTGGGTAGTGGAGAGAGAGGACAGGGCAGTGTGGTTTCAGCAGCAACTGGGAGAGGTCATCCATCTCACCTCTTCCCCAAGGCAACACAACATCTAGCTGTCTATAGAAGGTAAAAGTTGCTTGGAGTTTCTTAGGGATAGGTCACTCATTGCCGTTAATATTCAGTCAGGGAGTGTTCAAGTCAGGATTATAATTTCTTAGACTCTGTTTTAGATTTGAATAAATTAATTAGTTAGTAATTTTGCATTTTCATTATTTCCATGTGTTTGTTATATTTATGTGAATTGTCCTTGTCACGTGGTTCCCACGTGGCCGAGTTGAATTGGGCGCCGATTCTAACACCGAATCAGGATTATTACTCCTGTTGATTTTAATTAACTACACACGTAAGATCCAAGGTTTATTTGTACTAGTGGGGAATCAAGCCCCAAGGTTGATTGTTTAGCGTGGTCGATCCAGATCTCGATCATTGCTCATTTTGTTACTGATCTGGTGGTGGCGGCGGAAAGGAGATCCTAGAACTTTGCTAGAAGTCTATTTTCACGTCATACGGGTTGTAGAATCTCAAGTCGGTAAATCGTCTTGAGACCACGTGGCGTGGAGTCTGCTCGAGTAAAAGTCGTGGGGTCCCTTGGTTAAGAACTAAAGTAAAGAACACGGGCAAAGAGAGAAGAAGAGGGTAGAAGGAAGTGAGAACCCGTCCCGTGTTACATCCACGAACATATCCACAGCAAAAACTATCGGATGGTGACACAAATACATCAGACCACAGGCGCCAGATTCACGAAGCAGTTCTGCAGGCTCTTGCGAACCTGTCCGTCTTCTCAATCTTTGGCGGCTTTGTTTACAATTATTAAACCGTTAATGACCTCCGAAGCACCAGGAGGCTGTTTATAACAATAACAACAGTTGATTGGCAAGTTTTCATGTTTGCAAACTATTTAATAAATGTAACCAAAGCCGTCAAAGATTGAGAAAAGATGGACACGTTCGTAAGTGCTTGCGTAACTACTTCGTAAATCCGGGTCGTGGTCAGCACGGAGTGTGAGCAGGAAGATGCTGTCTCAGCATCTCTTCTCCCCAACACAACACGTTCATGCCCTCATCCAACCTGTTATCATAACACCACGGCTATTACGCAGGTAATAGCACAGTAAAACTGTCGAACAGAAAAAAAATGGCAGCGGCTCGCGAAATTGACAAAATCCCGTTTTCTGTTCTAGGGTCCTCTGGTAGGGTAGGACAAGGAGGGCACTATTTAGTACGACAGTTTCTTGATGTAGGGGACGCTCGTTAGAACGGGCTCCCTCGTCCCCCTCTCCCATGTAATATAACGTCACATACACCAGCGATAACCACACACGACCACGGCCGTACGACCCCGGCGATAACCACGGCTGTACATCCCCGGCGATAACCACGACCGTACGACACCGGCGATAACCACAGCCGTACGACCCCGGCAATAACCACAGTTATCCAAATAATATAAACAATTACTTTATGCTAGTGTCAAGAGCGGGTAAAGAGCCGTATCAATAAGAAACAAGCCCCGCGAGGCGTCCGGCGGTCAACAGGTCACTGACTAAACTAACTTAGTCACCAACCCTGTGTAATAACGGTGTAGGTGTGGTGGTGTTGGTGGCGGAGTGGGTGTAGGTGTGGTGGTGTTGGTGGCGGAGGGGGTGTAGGTGTGGTGGTGTTGGTGGAGGAGGGGGGTG
>WNGS01061674.1:11697552-11715657 GCA_020271785.1 Procambarus virginalis | reverse complement strand
AATAATAACCTGGAAATGTTTATCCTTCAACATACGTATGTTTTCTCCCTTTATGATTGTATCAACATCTACATCCTGGTAGCATAGGGCTATGAATGAGGAGTCCCTTGTGGGTATTAGTCTTGAAAATCGTACTTTTTTGGAAGAGTTGATAACAGAGTTGCTAGTTCCTTCTGTTTCCCATAGTCAGTCCCAGCCCCCCCCCCGAGA
Organism: Procambarus virginalis; assembly: GCA_020271785.1. Classification (NCBI taxonomy): domain Eukaryota; kingdom Metazoa; phylum Arthropoda; class Malacostraca; order Decapoda; family Cambaridae; genus Procambarus; species Procambarus virginalis. The sequence goes on along the minus strand of WNGS01061674.1, from coordinate 11,715,447 downwards.
GGGGCTGATTTTTACCCGGTGTCCTCTCACTGTCTCCAGTTCCTTTTCATTTTATCTTGTATAGTTGTTTTTCTTTTCCTTCCCTTCCTCAGAATAAGTTCTCCTAAGCCGAGGGCTAAGCACTCCGTCCTTCCCCTTGGTTGGTTGGGCACTCAGCAGAGGGTAGCCCCAGTGCTATTCTTCCTATTATCCTATATGTGGACCGGAATTGTCCCCTAAGACAGCCTAACCCTGCAACAAGGGTGAACAGATGCCCAGATCAAGTGCCCCCCCCCCAGATTTTACAGGATAACCGCCTGGGCCACCGGACCGTTCCACTTGACCTGTTGAAATGGCGAATGAGGAAGAGGAAGGAGAAAGTGGGGAAAATAGGCCTTACAACTAGGAGTAGTGTACAGTTGTACTGTACAAAGCTGGCATCATTTAAGTGTTGGCGGCTGTCAACCCTCCTCGTCAGGGAGGGGGAAGGGGAGAGACCGTGGGTCAGTACTGACCACAAGGGTCAGGGGTCCGTAGGGTCCGACCCACCCACCACTCTCCTACTTGTTGCTGCCTTAGGTTCTTGCTATAAGTCTTCCATTGAGTTCCAAGTACTCTGTGCAGCCATGGCTGTGTTGTTACCAGCAATGCACCAACAACTCCTGCTTGGTAGGCTTCCCCTAAGGGACTGTAGGCACACCTCCTCCAAGCCACTAGTGCCTAGGCCAAGTGAGCTCCCACGGTATTAGTTCACTCTATGTTCATAAATACTAGTGACTTATGCAATAGTGGGGAACACTCAGCAAGGCACAATAGTATTGTGACCATACCGCCCCGCAATCACAGCACAGGTGATGGGGACGAGGGACTTGTTCCCTTTAGGGAGGAGGAGGACGAGGACGCGCACGCCCTCACAGCTCGACGCCGGGTCCGGGACTCCACACAGCCTCGAGGGCCCCCTAATATGCGAGCCATGTCCGGGGGGGAGGGGGGAAGGGGGGGAGGGGGGGGTGGAGTGCAAAGGGGGGCGGCAGAGACACATCGTTTACCACCAATTTGGTCGTCAGGAACCCCACTATTACCACATTCGACCGTCGAGTGCCTGCCTCGAGTGCCTGCCGTCGAGCACACAGCCTCGAGGGCCCCCTAATATGCGAGTGTGGGGGAGGGTGGGGCACACAGGAGGGGGGGGCGGCAACAACAGGGGGGGGAGGGGGGGGGGTGGAGAGTGCAAAAGGGGGGCGGCAGAGAACATCTTTACCACCAATTTGGGTCGTCAGGAAACCACTATTACCACAGTCGACCGTCGAGTGCCTGTCCCTTGCCTGTGGCCCGTTTACCAGAGGGTTCCTTCACTCCTGCAGCCAGGCCGCCGCCCTATGGGGATAACTTGTTAACACAATCTTCTCTACACCACATATAACTGGCTGTATAACGCCTTTAAATCTTAACATACGCGATTGTGGGGGGAGGAGGAGGGCTAGTGAGGAAGTGACAGGGGTGAGGGGGAATGAGGGACAGGAAGGGGGGGGGGGAGAGAGGAAGGTAGAGGGACATGAAGGGGGGGGGACTGAAGGAGTAGAGGAGAAAGGGGATAAGGTGAAGGCAGCTTAGCCCACTCGGGCGAAGGTACGCAGCAGTCAGCATGGTGGGTGATCATTGTCTTTCCACTAAAAACCGGCTTGGCAGCATAGGGAGAGTGTTGGCAGCGGGCGGCGGCTTCACAGCACACACCACATACACACACACACAGCACACACCCAACACAGCACACACACACACACACACAACCCACACCACACACCCACACCACAACACACAGGGGCGGGCGGACCGGTCGTGTGTGGCCAGGGTGACCTCAAACCCCTGGAGGACGAGGAAGAGAGAGCGCAGGACGCGGATCGCACAACATACAGCATACTCACGGGAGACTAGACACAGACAGAAGATGAACAAGGGGCACACACACTCTTAAACTGCCAAAGAGAACGACTAGATGATGCACCCGTGGAAGCTGGAAACGCAAATAACGCTAAGAAATGCAAGGAAAATCTTGTACCCAGTACCGGTGCTGGTCAACGCAAGTGGAATGCGCTGAAGGAAGAAGTTGTGAAAGCCAACTCTATCCCATCTGCTCGCAGACCAGCAAGTCGTGACCCACACACCCGCGTACTTTACCACACCACAACGACACCCGGTACTCCCAACCACACCACACCCAGGTACTCCCAAGCCACACACACTATGGCGATAAATATGGGCTTGTCTCTCAAGCCACCACCACTCTAGGCACTTCCAGCCACCACGACCTTCCACCTCTGGACACGTACATCAGCCATAGGATGATCCCACGCTGTCGTAATTCGTCTGTGTCTGTAAGTTACACGCTGTGCTTGTGACCAGACTGGTATGGGGGGCGATAGATGTGTTTTATCAGCTTCACTGCTGCCCATGACGCTTTACACAAGGATTACTGCAGTGACCGATTCAGTAATGACCGTATATTGCACCTTACTATAGATACAGTAATCACACAACAGTGCCACACTCGCCTGGAATGATCAGAAATCTGACCACCAGTCGATTGATAATTGATGAGGCATTGGGACAACAGAGCCGAAGCTCAACCCCCACGCAAGAACAACTAGGTGAGTAACTCCAATGGCCACACTCACAGGTCCATTGTTTACCCTTTAGCCTACCCTGACTGGTCCCTCCCTCCTTACCGTTAACCCTCCCTCAGGCGTCGCCATTCTCCTTTTCCCCTTAACATCTGCTGAAGTGTTTATTGTAAAATCATATCTCCCCCACCCTCCGTCTCCCCCGGCGGGTCAAACACCAACAGTGTCTTAAACATGACAAAAGACGCCTGACCCCCCCAGGAAAACCTTACCGAATCCTGTTGGAAATATGAGTCACGTTAAGGCCCGGACTGAGTGAGGCCAGTAATTGGAGGAAAAGCTTACTGATGCCCATGCACTCCGCACCCTGGGTCCAGACTCGTGGATTTTAATATTTATAAGAAATGCAATGTGCCAGTAGCACAGGCGACTCAGTATAGTGTGGAGGAAGCAGCATTGGACACGGAGGAGATACCAAATGCGCTTAAATTAGCAGACATAGCTCCTCTATACAAGAGAGGGAACAAAGCATTGGAGCAAGAATTTATAGACCAGTTGCGAACTAACGTCCTACACAATAAAATTATTTGAGTGATTAGGAGTCGGGGCACCAATTTCATGGAGACAAATGAGCCTCCCCAACCCAGGCGCCAAATGGATTTAGAGTTGGAAGATCGTGCCTTTCACGTCTGCTTGACCACTTATTTAACACTAGGAGCCCACGCCGCCATATGGGCACGGGTATGGAATTGAGTGCCCATATGAAGCCATAGAGACACGGTAGAAAGATTTTTTTCAATGTCAGTAGGTGACAAATGGAATGCGATTAGGACAGTGTCCAGTGGTGTTGGTGGAGACTGACTTCCATACACAGTTTCAAGTGTAGATATGTTAGAGCACCATAGGGCTCAGCAAGCACTGTACCATTATTTGATTGACACAGTTGAGAGGCGGGAGGACCAAAGGAGCCAGAGCTTAACCCCCGGAAGCACCAAACTAGATAAGTACTACGACAAAATCAGAGCGATTAGCAGAAAACACAACGCAGATGAGGGACATTACACTGATTTTGCAAAGGCCTTCGACAAATCTGACCATGGATTCAAGGAGTAGTCCACACCACAAGTGCGGTCAATGGAAATCACACTGGGTAAAGTAGGACGATGGATATCAACAGGTTTGTGTCTAACACAGAACACAGGAGAGTGAACAGTCAACCCTATAAATGGAGATCCAAGCGTAAGTTAAACGCTCACCTGTTACACTCATGGCTCACCAGTCCTTTGCACCACTGCCAAATATTAATTAATTTTTCGACTGGGCAGCAGGAAAATAACATGACGTTCAACCAGTAATACATTTCCGAGGTCCTTCAGGTACCCGGGCTAAACACACTGACGGACCCTTAACATTAATACAGGGTACAAAAACACAATCAAATACGTGCCCATAGTAGGAAAACAACATGTTAAGGATTTAGGACTAATGATGTCCGACGACCTAACTTTTAGGAAGCATAACCAAGCAAATATACCCCGTATTTGAAAGAAAAATTTCCAGAACAATTATAAGATGGATTACAAGAACTTCATGAATCGATGTATCGCATGACAATGGTGTTACTATCAGAATCATTTGTGTTGTTCCCGTCTTGATGTACTGTCTCAGTACGTCACACTTCCCCCTTCAGAGCAGGAAGAGTGATTGTGAAATAGAGGGAATACAGGGCAAGCATATACGGCACGCATAGGACGCGATAAAACACCTAATTATTGGGATCGTCTCCAAACTCCTCCAAATGTACTCACTAGAAAGGAGAACGCGAGACGACGGATACCAAATAATACACCATGAAAATTACTGGAGGGCCAGGGCCCTAATCTACACAGTAAACTAACATACTGACTGTGAACGGGAATATGAAGAAAATGTTCTTGTGGTTATACACAGCCTTTGGGTGTGTGGGCGCTTGTAGTAGCGACCACCCCCCCCCCCACCCCACCCCACCCACCCACCCACCACACACACAACACACACACCACACACACACCACACCACCACACACACAACACACACAAAGGTAATGTAATGAAGATAGGGGTAGGCAACAGGAGACCAGATACAAGTTAACATTTGGGAGATGATGCACATACTATGCAACGAAGCTCAGAGAGGAATGGAGACAGAAAGACCTGGGGTTTGATTACGTCAGACCTGTCCCCTGAAGCTCTATCAAGAGGATAACATCAGCAGCCTTAGGGCGCCAGGTTGGCCTAACATAAGAACGGCCTTTAGGAAACTTGTGTAAGGAATCTTTTCAGAACATTTAATATACCACATATGGTTCAGACCAATCCTGGAGTATGACGGCACGCATCCAGCATGGAGTCCCTATTCTAGTTCAAGGCATAAGCCTAAAAGTGGAAAGGGTTCACAGGTTACTGGCCACCAGACTAGTACCCGAAGCTGAGAGGATATGAGCTACGAAGAGAGCGACTGCCCACGGCAAATTAAACCTTCCTTCGTTGGAAGACAGAAGAGTTAGTGGGGTCATGATCACCACATTCATGAATCTCAGGGGAATCGACACGGGAGTTGATAAAGCAGGGCCTGTTTAACACACGGGGCACACGCACTAGGGAACACAGTGTGGAACACTGAGTTGCCCCAACCCAATGACAGCCCCAGAAGATACTTACGAAAGGAAGCTTTTTTAGTGTCACAGAGGGTTGACGCAACATGGAGGAGCATTAGGAAGCGATGTGGTGGAGGCTGACTCCATTACACAGTTTCAAATGTAGATATGTGATAGAGGCCCGCCATTAGGGCTCATGGAACTGTACCCCTGTTGAATTGCACACGGCTTGAGAGGCGGGACCCAAAGAGCGAGCTCCACACCCCGGCACGCAAGTCAACTAGGTGAGTACAAACTAGGTGGAATTACCCACACACACACACTTTTCTAATTGAAATTAACTCCACTCAAAATGTTCATTTACCCGTGAGGACAAATGTCTTGAGACCCCCAGACCCACCTCTCCCCTGGTTGAGAGGAGAATGACCTGAAGGGAGCCTGGGCCATGAGCAGGCTCATTATCCCGAGCAACTCTACACGCTCTCACGCCTCTCCACCAGCAACAAGCCAAACCACTCGCACCAGTACACTACATAACTTACGAACCATTTCCCATTCTGGCTAAATGGGGTGAAAGACAGGACTTGCGAATGAAGCATGCGAACTGGACTTAACTATCGACCCCCTAAGCACCATCCAGCTCCAGAGGTGATCACTAGACAATTCTGCATGAATGTTGAATGCATTCAATGTATCTGCATCCATGCGTCATACGGTACCTGATGTAATTGATAAATATCATATTCTCTGATTACATCCTCTGAGACACATCTACGCTGACGGGTGGGGGAGTGGAGAAGGATATGGAACACCCGCCTCTGCGTATGGCCCAGGCCTAAGCACGATGGAACACCAAAGACCCGAAGCGGCTACCCACTCTCCACTGTGGACCCCCAACATGGTAATTAGTGTCGAACATTAATAGCTAAACGTAGTGGATATGCTTATACACAACTTATCAGTGTCTCAAGAGCCGACCTGAAGCCACGCCTCAATGATAGATCTACCGAAGGAAAATTACCCAGAAGCTATTAACCCCCTGAGGTCCACTCTAGCACGACTCTCCTGACAGAAGGCATAACGGGCCTCACCATAGCCCGTGCTACTTTGAACCTTTTGTTCCAGGTAGGGAATCTTTAACAACAATCTCCCGACACACGCACGTGCGTGTCCGCCCACACACCTCCACCGACACAAGTGTACATCAACACCTCACCGAATTCATACACCGGTACATTTTAAAGGGTTCTCTCGCGCGTTTTTTTTTTTGTTTGTGTGTGGGGGGGGGGACGGTGAGTCTGGTAGCTGAGGCTAACAGCACGCAGGACTCGTATTTCTGTGGCCCGTGGTTGACTTCCCGGACCAGGCAGAAGAAATGAGAGGAAAGTTTCTTTCACCCTGATGTCCCTGTTTACCCTAGGCAGTAAATAGGTCACTGAGGAGTTAGCAGCTATCTCGAGCTGCTCTGGTGGTGGGGAAGGGGGGAGGAAAAAAAAGTATTGTTTTCCAGTTGAAGTTGATTGACAGTCAGAGGCGGACACCCGAAAGGAGCAGTAACTGCACACCAACGGGATACCACACCACCGCACACAACACACGCTAGACGACTCACACAGTACACAACACACACACACACACACACACACACATCTACTCACCCACACACACCACACACACACACCACACACCAATGTTACCAGTCTCCGCTCATAGAAAGTATTACTTTTAGAACCAGTTGCTTCTTAACTGCTCGTTCCCTGACAACCAGCCCTGCCCACAGCTCCTGATTATGCCTCTAAAGTACCTTGCCACCTGCCCCCTATGCCACCTGTCCCCGTGCCATCTGCCCACCTGCCCACCTCCTGCCACCTCGCCCCTTGCCGCCCCTGCCCCTGCCCCCTGCCCCTTGCCCTACATCTGAACCTTCCTCAGACAGTTCCAGTTCTCGGGTACCAACACCACGTCTATTTGTATTTAGTAAAGAGCTTGATAACCACCTCTATTGGGTACCTAATAGATTGAACTGCAAACTGCAAGGTCTTGACAGTTTGGATGATCAGGGTGTCAACAGGAGGCTTGGCTACAGGCGGAGCCACAGGGGCAGTCTCTCCCCCCAGAGCCAGGTACAAGGTTTCCAGAGGGCTTCCTGTCTTCCTCCCAGAAACTACCTTTGGGATAGAAGAGAAAGTAGTTAAACGCGTTTCCATCTAGTCTAACAGCCTCGTCCGGCGGCCCCACTACCACGTCCTCTGGCGAATTGGGTTGAGTTACGACTTTAGTATAGATGGCTTAGGATTGGACTGGGAAGGAGGATAAGGATTGGGGGTTAAAATAGGGGTTGAGAGAGGGGGGGCCACTAGTGTCAGCTGAACGCTTGTTACACTAGGGTGCCCAACAGCTGCCCACGCCTTTGATGCTGAGGGCCTGAAGATGTCACGCCCTTGGTCTCTCTCCGCCCTACCATTACCTCGCCTCGCCTCCATCCTCTCTTCCCTCATAACATATATCTTAATTACCATCAGTTGGCAATATGTCCACGTCTGGGTAAATATTACAGCCGGGAGGTACATTTTGTATGTGATGTGTTACTTTATTATATAATATATATATATATCTATATATATATAGTATATATCATATAGTATATATTATATATATCTATATATATATATATATATATATATATATATATATGCCCTCGAGGCACAGTGAAGTTAACGAATCATCAAGAGGAGCCTCACCACAGCTGGATGCCCAGCTGAGAGAGAGCCTCGTTACCTAACCCCCGTAACTCTGATGCTCTTATTGGTCGCCCGGATGGTATCCCAGTGAACCCCTGGAAGAATGGCAAGCAGTTGGTATGGGACTACACGTGCGTATCAACCCTGGCTAACACCTACATTGAACTCAGTGTTGCACAACCAGGTGGCGCTGCACCACAGGGAAGCAGCCAAATCCCGAAGTATAGAGAACTGGATCACCACTACAATTTTGTTCCCCATTGCTCTGAGACACTCGGGCGCCTGGGGAAAAGTGTACCAGTTTTTTAAGGAACTGGGTTCTAGGCTCATGAAACAACAAGGGGACCCTAGAGCTGCCAGCTTTCTTTCCAGCGCCTCAGCGTGGCGATACAGAGGGGAAATGCGCACTGCATCCGGGTTCCTGCCCGCCTCTGAGGAGCTGGAGGAACTCGACAACCTATGATAACCATCTTGTAACCTTATGTAACTCCTTTTTTGTAACAAACTTCAAATAAAGCAAATATCTATTCTATATATATATATATATATACACACACACACACACACACACACACATACTGTACACGAGTACGTGTGATAGCGCGCGCGCGCACATGAAAACTTCTCTCTCTCTCTCACACACACACACACACACACACACACACACACACACACACACACACACTGCTAAACTGAAATCGTGAGAACGGCACGCGCGCACGCGCACATATGTACACGCGCGTGCGTGTGTGCACGTGTGTGCACGTGTGTGCGTGTGTATGCGTGTGTATATTTATACACACACAACCTCACGAGCAGGTTGGCGGAGCAGGTTGGCCGCCAACTTACTCATGAACAACGCTCCCGACACCAAACGAAACACCTTGAAGGAGACGAATGTCGTCTAAGGCTTCACACGCCCACTTGGGGCCTGTCAGCCCCAACGGCCTCAGTATACAGGCAAGACACCAACATCTCTTTCAAGGCGCCTGACAATGTACAAACAGCAAGCGCCCCCCCCCCCTCTCCTCCATCAAGGATCATATTCTACACACAACCAATCATCACCAGAGACATCCCGACAATCACCACCTTAAACAATCGACAGATACAGGGACGATAGAAGACTGCAAATGGGAGTAACGTTGTAAATGGAACAAACCCCAGCCAGCTATCAACACCTAGTTAACACCTGGCTACAGTCTGCCAGCTTCAAGACCAGGAGGAAACAATCGACTTGAGAATGGTCCAGGACGGACCGAAACGTCGTCGTCTTTTCACCTTCTAGTGTGTGGTCTGGTCAACACAATAACACACACTGCCCCAGTCCTCACTCAAACACGCGGGAGTGTTGTAAGGTGCAGTGGGCTTATTGGTCCACAGTGAGGTGGTTCACCTCGTTCTCCGTTATATATTCTGCTGCTCCAACTCAATTGTACCGGGAGACATCTCCTGTCACGCAGGGTGCAGCCGCACCTCCACAGATTCCAGTATCCTCTATTGATACTGGTAATGGCTCAAAAAGGCCACCACTTACGGGCTATTCATGCCCGTGCCACATTTTGGGTGGCTTAATCTTCATCAATCAATCAATCTCGATTGTATTTTACGGGCTATTCATGCCCGTGACACCTCTTGGGTGGCTTAATCTTCATCAATCTGAATTGTATCCACTTGTTCTCTACCCGTGAAAATATTGACAGGAGTTTTAGCGTCAGACCATAACAAAACTGTAAAATGAGTTAATGTTTCAATTTACTTTTCTCAATAAGCTCAAATATTGTTTTGAGCTTATTCTGCTCGTCTCTCATCATTATCACTTTTTAGTCTCACGGTTGATTGAATTTGAAAGCTTGGAAATGGCAGCGCGTCGGTGTGTCTCAGCTGCGGCGGGACCATCTCTGAGAACTCACTTTGAATGGGAGTGAGTTTTGGAGTTGCTGCTGTTATAGATTCAGCTACTGGGAACAAAAGTGGCAAGTAGCACGGGCTATGGTGAGCCCGGAGTGGACTTACCTGGCACAGGAGCGGCGCTTTCTTCAGAGTTGATTAAGAATGACCAGTATGAAGACCTGCTGCCACGCCTTACAAGGGCATCACCCCACCTTAACTAATCGGGGGCGCCTTACAAGGGCATCACCCCACCTTAACTAATAATGCCACACATTAAGGCAGCTGATGAGTAAATGTTTCTATCTACAATTATGAGTTGAATTCTTATGTTACGCAGTCCTTCCCCCCTCCCCCTACTCCCACACCCCCTCCCTCTACTCATGTGTATATCCAAATCGGCAGCTTTTCCCGCCCCTCGCCTGGCTCGACCGCTCGGCTGACTCCCCCAGACCTCCTGGTAATAGTGTTATGCTTGTAAACAAACCAAGGAACTCACACGGCGCTAAGTCATCAGCTATCTTGCCCCCCTTCCCCCACACGCGGGCACTCCCTTCCCCCACACGCGGGCAGAACACCCCCCGCCCTCCCCCACACACGCGGGCACCACCCCCCGCCCTCCCCCACCAGGGGGGGTGTATCCCCCACCCTCAACAATCAAGCCAGAAGACCATGGGGACAAAACCCCAAGAGAACTAAGAATGGAGGACAATAGAGGCACTGAAGAAAACCAGAAATTGATACACCAGATACGGAGGCCTGGACGAAGACCGGGCCGCGGGGGACAGTTGAGCCCCGAAATCATTGCAAGCTAGGAGGCACTTCTAAAACGCAACTCATCCTCCTGGTTATATTGTACTTTCTGTAGCTATGTGCATCATAGTACAAACATTGACGTACTAAGCAATTGGATACAATTTGGTACTATTTACAATATAGAGTTCGAAAAAATGAAGTTAAAAACAAACTTAAATATTTCCAAGATCTAGAATACCACACACACGTACTATATTAGGCCTAAGAAGGTTAGGTTTGTCTTTGCAGCATATATAAAAAAAAATCTGGGTTGTCCAAATTCAATAGTACCGATTTCTACTTTCTAACTGCGTTATATGTCGGTATATGTACTACGGTCCTCGCCGATACTACAAGTACTACCAAAACAAGAGGATGGGCTGTGGTGGGTATGTGGGCCTGCGGGCCGCTCCAAGCAACAGCCTAGTGGACCAAACTCTCACAAGTCAAGCCTGGCCTCGGGCCAGGCTTGGGGAGTAGAAGAACTCTCAGAACTCCATCAACCAGGTATCAACCAGGTATCAACCAGGCTGGAAACACGACATTGCGGCAAAAGCGATGGACCAACCGAGTCAAACATCCTGCTTGACAAGGCGACCATCTACTGCCTAGTTAGAGACCGGGCCTCCTGGCTGTCGAACCTCGGAATCATCTCAAGGCAGGTAACGGCAGCCATACAAGGAAGAGAGCCACATTAAGACACCATGTGATCAGGTTGGGGAGACAAGGTGGAATCCTCATAGGAAAAAAGTAGTGTGTTATTTCCGTGACAGATTTAGAACCAGTCCCTCTAATATTTTCCAAGTGTGTGAATTATTTATAAATCTCTCCCATCTGCGCTCAAGGGAATTCAGATTAAACATTGTTAAGCGCTCCTAATAATTTAGACCTTGGTATACTCTCCAGGTTTAAATGGGTCCGTTTTTCAGCAAATTATTTTCATCGATAATGCTACATTTACTGTTACGCTCGCATTCTTATAAACTAAATACTGGTACCCGGCGGTGCTCGGGTCTACTCTTAAAAAAAATATAAGTTGCACCATTTAGGTGTTGGGATCCCCCCAGAATACAAATGTCATCAGAACAAGCATTTTTAGAACGTCTTTTTTTCACTGACTTCATCAGGTTTGTGGACTCTCCGAACATTTCATTTACACACACCGAAGACCGACCGAAGAGGGTATCGGCACTGAAGCCGACTACGATACTTCCCCTATGATGGTCCCATTACACCCACCAGTCACACTGCAAAGTTGGGTGACACTAGCCCTATATTTCTGGCCTCCATCGTTGGACAAACACACACTTTTATAGATAAAGATTACTGTACCACTTCACATGACGCATCACTTGGCCACAGTACCATCCCTTCTGTGGCACTGTTACTGTGGCAGCCTTAGTGCCTATCATAAGAATAGTTCGTCACCTGGGCTCTAGAAGACTCGAACCGTGCATCCCACGTGTGAGAGGCCGAAGCTCTATCCAGCAAGCTATTGGGTAATGCCAGTACGGAGGGGAGGGGACAGACGTGTCGTCGTCGCGCTCCGGGAAAACACTGGAATAAACCGGGCTTTTTTAGGATTACAACCATGGATTACGGCCCACAGTGATCACCAAGTGCATAGTGACCCGTAGGAAAGTTGAATACAGAAATTAACAATGGAACTTTGAGTTAAATACAGAATAAACGTGGGACCACGTGGTGAGCCAGTGCCACCAGGCTCATGTGTACAGGCATAAGCGATATATATCAAATATAGCGAGCAGTGATACGTCAAACAGTGAAGTGGAACGTGTAACACAACATATAAATTAGTGGATAGTGTTAGAGAACTGTACATAGAAAAAGTATAAATGTAAAGTTGTGGAGGAGGCATCACACTTGTGTTTACACCACAGCCACGAGGCCTACACAGTGTAGGGGCGTCCCTCAGTAACAGTATACTCCCTCAGTGATAATATACTGGCAGTATATATTGTAATACGGGGAAAGTGGAACTAGTAATAGAGTAAGTGAATAACATTGCAAGCCGGAAGAAAGCAGAAATTCCCTTAGGATATTACAGGCAAATAATCAGTGTATAAATCGAATAACTGGCAACCGGTGGCATCCTGCCCCCGACTGGGACGACTTGGGACCGTCAACTAGACGGTCCCAAGAAGACCATATTTTCTCCACAAGGCGATATGAACCCCCACACAAACTTGAACAAATAAACTTATGTAATATTATAAATATACTGTATACATATTATATATACATACATATAATATTATAAATATATGCACATAATATTATAACACCACAAACCCAACATGGAGGTGTGTGGAGGCTGCCTTAAGTCACTTCGGAAGACTGTTGTGGGCATTGTATGTAACATTTGTAACATAAGATTTCACCCGAGTTGTATAGGATTACCTACACAATATGCAAACCGGGAAGGTAACTACTGGATCTGTCAAAGTGACAGACAGATGTGAGAAAACATTACCAAACTAATGAATAACATTCCTGAAGTACACAGGCTACAATTCACACAAAAACTACCAGAAGTATATGCAGAGTATATAAAGACAGCAACGAACTCTGAGCACAACCCAGGGACAGAATTTGGAGAGTCAAAGTAGCAATGTAGAAGGACATAGTGTCGAGGTACACAAAAATGAAGGCAATATTGTAGAACAAACTGGTGATATGAATAAGGAGGGAAAAAATGAGACGAATGAAAACACAAATGAGAAAGACGAAAGCAACAAGGAGAAAGATAAGGGCAATACCGAGAATGAATGCAGAAACGAGAAAGTTGGAACAAAAACAGAGGTAGCCAAGTCGTGCACGGGTACAAACAAGAATAATACAATCACAGATAAAAATATTTGCAGGTATTATGCAAAAGGACAGTGCATATATGGGCCCAGAGGCACGGAATGCTCATTCATGCACCCACGGAAATGCCGAAACTTGTTAGGGAAAGGCAGATGTCGTTTTGATAATGAGTGTAGATATTTTCATAAGCTATGCAAACTCTCAGTTAATGAGAGGAAATGCTACGATCTTCATTGCCCTGATTTCCACGTCAGAGGTACACAGCGCTATATAAGAGAGGAAGTCCAATATAATAGCCCTGAAAATTTTTTAGAGGCAGGCAGAAACAGAGGGAGAAACAGACAGGCAGAAACGTGGCAGGAGTACGGATGGAGAGGGGGAAATGCCCAAGACTGGACTACGGTTCGTCATCAAGCCCACACATACTACACCCCCCAACTACACAGAGACTACCACACTCCCCAATATCACTTCCAAAACTGGACAAACCATTGCCACAACAACACACCCTGGGTCAGGGTAGAGAGGAGGGAGAACTACCAAAACCTTCCAGAAGTGACACACAATATGGACAATCATTCATATTTGCAAACATTCAAGGTTAAAGCCAAAGTCAAGAAATAAAGTTAAGTTCATAAATGGCCTCCTATTAGAGTCAAACTCAATATTTGGGGCATTCACGGAAACTCATACAAAGATTACATGGATGGTGAAATCTGGATTCCAAATTATAATTTATATAGATGTGATAGAAAAACTAGGTCAAATGGAGGAGTAGGTCTGTATATTAAAGAGGACCTGGTATGCACAGAACTACTAAACTCAACTAATGAGGTGGTAGAGGTACTTGGAATTAAGGTAGAGAAACTAAACCTAATTATTATTCTAATATATAAACCGCCAGATACAACGGTTGAGGAATTCACAGAGCAGATGCACAAAATAGAGAACATACTTGATACCTAGCAAACCCAGCTCCAGATATTATCTTCCTTGGAGATTTCAATTTACCGAGTCTAAGATGGAGAATGGCAAACACAAATATCATAGCAGGGAATGACCGGGAAATAACCAACCACAGGTCAGAGAACTTTTGAGATTCTGTGACAAATTCTCGCTCAATCAACAGATTACAGAACCAACTAGGAACGAAAACACACTAGACTTGTTATTCACAAACAATGATGAACTAATCAGAGACATCACAATCTCAGATACTTCATACTCAGACCATAAGCTCATTGAAGTGCGAACTAGCATAAATAACGGTAGTAGATCTAAGAGACCCAACAAGCGAGAAGGAATATTCAATCAATTCAATTTCAACAATAAGAGGATCGACTGGGAAAAAATAAATGTAGACCTTGCAACCATTCAATGGGAGACGGTCTTAAGCGACAAAACTCCCACACAGGGAATAGCTCAACTGACAGCTGAAGCTTACAAGGTCTGCTTGAAGCACGTGCCTGTGAGGAGGGGCAGAAAGAGGACCACTCTAGAAAGAGAACGCAGACGACTGTACAGGAGAAGGAAAAAAATAACGGAAATGCTTCGGCAGACACAACTATCACAAGCAAGGAAAATAAGCCTAAGCAGGGAGATCGAAGAAATAGAACAAACGTTGAAGCGATCATATGAGTCTGAGGAAATGGAATTGGAACAGAAAGCTATACAAGAGATAAGGAAAAATCCAAATATTTTTTCACATACGCAAAATCAAAATCCTCGACCAGTATTGGACCGTTAATTACAAATGAAGGTACGTACACAGAGGACAACAAAGAGATTAGTGAAATTCTAAGAAGCCAGTATGAGGCTATGTTTAGCACACCAATAAACAACATGAAAGTTGATGACCCAGACAGCTTCTTTATGAATGACATTCAAGCTGCAGATAATATAACGGATATTACCACAAACTCGGAAGACTTTGAAAGAGAAATTGACAATATGCCTATGCACTCAGCTCCTGGGCCTGACTCATGGAATTCAATATTCATAAAGAAATGTAAAGTACCAGTAGCGAGAGCACTCAGCGTAATATGGAGAAAGAGCCTGGATACAGGGGAGATACCAGCAGCACTTAAATCTGCAGATATAGCTCCGTTGCACAAGGGGGGGAGTAAAGCCTTGGCAAAAAATTATAGGCCAGTTGCACTAACATCACACATAATAAAAGTGTTTGAAAGAGTGATTAGGAATCAAATTTCTAGTTTTATGGAAAACAATGAATTGCACAATCCAGGACAACATGGATTTAGAGCGGGAAGATCCTGTCTGTCACAGTTACTCAACCACTATGACAAAATCACAGAAGCCCTAGAAGAAAAGCAAAATGCAGATGTTGTATACACAGACTTTGCAAAGGCGTTCGACAAATGTGACCATGGGGTGATAGCTCACAAAATGAGGTCAATGGGAATAACTGGAAAAGTAGGACGCTGGATACTCAATTTCCTGTCGAACAGAACACAAAGAGTAACAGTCAATCAGATAAAATCGAGTCCAAGCGATGTTAAAAGCTCTGTACCTCAAGGTACAGTCCTTGCACCGCTACTGTTCCTTATTCTCATATCTGATATAGACAAAAATACACGTCACAGCTTCGTGTCATCCTTTGCAGATGACACAAAATCAGCATGAAAATTACCTCTGCTGAAGACATTGAAAAACTACAAGCAGATGTCAACAAAGTTTTCGATTGGGCAGCAGAAAATAACATGTTTTAACAGTGATAAATTTCAGGTACTCAGGTACGGCAAAAATGAGGATCTGAAACATAATACAGGGTACAAAACACAATCAAATCTTCCCATAGTAGAAAAACAGCATGTCAAGGATTTGGGAATAATGATGTCCGACGATCTAACGTTTAGGGAGCATAACCAAGCAAATATCGCATCAGCCAGAAAAATGATCGGATGGATTACGAGAACTTTCAAATCCAGGGATCCCATCACAATGGTTGTACTCTTCAAGTCACTTGTGTTGTCCCGTCTCGAATACTGCTCAGTACTCACTTCCCCTTCAGAGCAGGAGAGATTGCTGAAATAGAGGGAATACAGAGAACATATACGGCACGCATAGACGAGATAAAACACCTAAATTATTGGGATCGTCTCAAAGCTCTCCAAATGTACTCTCTAGAAAGGAGACGAGAGAGATACCAAAATAATACACGTGGAAAATACTGGAGGGCCAGTCCCAAATCTACACAGTAAAATAACAACGTACTGGAGTGAACGATATGGAAGAAAATGCAAGATTGAACCAGTGAAGAGCAGAGGTGCCATAGGCACAATCAGAGAACACTGTATAAACATCAGAGGTCCGCGGTTGTTCAACGTCCTCCCAGCGACTATAAGAAATATTGCCGGAACAACCGTGGACATCTTCAAGAGAAAACTGGACTGTTTTCTAAGAGAAGTCCCGGATCAGCCGGGCTGTGGTGGGTATGTGGCTCTGCGGGCCGCTCCAAGCAACAGCCTGGTGGATCACTCTCACAAGTCGAGCCTGGCCTCGGGCCGGGCTTGGGGAGTAGAAGAACTCCCAGAACCCCATCAACCAGGTATCAACCAACAGGTGAAGCCGAGCCAGGGTTTAACACAACTCCCCATGCACGATAATATGATTTATCTGTGTATTGAAAAATGAGACGTCAGAGGTAGAACTACTGGCCGACAGAGCCAGAGTGGCTCTGTTGGACAAGCCAATGGCCAAGGTGCAGGTAGAGAGTCCGTGGGGAGGGGGGGGGGAAGTGTGTGAAGCCCGGGTTCGGCTTCAGTGGAAGCCTCGGGAATCCCAGTGGGGGCAGGAGTACCTCAGGTTGCAATTCTTTACCATGTGGAGCAGTCGACTAGAACGTGCCTGGAACACCCAGCACATAAGTTCGATCCCTCACCACGGTTCCTGTGGATTTGTTCATCAAGTACCAACACTCCGACAATCTCTCTCTCTCAAAATCCCCCCTACAATCTGCCCTCCCAATCCCCACTACAATTGCATCTCGCCAGAGAGCGGCAACCCTCCCTCTGAACCCGGCGCTTAGGAGAGGTAACTGGACGAGCACCCCTTACTCTGGGCTTAGGGCGACCCTTCACACCCTAAGCCCTCCGTCCAACACACACACTAACACACCCCAAAAGCCCCCGCCACACCCCCTCCCCCCAACATTCAACACTGGGGCTCCCCCCAGCGAGCACACATCTCCCCCAGGTTTAACAATAGCACTATCCCCAGCACTGGGACGACTCTGACGTCATAGGGGAGGATGGGTAAAAAACCGCCTCTCTGGGGTATAACAGTCTTTTCTGACCTGGAGTGAAGGAATCTTTGTGGCAGGGGAGAGGGGAGCTTGCCTCACACCAAGAATATGCCACCAATAACTTCACCAGAAAGTTGAGAA
>WNGS01061674.1:11656537-11672392 GCA_020271785.1 Procambarus virginalis | reverse complement strand
TTACACCATGTTGATTGGGTTGAAGAGGCGGGGACAAAGAGCCAGAGCTCAACCCCCGGCAGGTCCAACCATACCTAGGTTACACTACACTAGGTGAGTATACACATAACACTATTACAGCCTGGTGTTACAGAGATGTACAGACATCGCGTGATGAATCTGGATCATACACCAATTGTAAGCAATTAATATCCCAATAATAGGACAAATATTATGTCCCCATCTTTTTTCGGTACAATTTGTTTATTATGGATCGATTTTGCGTGTATCACAAACAGCTCTTTTACGAAAAATGGGGAATTTACATAGTCATTAATCGGAAGGAATTTTTTTTAATCATGATTACTATCATTTCACGATTTTTTAGGGCAGTACTATTGAGATTATCCTTCCAGCGTGACACATGAGTGTACTAATGTAAATGATGTGTTAGCGCGAGTTGTTCCTCCTCCCGTTACCTAGGTCATGCTCACCGCACAGGTGTGTCACCATCACGGTCACGGCACGTCACCATCACGGCCTCACTACGTCACCATCACGGCCACACGTGCGTCACCATCACGGTCACGCTACGTCACCATCACGGCCACGTCACCATCACGGCTGCGTCACCATCACGGCCACACTGCGTCACCATCACGGCTGCGTCACCATCACGGCTGCGTCACCATCACGGCGGTCACATCCGCATGATGGTGTAGCACCATGGACACCATCACCAAGAACCCGGTCTCTCCATGTTATCAATCAAACACCAACACACGCTATTGTCACCCTGTATCTAGATCCGAGAGACTCCAACTCTTTGGGCCCCGGCATCGGGACTACTGATCAAGCTCAAACTCTTGCAGCAACACAACACGCCAGAAATCGTTCACCTTCCAGGACGAAATGAAAAAGGATCATTAGGCATAAAACTACGAACACAATAAACAAACAAATTGGACACGGAGGAAGTACGGATAGAGAGATCGAGGAGAAGAACCTATTAGGAGGTACAAGGCGCCAGTAGCCACAGGCAGGTGAAACACAAACACTTAAACACACTCCAACTAAATATTAAAATGTAACGTTCGATAATATATATTTTTAAATAAATGCAAAATATCTTTATGACATTATCTGTTGGTGAATGGTGTGGGAGGGGGTTGCGGGGTGGGGGCGTAAGATAGGGGGTAGAGATAGTGACCTAGTGGTTGTGTCGTGTGGTGTGGTGTGTGTTTGAATTACCTAGTGTATTACTAATTGCTAGTTACAGGATGAGAGCTACGCTCGTGGTGTCACCTTCTTCCCAGCACTCTTTGTCATAAACGCTTTGACAACTGACGCGGTCTTGGCCTCCCACCACCTTCTCCCCTAACTTGTTCCAACCGTCCTACCACTCTGTGCGAAGTGAATTTTCGTAATATTTTACTTCGGTGGTGTGTGGTTGTCTGTGTGTGTGGGTGTGTGGTGTGTGTGGTGGGTGTGTTGTGTGGTGGTGTTGTGTGTGTGTCATGTCAGACTGGTGTCAGTGTATTCGTGTACTGTGTAGTGGATATAGCGGGTCAGGTACGTGGTAGCAAGAAGAGTTTTACATCCCAGTTCTAGCTGCAGTGTTTCTAGTGACACCGCGAGGGCGTGAGATGCACTATTAGTAAGATTGTCTGACGTACGTGATGTGTGCACAGCATGTCTGACCCGTCGGTGTGGCCGGGGTGTTCTCTTCTCTCTACACTCACGACAATTCTTATAATAAGTTGACAAATAAAGTGGTGCTTTTTTGATACAGGAACCAAAGATCATTTTAGATACGGAACCAAAACAGTTGTTTCCTTGTAAAAATGTATGTTAGCTTTCGACCGGGGATTAAATACTAGAAGGTAATAAATAAGCTATAACCACCTGACGTTGATATGGGCCGAATACTACATAAACTCGGACCGGTCACAAACTAAATCTTGTGATATTTGTGTGTACTCTTCATGAATAACGTGTTCAATCTAAGCAACAGCCTGTTGGACCAAGCTCTCACAAGTCTTAACAGCCTACATCTGGGCCCTTAAAGCCCAGACAGCACCAAGAGCGAGCACTGTAAAACATTATTAACATTGAAAGCGGTAAAGAACAGACTTTAAATATGCTAAACTTGAACCTTGAATGCCCCAAAACACACAAATATTACAAGAGCTTTAAAACAGTAAAATACAAATATCGACAAAATACAAGATTTTCACACCACACACAAAAGCAGAAAGTCATAATCCAAAGGCTACAAAAACTGTAACCAATTCTATTTTAGCCGGTACAAATGCCATTAAACATACAATCTCTAAAACCCTTAACAAGAAAAACAAAAACATAGCCTTATACGTGATAAATTTTCCAATTTAATACAGCAGACTGTGAATATTTTGAGAAAAAAATTGACTTGAAGATTCCATATTTTTCCCTGAACATGTCCAGTCAGCTCTTTCTGCGTCAGTACTTGGTGGCGGTTGTCGAGTGGGAGAGTGGGTAGTGGAGAGGAAACTGGTCGAGGGAGAGGAAACTGGTCGAGGGAGAGGAAACTGGTCGAGGAAGAGGAAAGTGGTCGAGGGAGAGAGAGAGTAGACGAGATGATCTTGGACTGGAGAGAGAGAACTCCCAAGTTATTATGCAAGATACGTAGCTGGAGGGAAATACAAGAGTATAATCAAGAGAGCTGGAGCACTGTTGATGTCAAGAATGAATAACGTGGTTCACTCTAAGCAACAGCCTGTTGGACCAAGCTCTCACAAGTCAAGCCTGGCCTCGGGACGGGCTTGGGCAGTAGAAGAACTCCCAGAACCCCATCAAGCAGGTATCAAGTATAGAGCCAGCCTGCTAAATGTATAATAACTTGAGAGTTATTAGGTCGCCCACCACACCGTCACTCGTAATGAACACCTGGATATATTATTGTGTGTACTCGTCATGTTAGCATCGTCATCCCTTGCACGTCGCCAATTTGCATGGCGCAGGAGGAAGCCTCGAAGAGTGCATGCCAACACATTCTAAACACCACAGTTCGTGTTATACACACTGAATCCAACCATCATTCTACCTTCCACACTCGGTGCTGTCGTGGAAAACTTGATATCAGGCACCTCGGGCTAACGTAAATAGTGCCATCCGCAAGATAAAAACCAAGATCGTGCACTCAGGATGTTCCAGGGGTTGCAGTGCAAAAGAGAATGAAGTTAATGACATCGTTAATAGGGTTCTTGCCACAGCTCAGCAACAGAGAGAGAGAGAGAGAAACTCGTCATTGTTTCAGTCTCAGAACCCTGATAGTACTGCACTTCTCCCAGTTGAGGTTACAAAATATATCACCGGAGGAATGGTGGGCACGTGACGGAGGCGCCGCCCACACGAGCGAAGCAGTCAGCTCCAGCAAGCACAAGCACCTGTGATGTCAGTACACATCTGTCCCTCAGACTACATCCCCGTGGTCTGAGACCCTTGGTCTCCTGAGGGGAGATGTCCTCCCATACGCTTTCTTAAGGAATTGGGTTTATATTGACTGACACTAACAGAGATCCAAGCATCGTGATTTTCCTGTTCCAGCGCCTGAGTGTGGCGATCCAGAGGGTCAACGCTTCTTGTCCTCAGTTCCTACCCTAAATATGACAAGCTCAGAGAGATTCATAATCTTTGACTATTCATAGTAATATTTATGTCGTACCTAATGGCCAGAACCGCACTACTTGGTCTAGTATGCAAGGCCCGGTTTGCATAACAGGCTGTGATTTTTGTTATTTTCAAATAGGTTTATTCCAATTTATATTATTATGTTAAGATCATGAATCACTGACTTAAATTATATTAGGTTTGATAAAATTTAAACTTTAGTTTTTGCTCAAATTGAAAACAAGAATTAAATCCTATATAGTATAATGGCTAATATTTCTTGCTATACTGATCATCTTGGATATCTTACCACCAACTAGTAATGTTATTGAAACATTTATAGAAATGTTTGACGTGTCTTGTATACAACTTCATGTTGAATCCTGATAAATGTTCTGCTGTGGCTTTTATCTCACTGGACTCAACTTTCAAATATTTTTGTATTAGCGTAGGTAGGTAAATAACGTAGATAGGACCTCCAAAGCATACCTGATCAACCAGGCTGTGACTCATACGTCAGGCTGCGAGCAGCCGCGTCAAACACCCTGGTTGATCAGTTCAGCAACCAGGAGGCCTGGTCGACGACCGGGCCGCTGGGACGCTAAGCCCCGGAAGCACCTCAAGGTAACCTCAAGGTAGCACTATATGAAATGTTACATTAGGCTGCGAGCTAGCAACAGAGCTGGTAAAGCAGGTTGGCTAAACAACACACTGGAAAGTGAAGGGACGACGACGTTTCGGTCCGTCCTGGACCATTCTCAAGTCGATTGTGATCTGGTAAAAGATGACCATCACGCAGAACAGTTGGTCATACAGGGCCATGTGGTCAGTAGCCTCCACTGGCGAACTTTGTGAGGAGATCCTCAAGAACACGGGAGTAGATCAAGTAATTGGGATGATCCACGTACCTCATACCGGCAGGTCTGAAAGGTCTAAGGACTGGACATTCAGTAATAAAGGAAATCAATAATGGTTGACAAGTCTACGGATAACACTCACCATATTCCACTACCTCTTATGCTGACATGGTCCGTGTTGAAGCCGCCTCTGAAAAAGATACATTCTTTAATGAATTATTTATGCTGTTTATACCAATCTGGCATTTAACATTGTGATGGTTGCGAATAATATATATATATATATATATATATACATATATATATATATATATGCGGAAAATCCACAGAGAAAAATGAATTTCATTTTTCTCTGTGGATTTTCCGCATAAAATGATCAGTGTTTTGTGATCGTCAATTGCATATATATATATATATATATATATATATATATATATATATATATATATATATATATATATATATATATATATATATATATAATTGTTTATTTTCCCAAAATAATGGAAAACTGATGGAAGGTTTTCGATACTCAAAATTCTGTGTTAAATGTCACAGACTTTAAAGTCAGTGAACACGCTTGCTCCTGGTGATGTTGTTGTCCTTATGGAGTGTTTATATACTAGTGTATATCTGAGGGGGGGGGGGGAGACGAAGGTGGGAGAAGAAGACAGGTGGGCAGAGACAGGAGGAGTGGTGGGAGACAGGTGGGAGGAGTGAGAAAGGTGGGAGGTGAGAGGGGGGGGATGAGCCCGGGTCCCATATTGATCACGGGGCATTAAGTAATGATTGTTATCTCCTGGTGCCTCCTAACCCCCCCCCCCTCCCTCATGCCTCCTGTCCCCCTCACGCCCCCCCCCTCCCCCCCCCGCCATCACGCCACCTATTTTCCAAACTTTCTCGACTGAATAAATTACGGCGAATTCAAAGAGACACACCGAGATGTTTTGCGATGGAGGCGCTTTGTCTTGCATGAGAGCGATGGTGGGAGAGGGAAGATATTTTTCGTAAAGCTTCCTCCCCTCCCCCCCCCTCCTTGCCTGTTCCAGCAAGCTGTTTGTATTACACCAGACCTTATTAAAGGAGTGGCTGGGCCGCCCCTCCCCTCTCCCCCTCCCCTCCCCCCCCCACTTCTCCTCACCTCATATTCTTTAGTCTTTTTGCTGCTTTGTCCTTTACTGCTCAGGCGTTTCTTTCATTAAGACTTTACAATCGACATCCACAATAAAAACCAGTTTACAAGTTTAAATACACGGGTTTTGTTATGCATTTTACGATCATTGCAAGACTGTGGGGAGTCTTATGTTTTAAGTTCATAAATAATTAGGCTGAACGCGTGAGTGGTGTGGACAGGTACGAGACTTGTCTCGACGTGTACAGTACTCTCCATACAGGTATAGCTTCGGTATTATATAAGCCTTTGTCTCATTATTAACCGTGGCGTTGGTATTGTGGAGTGGTTGCATATGTTATGCTTGCTCCTTCAGTTCGGGTGATTGGCATCCACTGTATCCTTCAGTGAATTGATTGTAGCACTATTTGTTGCGTTTGATTGATGTACGAGTGGGTAAGACGGTTGAGGCCATGTCTTCTTTTGCAAGCTTGTTATAAGGTTTGTTATATCCATAAACAATAGTGTGGATGTAGTGGCATTGGTGGTGAACAGATTACGATATCTCTTATGTGATAACACACACACACACAACACACACACACCACACACACACACACACACACACACACACACACACATGGTGATGTGGTGGAGGCTGACTCAATACACAGTTTCAAATGTAGATATGATAGATCCCAATAGGCTCAGGAATCTGAAAACCAGTTGATTGACGGTTGAGAGGCGGGACCAAAGAGCCAAAGCTCAACCCCTGCAAGCACAATTAGGTGAGCACACACACACACACACACACACACACACACACACACACACACACACACACACACACACGTGTGCGCGGTGGATGGAGGTAGGGATAACCTATACACACAGAAATCACAATAGCGTGATATATCAAATGAATAAATCCACAAGGGCCGTGATGAGGGTTCGAACTTACTTCCAGGATGATCCTAGACGCGCCTTCATCGACTACGCCACGACAGGGTATAAGAATTGCAACCGGAATTGCTACTGCTGGAACCGTGTGAGATCACAGGTCCGTCTCCTGTAGAAGATGAAGAAGGTCAGTCAATCTTCGACTATCCAAAGAATCTATCGAAACTGATGCTGCTACAGAAGAGGACACACGTGGAACAGGAAAGGACACACGTGGAACAGGAGAGGACACACGTGGAACAGGAGAGGACACACGTAGAACAGAAGAGGACACACGTGGAACATTAGAGGACACACGTGGAACAGGAGAGGACACACGTGGAACAGGAGAGGACACACGTAGAACAGAAGAGGACACACGTGGAACATTAGAGGACACACGTGGAACAGGAGAGGACACACGTGGAACAGGAGAGGACACACATAGAACAGAAGAGGACACACGTGGAACAGGAGAGGACACACGTAGAACAGAAGAGGACACACGTGGAACAGGAGAGGACACACGTGGAACAGAAGAGGACACACGTGGAACAGGAGAGGACACACGTGGAACAGAAAAGGACACACGTGGAACATGGGAGGACACTGGATACAGAAGACCTTTCGGAAAGCTGGAAGACAGGTAATGTCCCAATATACGAAAAAGGTGACAGGCATGAGGCACTGAACTACAGGCCAGTTTCCCTAACCTGGATACCATGCAAAGTGATGGAGAAGATCGGGAGGAAAAGGCTCGTAGAGCATCTGGAGGGAAAGAGTTTTGTAACACACACCACCAGCATGGGTTCAGGGATAGTAAATCGTGCCTCACAGGCTTAATAGAATTCTATGACCAGGCGACACAAATTAGGCAAGGAAGAGAAGGGTGGGCAGACTGCATTTTCTTGAACTGTCGGAAAGCCTTTGACACAGTACCCCATAAAAGGCTGTTACAAAAGTTGGGGAAACAGGCAGGAGTAAAAGGTAAGGTACTCCTATGGATAAGGGAGCATCTAAGCAACGAGTAACTGTGAGGGGGAGACATCAGAGTAGGGAGATGTCACCAGCGGAGTCCCACAGGGCTCAGTACTTGGACCCATCCTGTTTCTGATATATGTCAACGATCTTCCAGAGGGTATAGACTCGTTTCTCTCCATGTTTGCTGATGATGCAAAAATTATGAGAAGAATCAAGACAGATGAAGAAAGACAGAGACTACAGAACGACCTGGACAAACTGGAGGAAGGGTCTAGAAAATGGCTACTGGGTACATAGCAGGAGGGTAAACTTTTATAAGGTGAGGAGAAGTGAGGTGCCTGTCACTTGTTACCGACTGTTAACACAATGATCACTGGAGGAGGAAACCCCACCTCCATTTAAAACTTTGACCCATATAGTAACAAGGTTATCGCAAATAACCGAACTCAATTACGTGCTCACCATAGCCCGTGCTACATGGACATTTCGTTCTGAGTAGCTAAATCTAAAACAACAACAACAACAACATGGAGAAGTATATGCCTCGAAATCATCGCAAGGTAGCCAGATATATACTTTAATTGACAGCCCTAATGAGCCCCAGTCTTATTAAAGGAAAAAAAAAGACTGAGAGCGAGAGATCAGGTCTCACATATGTACGATAGCATAACAAGGTAATGAGCTAACCATATGGTACGGACTACACAATTGGGCCAGAGAAGAGTAGAGGCGCCATACATATGATCGAGAACACTGTCCCACTTAGTTGTGTTTGCTGGAGCTGATCTCTGGGGCCAGATTCACGAAAGCAGTTACGCAAGCACTTACGAACGTGTACATCTTTCCTCAATCTTTGACGGCTTTGCTTACATTTATTAAACAGTTTAGAAGCATGAAAACAGCCGGATTGTAGCGGACATGTGGGCCTGCAGGCTGGCCCGCGCAACAGCCGGATTGTAGCGGACATGTGGGCCTGCAGGCTGGCCCGCGCAACAGCCGGATTGTAGCGGACATGTGGGCCTGCGGGCTGGCCCGCGCAACAGCCGGATTGTAGCGGACATATGGGCCTGCGGGCTGGCCCGCGCAACAGCCGGATTGTAGCGGACATGTGGGCCTGCAGGCTGGCCCGCGCAACAGCCGGATTGTAGCGGACATGTGGGCCTGCAGGCTGGCCCGCGCAACAGCCGGATTGTAGCGGACATATGGGCCTGCAGGCTGGCCCGCGCAACAGCCGGATTGTAGCGGACATGTGGGCCTGCAGGCTGGCCCGCGCAACAGCCGGATTGTAGCGGACATGTGGGCCTGCAGGCTGGCCCGCGCAACAGCCGGATTGTAGCGGACATGTGGGCCTGCAGGCTGGCCCGCGCAACAGCCGGATTGTAGCGGACATGTGGGCCTGCAGGCTGGCCCGCGCAACAGCCGGATTGTAGCGGACATGTGGGCCTGCGGGCTGGCCCGCGCAACAGCCGGATTGTAGCGGACATGTGGGCCTGCGGGCTGGCCCGCGCAACAGCCGGATTGTAGCGGACATGTGGGCCTGCGGGCTGGCCCGCGCAACAGCCGGATTGAGGAACTCATCACCAGGTAAATCTGGTCACGGATTTACCCACCCAGGTTTACCCACCCTACCTGGAGAGTAAAACAACTCTTCAAACAAATTGCAGATGAGTATTTACTCAGTTCAATTACCTGCGGAGGTCACATGTGGCTGCCTGCCGGGCGAGGTCACCCAAACTTCCCTACTCTCATATCGCTCCTTTGAATCAAAATAAATTTTTGCTCCCCAAGACCATTTTCTTCCCGGACCAAATGTAAGCTGTAATTTAACCTTGCTAAGGATGTCACGCAAATGAAGATACAAATGTATCAAAATATGTTAGAGAGAACGACCTGGGTGAGGAACAATGACCAAACAAACACGGAACAATCAGCTAGACGACTCCTAGTCAATTGACTTCTAGTCAATTCCTAGTCAACTCCTAGTCAAACAGAATCAATTCGATCAATACAAGCGTGGCAAACAGGTGTTTTGTGGACTGATTACAGTACAGGTGTCGGGACAGGTGTGTACAGGTGTCGGGACAAGTGAGTACAGGTGTCGGTTCAGGTGTGTACAGGTGTCGGTTCAGGTGTGTACAGGTGTCGGTACAGGTGTGTACAGGTGTCGACTGGGTGCACAGTAATGACCCAGTCTCTAACGAGCATCTAAAAGCAAAAAACCAAACCATATAAATATTAAGAGTATTACACTGGTGGGTTCGTGTGATGAAACCATTCTCTCTCCACTTTTTTAATTTCCGGGGAAAAAAACAAGGAACAGTTATGTTATTTATAATATTTCGTCACGCCTCTTGTTCCGGCAGCGGCCTCTGGAACACCAGGGAACTCTGCTCTCTGATATATTGAGCGTGTCTTATACATGGTTAGTTGCCCAGGCGGTAATGGTGGTGGTCGGCCTGTGTGTATGTGTGTGTGTGGGTGTGGGTGTGTGTGTGTGTGTGGGTGTGGGTGTGGGTGGGTGGGTGGGTGTGTGTGTGTGTGTGGGTGGGTGGGTGGGTGGGTGTATGGGTGGGTGTATGGGTGGGTGTGGGTGTGGGTGTGGGTGTGGGTGTGTGTGTGTGTGTGTGTGTGTGTGTGTGTGTGTGTGTGTGTGTGTGTGTGTGTGTGTGTGTGTGTGTGTGTGTGTGTGTGTGTGTGTGTGTGTGTGTATTCACTTGTGTTTGCGGGGGTTGAGCTTTGCTCTTTCGGCCCACCTCTCAACTGTCAATCAACTGTTTACTAACTACTTTTTTTTTTCCCCCACACCACACACACACACACACACACACACACACACACCAGGAAGCAGCCCGTGACAGCTGACTAACTCCAAGGTACCTATTTACTGCTAGGTAACAGGGGCATTCAGGGTGAAAGAAACTTTGCCCATTTGTTTCTGCCTGGTGCGGGAATCGAACCCGCGCCACAGAATTACCGAGTCATGCGCGCTATCCAGCTATGTGTGAGAGTGTGAGTGAGCGAGAGAGAGAGAGAGAGAGAGAGAGAGAGAGAGAGAGAGAGAGAGAGAGAGGGACATCCCCAGTAATTCACAATACGAACATGGTTCCTTTATACATTCAGTTTTCTTCATTAAATTATATGTTGTCACGTCTTCCTTATTTCTTCATTTACTCAGCATGGTTGAGTCCCCTCGGCCAGTTGCTGTCTTTGAATCCCCCTTAACCGGTCGCTGTAGCTGGGTGCCCTCAGGTCTAGGATACGCTGCTTCACAAATCGTCTATCTTATTTTTGTTTAAGATGTATGATACAGGCCGGAGGTGCATACTCGAGAGTCGGTCTTATGTAGGTTGTATGCATTATTCTAAAGGCCTCCTAGTTTGATTTCTAAACACCTACCCGAACATTTCCCAGTTTCACGACAGGTTTTAAAATATATATATTTATACTCCCATGCATTTATCTTATTTCAGAATTGGTTCCCCTTGTGTTCTCCTCGTCGGGATCTTGTTTCTCCTCCTGGCCTAAATAGTTTGCAGTTATCAGGGATGAAGTCTAGCAACCATCTCTTTGTGTCTAGGTCTCTTGTGACCTCACGAGGTCACCTAAAGTGGTAATTCTTTTCAACAAGTCTCCGGCCTGTCTCTCCCACCTGGGTAGAAGTACTTTGTCAACATCCCCCCCCCCCTGCACCCGCACTCTGGACCCCCAACCCCTCACCTCGCACTCAGGGCCCCCACCTGGCACTCTGGACCCCAAACCCCTCACCTGGCACAGGACTCCCTCACCCGGCACTCTGGACCCCCCACCCGGCACTCTGGACCCCCACACCCGGCACTCTGGACCCCCACACCCCACACCCGGCACCCTGGACCCCCACACCCGGCACTCTGGACCCCCACACCCGGCACTCTGGACCCCCACACCCGGCACTCTGGACCCCTACACCCCCACACCCGGCATCCTGGACCCCACACCCATCACTCTGGACCCCACACCCCCACACCCGGCACCCTGGACCCCCACACCCGGCACTCTGGACCCCCACACCCCCCACACCCGGCACCCTGGACCCCCACACCCGGCACTCTGGACCCCCACACCCGGCACCCTGGACCCCCACACCAGCANGGGCTTAGCGTCCCCGCGGCCCGGTCCTCGACCAGGGCCTCCTTTTTGTTACACACCGCCAGGAAGCAGCCCGTAGCAGCTGTCTATCTCCCATGTCCCTATTTACTGCTGGGTGAACAGGGCCTCAGGGTGAAAGAAACTGCCCATTTGTTTCCGCCTCCACGGGGATCGAACCCGGACACTAATGACTACGAATTCCGAGCGCTGTCCACTCAGCTGTCAAGCCCCTAGGCACACTCAGAGAACACTGTCAACATCAGAGGTCCACAGCTGTTCAACACGCTCCCAGTAAGCATTTAGAATTATTGCCGGAACAAAGGTGGATGTCTTCAAGAAGCTTCTTGATAAGTTTTTGCAAGTGCTGGACCAACCAGGCTGTAGTGGATATGTAGGACTGCGGGCCGCTTCAAGAAACAGCCTGTTGGATCAAGTTATCACAAGTCGATCTTGGCTACGAGGAGTAGAAGAACTCCCGACACCCTCTCCAGGGGCCACATTCACAAAGCACTTACGCAAGCACTTACGAACCTCTACATCTTGGCGGCTTTGTTTTAAATTACTAAACAGTTAATGAGCTCCGAAGCACCAGGAGGCTGTTTATAACAATAACAACAGTTGATTGGGAAGTTTTCATGCTTGTAAACTGTTTAATAAATGTAACCAAAGGCGTCAAAGATTGAGTCAAGATGTACACGCTCGTATGTACTTGCGTAACTGCTTCGTGAACCTGGCCCCCAGGTATGGAAGCACCAGGTAGGGTAGAAGTAGGAGTGTAGCACAAGATGGAGGGTCGGGCTCTCTCCACTCCCACTAACCTTCCCGTTTCTATCCTGCGCGACCAGACACACACACCAGGCTGCCCCAGCCATCATGGAGACACAGGAGACTGCCAAGCTCGAAATGGGCCTCTTGGTCCCATAAATGAGACGCTTCACCTTCACCTCATCCCCGGAGATATGTACACCAACACAACGCCGCGGCATTCAAGTTACAGCGCCGCTCCTGTGCCATGTAGGTCCACTGCGGGCTCACCATAGCCCGTGCTACTTGCCCCGCTCCTGCGCCAGGTAAGTCCACTACGGGCTCACCGTAGCCCGTGCTACTTGCCCCGCTCCTGTACCAGGTAAGTCCACTACGGGCTCACCATAGCCCGTGCTACTTGCCCCGCTCCTGTGCCAGGTAAGTCCACTACGGGCTCACCATAGCCCGTGCTACTTGCCCCGCTCCTGTACCAGGTAAGTCCACTACGGGCTCACTATAGCCCGTGCTACTTGCCCCGCTCCTGTGCCAGGTAAGTCCACTACGGGCTCACCATAGCCCGTGCTACTTGCCCCGCTCCTGTGCCAGGTAAGTCCACTACGGGCTCACCATAGCCCGTGCTACTTGCCCCGCTCCTGTGCCAGGTAAGTCCACTACGGGCTCACCATAGCCCGTGCTACTTGCCCCGCTCCTGTGCCAGGTAAGTCCACTACGGGCTCACCATAGCCCGTGCTACTTGCCCCGCTCCTGTGCCAGGTAAGTCCACTACGGGCTCACCATAGCCCGTGCTACTTGCCCCGCTCCTGTGCCAGGTAAGTCCACTACGGGCTCACCATAGCCCGTGCTACTTGCCCCGCTCCTGTGCCAGGTAAGTCCACTACGGGCTCACCATAGCCCGTGCTACTTGCCCCGCTCCTGTGCCAGGTAAGTCCACTACGGGCTCACCATAGCCCGTGCTACTTGCAACCTTTAGTTCCGAGGAGCTGAATGTAAAACACAACAACAACCACGGCATTGCTATTATTGCTGGTGACGTCACTGTAGTGTTGTTGTCTGGAAAGTGTTACCGTTATTTAAGTAGGTGTTACTTATGTTGATCTAAGATCTTCGCTTCCTGTAGTTAAGCCGCCAGTTTGCTGTTGTTCTACTGAGTTCATCAGTACTCTTGCACTGTTGAAGATGACGGTGGCTTCACTGATGCTAGATTTTTGTATCTAACAGTGAGGGAGTGAGGGGGGGGGGGTTAAGAAGCCCATATGTCTTTAAGATACCACATGATATATCTTGACCCGGGCTTGTCCAGACCAGACCCCCAGCTGGTCCAGACCAGACCCCCAGCTGGTCCAGACCAGACCCCCAGCTGGTCCAGACCAGAACCCCAGCTGGTCCAGACCAGACCCCCAGCTGGTCCAGACCAGACCCCCAGCTGGTCCAGACCAGACCCCCAGCTGGTCCAGACCCCCCAGCTGGTCCAGACCAGACCCCAGCGTCCAGACCAGATCCCCCAGCTGGTCCAGACCAGATCCCCCAGCTGGTCCAGACCAGACCCCCAGCTGGTCCAGACCAGACCCCCAGCGGTCCAGACCAGACCCCCAGCTGGTCCAGACCAGACCCCCATCCCGTTTACTAATCATATATGTTGTCACAGTAAACAGTGACTTGGCTCTCTGTTGTTACTGCTACGCTAACAACTTTTGCTTTCGTCGGTGCTAATTTCACAGTTTTCACTGTTAACAGAATAGCCGTAGTTGGTCTGTTGTTAATGGCACCTGTTGTCATAATAATTATTTTTTTTTTCACGGTAGCCAGGAAACTGTTGTCACCTGTTGCTTAATTAAACACGTTAGTTCATTCCTTAATGGTACTGTTTACTAGTTTAAAGCTTCCCCCCCCCCTCCGCCCCCATTAAACCCCCCCCAGCCCCCCCCCCCTTGCCCTCCCCAGCCTCCCCCCCCCCCCCACCGTGTGCTTTTACCAGCTTCCTTGTTATTATTATGGATAACACCGTAGTGGCTGTTCCTGTTCGGTTCCCGTTTTCAGATACTGTTTTGTTACGGGTGACTCTTTGGCCCCTTACGTTAAGTCGTCCGTTGCCCCCCCCCTGTTGTTTAGCGTTAATGGTGTCACTTAGACCTTTGTTACTCATTCTGTGCCATCCCTGTTGTGGCTCTGCTGTTGGTGTTGTTTCCTCCCCCGTTGTTACTATAGTCATTTCTTCCTGTTGATTCCGTTATTGTTGATTGTATTATCCATGCTGGTGCTGTTTTGCTTCTGTTACCATCACCGCTGAAACTGTTTCCCCGTTGGTGGAGCGCCTGGTTACTAGCCAGCTCGGCACTCCGCCTCCTGTGTGTGTTCTCCTCTCTCTCTCTCTCTTCTTCGTTCTAACACACCGTTACCTGCCGTTGGCGTCAACGCCGTTTCCGTAAAGCTGTTGGTGGCGTTTGCCGCGAGGCCAGAGGGGCCGGTGGCGGCGGTGGCTCTCCCGCCGCCTATCGCGTCCTCGTCTTTAAGTTGCTGGGACATCTCAAGGTTAAGTTGTCATGCGCTCCCTGGCTGAGCGCTCGGAGGCGAGGGGGGAGGGGAGGGGAGGTCGGGGGGATGTTTAGGCCTAAGCTGAAATTGTTGGGCTCAAGTTGACACCATTTACGGCTAAAAACCTGCTTAACACATCTGCTTGATGGGTTCTGGGAGCTCTTCTGCTGCCTAAACCGGCCCGAGGCCAGGCTTGGACTTGTGAGAGCTTGAGTTTGCTTAGGTTTAGGTAAGATCTATTTACACATTAACTAACCCTATTTAGGTTCAGAATAAACGTGTTGAGGCCCAACATGGATCTGTTTCGAACACACTTAATCTATTTAGGCCCAAACTGGACCAAATTTGAAATATTGAAGCACAGCATAAACCTATCTTTTTTTTTAATGCAAACTGAACCTTTGTAAAGCTCAAAGTAAACCTACTTAGAGCGAACCTGAATTACTTTCGGCCATATATATATATATATATATATATATATATATATATATATATATATATATATCGTTATATATATATATAAATGAGCAGTTTCTATTACCCTGATGCTCCTGTTCACCTTGCAGTAAACAGGAACCTGGTAGTTAGACAGGTGCTACGGGATGCTTCCTGGGAATGTGTGTTATGCGTAGTTAAAAATATATGTAGTAGACATAATAGCGGACAAAATAATTCGCTTAGAAAGGCGGGGTCCAAGAGCTAATTGCTCGATTCTGCAGGCACAAATAGCAAATACAGACACATTTAACGGAATGCATTAGGCAGTGATGTGTGGAGGCTGACTCCATACACAGTTTTAAGTGTAGAAAACAAAAGAAAACCCAATAGGCTAGTGAGTCTAGTAATCCTGATCGATTGCAGGTTGAGAGGCGGTGACCAAAGAGCCAGAAGCTCAACCCCCGCAGCCACATCTAG
>WNGS01061674.1:11597905-11638133 GCA_020271785.1 Procambarus virginalis | reverse complement strand
GCTGGAGCCAGCAGGTGTGTTGGCTGCTGGAGCCAGCAGGTGTGTTGGCTGCTGGAGCCAGCAGGTGTGTTGGCTGCTGGAGCCAGCAGGTGTGTTGGCTGCTGGAGCCAGCAGGTGTGTTGGCTGCTGGAGCCAGCAGGTGTGTTGGCTGCTGGAGCCAGCAGGTGTGTTGGCTGCTGGAGCCAGCAGGTGTGTTGGCTGCTGGAGCCAGCAGGTGTGTTGGCTGCTGGAGCCAGCAGGTGTGTTGGCTGCTGGAGCCAGCAGCAGGACACACTGCTGCTTGGCTCCTTCGCCGCATCGCGTCTCTGCCAGCTATCAGCAAAGTAATAATTCAAGAAGCAATAAATAGCTATGTCAATATATAATCAAACCATACAACCAATGTTTCAAAAAGTGAACTTTTGAATCGAATAGCTAATACAGAAACGCAAAAGACTTCGTTGGTATTATTAATATTATCAAATGTTTGTATTTAGTGTTGTTGTATGACCTAGCAGTGAGTGACGGGTTCCACTAGACGCATCACTCACTACTCGTGTCAGTCGGCCAAAGGTCACACACTAGTGCCGACGCGGACTTAAGTGAGGAAATAGGAAAATAATTAGTGGGGGTTGTATAAAAAGTGTTGGGGTGGTGTTGGTTGCACTTTTCCTGGCGCCGGGCCATGTTACAGAACCACCTCGTTGATTGTTAAACTCACGGGGGGAGGAGAGGGGGAGGGGGGGTCAGTGTCGGCCTAGGTCGTGGTTGTTAATGTGGCGGCGTTGTTAATGTGGCGTCGTTGTTAGTGTGGCGGCGTTGTTAGTGTGGCGTCGTTGTTAGTGTGGCGGCGTTGTTAGTATGGCGTCGAGGTATGGCGGCGTCCTTAGAGAAGAGTTGGGCCGACATTCCCTGCTTATCCAGTTCAAGAGAGAACTGGATAAGCACCTCCTAAGGATACCTGATCAACCAGGCTGTGATTCGTACCGTACGTCGGGATGAGAGCAGCCGCGTTCAACAGCCAGGTTGACCAGTCCAGCAACCAGGAGACCCGGTCGACGACCGGGCCGCGGGGACGCTAAGCCCCGGAAGCACCTCAAGGTAACCTGAAGGTAAGGTCACAGTAAGATGTTACTTCACACCGGGTTGATAATGGTCTAAGAAGGACCGTAACGACGTTGTTTCTTCACTATAATAATATCGCGATGATAATACTATATGGTTTTGTGTGTGTGCGTGTGTGATGATTTCGGGGCTCAAGGTCCCCGCGGCCCGGTCCTCGACCAGGGCCTTCTCGAGAGGAACCTCCGACCAGGGAGGAAATTATTAAATAACAAAAAAAGAGAAAGCCCAACAAATTCCCAGGGCCAGATAGGGTTCGTACAGAATATATATGTGAGCTTAATAATCCCGCTCTTGCAAATTTAATGGATCATTAGAGTCGAACAGAATACATGAATCGTCGATGGTTGTAAATGTTGAGTCGATTTAAAAAAAAATAAAAAAGGCAGATAGATCACTTGCGTGATCTATCTATTGATCACGCAGTAGCAATCTGTAGTCTATCTTGAGTTTGAACTAGTGGCCAATTAGCTTAACGTCGATTGCAGAAGTATTGTTTTAAATAGATAACCGCACAAGTCACAAAAACGTGGCTGAAGTACGTTGACCACCTGGTACCTGGTTGATGGGGTTCTGGGAGTTCTTCTACTCCCCAAGCCCGGCCCGAGGCCAGGCTTGACTTGTGAGAGCTTGGTCCACCAGGCTGTTGTGTTGCTTGGAGCGGCCCGCAGGCCCACATACCCATCACAGCCCGGTTGGTGCGGCACCACACACGACTTGAGACTTGAGAATGGTCCAGGACGGACCGAAAAACGTCGTCGGCCCTTCACTTTCTAGTGTGTGGTCTGGTCAGCAAAAGTCACTCTTTTGCACCCAACTTGCAAAACGTATTATTAAATGACCCACAACATAGTATTCTTAAGGGATCTTAGATATATATAACCAAATCTGCTCTCATTGCTTTCTGGCCTTATATCAGCCCATCCTCGTGGAGTGGTGGTACTCACAGTACCCCAGGCTGTGGGAAGTATCCATATGTAGTGATGGGCCACTAGTAAACCACTTTTTGTACTATTTATTTTATCGAGTCCGGAACAAAAATAAAGGTAAAAACCAAACTTAAATATACTTAGGCCTAGTGTGGCGTGTATATATATATATATATATATATATATATATATATATATATATATATATATATATATATATATATATATATATATATATATATATATGTACTATATTGGGCCTAGGATTGCTAGGAGAGATTAGGTTGAAGTTAAAAATAAAGTCCTTGTTTATCCGAATTCAGTACTGTATTCCACATGTGTACTTTCTGCCGGTCCATCATACTACATATTGGTACTTCCCACCACTTATGGTATTGTAAGGACTATCATTTCAGGAGGATAGAGTGGGGGGGGGGGGTTACGGGCTCACCATAGCCCGTGCTACAAGGACATTTCGTTCTGAGTTGCTAAATCTGAAACAACAACAATGCAAGATGGACTGGATTATAGACCCCGACCTCAGGAGAGCCTCTGATTTTTTGCCCCCACGACAAACGTGATAGAAATTTAGAGCTGCACGACTGTATTCACTTAGGTGTGCTTACGGGGGTTGAGCTCTGGCTCTTTGGTCCCGCCTCTCAACTGCCAGTCAATTAGTGTACATTGTAGTGGTGGGGGGGGGGGGAGAGGGGTGATCCTAAGCTGGATAAGGGCGTGATTATTTGTTGTTGTTGTTTAAGAATTGCTACCTGGAACACAAAGTTCCAATTAGCACGGGCCCGCGGTAGATTATTTATAAGCGATTATTTCATATGAAACAAAGGGTTAGCGTAAATGAAGTTAAGTACGCTCGGGACACCCTTGTAAATGGAGTACCCCAGAGCTCTGTCCCGGGTCCTTTGGTTTGCTTGATATGTAAATAATTTACACTCGAGAATTAACAACATACGCAAATTTTTAGACAATACACAAATAGAGCGGGGATTAATTAGAAAAAGGATTTAATTTCAGGGATCACAAAGATAATCCCCGGAAACTGAAACCTCTCATGAAGACGGACAAAAAGTATATATTCTACACAACCCGTCCTCGACTCAAGTCCATTCCATCCAGCGGTCGACCCCACAGACGCATTTATAAATTTTAACATGCTGTTTATTCAAAACAGGAATTTTCCCAAATACAAATTAATAATATAATATATTAGCATATTGTGCATTTATAGGCATAGGTTAGGTTAGGTGTTTAGGTTCTGTTGGTGATTATTTGTATTTGTAGTACGACGGTGAAGCATTTACGGCTTTGAGGTTCGAACAAAATTCGTCAGTGAAGCACTTGTTCCGGAAGTGTTCGAACGTCAGCAGTTGTGAGTCGTGTGTAAACCGCTTTTCATTCATAAACAGGGGGTTTGGCGGGTGCATGGAACCACTTTTGGATCTTGGTTTGGAGGACGGGCTGTTGCAGGATGGGTTCCTCGAGTGTTTCAAGCGAAGGTCCAACCCGTTCTCGCATACAAAGATCCAAGCTCTTTAATCCAGCCGCCAAACCCGCTGTTTATGAATGAAAAGCGGTTTCACACGCCTCACAACTGCTGACGTTCGAACATATCCGGAACAAGTGCTTCACTGACGAATTTTGTTCGAACCACAACGCTGTAAATGCTTCACCCACGTACTACAAATAATCGCCAACAGAACCTAAACACCTAACCTAACCTAACCTACGCCAAACTACATATACAATTTTTATGTATAAGAATATTAATTTATATATGAGAACAAAACAATTTTTTAATACACAGTATGTTAAATTGTAGATATATCGATAAAAGTATAATAGCAGTTGGAATTAATATTTCTGATTGAAATGCGTGTTGGTCTTGGCGGGCCCCGTGTATACTGGTAGCTTTATGAGGTATATTGTACCGCTCTGTAATACTGCTGGCTCACTGCGCGGCTTATCTGGGTTTATAAGCAGTCATCACGGTCTTTAGGTCGGAGGTATGATCATGAGCAGCGGCGGCGGCGGCGGGTCGCGTGAAGAATGCCTCCCACCCAGGAGTGTTGACCGACAGTTGTGGTGGAGAGTAAGTCCAAGTTGAGCTAGTGAGTATGACGGCGACTCCGTAAGATGTTCCTTCTCACGGGGGGGGGGGGAGGAACATCTTGTTCCTCCCAAGAGGTGAGGAACAAGAACATTTTGTTCCTCTCAAGACGCCGGCGTGAAGTCTCCTGTTACGTAGTGAACCGAAGGCCTTCTGTTACGTAGCCTCCTGTTACGTAGTGAGCCTTCTGTTAGGCAGTGAACCGAAGGCTGAAGCCCCCTGTTAGGGAGTGACCCGGTGGTTGGGTCACGATACTGTGTCAACACCACGTCTCTGTTCTCGTTGTAACACCGCCAGGAGGCATTATGTATTAATCAATCCATCCTTCCACTTCCAGGGTCCCCCTCTTATCTTATGAATCATCCTTCCCCCTCACCCCTCACTGGTCGCCCCTCACCCCTCACTGGTCGCCCCTCACCTCAACTTCACTAGTCACCCCTTCTCCCTTTTATTGGCAACCACCTACCCCACAACCCATCCCCCGGGCATAGGTTACGTTTCTTGAATAACTTTTATAGCACCTGAGTGTAGTTTAGGTGGCTATAATAGGCTAAAGTCTCTAATATTTAAGCCTTTAATATTGCCGGAACAACCGTGGACATCTTCAAGAGAAAACTGGACTGTTTTCTAAGAGAAGTTCCGGATCAGCCGGCTGTGGTGGGTATGTGGGCCTGCGGGCCACTCCAAGCAACAGCCTGGTGGACCAAACTCTTACAAGTCGAGCCTGGCCTCGGGCCGGGCTTGGGGAGTAGAAGAACTCCCAGAACCCCATCAAGCAGGTATCAACCAGGTTAGTTACAAGAGCTACGCTCGTGTGAGCGTATGTGTGTGTATGTATGATGTAAAAATCTATACATATGAATGCTGCACATGTATATTAATTTTAAATTAAACAGCTGAACATGTGCATGAATAATTGAATATCACTTTTGTATGCCTGTTCAACATGAAGTATTTCACTCCAAGTGTAACTCTTCTCATGTTTTGTTCTTCTGGAGATCTGTATAGGGTACTGTAGTCACAGCCTCTGGGTACTGTAGTCAACCTCTGGGTACTGTAGTCAACCTCTGGGTACTGTAGTCACAGCCTCTGGGTACTGTAGTCAACCTCTGGGTACTGTAGTCAACCTCTGGGTACTGTAGTCACAGCCTCTGGGTACTGTAGTCACAGCCTCTGGGTACTGTAGTCAACCTCTGGGTACTGTAGTCAACCTCTGGGTACTGTAGTCACAGCCTCTGGGTACTGTAGTCACAGCCTCTGGGTACTGTAGTCACAGCCTCTGGGTGCTGTAGTCACAGCCTCTGGGTACTGTAGTCACAGCCTCTGGGTACTGTAGTCACAGTCTCTGGGTACTGTAGTCACAGCCTCTGGGTACTGTAGTCACAGCCTCTGGGTACTGTAGTCAACCTCTGGGCACTGTAGTCACAGCCTCTGGGTACTGTAGTCTACCTCTGGGTACTGTAGTCACAGCCTCTGGTGTCAGGTTGAGGGAGGTTGTAGGCTGGTACTGGTGTCAGGTGTCAGGTGTCAGGTGTCTGGTGTCTGGTGTTAGGGTTGCAGTGATGCGTTTAAGCCGCCACGTAAGTTACAGCTTCATGGAACTGACCGCTGAAACCCCCCCAAATCGCGTCCACCGCAAGATTGTCTTGTGTTTACAAAGAATAAGTGCAATTACTACCCGAGTGCTGAGGTTAATTGCACAAGCACTGGAAAGAGCCACTAATTTGTTGACTTTATATAAGAAGGAGAGGTAATCACAAAATTACTTCTCGGTTCTGGAACACGCGCTGGCAATCTTCATGTAATTAACTCGCTGTTTATCTGATTGAAGCACTCTTCACCAATACTTTAGGGGTGAGGGATGTGCTCATACAATGAGAGTTTAGCATGATGGAACTGTGGAGGATGTGTTGTATGTGGACGGGATGTGGCACACACACACACGCGCACACACACACACACACACACACACACACACACACACACACACACACACACACACACACACACACACACACACACACACACACACGCACACACGCGAGTGTCAGGCAATATCAACCTTCGGGTAACTCTATGCAGGTAATCTCACGGGGCTTCTCACCCTAGATGAGCGCTGGAGCTGGATCACTGCTCGATGCCCAATCGCTTCTCCTTCCCTTGTAGTCCGTTACGATACGTTCTCTGTTACAGTACAGCTTTTGACGTTTCGTTCACTATTGTATCGAATTTGTCCGAGCCAGTAGCATGTTTACTGTGAAGATCTTTGTCAGATATTCATTAAGTGGCCGAAATCAGGGTCAGGGGGCGGGGCCTGATCGGTAGTCAAGGGGGTGGGGGGTGGTAGGCGGGGCCTGATTAGCCGGTCAAGGGGCGGGGCCTCGTCACGTGGCCGCGCTCGCCAACCAATCACGGAATTTCCCGCGGAATGGTTTGCGTTGTGTAACTCCCTGATATTAGTGTTCACTATGTCATCCATTGCCTCAATGTCCACATTAATTGTTCGCGGCAGAAAACGAAATGTCAAGAGGTAATGAAAGGTTCCATCAGTTATTATACGGTAAATATTGAATGGTCGGTGCGCTGGCCGGAGTTCTTGACGCGCGAGTCGTCTGCTTGTGGCAAGTTCCCTTCAGTTTACCTTCATCACATGCAACGTGAGGATGACATCTAACACATGCTCTTTGTTTTCAAGGCCGGCGCTCAGACTGCTGAGTGCCGCTGTATACGCCAGGGTATGGGTGGTGTGGTGGGGTGGGGTGGGGTGGGGTGGGGTTGGGTATATGTTGTGGCGATCGAGTGGTTGTTGGTTTACGGGCTATTCATGCCCGTGCCACCTCTTGGGTGGCTTAATCTTTATCAATCTGGTTGTTGGTTACGGGCTATTCATGCCCGTGCCACCTCTTGGGTGGCTTAATCTTTATCAATCAATCAATCAATCAATCAATCTGGTTGTTGGTAGGGGCGTGGGTGTTGTGAGTAAGAGGTTGTGTTTTGTGACTAGGTAGGATGGTTGTTGGCGAGGATTACCTGGATTGTACCTGGATGGGGTTCTGGGAGTTCTTCTACTCCCCAAACCCGACCCGAGTCAGGCTTGACTTGTGAGAGCTTGGTCCAAAAGGCTGTTGCTTGGAGCGGCCCGCAGGCCCACATATCCACCACAGCCCGTTGGTCCGGCACTCCTTGGAGGAAACTGTTTCAGTTTTTTCTTCAAGAC
The DNA here is from genome assembly GCA_020271785.1 of Procambarus virginalis. NCBI lineage: Eukaryota > Metazoa > Arthropoda > Malacostraca > Decapoda > Cambaridae > Procambarus > Procambarus virginalis. The sequence continues at coordinate 11,630,761 of WNGS01061674.1, read as the reverse complement.
TTCCACCTTTGTTCCGGCAATATTCCTTATACTCGCTGGAGGATGTTGAACAAACCGTGGACCTCTGATGTTTATACAGTGTTCTCTGATTGTGCCTATGACACCTCTGCTCTTCACTGGTTCCATTCTGCATTTTCTTCCATATCGTTCACTCCGGCCCTGAGCAGCCGTGGAGTGCGGATGTGTCCCGGCCTCCGGGACTGCTGGGGTTGTTTAGCCATTTGGTCGCCAGGTGTGGGCGTCCGCCCTCCCAGTGTTGTTGCCTGCCTGGCTACGTGCTGATGTGGCTGTTTTTGACATGGGGGGCCTTGCGATTCCTCCTGTTTTGCGGGTGAATTCAGTGGAGCTAGGTTCTCGTGTAAGCGCTGGTTAATCCAGCCAGTGATTAGTATGTCGACATGCTACGTTTTTCGGAGTGATTTCAAGTTTTTTTTTTTTTTTTTTTTTTTTATATTTTTACATGCAAGCATGCTTATAAGTACAATAAAAACAAAACAAACGCAACAAGCAGCACAATAAAGCACGAGCAAAAACATAAAGGACATAAACACGTACATAAACACAAAAACGCCGGCCGGAAGGGCCGACCACAAATTAACAATAATCACAAAACAATATACAACAATTACAGAACAAAATACAACAATAGATACAAACAAATACAGAACAAATACAGCAATGAATACAAACAAATCACAACAAAGAAGCCAAACATATCGGAATACAACACAGAAATGGTTCCAAACATGTAATAAACAGAACAAGGCTACCAGCACCGCAAACATACACGGAGAGGCACCAACATAAACCGAAAAAAGAACAAATATAATAATAATAATAACAAAATAAGAAAGGAATACAAGTATACAAACAAATTGTTCTGCACAATAACCCCGCACTTAAGAGGGCAAACAGCATAGCCAGAAGGGCACATAATACAATAAATCAAAGAAACATAATTTATGAAAAGGTATAGCCTAAAGTACAATTAACAGGGACATTGGCCTGAAGGGCAAATAAACATCACAGAACATAAAAGTCCAATACACACTCTATATAAACCATCAAGATTGCGCATACTTTTCCGGCCACTCCGCTGCCGGGAAAAGAACACAATACGCCTCCCACACCAACAGGATTTCTTCCGTAAGAGGGCGACGAAAGGACGTCCGAGGATCGGGCATCGAAAGCGGCACACTCTCAACAAATACCTGAGCCCGTGGAACCCAGACGGTCGAGGGGCACCACGGAACAGGCAGCACTTGGGGATAAAAGCGAACAACCAAAGGGTTGGTCACCACATCGTGCTCCACGCCGGAGGCCAAGATGAACGGGACGTGCTTCCCTTTACCGGCGCGGGCAACGGGCAGCGCACACGTAACCTTTGCAGCCCCACAGGGCTCCGCAGCAACCACCGGACGGGACACCTGCAGGGGCTCCCCTCGCCGAACATCCTTCTTAAGTAACAACACTAGGTCTCGGCCTTCACCAGCACCCCCCTCACCAACATCTGGAGGAGCAACCACCTCCCACTGCGGGGAACCGCCGACAGAAGAACCAGGAGGGGAATCATACACACAATCCTGTGCATCAGCAGGTACATGGACGTCAGCGACCACCACCTCATCTCCCGAAGACTCCACATCAGCCCATGCAGGAGAAGAACGCTTGGACCGCTTGGGCACCGGGCGCACATCCTCAGAGCCGGAGGCGGACCCAGAACCACGGGCATCACAAGCCGTGCGGACCAACGCCCGTCTCATGACTGCAGCAGCCTCAACCGCAGGGGGAACCGGACCACACAGGAGGCCCCACAGCCTCCTCAGCACTCAGCGCAGCCTGGACCCGAGGCGAGGTCGCATGCGAGCACGCAGGGCCAGGCGCAGAAACCGAAGACGGGCACGCAGACGGTGAGGAGGGAGCATCAGAAAGACCCACGGGAGCATCAGGGACAGGAGCAGGAGTATCCACCGAGTGCATCGCAACATCCGGAACTGGGCCGGCGACATTCGGGGGAACTTCCACCACAGGGGGCGCAGTCGCGGCTGGAGAGGCGTCCTCTTCCACAGGAAGTGGCGGAAAGTCCTCCTCACTGAAGAGGTTCACAGGTGCAGAGGCGGGCGCAGAACATTCAGCAGCTTGATGGCCCGACAGGCCACAACGATAACATGTCCTAGGCTGGCGGGCGTAGAATACACGAACTGTGTACCCCAACAGCCGCACAGAGGACGGAATATCCTCCCGTAGCCTCATACCCAGGGTACGAATGTTCGTTCGGACGCCCTTAAGCGGGCTCGAAGACACCACATTCACACGCACACTCTCAATGGCGCCAAACCGGCCGAAATACCGCCGGAGCAGACCCTCTGGAAACTCTAACGGAGCCCCATGGACACTGACGTAGGTGAGGGCACCACTCCGATCCGAGATGGAAACAGTGCCCTCACCATCCTGTAGAGGCAGAGTCCGCCCCTCGTACCTACGGAGAAATGCACTATACGCCATTTCCTCAGTGAACTTGATAATCACCCGACGGGCCGTCACAAGCTCGACACCGTAGATGTCAATCACAGGCACCTGCAGCTGCTCACACGCCCGTGCAATCTCCGGGTACCCAGCCCGGCTTGAAAATTCCAGGCCCACAGACTGAGCCCGCAATACAGGTGGGATGGTGACCCCCATCGTAACGCAGGTCCGCCACGTCAGCAAAACGCCAGCCAGGCAACAACACTGGGGGGGCAGCTACGCCCTGCCACCTGGCGACCAAACAGCTAACTCATGATTATCAAGTTCGTGCGGGAGGAGGAGTATCGGGACTTCCTCCGGCGGTACGAAGGGCGTTCGTTGCAGTTGCCGGATGGCGCCGGCTCTGTTGCGGTCTCGGACCGAAGTGGTGCCCTGACGTATGTCAGTGTACACGGTGCGCCCCTGGAGTTCCCTGAAGATCTTCTTCGGGGCTTCTTCGGGAGGTATGGTGCAGTCATCAGTGTGCGGGTGAACACGCTTTCCTCAGGGAAGTATGCTGGGAAGCAGACGAACATCCGTACTTTAGGTATGCGCCTGCAATTCGTGAGGCCCGTGGTTCTGGGTCCGCCTCCGGCTGTGAGGATGTGCAGCCCGTGCCCAAGCATTCCAGGCGCTCTTCTACTGATTGGGCTGATGTGGTGGACTACAACGCAGGTGGAGCTTCGGGCGATGATGTGGCGATTCCAGGTGCTTCGCACTCTACGTCGCTGGTGGTGGCTGACGTCCATGTGTCTGCTATTGACGATGGTTGTGCGTCTGATTTACCTCCTGTTCTTTCTCCTGCAGAAGGTTCTCCGCAGTGGGGGGTGGTCGCTCCTCCAGACGTGGGTGGTGTGGATTCTGGTGCGAGCCGCGGCATCAAGCTAGTGCCAAGCGTGGGGGGTCCCAGCAGGTACAACGTTCCGTGGTTGCCGCAGGGCCCTGTGAGGAAGCCGAGGAGGCTCCCAGTGCGATGCCCATTGCCCGGCCTCGTGGGAAGGAGCCTCTCCCTATCATCCTGGCCTCCGGAGTGGCGCATCATGATCAGCATCCGTTGCGGATTCAAATTGATGACCGCGTGCGACCTGTTCCGTGGTGCCCTTCTTCCATCTGGGTTCGACGGGCTCGGTGTTTTGTTGTGGGTGTGCCGGAGTCAATGCCTGATCCTCGTACGGTTCGTGATGAACCTATCTCGGAGGACGTCATGTTACTCTGGGAAGGCGTATTGTATTCGCTTCCCGGCGGCGGAGTGGCCGGATAAGTATGAGAAATTTGAGTAGTCTGTGTGCTTGGTGTGTGCTTGGACCTGTGGTTTGTTTGTACTGTGTTGTACCTATTGTGCGCCCTTCAGGCCGGTACTTTGCTGTCTTTCTTATATTTCCGGTGTTGTTTTTTTTCTTGTATCATTTTGTTTCTGTTCATTGTTGTTTTTGTTGTAGGCCCTTCAGGCCGGTGTTTTGGTGTCTTTGTGAAAATTTGTATAAAGTTGTATTATTTTGTTTTGTGCTGAAGTGTTTGGTTTTGTTTTATGATGTACTTTGTTGTTTTATTCTCGGTCCTTCAGGCCAGTGCATGTTTGTTGTTGTGTTTGTGCCTGTTTTGTTTTCAGGTGTGCGTGTTTTGCTTGTTTATTTGTATTGTTTATTTTTACTGTTTATTTTATTGTTTATTTTATTTGTTGATTTTTATTGTTTATTTTGGCCTCGCTCTTTGTTTATGAGGCGGGTGGTTTGGTGTGCGTTTTTTATTTCTGTATTGTTTGTGCTGTGCGTTTGACCTGGTGTTTTTATATTGCTTTACCTATTGTACGTGTTTATCCTTTATGTTTTGTTTGGACTGTATTGTGTTTGTCCTGTTATGTTTCCTGTTATGCCTCCTAATGTATGGTTTGTTTTTTTCTGGGGGTTTTGTTTTGTGATGTTACTGTGTTTGCTAGTTTGCCATTGTATTATGTTTTGTGCTTTGTTGTATGCTGTATTTTTCTATGCTTTTCTCGTGTGTGTGTTTTGTTGTGCTTGCTGTCGGCCCTTTGGCCGGTGGTCTATTGTTTTCCTTTGTCCTGTATTCTGTATTGTTTTTATTGTATTTAAATTGCATGCTTTGCATGTAAAAAAAAATTTATCGTTCACTCCAGTATGTTGTTATTTTACTGTGTAGATTTGAGACCTGGCCCTCCAGTATTTTCCAGGTGTATATTATTTGGTATCTCTCTCGTCTCCTTTTTAGAGAGTACATTGTGAGAGCTTAGAGACGATCCCAATAATTTAGGTTCGAATAATAATTTGAGCGCTGGTGCCTTATCGCGTCTATGCGTGCCTTATATGTTCTCTGTATTCTCTCTATCTCGGCAATTTCTCCTGCTCTGAAGGGGCATATATCGAGCAGTACTCAAGACGGGACAGTACAAGTGATTTAAACAGTATGAGCATTGTGATGGGATCCCTGGATTAGAAGGTTTTCGTAATAATTTTTGTCATTGTTCTAGATAAGTCAATATTTGCTTGGTTATGCTCCCTAAACGTTAGGTCGTCAGACATCATTATTCCCAGATCCTTTACATGTTGCCTTCCTACTATGGGCAGATTTGATTGTGTTTTGTACCCTGTATTATGTTTATGGTCCTCATTTTTACATAAGAACATAAGAACAAAGGTAACTGTAGAAGGCCTATTGGCCCATACGAGGCAGCTCCTATCGTACCTGAGTACCTGAGTACCTGGAATTTATCACTGTTAAACATCATGTTATTTTCCGCTGCCCAATCGAAGACTTTATTAATATCTGCTTGAAGTTTTTCAATGTCTTCAGCAGAGGTAATTTTCATGCTGATTTTTGTGTCATCTGCAAAGGATGACACGAAGCTATAACTTGCATTTTTGTCTATATCTGATATGAGGATAAGGAAAGGCAGTGGTGCAAGGACTGTACTCTGAGGTACAGAGCTTTTAACTGCGCTTGGACTCGATTTTGGGTATGGGTACAGTTGATTAGGGGTGACGTTAAGGGCAGGTGGGATGGACGTAAGGTGTACGTATGTTTGGTAATGAAGGTAAGGATGTGGGTATTGAACGCATACAGAATGGTGGGTGGAACTGGCATAGGTGTGTGGTTGGTGGAGGTGTGTTGTGAGTGTGAGCGGGTTGAACACATGATTGTTTAGAATGTGAACTAGAATGTAGAGGAATATGATTCTAGTGAATACTGTTTGAGTGGTAATGTGGGGAGGTTGATTGGTGTGGGGTGGTATACGCAGAGTTTGGGGAGAGTGGAGGTGTTTCTGGCGGGGTTGTAGGGGAAGTGGTGTGTGGGGTGGCGAGGCTAGAGGTTGGGTGTAGAGTGGTGGGAGGTGGGGTGTGGGTATATAGTGGGAGGGGAAGAGGGGTTGATGGAGTCACATCCTCACTGGAGCTAAAGCTTTAGGATCGTCCACCCAAATTAATACAAATATATATCTATAAATCAGAACAAACATCATCTGACATGAAAACTCAACAGCAAGAGGAAGATAATGTTTACGATCACATTATTTGTGCTAGCTGCTTTAAGTGATCTTAAAATGATCTTAAGATAGCAATGTTCTTACTACATTGTCAATGGTTAACTGTTCTTCACCGTTGGTACGAGCCATGTTTCTCTCAGTAACGTCAATCGGGGCGTATTTGACCACTGTCAGTGCTGATCAGTAGAACGGGAGTCCAGTAGCTTGGTCACCAAGAAGTCTTCAAGACACCAACCACAACACACCACTTGGGAACTCTCACCCGTAAATAGTTTCTACCGTGCGGTTACTTTGAGATGATTTCCGGCTCAACGTCCCAGCGGCCGGTCCTCGACCAGGCCTCCTGGTCGAGAGGAGCCTTCAAGCATTTCATTTGTATTTTAAAACTTTATTTGACAGCCATGGCAGAGTATAATTCTTGTCCTTGTATTCTCAATTATTTTGTCTGTCATGATATCTCTGGTGATGATCTGGTTATGGGTTGAGATTATTTGTTCCTTGATAGGGGGCTAGATGTTGGGGCATTGTTAGCGTCTTGAAAGGGATGTTGCTGTCTTGCCCCTGGCCATCTGGTGCCGTAACCACTACACTAGCGATTGCCGGAAAGTGTGTGTGAGGGTTAGGAGAACCAACCACACGCCCACGCTCGGCAATACTAGGGGTCACACTGAGGGATTCTTAAAAGTTTAAACTTATGGTCCCCTTCATGGATTCGAACCTAAGCGACCAGGGTGCATGTGTGCCTCTTAGGACTTTCCTGGGTAACACAGCTGGGAGGGGCTAGGGTACTGCTGTGTCACACAGCTGGGAGGGCTAGGCACGGCTGTGTCACACAGCGGGAGGGGCTAGGGTACTGCTGTGTCACACAGCTGGGAGGGGCTAGGGTACTGCTGTGTCACACAGCTGGGAGGGGCTAGGGCACGGCTGTGTCACACAGCTGGGAGGGGCTAGGGTACTGCTGTGTCACACAGCTGGGAGGGGCTAGGGTATGGCTGTGTCACACGCTGGGAGGGGCTAGGGTACTGCTGTGTCACACAGCTGGGAGGGGCTAGGGCACGGCTTGTCACACAGCTGGGAGGGGCTAGGGTACGGCTGTGTCACACAGCTGGGAGGGGCTAGGGTACTGCTGTGTCACACAGCTGGGAGGGGCTAGGGTACGGCTGTGTCACACAGCTGGGAGGGGCTAGGGCACGGCTGTGTCACACAGCTGGGAGGGGCTAGGTACTGCTGTGTCACACAGCTGGGAGGGGCTAGGGTACGGCTGTGTCACACAGCTGGGAGGGGCTAGGGTACTGCTGTGTCACACAGCTGGGAGGGGCTAGGGTACTGCTGTGTCACACAGCTGGGAGGGGCTAGGGTACGGCTGTGTCACACAGCTGGGAGGGGCTAGGGTACGCTGTGTCACACAGCTGGGAGGGGCTAGGGTACTGCTGTTCACACAGCTGGGAGGGGCTAGGGTATGGCTGTGTCACACAGCTGGGAGGGCTAGGGTACTGCTGGTCACACAGCTGGGAGGGGCTAGGGTATGGCTGTGTCACACAGCTGGGAGGGGCTAGGGTATGGCTGTGTCACACAGCTGGGAGGGGCTAGGGTACTGCTGTGTCACACAGCTGGGAGGGGCTAGGGTATGGCTGTGTCACACAGCTGGGAGGGGCTAGGGCACGGCTGTGTCACACAGCTGGGAGGGGCTAGGGTACTGCTGTGTCACACAGCTGGGAGGGGCTAGGGTATGGCTGTGTCACACAGCTGGGAGGGGCTAGGTACTGCTGTGTCACACAGCTGGGAGGGGCTAGGGCACGGCTGTGTCACACAGCTGGAGGGGCTAGGGTACTGCTGTGTCACACAGCTGGGAGGGGCTAGGGCACGGCTGTCACACAGCTGGGAGGGGCTAGGGTACTGCTATGTCACACAGCTGGGAGAGTCTGGGGTATTGTTGAAGTCAATAAGTTATTCCCTCCATAACTGCGTTTTCCAAATTCGCGTTTTGAAACGGATATTGCGAATTAATATTGGAATGGTTGTCTTGTGCAGGAAGGGGCTCGTGTTCTGAGGTCAGCCACATATCAAAGTCTTTGATCTGCAGGTAATAATTACTACATAAATTAGTCAACTGATCAAAAAGAGATTAAATGTACACGCGCCTTGCACGCTCACGCGCACGCACACACACGCGGGCATACAAGCACACACGCGCGCGCATACACACACACACACGCGCGCGCATACACACACACACACACACACACACACACACACACACACACACACACACACACACACACACAGCCACCAGACTAGTTCCAGAACTGAAAGGTATGAGCTACGAGGAACGGCTACGGGAGCTAAACCTCACCTCTCTGGACGACAGAAGGGTAATGGGAGACATGATAACCACCTACAAAATTTTCAGGGGAATTGACAGGGTGGACAAAGACAAACTATTTAGCTCGGGTGGAACACAAACAAAGGGACACAGAGGAAAATATAGTACCCAGATGAACCACAGAGACATTAGAAAGCATTTTTTCAGTGTCAGAGACGTTAACAAATGGAATGCATTAGGCAGTGATGTGGTGGAGGCTGACTCCATACACAATTTAAATGTAGATTGTACTATATACAATCTACATTTGTACACCAGTTGAGAGGCGGGACCAAAGAGTCATAGCTCAACCCCCCCCCCCGCAAGCACAACTAGGTGAGTATAACTAGGCTGGTGTAATAGATGGAAAGGCAAGCTGGGATAGAGGTGAAAACACTGAACTGGGTGAGATAGTTTGTGAAAACCAAAAACAAAGTCAGTCATAGAGGTGGTCTGGGGCTGGAGGAATGGAACGAGAGGAGGTACCCCGAGGCTGGGTCCTGGGGAACTTGGAACCACATGCCAATGTTTGCTGACGACGCAAAGTTAATGAGGAATGTGAAAACCGGTGGAGACTGTAGAGAGTTACAGGAGAACCTTGACAACCTCCAGGCCTGGACGTTTGTAGTGTGGCATGTATTGCAAACACTGGCATTATCTTCAAGAGGAAACTAGATTTATTCCTCCAAGGAGTGACGGACCAACCGGGCTGTGGTGGGTATGTGGGCCTGCGGGCCGCTCCATGTAACAGCCTGGTGGACCAAACTCTCACAAGTCAAGCCTGGCCTCGGGCCGGGCTTGGGGAGTAGAACTCCCAGAACCCCATCAACCAGGTATCAACCAGGTATGCCTCTGGCATTAGATATATGGTTATATTCACACTGGTCTGCTTTCATGTTGCAGGAATATGTCTGCCCTTGCAGACAATATGTCACAAATAACGTGACAGAAAAATTAGACATCCAACACAGAAATTTGAAAATGAAGAAATTGACGATATTTGGTCCGTCCTGGATGTGATAATAGTCCAGAATGGACCAAATTGTCGTCAATTCTTTCACTTTCAAATTTGTGGGTTGAGTGCCCCATGTCAAATTTGTGGGTTGAGTGCCCCATGTCAAATTTGTGGGTTGAGTGCGCCATGTCAAATTTGTGGGTTGAGTGCCCCATGTCAAATTTGTGGGTTGAGTGCCCCATGTCTCCGCTCATTCTCAACTGCTGTACAGCTTTTCTCACTCCTCTTCACTTGGCTCCCTTATAACGTCGCATTTGTCGGTGTTAATGTCCAGTTGCTATTTTTCTGAACACTTTGCAGGGCATCGCAGTTTCCTTCTGTTCGAATTCTTCTTCTCTAGTTTTGCACCGTCGGCAACACATAAGACGGTGGTGGCAATGTCTTCCGCCAGGTCGTTGGCATATATATCTCAGGAGAGATTTTGGACCCTCGTACTGGCCAGGTAGTTCTCAACTCGACACCTGGGTTATCATATCTACGGGCTGAGGTGAGATATCACCCTGATATCTTACCTCTCACTTACCTTCTTCCTCTCCAAACTTAATAACATTCCTCCAGGATCACCAGTTTCCTTTGCCATGGTGGATAGGAATTTCCTACCTGGAGTATACCTGGATAGCTGTCAAGGGGACAGTGTCGAATACTTTCTGGTAATCAAGGAAGGTGCAGTCTGTTGCATTCTCTTGTTTGATTTTTGCCATCTGTGTGTAGAACTCAAATGCTTATTAGCCACAGTTTGCATTGCTGAAACCATGCTGATGTTTCTGAGAGAATATTTTAGCATTTTTGTGATAACTTGCAGGGAGAGAGTTGCTAGTAACGTGTCTGTAGTTTAGTGTGTCTTGTCACTTAGACTGGACGGTAGAGCGACGGTCTTGCTTCATGCAGGTCGGCGTTCAATCCCCGACCGTCCAAGTGGTTGGGCGCCATTCCTTCCCTCCGTCCCATCCCAAATCCTTATCCTGACCCCCCCTCCCAAGTGCTATATAGTCGTAATGGCTTGGTGCATTCCCCTGATAGTTCCCTTCCCTTCCCCTTGTCCTCCCCCTCTCTCACATATGTTGGCGCCAGCAGTCGGGTAGTCGAGGAGTCACAATATTGTGGCTGAAGTATGTTGACCAATCCACACACTAGAAAATAAAAGGGACGACGACGTTTCGGTCCGTCCTGGACCATTCTCAAGTCGATTGTGAATGGTCGACTTGATCGACTTGAGAATGGTCCAGGACGGACCGAAACGTCGTCGTCCCTTCATTTTCTAGTGTGTGGATTGGTCAACAGTCGGGGAGTCTTCCTTTTCCAGTGTGGAATTGAACACAATAGCAAGGGGGGGGGGTTAAACACAACTCTTCAACTGTTTCTTGTACATCGACGTCGGGATCCATCTGCGCCTGTGATTTGTATCGCATCGAGTTCCTCTAGTTGTTTTCTTACTTCTTCTGGCGTCTTTTTCATTAAAATTAATTTCCTGTGCTGAGGTGTGTGTTGAGGTACAGCTCGTGGCACGTCACGTTCCCGAGTGGAAATGTCTCGGAAATATTTAGAAAGTTCTTTGGATAAGTTCCACGATCACCTCACAAGTCCGCAAGAGGCAGTTAAGGCTCGTCCTTGACTTCCCAAATTTCTATATAATAAGTTCCTGTTCTGTTTTCCATCTCTTCTCGATTGTTTCAGTTGTATGCCTCCAGGGGAGCCGGTCGGCCGAGCGGACAGCACGCTGGACTTGTGATCCTGTGGTCCTGGGTTCAATCCCGGGCGCCGGCGAGAAACAATGGGCAGAGTTTCTTTCATCCTATGCCCCTGTTACCTAGCAGTAAAATAGGTACCTGGGTGTTAGTCAGGTGTCACGGGCTGCTTCCTGGGGGTGGAGGCCTGGTCGAGGACCGGGCCGCGGGGACACTAAAGCCCCGAAATCATCTCAAGATAACCAGGTACTGCTTGTCACATCATCCTCGAGTCTATAGTTGTGCGTGAATCTTCCCGCAGTTTCTTTGAGTTTACTCTTTATATGGTCTGTCATGTCTTCTATTTCCTTTTGAGTTTTCTTACCCTGTGACACTAATATACCCTGTAATACCCTGTGATACCCTGTGAGACTTCTGATAAGTAATACCCTCTGATACTTCCATTTATGGTATGTCAATTTTCCACTTCCCGTTCCTACAGCCTTCATTGTCACTAGAGTGCTGTCATTACGGGCTTTCATTCATACTTCTTGTTCAATCTTTGAACACATTTTGTGTGAAAACCAAGTCTAGCTGTGCCTGTCTTCTCCTCCCGTGTGCGTGTGCGACTTGATGCGCTCCACAAGGAAATTCCTGTCTATCTTATCTTCCAGCTTCACTCTCCCTTTCTCTTCTCATCTCTCTCTCGCTCTCTCGAGTATATTGTTCCCAGTAATTTTGGTGATGATTAAAGTCTCCTGCTACTACCAGCATTGATCATACTCTGTTGGCTGCCTCTTTGGGAGATATTTAGACTTGACCTGTTCGTGTGTGTGTGTGTGTGTGTGTGTGTGTGTGTGTGTGTGTGTGTGTGTGTGTGTGTGTGTGTGTACTCACCTAATTGTACTCACCTAATTGTGCTTGCGGGGGTTGAGCTTTGGCTCTTTGGTCCCGCCTCTCAACTGTCAATCAACTGGTGTACAGATTCCTGAGCCTACTGGGCTGTGTGTGTGTGTGTGTGTGTGTGTGTGTGTGTGTGTGTGTGTGTGTGTGTGTGTGTGTGTGTGTGTGTGTGTGTGTGTGTGTGTGTGTGTGTACTCACCTGCGGGATCGAGCTTCAGCTCTTAGACCCCGCTCCTTTCTTGTCGTTGCTTGCCTAATACAGTGATGGGTGTGGTGACCCCATGGACACATTGACCCCGTAAGACTGGCCGGGTGCAGACCTCAACCCATTAGGTGTCCTGTCTGATGGTGCTGCAAATGTTGCCCTCACCAGCGATAACGACGATAATGGTGCATTTTGAACTGTGTTAATGGCGTAACGTTAATGACTGGTAACTACCTTGATGCTATTAACTAAAATAGAATGGTGATGAAGCTGTCAGTGACTGTGACTCTCACTGTGAATGGTGAGGGAGAGGGTGGTGAGGGAGAGGGTGGTGAGGGAGAAGGAGTGTAAGTCAGACCCCACGACCAGTTTGACACGTGGTGAGTCAGACCCCACGACCAGTTTGACACGTGGTGAGTCAGACCCCACGACCAGTTTGACACGTGGTGAGTCAGACCCCACGACCAGTTTGGTACGTGGTGAGTCAGACCCCACGACCAGTTTGGTACGTGGTGAGTCAGACCCCACGACCAGTTTGACACGTGGTGAGTCAGACCCCACGACCAGTTTGACACGTGGTGAGTCAGACCCCACGACCAGTTTGACACGTGGTGAGTCAGACCCCACGACCAGTTTGACACGTGGTGAGTCAGACCCCACGACCAGTTTGACACGTGGTGAGTCAGACCCCACGACCAGTTTGACACGTGGTGAGTCAGACCCCACGACCAGTTTGACACGTGGTAAGTCAGACCCCACGACCAGTTTGACACGTGGTGAGTCAGACCCCACGACCAGTTTGACACGTGGTGAGTCAGACCCCACGACCAGTTTGACACGTGGTGAGTCAGACCCGCCACCAGTTAAGACACGTGATACCTGAGGCTCTTGACAAGGCAGCCACGTACACAACAAGTTTGATACACGGTAAGTCCGGTAGAGGAGAAGTTTGATGCGCGGCAGATGAGATTGACAAGCTCAATACCCACGGGGGAGGAGGTCACTATGGGGCCCAGGGCACACTGTTGTAGTCACCTAGTTGTATTCACCTAGTTGTGCTTGCGGGGGTTGAGCTTTGGCTCTTTGGTCCCGCCTCTCAACTGCAAATCAGTCAACTTTTACTAACTACTAACTCATTTTTTGTTTTTTTTTCTACACCCCAGGAAGCTGCCGTGACAGCTGTCTAACTCCCAGGTACCTATTTATTGCTAGGTAACAGGAGCATCAGGATGAAAGAAACTCTGCCCATTGTTCCTCGCCGGCGCCGGGAATCGAACCCGGGCCACGGGATTACGAGTCCCGCGCCCTGCTCACTCTGCTACCAGCGCCCCGTATAAACACACACACACCTACCAGGTGTGTGTGTGTTTGAGTGTGTAAGTGAGAGAGTGAGAGGTTCAGGTAGTGAGCGTGTACAGGTGGGAGTGAGCAGTGGGCTTGACACATTAAGGTAAAACTCACATATTGGTAACATTTGCTGCCCAAGAATATTACACTCCCTTCACCCTCGATTATGCTCCCTTCACGCTAAGCTATGCTCCCTTCACGCTAAGCTATGCTCCCTTCACCCTAAGCTATGCTCCCTTCACGCTAAGCTATTCTCCCTTCACACTAAGCTATGCTCCCTTCACCCTACGCTATGCTCCCTTCACGCTAAGCTATGCTCCCTTCACCCTCGATTATGCTCCCTTAACCCTAAGCTATGCTCCCTTCACGCTAAGCTATGCTCCCTTCACCCTAAGCTATGCTCCCTTCACCCTAAGCTATGCTCCCTTCACCCTAAGCTATGCTCCCGTCACAATAACTTATATACAACTATATCTCCGGCCTTTAAAAATTATTTATTTTTTTGTTTTTAATATTTTTTTAATACTTGATTCTAATTTTTAATATTCTTTTTAGTGATCTAATTACGTTTTGCTGAGCAATTCTTATAGGCGAGTGAAGAAACTATAATTATAGGATCTCCGCTCCGCTCTGATTAATAGTTTTGTGTGCACTTTTTTGCGCTACCCCCATAGGATAAGTATGGGGTGCACAATAATTACCGCTCACAGGATGAGTATGGGGTGCACAATAAAGTACCGCTCACAGGATGAGTATGGGGTGCACAAAAATTACCGCTCACAGGATGAGTATGGGGTGCACAATAAATTACCGCTCACAGGATGAGTATGGGGTGCACAATAAATTACCGCTCACAGGATGAGTATGGGGTGCACAATAAATTACTGCTCACAGGATGAGTATGGGGTGCACAATAAACTACCGCTCACAGGATGAGTATGGGGTGCACAACAAACTACCGCTCACAGGATGAGTATGGGGTGCACAATAAACTACCACTCACAGGATGAGTATGGGGTGCAGAATAAACTACCGCTCACAGGATGAGTATGGGGTGCACAATAAACTACGCTCACAGGATGAGTATGGGGTGCACAATAAACTACCGCTCACAGGACGAGTATGGGGTGCACAACAAACTACCGCTCACAGGATGAGTATGGGGTGCACAATAAACTACCGCTCACAGGATGAGTATGGGGTGCACAACAAACTACGCTCACAGGAAGAGTACGGGGTGCACAACAAACTAACACTCACAGGATGGTATGGGATGCACAATAAACTATCGTTCACAGGATGAGTATGGGGTGCACAACAAACTACCGCTCACAGGAAGAGTACGGGGTGCACAACAAACTAACACTCACAGGATGTGTATGGGATGCACAATAAACTACCGCTCACAGGATGAGTATGGGGTGCACAACAAACTACCGCTCACAGGAAGAGTATGGGGTGCACAATAAACTACCGCTCACAGGATGAGTATGGGGTGCACAATAAACTAGTCACCTCCAACGGTAACAATCAAACAACACAGAAAGAAAGTATGTAGCGCTAACAGCTGTTAACGTCATTCTCTAAGTCTAACTAATTAATCACTTGGTTACGTAACCTAAGAACTAGATATTAAACCTTATAGACGGCAGAGGAACACAAAGGAGACGTAACTAAGAAGTGTATTATTCTTTGAATAGTAATCTACCATTATTTTAATAATAAATGCAGAATAAGTGAATTAGTTTTCACTTATTCTTGTATAAGATCAGCGATACTGTATGGCACTCACAGAGGTGAGTATTGTGGCTCGAGTAGACGGCTTGCATGGCACTCTACACACTCAACCTTCACAGACGTGTGGCACTGTAGGCAGACACGGGGGGCTGCCCAGAGGAGGTCTCTTGGCATTCAGGCGAGGGTGCCTGGCCCGCCTGGTCCAGGAGGCATTCTTAGGTGGCCAGCTCGGCCCAGGAGGCACTCTTAGGTGGCCAGCTCGGCCCAGGAGGCACTCTTAGGTGGCCAGCTCGGCCCAGGAGGCACTCTTAGGTGGCCAGCTCGGCCCAGGAGGCACTCTTAGGTGGCCCGCTCGGCTTCCCTGGAGCGGACCTCCCGCCACCACGCCCCTACACCCTGCCTCCAACACACACACACACACACACACACACACACACACACACACACACACACACACACACACACACACACACACACACACGCACACACGCACACACACACGCACACGCACACGCACACACAGACACACACACAGGTGAGTACACGCATCCACGGGTCCTCGCAGCCAGGTGGACAGCCGGGTGGACAGCGCTCTGGGGTCGTAGTCCTAAGGGCCCGGGTTCGATTCCCGGTCGAGGCAGAAACAAATGAGCAGAGTTGTTCACATGATGCTCTTGTTTGCCTAACAGTAAATAGATACCTGGGAGTTGCACAGCTGGTACGGGCTGCATCCTGGAGGTGTGTGTGTGTGTGTGTGTGTGTGTGTGTGTGTGTGTGTGTGTGTGTGTGTGTGTGTGTGTGTGTGTGTGTGTGTGTGTGTGTAAGAGTAGATGTGTAGTTGATGTCCAAGAGCCAACAGCTCGATCCTGTAGGAACAAATAGTAAATACACGCGCGCGCGCACACGTACACTCACACTCGGGGAAGGTAGTTAAGGGAGACGTGATCACCACCTACAAAATTCTCAGAGGAATTGACAGGGCGGACAATGCAGGGTACAAACATATAAAATATTCAGGGGGATTGACAGAGTGGAAATGGACGAAATATTCCCACTGATACTAACAGGACAGGGGGACATGGGTGGAAGCTGGAAACTCAGTTGAGTCACAGAGATGTTAGGAAGTTTTCATTAAGCGTGAGAGTAGTGGAAAAATGGAATGAACTTAAGCAGCAGATTGTGGAAACAAACTCTATCCATAATTTTAAAACTAGATATGATCAAACTAGACTGGGCAGCAGGAAAATCTTGATGTTTAACAGATGATAAATTCAAGGTATTCAGGTACTGTAAAAAATGATGACCTTAAACATAATACGAGTACAAAACACAATCAAATCTGCCCATAGTAGGAAAGCAACAGTAAAGGATTTGGGAATAATGATATCTGACGACTAACGTTAGGGAGCATAACAAAGCAAATTGCGTCAGCCAGAAAAATGATAGGATGGATTACGAGAACTTTCAAATCCAGGGATCCCTCACAATGGTTGTACTCTTCAAATCACTTGTGCTGTCCCGTCTTGAGTACTGCTCAGTACTCACTTCTCTCTTCAGAGCAGGGAAAATTGCTAAAATATAGGAAGTGCAGAGAACATATACGGCACGCATAGACGCTATAAAGCACCTAATTATTGGTATCGTCTCAAAGCTCTTCAAATGTACTCACAAGAAAGGAGACGAGAGAGATACCAAATAATATACACCTGGAAGATAATGGGGGCCAGGTCCCAAATTTACACAGTAAAATAACAACGTACTGGAGTGAACGATAAGGAAAAAAATGCAGAATGGAACCAGAAAGAGCAGGGGTGCCATAGGCACAATCAGAGAACACTGTATAACATCAGAGGGTCCGCGGTTGTTCAACGTCCTCCCAGCAAGCAGAAGAAATATTGCCCGGAACAACCGGGACATCTTCAAGAGAAAACTAAATAGTTTTCTTAAAGAAGTCCTGGATCAACGGGCTATGGTGAGTATGTGGGCCTGCGGGCCGCTCCAAGCACACAGCCTGTTGGACCAAACTCTCACAAGTCAGAAGAACTCCCAGAACCCCATCAAGCAGGGACAAAGGAAGTAGTGTGAATGTGAGCGAGTCATGTGAGGGGCCAGTGTGAGGGGCCCAGTGTGNTTTTTCCCGTACCTGAGTACCTGGAATTTATCACTGTTAAACATCATTTATTTCTGTTGCCCAGTGGAAAACTTTGTTAATATCAGTTGAAGCTTGAAGTTTTTCAATGTCTTCAGCAGAGGTAATTTTCATGCTGATTTTTGTAATATGCAAAGGATGATACGAACTGTTACTTGTATTTTTGTCTATATTTGATAGACAAATAGAGAGTATAGAATTCTCTCTCAGGGTACCTATTGCACCTCTGCTTTTCAACGGAGGTATTCTGCACATCCTGCCATGCCCTCACACGCATGGGACCCACGGTTCGAGTCTCTCCTAGAGTCCAGGTGAATGGAATGAGAAGTGAGTAAGATTAATTAGAGGTCAGGGGAATAAACACACAATGTCAGGTAATGTGTGAGAAGTAACTGCATGATTGATCACAGCAGCAGGAGAGGACATCACCCCAGACCAGAGGCACCAAAATTAAGTTACCAGCAGAAAGAGTAGAGTAGGCAGCTATGGAGCTCTAGTCGATCTTCACATTTGTTTCTAGTCTCTAAACTAGGCTTGGGGCAGGGATTGTCTGATAGTAACTTGACGGGTTGGACTGTTGCCTGCCCACAGCCTGCCACAGCCTGCCCACAGCCTGCCCGCAGGCCCACATTCCCACTACCACCAGCGGGAATTTGTCCAGTTGCCTCGTGAAACCTACATTTTTATTTCGGCAATATTTGTTATAATTAGCGGAAGGTTCAAGCGCCTTATTTTGCCTGTGAACCTCGTCACTGGGACAGTCCTGCATTTCCACGAGTGTCTCCTATTCCATGGAGCATATTTTGGACACCAGTAAGTTCCTATTTTTGTGCATATTTGGGCCCTGGCCTTGGAGTATCTCCTATGTATATATTGTATGCACCTCTCTCGTCTCCTGTCTGTAGTCAATTTTGAGTATTTTGAGACGTTCTAGGTTATTCAGGTGTTTTACTTTGTGCGTGCAGTGAATATATTTGTATATCTCATATTTCACAAATATCTCCTGCCTTAAGAACGGAGGTGAGCATCGGTCACAAGTCAGGGAGAAAGAAGCACAAGTACTCTGAAGAATATGGCATTGTGTTGCCATCCCAGAATTTGAAGGTTGTCATAATCCACCTTATTGTTTCCCCCCCCCCCCCTGGCGGAGGTGAGTGTTTGCTCTGTGATGGTCACTACACGCTAGGAGGTCACTATACCCTAGGAGGTCACTATACCCTAGGAGGTCACTATACCCTAGGAGGTCCCACATCATTGTGCCCAGAGTCTTGACATGTCGTTCCGTTCTAATAGATCGGGTTGCATCTTGGACCCTCTTTGAGTTATTGGTCTTTTCCTTACCCAAGTGACGTGAATGTCGTGTCGTTTTCCGTTGCCCGGTGGAAGACTTTGTTTATAAGCTGGATCTAACGATGCCAGAAAGTAAGAGGAGAAAAACCACCTTGGGGGGGAGGGGGAAATGGAGATGAAATATTTACAAATGACTAGCAAGATTTAAAATAAGAGATGAGAAAATATTCCTATCGCGTAAGAGTGAGTAGCAGGGAAATTAAATGAACTTGAAGAAGGAGACACCAACTTGATTGACAATTTTAATAGTAGGTATGATAGGAAGACCTGTAGGTAGTTAGTGGATGGATGCAGGTCCTCAGGGTATGAGAGGCTGAGTGTCGTGGTCAGTACGGCTCTCTAGTTGGCAGTATAGTATAGGACCCTCGACCATTCCGCCTGCATCTACATAGCTTGTTCATTGTCTGCTGTGTAGTTGTGCGAGTTCGACATTTTCAGTAGATAATTCTATGTGAAGCAGAGTGATTGGTTGTGAACTGGCCCGCTAAGCGATTCGTCGCCCGTGTTTAACAACCGGATCTTGTGGTGTGGTCCGTATGCATTGATGTAATGGTTTTTAATTTTTTTAAATTTTGCCCTGAGGGCGAGTTTATTGGGCAGCGCCACTCATCTTGTGAGTGGACACACCGCCATATGACAGTATTGGGCAGCGCCACTCATCCTGTGAGTGGACACACCGCCATAGTGACAGTATTGGGCAGCGCCACTCATCCTGTGAGTGGACACACCGCCATAGCAGCATGTACATCACTCCCCAATAGGAAGAAAACCCGCTGGTTGTTCATCCTGTCACTTGTACCCAGACACAGCTGGGACTTGGTTGTTCGGATACGCGAGTAATAACGTTGTGTGGTGGTTGGGTCGTGATAGCGTTGGATAACTAACGAGATAAAGATGCCGCAGTTGGGAGCTGACAAGCGCCTCTTACATTTACAATGTCCTTGTTCTATGCACAAAGTTCTCAGCGTTTCTAACTTGGTATTCAGCCAACCTTTACAATACTCATCCAGATAAGTCTGAAGAAATGCCTTCGCTGCATTGGTGATAGAGCAGCATAGAGACGTGTGCAGTGTAGGTGTGGGTGTGCAGTGTAGGTGTGGGTGTACAGTGTAGGTGTGGGTGAGCAGTGTGGATGTGAAGATGTGGAATGTATACACTGAACAACCATTGACTTGCTGCCACTACCACCCCCCCCACACACAATCATGCCTGCTTTTAGAGTTACGAATGGAGTTAGCATCTACAATGTACTCACCTAGTTGTGCTTGCGGGGGTTGAGCTCTGCTCTTTCGGCCCTTCTCTCATCTGTCAATCAATCAACTGTTACTAACTACTATTTTTTTCCACACACACACACACACACACACACACACACACACACACACACACACACACACACACACACACACACACACACCACACACACACACACACACACACACACACACACACACACACACACACAACAATTCCACCCACGTTATTGTTGAGCAGAATGAATTATGAGAAATAATAACATCTTGCTCTACTCTCTAGTAAACTTATCTTAAGACACAGACCAGCAGACACGCGGTTTATTCACAAATCCATATCGTAAGGCGCCCATTCCGGTAAGCATATATGAAACAGAAACTGCATATACAATTTGTGTGGTCAAAATTAACCTTTCTCTTACCCCAGTGGACGCTACAATCACGAGGAGGAACGTGAACAATAGTAATATAAAATTTATTTCAGAGAAAGGTTACCCCTCACTTCTCATCTGCAATATTCTGTAAGTTAATGAATTTGTTGCTGCGGTTCACGCTACTCAAGAATTCAATTTTCTCCTTGTGCAGAAGGGTTGAGTCGCCGACCTTTACTGACGAGTTGGTGTTTGTAGAGTGTCGCAGCCGCCATTCACCGGGGGCCTGATTCACGAAGCAGTTACGCAAGCACTTGCGAACCTGTACATCTTTTCTCAATCATTGGCGGCTTTGTTTACAAATATTAAACAGTTAATGAGCTCCGAAGCACCAGGAGGCTGTTTATAACAATAACAACAGTTGATTGGGAAGTTTTCATGCTTGTAAACTGTTTAATAAATGTAACCAAAGCCGTCAAAGATTGAGGAAAGATGTACACGTTCGTAAGTACTTGCATAACTGCTTCGTGAATCTGGCCCCGGGTTACTGTGTGATGACTGCCATATCTAGTGTGTGTGTGTGTGTAATTACCTAAGTGTAGTTACAGGATGAGAGCTACGCTCGTGGTGTCCCGTCTTCCCAGCACTCTTTGTCATATAACGCTTTGAAACTACTGACGGTTTTTGGCCTACACTACCATCTTCTCACCTAACTTGTTTCAACCGTCTACCACTCTGTTTGCAAGAGTATGTGTGTGTGTGTGTGTGTATGTGTGTGTGTGTGTGTGTGTGTGTGTGTGTGTGTGTGTGTGTGTGTGTGTGTGTGTGTGTGTGTGTGTGTGTGTGTGTGTGTGTACTCACCTAGTTGTACTGACCTATTTGTGCCTGCAGGATCGAGCTCTAGTTCTTGGACCCCGCTTTTCTAGCCATTGATTTTTTCACACACTGAAAATCACGAAATCATACACTGATGTGTGTGTGTGTGTGTGTGTGTGTGTGTGTGTGTGTGTGTGTGTGTGTGTGTGTGTGTGTGTGGCAACAGTCCCTATTTTGTACTGTCCATACATAGTAGCTATATGTACTATCTTGCAGAGGATGTCACAATATAGTTGTTGAAACCAATAACCCAACCCACATCTATGACAAGAAATGTAGCGACGTTTCGGTCCATCTCCGACCCTCATGTCAAGCCTTGACAAAGGTTCCGAACGGAGCGAAACGCCCTCACTCCCATGTACGAAGTTTGGGCCATAGGTACCATCATCTTCACAGAAAATGGGTTGCTATCATGGAGGACTTACATGAACCCCTCACCAGATTTCCTCACATTTTAAACTGTTAAAAAAACTGGGAACATCAGCGTTGTGCCCTTTGGCAGCTATTTTGAGATGGTGATTTATATCTGTTTAAAGTATCCTCAACAAACACAGTTCAGTAAGTGAGAAAAAACGTCGCGACATCAACAGACAACAACTCTGGCCGGTCATGTTTGGATCAGTGGCGCGGAAGCTCGTGTTTAGCGTTTTCTTTATCGCTTCACCGCACAGTTAGTTATTCTGGTATTGCTGTTATTAAATTGGCTCCAGTGGAGGCCTGGTCGACGACCGGGCCGCGGAGACGCTAAGCCCCGGAAGCACCTCAAGGTAACCAGTGCTTGGTCCTGGCCTGTTGTTACAAGTTAATGGAATTTAATCAACTCAAATATAAATTCCCTGACAGGTTATAAGAGACATTGGTTAATGCTCGCTCTTGAAATATATATTGAGACGATTTTTTCTTCAGATTAATCATTAATTTGACCAAGTATGGACCAACTGGTGAATGTTACTACTATAGCTTATCTTGAGGTTATCTTGAGATGATTTCGGGGCTTTAGTGTCCCCGCGGCCCGGTCCTCGACCAGGCCTCCACCCCCAGGAAGCAGCCCGTGACAGCTGACTAACACCCAGGTACCTATTTTACTGCTAGGTAACAGGGGCATAGGGTGAAAGAAACTCTGCCCATGGTTTCTCGCCGGCGCCTGGGATCGAACCCAGGACCACAGGATCACAAATCCAGTGTGCTGTCCGCTCGGCAGACCGGCTAGCTTACTTCAATATGATAATTCCAGCGAGCCTTGTCATACTTGGGAGGCAATGTTGCTGCTGGTATTGTACTCGTCTCCAAGCAGTTGCACAAACGGGACAGTGAATACATTTTTTTTGGAGATATATGGAACAACCGTGGATATCTTCAAGAGGAAACTAGATTTATTCCTCCAAGGAGTGCCGGACCAACCGGGCTGTGGTGGGTATGTGGGCCTGCGGGCCGCTCCAAGCAACAGCCTAGTGGACCAAACTCTCACAAGTCAAGCCTGGCCTAGGGCCGGGCTTGGGGAGTAGAAGAACTCCCAGAACCCCATCAACCAGGTATATACAAGAGTTGTTACATTCTTGTACAGCCACTAGTACGCGTAGCGTTTCGGGCAGGTCCCTGGAATACGATCCCCGCCGCGAAGAATCGTTGTTACAACCAAGTACACATTTTACTGTTGAGTTAAACAGAGGCTACAGTTAAGGATTTGCGCCCAGTAAACCCTCCCCGGCCAGGATACGAACCCATGACACATGACATGGGTCCACATGCGGTAGTAAGCATGGGGCGGGGGGGGGGGGAATGCAAACTTGAACTCACTAATAAGAACATTTGCACAACCTGTTTAGCCATGTATCTTGAGGTTATTCTGAGAGGATTTCGGGGCTTAGCGTCCCCACGGCCCGGTCTTCGACCAGGGCCTCCGTTTTTGTTACACACCCCTCAGGAAGCAGCCCGTGACAGCTGTCTAACTCCCAGGTACCTATTTACTGCTAGGTGAACAGTGGCATCAGGGTGAAAGAAACTCTGGCCATTTGTTTCTGCCTCCACCGGGGATCGAATCTGGAACCTCAGGACTACGACGAATCTGAAGCGCTGTCCACTCAGCTGTCAGGCCTCCTAACACAAGGACCTGGTTGATACCTGGTTACATGATACATGATGCCTGACATCATGTATCTTCCCCCTGTGTCTCCCATCTCCAGCTAATCATCAGCCGTCTATGCAACTTTCTTCTCAGCTCCGATTAAATTCTTTTCTGTGCCTAAGGGCTTATACTTTTTTTAGAGTCGACAATTTTTGCCTTTGCATTTTCCTTTATAAAAGGAAACACACCATGAATCATTTTGCCCGAAAATGTTATCTGCCCGAAACGCTTTGCGTAATAGTGGCTTTAGGCATTGTATGTACTAGCTCTATCTATAAATTCATCAAAATCTGTATCAGCCCCTTGTATGTATGTACTTTACCTAAATAAACATTTGAATTTTGAATTTTGTCTTCAGTGTTAAGCCATGATAAATATTTGTAAGGTGTGTTGGCTGCTGGAGCCAGCAGGTGTGTTGGCTGCTGGAGCCAGCAGGTGTGTTGGCTGCTGGAGCCAGCAGGTGTGTTGGCTGCTGGAGCCAGCAGGTGTGTTGGCTGCTGGAGCCAGCAGGTGTGTTGGCTGCTGGAGCCAGCAGGTGTGTTGGCTGCTGGAGCCAGCAGGTGTGTTGGCTGCTGGAGCCAGCAGGTGTGTTGGCTGCTGGAGCCAGCAGGTGTTGGCTGCTGGAGCCAGCAGGTGTGTTGGCTGCTGGAGCCAGCAGGTGTGTTGGCTGCTGGAGCCAGCAGCAGGACACACTGCTGCTTGGCTCCTTCGCCGCATCGCGTCTCTGCCAGCTATCAGCAAAGTAATAATTCAAGAAGCAATAAATAGCTATGTCAATATATAATCAAACCATAAAANGGTACGTCTGTTGAGATGGTACGTCTGTTGAGATGGTACGTCTGTTGAGATGGTACGTCTGTTGAGATGGTACGTCTGTTGAGATGGTACGTCTAGTGAGATGGTACGTCTGATGAGATGGTACGTCTGTTGAGATGGTACGTCTGTTGAGATGGTACGTCTAGTGAGATGGTACGTCTGTTGAGAGAGATGGTACGTCTGTTGAGATGGTACGTCTGATGAGATGGTACGTCTGATGAGATGGTACGTCTGTTGAGATGGTACGTCTGTTGAGATGGTACGTCTAGTGAGATGGTACGTCTGTTGAGATGGTACGTCTGGTGAGATGGTACGTCTGTTGAGATGGTACGTCTAGTGATGGTACGTCTAGTGAGATGGTACGTCTGGTGAGATGGTACGTCTGTTGAGACGGTACGTCTGGTGAGATGGTACGTCTAGTGAGATGGTACGTCTGTTGAGATGGTACGTCTAGTGAGATGGTACGTCTGTTGAGATGGTACGTCTAGTGAGATGGTACGTCTGGTGAGATGGTACGTCTAGTGAGATGGTACGTCTAGTGAGATGGTACGTCTGGTGAGATGGTACGTCTGTTGAGACGGTACGTCTGGTGAGATGGTACGTCTAGTGAGATGGTACGTCTAGTGAGATGGTACGTCTAGTGAGATGGTACGTCTAGTGAGATGGTACGTCTGATGAGATGGTACGTCTAGTGAGATGGTACGTCTAGTGAGATGGTACGTCTAGTGAGATGGTACGTCTAGTGAGATGGTACGTCTGATGAGATGGTACGTCTAGTGAGATGGTACGTCTAGTGAGATGGTACGTCTAGTGAGATGGTACGTCTGATGAGATGGTACGTCTAGTGAGATGGTACGTCTGGTGAGATGTACGTCTAGTGAGATGGTACGTCTAGTGAGATGGTACGTCTGGTGAGATGGTACGTCTAGTGAGATGGTACGTCTAGTGAGATGGTACGTCTGTTGAGATGGTACGTCTGATGAGATGGTACGTCTGTTGAGATGGTACGTCTGTTGAGATGGTACGTCTAGTGAGATGGTACGTCTGATGAGATGGTACGTCTAGTGAGATGGTACGTCTGTTGAGATGGTACGTCTGTTGAGATGGTACGTCTAGTGAGATGGTACGTCTAGTGAGATGGTACGTCTAGTGAGATGGTACGTCTAGTGAGATGGTACGTCTGTTGAGATGGTACGTCTGTTGAGATGGTACGTCTAGTGAGATGGTACGTCTAGTGAGATGGTACGTCTAGTGAGATGGTACGTCTGTTGAGATGGTACGTCTGTTGAGATGGTACGTCTAGTGAGATGGTACGTCTAGTGAGATGGTACGTCTGTGAGATGGTACGTCTAGTGAGATGGTACGTCTAGTGAGATGGTACGTCTGATGAGATGGTACGTCTAGTGAGATGGTACGTCTGATGAGATGGTACGTCTAGTGAGATGGTACGTCTGATGAGATGGTACGTCTAGTGAGATGGTACGTCTGATGAGATGGTACGTCTGTTGAGATGGTACGTCTGATGAGATGGTACGTCTGGTGAGATGGTACGTCTGATGAGATGGTACGTCTAGTGAGATGGTACGTCTGATGAGATGGTACGTCTGATGAGACGGTACGTCTGATGAGATGGTACGTCTGATGAGACGGTACGTCTGATGAGACGGTACGTCTGATGAGACGGTACGTCTAGTGAGATGGTACGTCTGATGAGATGGTACGTCTGATGAGACGGTACGTCTGATGAGACGGTACGTCTGATGAGACGGTACGTCTGATGAGACGGTACGTCTGATGAGACGGTACGTCTAGTGAGATGGTACGTCTGGTGAGACGGTACGTCTGGTGAGAGAGGGTACCCCCCCCCTGCCCCCCCGTCCCTATGTTTGGCAACATTCTATCAGCTGACCGACGCTTCCTGGTTGCCATGGCAACCGATCTCTAACAGTCCATTTTCGCCAGTCCGGTTTGGGAGGCCAGACTCATCTATGCTCAAAATTTCTTGATGGCCTGCCAATTAGTTCCCAGGCTGGCAAAAATGACATGCTGTGCCTATCATCGCAATTTCGTGTTCATCATTTTCGTCCCGTTAGTCTTAAATGATTGGTACTATAAAATTTGGCGATTAGTTAATTAGGTTTTGGGAGTCTTTAAAAATAATGGAGGGCGGCTGGCGCGTGACTCAGGCGGCGCCGCTGTCGCACGCCGCTATACTCACTTCATTTTTTTTGTATTTCACAGTGTCTGGCCTCAGGCTGGGACCCCCCCCCCCCACCGGGCTGGGGTGAGGAGGGGGGAGTGTGGGGGCTTGCTTGGGCTTCAAGGTTTCGGCAAGGTTCTATTAGAATTTTAGAATTGAAAGAATTTCACGGGTATTTTTTAAGGTCTTGTGGGTGAGCATAAAGAAATACATAGACATATCATACATACCTAGATGAATGGACCATCCCAGACCCAATTTACACTAAATAAATAATTTAAAAAATAAATAAATACAAATAAGCAATAACAAAAACCTTTTTTTTGTGCTACCAGAAGAGTAAGTACACTGATGTTGCTAAGATCATCAGCAGACGTCTCCAACAGCTCTAGTGTTTCCACACACCAGCTAGGACACAAACACTAGCCACCCAGCCAAAGCACTAACAACCCAACATACCACAAACCCAAACAACGACACACACATACGCCAGCCCATGGTGGACAGGCCACCGAATTTTCAAACCTCCTCTCTCTCTCTCTCTCTCTCTCTCTCTCTCTCTCTCGCTCTACACCCACATTCTCTTCCAGAATTTCACCTCCTCCCCCATCCTTTCCAAACCCTTTGGAGATCAAAGCGAAACCACACACGTGAAGATGAGGGACGACGACGTTTCGGTCCGTCGTGGACCCTTATCAAGTCGAATGTATTTGAGGACGGACCGAAACGTCGTCGTCCCATCATCTTCAGGTGTGAGGTTTATAGTCATCACACATCAATCATCTTTTTATATCACAAGTGATTCAACAAGAGGCTCACAACAGTCACTATACAAGGCACTTTACGTCTATGGCGAGCCACACAGTTACTAGTCTTGCTCCACACCCACCCAACTGGGCGGCAGCTTTACAGTCATGTGCTCCACACCCACCCAACTGGGCGGCAGCTTTACAGTCATGTGCTCCACACCCACCCAACTGGGCGGCAGCTTTACAGTCATGTGCTCCACACCCACCCAACTGGGCGGCAGCTTTACAGTCATGTGCTCCACACCCACCCAACTGGGCGGCAGCTTTACAGTCATGTGCAGGCTGCACCTACAGTAAGCAAATGTTGGATACTTAGCCAAGGTTCCTGGCAGTACATCATTATGAATGAAGTACTTACACATTTTTTGGACACCATTGATAGTATTATCTCCGAATTCCTCGATTTTTTTTTTACATTTCATTATATAATGACGCAAAGTATACGAATAGACTTACGGGCTATTCATGCCCGTGCCATCTCTTGGGTGTCTTAATCTTCATCAATCAATCAATCAATCAATCGAACTGACACATTCAGTGTGTTCTTGGCAACGAGTGAGGCTCCATCACAGGCCTCCACGACCATTTAAGCATGTTGACCAGACCACACACTAGAGGGTGAAGGGACGACGACGTTTCGATCCGTCCTGGACCATTCTCACAATCGACTTGAGAATGGTCCAGGACGGACCGAAACGTCGTCGTCCCTTCACCTTCTAGTGTGTGGTCTGGTCAACATACTTTAGCCACGTTATTGTGACTCATCGCCACCATTTAAGCACTCTGAACAGGCGATTACTCGTAATAATTGATTGTTACGATTGTAATCAATCGCAATAATTGATTACTCGTAATAATCGATTAAGCGTAATCGATTGAATATTAAGCAATAATGAGCCATGTCGTAATTTAAGAGTCAACCTTGCCTTGATTTCGGGGAATCAATGTCCCCGCGGCCCGGTCTCTGACCTGGTGGCCTCCTGGTTGATCTGGTCAAGGGGGGAATATGATAAAAAAATTTGTTTTTATTTTGTTCTTGTGGCCGTGCAAGAGCCGGCCACCTTGTCTGAGGCAACATTATAGCCCAATCGCTACTCCCATTACCGTCTCCCGTTAATATTATCTGGTGTTTACGAGTGACGCATCACGAGCGGCGCATGACGCTGCTTCTCCTGGTCACTGCGTATCTCACACTGCATCACTATCGTTGCGTCATTGCTTATCCTGCGCTGCTTCACTATTGTTGCTTCACTATTGTTGCGTCACTATCGTATCTTGGGGCTACCTTTCGGAGATCAACGTCCCCGCGGAATGTATCTATACACACAAGCAAGGGGGGGGGGGGAGAAGGGATGTATATACATCCCCCCCCCCACACACACACAGTATGGAGGCTGACTCCATACACAGCTTCAAGTGTAGATATGATAGAGCCCAGTAGGCTCAGGAACCTGTACACCAGTTGATTGACAGTTGAGAGGCGGGACCAAAGAGCCAGAGCTCAACCCCCTCGCAAGCACAACTAGGTGAGTACACACACAGGCAACATATAAGGGTGGGGGGGGGGGGAAGAAATGAGGTGGAAGCCTACTCCGGGAGACTCGTCCTGCCTTAATAACTGAGGCTTAGGTTAGATTCACTGATGTGGGGGAGGGGGAGGGGGGGGGGAGGGTCGTTGGTGATAGTTGGCGTGGTGGTGATTTGGGTGGGTGTACTTACCTAAGTTAAGCTTGCAGGGGGGTTGAGCTTCGGCTCTTTGGTCCCGCCTCTCAACTCTCAATCAAGTGGTGTACAGGCTCTTGACATGATGATGTTGTTGGTAGGTGCTGATGTGCGAGTTTGGTGGTGGTGGTGTAGGAGGTTGATGGTGATGGTTGTGGTAGTTAACGGTGGTGGTGGTAAGGAGTTTGAGTGTGGTAGTGATGGTAACTTTGATGGTAGTGATGATCATAGTTGCTGTAGTGGTCATGTCTGTAATGACGGTGGTAGCCATCATTACATACAGGTAGCAGTAGGCGCTAGTGGTGATGGTGGTGTTGGTAGTAATAGTGGTAGCAGTAGGGCCCCCTAGTACTGGTGGTGTTGGTGTAAGTGGAGGAGACAGGTCATATCAAGGTGAAGTTCTTGCTCAGACAAGAAGTTCGAGCAGGATGTTGGACGGGCTCATCCCTGGCCTCGTGGAACGTAAGAGTTAAACTCGTATTTGTGTCTAGACATCAACATAGACGTAGCAAGGGAACATGTCTAATGAACCTATTAGAGTTCTGGGACAAGATGACGGCGATAAAACGCGAGAGAAATCGCTGGACACTTTGTTCTCCTCGATTAGAAAAAGTTAAATATTTTATACAGAAGATTCCTTGACCTTATACAGAAGATTCCTTGACCTTATACAGAAGATTCCTTGACCTTATACAGAAGATTCCTTGACCTTATACAGAAGATTCCTTGACCACGTTGATGACATAGCTCGTTTACCGGGAAGACTGTGGCAATGGGTGACGTACCTTACGGATAGGAAACAGAGGGTCACGAGACGAGCCACCAGAGTGGCGAACTGACAGAGGAAGAAATATGACCATTCATATCTGTGTTCAGGTCATGAAAAGCTTATGAAAGAATCAGCACAGATGAGGACTGCAGGGTTGTGGTGGGTATGTGGGCCTGCGGGCCGCTCCAAGCAACAGCCTGGTGGACCAAACTCTCACAAGTCAAGCCTGGCCTCGGGCCGGGCTTGGGGAGTAGAACAACTCCCAGAACCCCATCAACCAGGTATCAACCAGGTATCAACCAGGCAGGAAGCTGTTAGTTCTCACTGACGCAAATGAGATATGGTTGGAAACACGGAGACGGGACTGTACCCTGTCTAATATGAAATTAAGAGAATAGGACCCGGACCGACAAGACTACATGAGAAATGGAGGATATAAGAGACTATTTCTTCGACTCAGAGCAAGATGAAGATCTAGGGGGGGGGGGGGTAACCTAACCTCTAACCTTTCGTGAGAGTCCACACTAACACAATATCGTAAACAGTTTGCATCAAGCTGCCAGATTTGCAGGTATCCTTCACACCACTGTATACAACTTGCAGAAGACCCGTCCCCGAGTATACAGCTCTCACTGTGTTAGATAATGTTACAGACCATTGAAACATTATCTCACACAGTACACAGTTACAAACCCATTAAGTTTTCAACTTAGATTCAACAGAGCAGAAGAAGTTGTTAAACACATGGGGGCAAAATCTTACTGAAGCGACCATACGAGTCATAAATACTCATACTCCGCCCAAGCAAAACAGAAATAAGCAACACTTAGTGGGCCAGCCAGAGGCTTAGGGCCCGCGTAGAAATTTCCCTGAAAAAACCCTGATCTGGAGCTCACACTTAACAGTCAATAACAGGACCAAATGTCCCGATATGTTATACGTCACTTACCTGGATTGTACCTGGATAGTGTTCTGAGAGTTCGTCGACCAAGGTGACCAAACTACATCGCAAGTCTGAGGAAACTCAACCCAAACCGCTGGAATAAATAGGAACTGAGGCGATATGATAATATACAAAATATTAAGCAACAAAGTAGACGAAGAGGTCATGTTCAAGATGAAATGCCGTAGTTCTGTGGTCGTGGTTGGAATCTTAAGAGGCCACAGTCTGTCGGTCAAAGGTCATGAATAACCTCTTCAGCAAAATTATTGCAAACAAATTGCATAGACGAAATGATTGAGGCAAAGCAGATAAAGACATATGAGGGTTGGGAGTCATTGCAATACTGTACTTGATCGATGGTCAGAAGGTGGAGCTTAGGAGTCAGAGCCCAACTCTGCAAGCGCAGGAGAAGGGAGAAGCATCTGGGAGTCGACGTAAATCTAACATAAGAGGAACACATTGGCAGACGGAGAAGAAAGATTATGATAAATATTGTCCAAAATATTGATAAATATTGAATATGAGCACCATCTTCACGGTCGGCCGAGCGGACAGCACGCTGGACTTGTGATCCTGTGGTTCTGGGTTCGATCCCAGGCGCCGGCGAGAAACAAATGGGCAGAGTTTCTTTCACCCTATGTCCCTGTTACCTAGCAGTAAAATAGGTACCTAGGTGTTAGTCAGCTGTCGACCAGCTGCCTCCTGGGGGTGGAGGCCTGGTCGAGGACCGGGCCGCGGGGACACTAAAAAGCCCCGAAATCATCTCAAGATAACCTCAAGAAGATAGGAAGGCCTATCCCTGGAAACACAAACCGAAACTGTCTCTATTTTCCGCTTGTTACAACTTGTAATAAAGTTGTTACATCTTGGCTGAACGTGTTTATGACGTATTAGAACGTTGTTACAACTTGCTATATTGGTTGTTATAACTGGTTAGGAGGTGTTAAATCTTGTTCGAACGTTGTACCAACGTCGTAGTTTCGGTGTGTGTTTGGCGGGTACTTGGATTACTCCGATTAGGTCAAATTGTATATGCATTTTGTCGATTAAGATGGGAAAATAAAAATATCAGCAGCATTTACCAAATTGGCGTAATTTAGGATAGTCTTGAGGAACTTATACAGGCGTCTTGTGAGCGCTATATGTTACCTATGCCAGAGTCGTCTTTGAGTACGCTGCCCGGCGTCGAACCCTTCTTCATGACACAAACGAAAGTTCTTCACAAACTTGAACAAGTCGAGCCATACAACAGTGCTAGTCTGAGCCGTGTACAAATACTGAGGGACCTGGACGCCGCCACACTAAAGGAAGGAAGGAACAGGACAAACGAGGCTCACAATTCTAAGGAACATTGACCAGGCAGAAGTAAAACAAATATTCAAAGAAAGAAACAATAGAACGAAGCAAACACAACAACACACACACACACACACACACACACACACACACACACCACACACACACACACACACACACACACACACACACTCAGAGGAATTGATAGGGTAGATAAAGACAGATTATTTAACACCAGGAGCACACGCACTAGGGGGACACAGGTGGAAATTGAGTGCTTAAATGAGCCATAGAGACGTTAGAAATAATGATAGAGCCCAGTAGCTCAGGAACCTGTACATTAGTTGATTGACAGTTGAGAGGCGGGACCAAAGAGTCAGAACTCAACCCCCGCAAGCACCACTAGGTAAGTACAAGATTATTGCCGTGTTTACATTCTGTAAAGAGGGGGGGGGCAGTCCGGCAGAAATAGAAAAGGGAGTAACAGTAAATGAAGCTTATTGAAATTAAATATATAAACATTCCAAATATAACTCGTCCAATCTTCACAATACAAGATGCAGCACCCCGGGTGAAGCTGCAGTCCTCAGCAGCAGCAGCAGCAGCAAACCAACCCCTTCCAATACCCCAGTATAGTGACGTACACCACTCAAGACTTAACTCCGGTCTGGGCGTATTCCAGAGCTGTCCAAACTCTCCCCCCTATGAGTTGTCTTGTTTGTGGTGTAGATTCCCTTCACCTTCCCTCCTCTCATCTCTCCCTCTCTACTACCTACCGTCCACCTGCCCTCCACCTATCATCCACCTGCCGCCCAGCTGGGCCTGGCCCCGGCTGCCCCTGCAACGCTGTCATTGTGTGGAGACGGTAAAACACACACCAGCTGAGAGCTGCCGTCGACGCAGTAGGGCAAACACTCAAGGATTACTTCATTGTACAGCA
>WNGS01061674.1:11571365-11589848 GCA_020271785.1 Procambarus virginalis | reverse complement strand
CTCCCAACGTCAAGAAATCGGTCAAATTAAAGTGTCCTCTCCTAACCTACCAGAGGACCCAAAACAGAAAACGGGGCAGTACGTCACTTTCACCAGTCGCTTCCTATTTACAAGTACTACAATTTTTGACCTAATGTAACGCATGTACGATCGAAATGCATTCTTTCGTTCGAAAAAATGTTCGTTGTAAACTGGACAGGTTGGTGTAGACTTGACCACACACACTCTGGCTGACGTCTGAGTGATTACCTTACCTTGAGGTTACCTTGAGGTGCTTCCGGGGCTTAGCGTCCCCGCGGCCCGGTCGTCGACCAGGCCTCCTGGTTGCTGGACTGATCAACCAGGCTGTTTGACGCGGCTGCTCGCAGCCTGACGTATGAGTCACAGCCTGGTTGATCAGGTATCCTTTGGAGGTGCTTATCCAGTTCTCTCTTGAACACTGTGAGGGGTTTGCCAGTTATGTCCATTATGTGTAGTGGAAGCGCGTTGAACAGTCTCGGGCCTCTGATGTTGATAGAGTTCTCTCTCAGAGTACCAGTTGCACCTCTGCTTTTCAACGGGGGTATTCTGCACATCCTACCATGCCTTCTGGTCTCGTGTGATGGCCAGCAACATCGTGTTTGTTGCCTAGACAAAACAAATCTTAAAAATTGTGTGTTTGTGATGAAGAGAAAGGAATTGAAGCTAGAGAGGCGGGAGAGCCGCAGGGACGAGCGGAAGCACTCTACTCTAACACCGGTAAGCAAAGTGGATTGAGAGAAACACCAGGTGCTCACTCTTATCTGTTTATTAACACGCTGATAAACAAAAGGGTCAGGAGGCATGGCACAGGCCGCCCGACAGATGGTAATTATATTACTGTCCCGCCGTCACTGTCTCGCCGTCAAGGGAACAACACGCGCATGTCGTAGGGAAACATCACACACACACACACACACACACACACACACACACACACACACACACACACACACACACACACACACACACACACACACACACACACACACACACACACACACACACACACACACACACACACACACACACACACACACGCACACACACACACACACACACACACACACACACACACACACACACACACACACACACACACACTCACACACACGTACACTCATCTTACTCAGGTAAGATGAATACACTCATCACGTCAGAGTGAGGCATGTAGCAGCTCTTATGAGAGACATGAAAATAAGAGACATCAGTATCATTAAGAGTCAGACATTAGTGGCAATAGTATGCCACGCTAGTCTGACTCAAGACCAGCGTCGGTACTGGGAAGTGTGTGTGTGTGTGTGTGTGTGTGTGTGTGTGTGTGTGTGTGTGTGTGTGTGTGTGTGTGTGTGTGTGTGTGTGTGTGTGTGTGTGTGTGTGTGTGCGCACGCGCGTGCGTGTGTTTATTTACTATTTTTATCTGCAGAATCAAGCTATTAGCTCTTGGACCCCTTGACTCCCTCTTACCCCAAACACAGCCAGTGAGGCCCTTGAGAAATCACAAGACGCTAGACAGTGTAAAGGTAATTATTACAGTGCTCTTACTCCAGATCTTCCGGTTACACGGAGGACGGACATAACCACGCGGGGTCGTAACATAACTTTGACTTATGTGAATGAAGTTGCGTGAAGCAGGCACACGCAGTCCACATCACCTGCCTGGTGCAGACCTCCCACCTCCCGCCCACATATATATATATAT
Source organism: Procambarus virginalis (assembly GCA_020271785.1). Lineage (NCBI taxonomy): Eukaryota > Metazoa > Arthropoda > Malacostraca > Decapoda > Cambaridae > Procambarus > Procambarus virginalis. Next base: position 11,588,128 of record WNGS01061674.1, on the reverse strand, counting down.
ATATATATATATATATATATATATATATATATATATATATATATATATATAATATATATATATATATATATATATATATATATATATATATATATATATATATAATTAATACACCTAATACACGCTGACTGAGGCTTAGTGTATAACATGTGCTATACTAGGCCTTGGAATATTAAAGTTTGGATTTTTAGCTTTATTTTTTTCCAGACTCTTTCAAGTGAATAGTAGCAAGTTTTACTGCTACTATCTAGATGTCCATTACGTCAATATATGTACGATGGTCCACGTGGTTGTTAATGCTACTATCTTAACGTGGATGGGTTGGAAATGTTGGCCGGACAATTCAATCAGGTATACGATACTTCACGTTTGAATTCTGGGAAGAAATGAAGATGGAGCAGACGCATTAGAGAGGAGGCAGACACACACACACACACACACACACACACACACACACACACACACACACACACACACACACACACACACACACACACACACACACACACACACGCAGCATATATCGACTGGCCGTTGCGGATATTCCGACAAAGTTAAGAGTAATGTTAGCTCCAATCATGGGTGAGCCTCTAGGGAGCCCCTCGCCACTGCGCCAGAGTCCCCGGGTACACACGCGCCCACACCAACACGCGCACGCACACGCACGCACACCTGCAACCCTGAAACTTTAAACATGTGTTCAGTAGTTGCCAGGTATATACGAGGTGTGACCCAACGACCAGCTTGGGGGGTGTTCACTATGAGGAAATCCGGTTCTTTTTTGTATTCTTTTTCCTGGGTGGTATGTGTTATATTGTGGCCTTCATGTATTGATGTGTTCTGTTCACCATCAAATATGTGCTGTGTTCACCAACAGATATGTGCTGTGTTCACCAACAGATATGTGCTGTGTTCACCAACAGATATGTGCTGTGTGCACCAGCAAATATGTGCTGTGTTCACCTACAGATATGTGCTGTGTTCACCAACAGATATGTGCTGTGTTCACCAGCAAATATGTACTGTGCTCACCATCATTTAAGCGATATTGCACTTTTTTGCTTATTTTCTCGCGCTGAACACTTAAGGATATTGAAAGTTGCGTAGATAACATCTCTGTACCGGGCGGCTGTGGCCCTGTAGATTACCCATCACGCAGATTTCATCAAACCTCAGAAATATTTATATAAATATAGGACCTGCCTCGTATGGGCCAATAGGCCTCCTGCCGTTATCTTCAGTCTTATGTTCTTAATTGCTGTGTTACACTCCCTCTTATATTAATGTTGTAAGCTTTTTCGTATGCAGGCGATGAGTCACAATAACGTGGCTAAAGTATGTTGACCAGGCCACACACTAGAAGGTGAAGGGACGACGACGTTTCGGTCCGTCCTGGACCATTCTCAAGTCGATTGTGAGACTTGAGTAGACAATCGACTTGAGAATGCTCCAGGACGGACCGAAACGTCGTCGTCCCTTCACCTTCTAGTGTGTGTGGTCTGGTCAACATTGTAAGCTTTTATTGCTATTCCGGGGCACGTCATGGGTCAACGCCCCCTGCTTCTTATTGCACCAAACTACATTGTCCTATACTTCACAATCAGCCTAAGTCGCGCTTTCCAAAATGTCTCTTTGCGTCGCCTGTAATGCGACAGAACCCTTAGTGAGTCCAATCTCCGTCAGTCTCCCCTGAGGTTTTCTCTCGTATTGATACCTGGTTGATACCTGGTTGATGGGGTTCTGGGAGTTCTTCTACTCCCCAAGCCCGGCCCGAGGCCAGGCTCGACTTGTGAGAGCTTGGTCCACCAGGCTGTTGCTTGGAGCGGCCCGCAGGCCCATTGGCTTACTGCCTGATGTTTTGGTCCTTGACCGTGTCCTGGGGGGCCATCGAGGGTGGTAAATAGCCTCCCCCCCCCCGGCTCGGTGCCCTCCCATGGCAATTACTTACTTCCTTAATTGTGATGATGAGAGAGAGAGGAGGGGAGAGGGTGAAGGGTTGCGGGGTGAGTATTATCACCTCGTGTGTGAAGGGGGAAAGAAGTAAGGGATAGTGAAGATGTGCGAGGGCGCACGGCGAGGTTGGAATAGGTGTGGGAAGGGGGGACGAGTGGTTCTAAAAGTATACATATGGGAAAGTAGAGAGAGAGAGAGAGAGAGGAAGGGGAGAGATGCTGGGAGAGTATATATATATATAAGCGGTTACTAGAGTAATGTTGAGATGTGTCTTGGTCTTGGCTGCGTGAGGCAAGGGAGGAAACACACTGCCAGCAATACCAATATCCAGGGGACCAGATTCACGAAGCAGTTACGCAAGCACTTAGGAACCTGGGACCAGATTCACGAAGCAGTTACGCAACCACAGATTGACGAAGCAGTTACGCAACACTTAGGAACCTGGCCAGATTCACGAAGCAGTTACGCAAGCACTTAGGAACCTGGGGCCAGATTCACGAAGCAGTTACGCAAGCACTTAGGAACCTGGGGCCAGATTCACGAAGCAGTTACGCAAGCACTTAGGAACCTGGGGCCAGATTCACGAAGCAGTTACGCAAGCACTTAGGAACCTGGGGCCAGATTCACGAAGCAGTTACGCAAGCACTTAGGAACCTGGGGCCAGATTCACGAAGCAGTTACGCAAGCACTTAGGAACCTGGGGCCAGATTCACGAAGCAGTTACGCAAGCACTTAGGAACCTGGGGCCAGATTGACGAAGCAGTTACGCAAGCACTTAGGAACCAGGGGACCAGATTCACGAAGCAGTTACGCAAGCACTTAGGAACCTGGGGCCAGATTCACGAAGCAGTTACGCAAGCACTTAGGAACCTGGGGCCAGATTCACGAAGCAGTTACGCAAGCACTTAGGAACCTGGGGCCAGATTCACGAAGCAGTTACGCAAGCACTTAGGAACCTGGGGCCAGATTCACGAAGCAGTTACGCAAGCAATTAGGAACCTGGGGCCAGATTCACGAAGCAGTTACGCAAGCACTTAGGAACCTGGGGCCAGATTCATGAAGCAGTTACGCAAGCACTTAGGAACCTGGGGCCAGATTCACGAAGCAGTTACGCAAGCACTTAAGACCCTGGGGCCAGATTCATGAAGCACTTACGCAAGCACTTAGGAACCTGGGGCCAGATTCGCGAAGCACTTACGCAAGCACTTAGGAACCTGGGGCCAGATTCACAAAGCAGTTACGCAAGCACTTACGAGCCTGTACATATTTTCTCAATCTTTGGCTGCTTTGTTTACAAATATTAAACAGTTAATGAGCTCCGAAGCACCAGGAGGCTGTTTATAACAATAACAACAGTTTATTGGCAAGTTTTCATGCTTGTAAACTGTTTAATAAACGTAACCAAAGCCGTCAAAGACTGAGGAAAGATGTACACGTTCGTAATTACTTGCGTAACTGCTTCGTGAATCTGGTCCCAGGTTCCTAAGTGCTTGCGGAACTGCTTCATGAATCTGGTCCCAGGTTCCTAAGTGCTTGCGGAACTGCTTCATGAATCTGGTCCCAGGTTCCTAAGTGCTTGCGGAACTGCTTCATGAATCTGGTCCCAGGTTCCTAAGTGCTTGCGGAACTGCTTCGTGAATCTGGCCCCAGGTTCCTAAGTGCTTGCGTAACTGCTTCGTGAATCCATCCCCAGGTTCCTAAGTGCTTGCGTAACTGCTTCGTGAATCCATCCCCAGGTTCCTAAGTGCTTGCGTAACTGCTTCGTGAATCTGGCCCCAGGTTCCTAAGTGCTTGCGGAACTGCTTCATGAATCTGGCCCCAGGTTCCTAAGTGCTTGCGTAACTGCTTCGTGAATCTGGCCCCTGGTTCCTAAGTGCTTGCGTAACTGCTTCGTGAATCCGGCTCTAGGAGTTGACAAGTATAGTGCATCGTTGCATCGCGACGTATTATACTTGGAGGGCATTGTGATATATAGTAGGATATATCGCTCGTACACTCATCTGTTCAGTGTTACTGTAATGTTTTACAGTGTATTATAGCTGAGCAATGAAAGACGGTGTCCAGAGTGAAGGTTATCTTGAGAGGATTTCGGGGCTTTAGTGTCCCCGCGGCCCGGTCCTCGACCAGGCCTCCACCCCCAGGAAGCATCCCGTGACAGATGACTAACACCCAGGTACCTATTTTACTGCTAGATAACAGGGGCATAGGGTGAAAGAAACTCTGCCCATTGTTTCTCGCCGGCGCCTGGGATCGAACCCAGGACCACAGGATCACAAGTCCAGCGTGCTGTCCACTCGGCCGACCGGCGCCCTAGTGAAGTATACTGCAAAGAAATGTGTGATGCATTGTAAAGTTAAAACCGCATTTTAGATGTGCATTTTGAGTACTATAAAGGGGTGTAGCCCCCCCGGGGTGCAGCCCCCCACCCCCGGGGAGCAGCGCCCCCCCCCCGGGGGCGCAGCTCCCTCCCTCCCCCCCCCTGGGGTGCAGCGAAGATTCAGGGCTCACCTGGCCACTTAAACTGGTAATCATGTACTGCCATTTTCACCTGTACTCAGTGTAGTGTGGAGGTAGCGGCCCTCTGCCCGCAGGAGTGACGCATCATCTGCCGCAGGTGTGGCAGGGAGGCGGCAGGTGTGGCAGGGAGGCGGTAGGTGTGGCAGGGAGGCGGTAGGTGTGGCAGGGAGGCAGCAGGTGTGGCAGGGAGGCAGCAGGTGTGGCAAGGAGGCAGTAGGTGTGGCAGGGAGGCAGTAGGTGTGGCAGAGGCAATATGTGTGGCAGGGAGGCAGCAGGTGTGGCAGGGAGGCAATAGGTGTGGCATGGAGGCAGCAGGTGTGGAAGGGAGGCAGCAGATGTGGCAGGGAGGCAGTAGGTGTGGCAGAGAGGCAGCAGGTGTGGCAGGGAGGCAGTAGGTGTGGCAGGGAGGCAGTAGGTGTGGCAGAGAGGCAGCAGGTGTGGCAGGGAGGCAGCAGGTGTGGCAGGGAGGCAGCAGGTGTGGCAGGGAGGCAGCAGGGGTAACAGGGAGGCAGCAGGTGTGGCAGAGAGCCAGCAGGTGTGGCAGGGAGGCAGCAGGTGTGGCAGGGAGGCAGCAGGGGTAACAGGGAGGCAGTAGGTGTGGCAGAGAGCCAGCAGGGGTGGCAGGGAGGCAGCAGGTGTGGCAGGGAGGCAGCAGGTGTGGCAGGGAGGCAGCAGGGGTAACAGGGAGGCAGCAGGTGTGGCAGAGAGGCAGCAGGTGTGACAGGGAGGCAGCAGGTGTGGCAGGGAGGCAGCAGGTGTGGAAGATGATGGTTAAGCAGGCATACAGTGGAGGCAGGAGTGGGCTTGAAGGTAGGTGGCGCTGGGAGGTATGCGTGTGTCAGGCGGGCCATTGAGGACTCTCCATTGTTTCAGCATAATGGCACTGGGAGAGAAGCGCATGGAAATGTCAGGTCGGCACAACCACACAATGGCACCGACGCGCTCACGCAAAAACGAGTGTGCCCTGCGTGCGTGCGCGCGTGTGGCCAACCCCACGGCACCAACCCGCAGCGGCCTGTATTTTAATTAAATACAATTTTATAGCTTTGCTGACGTGGCCGCCAGGAGGTTTGACGAGCGTATAGAAATTAATTAGGGTTTAGACCTCTGGTGCCATGCTAGAGGGCCATGGCAGCGCTGGCCTCGGCGGGGCAGGTGCCGGCAGACGGACAGCTTGGCCAGGCAATAAAAGTATTAAAGCAACTACCCCACACGATATCAATTATGCAGTATACGAATAATTGAAGAAGCTATTCGTCGTAATCGGCTTTTGTGTAAATGTGTGTGTCGTGAGTCTCCGGTAATGCCAGATCCATCACCCCCCCCCCTCCCCCGAGAGACTTATTGATGAAACATCATTAGTGGCTAGACCCCCCCCCCCCCCCCTTCCCCTGGGACCGTCCTCCACACCGTCACCACCTGGGTCACTATACCCTACACCGTCACCACCTGGGTCACTATACCCTACACCGTCACCACCTGGGTCACTATACCCTACACCGTCACCACCTGGGTCACTATACCCTACACCGTCACCACCTGGGTCACTATACCCTACACCGTCACCCCTTGGGTCACTATACCCTACACTGTCACCACCAGGGTCACTATACCCTACACCGTCACCACCTGGGTCACTATACCCTACACCGTCACCACCTGGGTCACTATACCCTACACCGTCACCACCTGGGTCACTATACCCTACACCGTCACCACCTGGGTCACTATACCCTACACCGTCACCACCTGGGTCACTATACCCTACACTGTCACCACCTGGGTCACTATACCCTACACTGTCACCACCTGGGTCACTATACCCTACACCGTCACCACCTGGGTCACTATACCCTACACCGTCACCACCTGGGTCACTATACCCTACACCGTCACCACCTGGGTCACTATACCCTACACTGTCACCACCTGGGTCACTATACCCTACACTGTCACCACCTGGGTCACTATACCCTACACTGTCACCACCTGGGTCACTATACCCTACACTGTCACCACCTGGGTCACTATACCCTACACCGTCACCACCTGGGTCACTATACCCTACACTGTCACCACCTGGGTCACTATACCCTACACTGTCACCACCTGGGTCACTATACCCTACACCGTCACCACCTGGGTCACTATACCCTACACTGTCACCCCTTGGGTCACTATACCCTACACTGTCACCACCTGGGTCACTATACCCTACACTGTCACCACCTGGGTCACTATACCCTACACCGTCACCACCTGGGTCACTATACCCTACACCGTCACCACCTGGGTCACTATACCCTACACCGTCACCACCTGGGTCACTATACCCTACACTGTCACCACCTGGGTCACTATACCCTACACCGTCACCACCAGGGTCACTATACCCTACACCGTCACCACCTGGGTCACTATACCCTACACCGTCACCACCTGGGTCACTATACCCTACACTGTCACCACCTGGGTCACTATACCCTACACCGTCACCACCTGAGTCACCATACGCTATATACATACACACATATATATATATATATATATATATATATATATATATATATATATATATATATATATATAGATATAGATATATAATAGAGTTGCATAGAGGTCCCCTCAAGCTTGAACTACTGATCTTTCCTGAGATTCAACCCCACAACAGTTGCCTAACTCCCAGGTACCTAATTACTGCATGGTGAACAGAGGCATTAGATGAATGGAAGCGTGCCCAACCACTTCTGCCCCGCCCTGGAATCGACCACAGTATCCCCCCCCCCGCCCAAGATTTTTGGCGTTAACAATTTTTCATCGCAGGTCTTAATGTGTTAGTTAAGAGCAGTGTTAATTGGAAGAGGCAGGAGAGGAGGTGGGTGTAGTGGGGTGTAACTGCTCATTAGTGAACCTGTGTGCACTGTGAGCACTGTGTGCACTGTGTGCACAATGGGTTCTTGCTGTGCACTCGCGCACTAAATGAGAAGGTCGGGTCACTGTTGGTAATGCCATCAGCTCCTGACATTGTTGGCACTACACCTGGTAGTGTAGCCCCCTCACACACTGTTGGCACTACACCTGGTAGTGTAGCCCCCTCACACACTGTTGGCACTACACCTGGTAGTGTAGCCCCCTCACACACTGTTGGCACTACACCTGGTAGTGTAGCCCCCTCACACTGTCGGCACTACACCTGGTAGTGTAGCCCCCTCACACTGTTGGCACTACACCTGGTAGTGTAGCCCCTCACACTGTTGGCACTACACCTGGTAGTGTAGCCCCCTCACACACTGTTGGCACTACACCTGGTAGTGTAGCCCCTCACACTGTTGGCACTACACCTGGTAGTGTAGCCCCCTCACACACTGTTGGCACTACACCTGGTAGTGTAGCCCCCTCACACACTGTTGGCACTACACCTGGTAGTGTAGCCCCCTCACACACTGTTGGCACTACACCTGGTAGTGTAGCCCCCTCACACACTGTTGGCACTACACCTGGTAGTGTAGCCCCCTCACACACTGTTGGCACTACACCTGGTAGTGTAGCCCCCTCACACACTGTTGGCACTACACCTGGTAGTGTAGCCCCCTCACGCACTGTTGGCACTACACCTGGTAGTGTAGCCCCCTCACGCACTGTTGGCACTACACCTGGTAGTGTAGCCCCTCACACACTGTTGCCACTACACTACATGATGCGACGTGTCGGACACGAGACATGTCTTGTGGTGCGTGAGGGAAAAGCAGTGTTGATGGGTCCATCTGATCAATTCCCAGAAAAGCAATATATACGTTGTTGAAAGCATGACCTTTCTTTGCTCAGTACAGAAATAAACTTGCTATTTAGATAGTTCCCGCTGTTTGATACAACTGAACCTTGTTCTCACAGCATGTCAGCCTTGTTATTAATGCATGTCAGTCTTGCGCATGACAAGCTGTACTGCGCTACGGAAAAAAATTAAAATATAAACACGGAAACTACGTACAAAACTCAGGCAAATCATAACACAGAACGAAAAGGCAATGTAAAGGATCTGGGTGTACTCATGTCGGAAGACCTTACCTTTAAAGAACACAATAAAGTAGCCGTCACAACTGCAAGAAAAATGACAGGTTGGATAACAAGAACTTTTCACACTAGAGATGCTATATCGATGATGATGCTTTTCAAGACGCTTGTGCTCTCTAGAGTGGAGTACTGCTGCACAATGACAGCCCCTTTCAAAGCTGGAGAACTTGCTGACCTGGAGAGCGTCCAGAGATCCTTTACTGCTAGAATCCACTCAGTAAAACATCTAAACTATTGAGACCGACTAAAGAGCTTGGATCTGTATTCTCTTGAGCGCAGGCGGGAGAGAATACATAATAATTTACACATGGAAAATAGTAGAGGGGCTGGTCCCAAACCTGCACACAGAAATAACATCACATGAGACCAGAAGACATGGCAGGATGTGCAGAATACCCCCGTTGAAAAGCAGAGGTGCAACAGGTACTCTGAGAGAGAACTCTATCAACATCAGAGGCCCGAGACTGTTCAACACGCTTCCACTACACATAAGGGACATAACTGGCAGACTCCTCACAGTGGTCAAGAGAGAACTGGATAAGCCAGGCTGTGAGCAGCCGCGTCCAACAGCCTGGTTGACCAGTCCAGCAACGAGGCCGCCTGGTCGAGGACCGGGCCGCGGGGACGCTAAGCCCCGAAATCATCTCAAGGTGAACGCATGTCCGCCATGTTCTTACTATGAACCTAATTTGTTAGGCCTAACTAGCATAAACCCAGAATTATACAATACAAATATGAGAAAAGACAGTTTTTTTTATAATACCGAACACCGTCAGTTGGTTGCCAGGCGTACAAGTCAAATGCTGACTTACTAACGTCAGCGATAGTCAATATGTGTACTATTCCCTAGTGCTGGAGGACGGGTTGCAATTAATTAATAACTAGTTATAATTAGTTATAAAGTACAGTGAACGGATTTCGCCCGTTTATTTATAGGAGAGTTTAGCCAAGGATGTAGCCGTATGTCTTGTCTCTCCTGCCAGCCCGGCCTCCTAAGGTTCCCCAACGTCAAGAATCTGTCCTACTAAAGTGTCCTCTCCTAACCTACCAGAGGACCCAAAACAGAAAACGGGACGTTACGTCACTTTCGCCAACCGCACCCATTTTCTGGTACGACAATTTTTGGCCTTGTTTACCTCATAGGAGCGAAAAAACGACGTTCTTTATGGGAGGAGAGGATAAGCCTGCGTCCAGTCTCCCCACGTATTGAAAATAATTGGGTGGTAAGCTGGATGTTGTGTTTGGACAGTCTCCTTGTGAAATGTATCATGTAAATTGGATCCAAAAGCAGCCAATCAGAGCATTAACATGGTACACGCAAATAAGATAACGCAATTAGAAGCCCAATTGCACGCCGGCCTATAATTGATGGCTGGTAATTGAGACCGTATTGGCAAGTGTTTTCCCAGCGCTGCCGCAGATGAGGAGGTAGAATTGTGGTGGAGTTGATGGATTGTTGTCGGCGATTGTGGTAGTCGCGTTTGATGGTGATTACTTCTTGGTGAAGTTGTTTCGTCTAGTTATGCTGAGGAGGAGGAGGATGGTGACGTCGTGTGGTGACTGGAGTACTGGCAGTGAGGAGGATGGTGACGTCGTGTGGTGGCAGGAGTACTGGCAGTGAGGAGGATGGTGACGTCGTGTGGTGGCTGGAGTACTGCCCATTCATCCACTTGTACACCTCTATCATGTCACACATAATTCTTCGCCTTTCTAGATAATGTAAATTAAGTTTTGTCAATCTTTCTTCATATGACAGGTTCTAATTTGCGGGATTAACTTTGTCAACCTATGCTGGACGCGTTCTAGTGAATTTACATCAATAGTATGGCGACCAGACCTGAACTACATCATCTAAATGGGGCCTAACCAGAGCAAGACATAGATGAGGATCAACACCAGGTGTCTTATTACTCACGCTTCGAGAAATAAATCCCAGTATTCTGTTTGCCTTTTTACGAACATTTATGCATTGATTTTTTTTTGGTTTTAAATTCTTACTAATCATAACTCCCAGATACTGCTCAACTTGCAGACGAGAAGTCACAATAACGTGGCTGAAATATGTTGACCAGACCACACACTAGAAAGTGAAGGGACGACGACGTTTCGGTCTGTCCTGGACCATTCTCAAGTCGATTGTGTGAAACGTCGTCGTCCCTTCACTTTCTAGTGTGTGGTTTGGTCAACACTGTTCAAATTGTTTTGAAAGGCTCTTTGTTTAGATTGTTAAATGTTGTTATGTCCTGCCACTATCACTTGCTTGTGTGTTTGTCTGAATGTGCTGGAATTATATCCACTGTCTACTCTCTATTCCTGAGTTGTGTAGTTGCCTTCTATTTACGAGTTCATGGTGTAGAGTTCCTCCTGGTCTCTCACTTCTCTTCATCTTCATTACATTATACTTGATAGGGTTGAACTCTAACAGCCATTTGTCAGCGCACTCCAGGATTTTATCAGGGTCTTACTGCGCCACTCTCACGTCTTGGTTGGTTTGTTATATTTGTCGTTAATAAAATTGTATTGTTCACTAATAGCAACACGTACGAGCTCGCGCTCTCAATTATGGCTTTCATGCAGTGGTCCTGTGACCCAGTCTAGGTCCTGTGACCCAGCCTAGGTCCTGTGACCCAGGCTAGGTCCTGTGACCCAGTCTAGGTCCTGTGACCCAGTCTAGGTCCTGTGACCCAGCCTAGGTCCTGTGACCCAGGCTAGGTCCTGTGACCCAGCCTAGGTCCTGTGACCCAGCCTAGGTCCTGTGACCCAGTCTAGGTCCTGTGACCCAGTCTAGGTCCTGTGACCCAGTCTAGGTCCTGTGACCCAGTCTAGGTCCTGTGACCCAGCCTAGGTCCTGAGACCCAGCCTGGGTCCTGTGACCCAGCCTAGGTCCTGTGACCCAGTCTAGGTCCTGTGACCCAGCCTGGGTCCTGTGACCCAGCCTGGGTCCTGTGACCCAGCCTGGGTCCTGTGACCCAGTCTAGGTCCTGTGACCCAGTCTAGGTCCTGTGACCCAGTCTAGGTCCTGTGACCCAGCCTGGGTCCTGTGACCCAGCCTGGGTCCTGTGACCCAGTCTAGGTCCTGTGACCCAGTCTAGGTCCTGTGACCCAGTCTAGGTCCTGTGACCCAGCCTGGGTCCTGTGACCCAGCCTAGGTCCTGTGACCCAGTCTAGGTCCTGTGACCCAGTCTAGGTCCTGTGACCCAGTCTAGGTCCTGTGACCCAGCCTGGGTCCTGTGACCCAGCCTAGGTCCTGTGACCCAGTCTGGGTCCTGTGACCCAGCCTGGGTCCTGTGATCCAGCCTAGGTCCTGTGACCCAGTCTAGGTCCTGTGACCCAGTCTAGGTCCTGTGACCCAGTCCAGGTCCTGTGACCCAGTCTAGGTCCTGTGACCCAGCCTAGATCCTGTGACCCAGCCTGGGTCCTGTGACCCAGCCTAGGTCCTGTGACCCAGGCTGGTTTCTGTGACCCAGTCTAGGTCCTGTGACCCAGCCTAGGTCCTGTGACCCAGTCTAGGTCCTGTGACCCAGCCTAGGTCCTGTGACCCAGTCTAGATCCTGTGACCCAGTCTAGGTCCTGTGACCCAGTCTAGGTCCTGTGACCCAGTCTAGGTCCTGTGACCCAGCCTGGGTCCTGTGACCCAGCCTGGGTCCTGTGACCCAGCCTAGGTTCTGTGACCCAGCCTGAGTCCTGTGACCCAGCCTAGGTCCTGTGACCCAGTCTAGGTCCTGTGACCCAGTCTAGGTCCTGTGACCCAGTCTAGGTCCTGTGACCCAGTCTAGGTCCTGTGACCCAGTCTAGGTCCTGTGACCCAGCCTGGGTCCTGTGACCCAGCCTGGGTCCTGTGACCCAGCCTGGGTCCTGTGACCCAGCCTAGGTCCTGTGACCCAGGCTGGTTTCTGTGACCCAGTCTAGGTCCTGTGACCCAGTCTAGGTCCTGTGACCCAGCCTTGGGGAACTCCACTTGTCATTTCTTCCAGCTCGACAACGCTCTGATTGTGACCCTTTGTGTTCTGTCGGTCTGGTACTCCCTGGCCTAGTGTAGTAGCTGGCCCCGTTATCTTACCCTGTCACTTTATGTACCGGATGAACATTTTGTTAGAAACAGTATCAAACGTTTTTGAAAGTCTGGGAAAATGGATTGTACGCAGCCTTTCTCTCGTCATATTTGGGTAACCTTGACGCGTAACTCACATGTGCCCATTAATACAACATTTATCTTATCTGGATGCTCCATCATTCTCTTATTTCCTATCGACTACAAATATGTATATTTCGGTGACATTGGTCTGTTGCAAAGTGACTGTTTATCCTTTTTATAGAAAACTCGGGACTACTGGGCCTAAAACTAGGTTTGGTCGACGACCGGGCCGCGGGGACGCTAAGCCCCGGAAACACCTCAAGGTCATCTCCAGGTAACTACATTTGTTCCATTTTTCATATAACCAGATCTCCGGTCTCGAGTGTTGTAATGACAATATTAGTTAGCGGGTACCATGATACCCCATAAAGTCCTCCTAAGGTTTCCCAACGTCAAGAAAACCATCAATTTAAAGTGTCCTCTCCTAACCTACCAGAGGACCCAAAACAGAAAACGGGACAGTACGTCACTTTAGCCAGCCGCTTTCACTTTCAAGAACGACAATTTTTGGCCCTATGTGACGCATACGAGTGAAAAGCGACGTTCTTTGTAAAAGAACAGGTTGTAGCCGATACCTGGTCGACGACCGGGCCGCGGGGACGCTAAGCCCCGGAAGCACCTCAAGGTAACCTCAAGGTAAGGTACCTATCCAGACTCCTTCATCGGCCAGGGTATTATCAGGTCTGGTCCCTCAAGACCAGAGTCTTGAGAGAGTCTTGAGAACCAGGTATTATCTGGTCCTGCTGCTCTTGTTGTGTCTAAGTCTAGTTCCTCCAGATGTTATTTGACCTCTTCAGTGAACACTGTCATCTATTGTTGCTTCTGGCCGTCTATAATCCTCCGCCCTCGATCTCTACTCCTGCCTTGTGGACGACCTAGTGTCTCTGTTACAGATCTTATTTCCCGCAAGACTACTCTCTTATTGTCAGCCTCATCCCATGACGCCTTACTCTTGCTCTCCTCCGAGACGCGAGGTGCTGCTGTAGGCGGGACACACACGCCAGCCCACACTGATGCTCAAAATGTAAACAGAGGCAAAGAAATATATTTTATACCTATTGTAAATGCAACAAAAACTCGGGCAAGAAATGAGTAAGGAGTCGGTGTTGGGCGTTAGTCCAACTAGGCCTAGCGAGCGACCGCTGAAGGTTGGGTGTGGGCCTCAACACCTCAGGAGCACAGGTCATGTCGTGCTGGCGTGCACAGGTCATGTCGTGCTGGCGTGCACAGGTCATGTCGTGCTGGTGAGCACAGATCATGTCATGCTGGCGTGCACAGGTCACGTCGTGCTGGCGAGCACAGGTCACGTCGTGCTGGCGTGCACAGGTCATGTCGTGCTGGCGTGCACAGGTTATGTCGTGCTAGTCGTTGCTGGTGTAAACAAGTGATGTTCCACGCAATCAGCGTTGAGATTGCTGAACCCCCCCCCCTCCCCCCTTCCCCCCTCCCCAGTACCAGTGTAGCACCCCCCCCCCCCTCCCCAAACACACAAATACACACACATTGACCTGGGGTGAGTTGCGGGAGCGGGTGGGCCGGGGGGGACGCGGATAAGGGTGTACGGGGGTGGCCCGGGCTGCTCTTACTGACGCTGGCGTGGCTGGTCCCGCCCTAATGAGGGAACACCGGGCCGGGATGCGAGACTCAGACGGCCGCCAATCAATAAAACAATGTATTATCCCAGCCAACGCGCCCCCTGAACCCCTCCTCCCATTCCCCCTACCACCCCCACCTCCGAGAAGCGGCATATACGCGGTCACCGCCGACGACGGCCAGGAGGAGGAGGAGGAGGCAATGTAGCAGCCATTGTATACCGCAAATGAGAATCTATTGTTTGAACTGATGTTTTGGGGGCTCAGTTGGCGGGGCCGGTATGACTGGGCCCGCCTCCACGCCCGCCCGCCGCCACACTTCTCATTAGTGCGCCACACTCGCAATCATTTCTGAAAATATTGGTGGCGGCGACTCGCTGCAAACATCCATTGTGAATTCTGATAACTCCTTTCACTGATGATACTTGTGTGCAAATATAGGTATAGGCCCGGCGGCAGCATTGTTGCCTAACTTGTGCACACTGTTTGTGTCCCTCTACACTCACGCACACGCACACACACGCACGCAGGTGCACGGCTTTGCACGGGTGGTACGCGAACAAGGGGGCACAGGTGGAAACTGAGTACGCAAATGAGTCACAGGGACCTTAGAATCCATTTTTTCAGTGTCAGAGTAGTTAATAGATGGAATACATTAGGCAGTGATGTGGTGGAGGCTGACTCCATACACAGCTTCAAATGTAGATTTGATAGAGCCCAGTAGGCTCAGGAACCTGTACACCAGTTGATTGACAGTTGAGAGGCGGGACCAAAGGGCCAGAGCTCAACCCCCGCAAGCACAACTACGTAACTAGGTAAGTACACAAACGCTCGCGCGCGCGTGCACGCAAACGCCATGAGGACCCATATCCCCGGATAATAACATGAGGAGCCTCAAAAGACAATATAATCAGTACGGTAAAACAAAATGGAGTCGCAAAAAATGGGAGGGGGGGCGTTATTAAACTTGAACCAAAACAATGCAAATAAACATTCACCTGTCAGCGATGAAGGTACTTGACAGGGAGCCCCAGACCAGCCGTGGGGGCTTCGATAGCCCTCATTACCCGGAAGGGGGCGGTGCCCCCCGGCCTAGCCAAAGGGTGCTCATACGTAAGAATATCCTCGGTAGTACCGTAAGCTTGTCACTGGTTATGCAGACGATGTCACGGCATAACCAATCTCTTGTCACTCGTCAATTGCCGTGACTAAATTCTACTTGCCCGTTGAGCAAGTAGATAGTAGAGCGAAGTCAAGATAACCTCAAGATAACCTCTTGAGTAGAATTTGCAGCTCACAAACACTGATTAATTATAATTTAGTTGTAAACGGAAAGTGTATTAATGACGGGCTTGGACAAAAGTGAGTTAAGTTTCCCTCGACAAAGTTCGCTTATTTCAGGACGTAGGAGTGCGAAGTCGGTCCAGTCCCAACAGAGATGACAGTAGCGGGAACTAAACTAATTGAGTATTTATCGTTATACACAGTCCTGTTCCTCCTGTGTATGGCAGCCTTCCGCGTATTTCCCTAGTTGTGCTTGCTGGGGTTGGGCTTTAGATCTATAAAATAGAACGTCTGTTAGCGATAGGAGGACTCGGGAGACATCTCCCGTCCACGAGGCTAACCATAGCCCGTGCTTCTTGCCCCGCTCCTGTGCCAGGTAAGTTACGGGCTCACCATAGCCCGTGCTACTTGGAACTTGTTCCGAGTAGCTGAATCTATAACAACAACAACATAGCGATAGGAGGCCGAGCGCGCGTTGCAGGGTGATTGGGGGAGTGTTGATGAATGGTCACAGGGGCAGGAGCTGAGGTTGACCCGCATAAACCAATTTGGAAAGAAATATTTGAAAATAACGAAGGATCACGCGGGTATTCAAGGGCCCGATTTGCCTAACAGACAAGAGTGACTTTTGCTATTTTGAACCATTTCTTTCCAAATGGTTTTATTTCAGTTCATGTTATTATATTATATTAAGAACATGATTTACTGACTTAACGTAGTAATGTTAGGTTATTGGGTTGGTCAGGTAGGGATCCTGACAGCTTGGTGGACGGCTTCCAGATTCGTAGTCCTCGAGGTCCATGAGGTTCGATCCAACAAGTGGAAATCGCTGAGACAAATGGGCAAATGTTTCTTTCACCCTGATCCTTCCACGTTTACCTATGCGTAATGGTACATGGATTAACACTGCTGACTACACAGGTATGCTTCCTGTATAGATCCATAAAAGGAGTGCCTGTCGAAGGACCGACCAGTGACGGGAGACTGCAAACCCCGAAATCATCTCAAGTATACTCAAGAATGGAGAGGGACAGTGGGGTTAACCCAATCAAAGCGGTCACGTTCACCTTAACTATTGTATAAGTCAGAATCTCTGTGGAGAGATATCTATACCTTTGTGCATTATCTTTTCGGTCATGGAGAGAAAAGAATGACAAAAAAGTACAGATATTGTAGGCTATCATGACCACCGTCTGAAGCAGTTTGTTATA
>WNGS01061674.1:11556381-11570365 GCA_020271785.1 Procambarus virginalis | reverse complement strand
TCCTTCGTTATTTTCAAATATTTCTTTCAAATTGGTTTATGCGGGTCAACCTCAGCTCCTGCCCCTGTGACCATTCATCAACACTCCCCCAATCACCCTGCAACGCGCGCTCGGCCTCCTATCGCTATGTTGTTGTTATAGATTCAGCTACTCGGAACAAGTTCCAAGTAGCACGGGCTATGGTGAGCCCGTAACTTACCTGGCACAGGAGCGGGGCAAGAAGCACGGGCTATGGTTAGCCTCGTGGACGGGAGATGTCTCCCGAGTCCTCCTATCGCTAACAGACGTTTATTTTATAGATCTAAAGCCCAACCCCAGCAAGCACAACTAGGGAAATACGCGGAAGGCTGCCATACACAGGACGAACAGGACTGTGTATAACGATAAATACTCAATTAGTTTAGTTCCCGCTACTGTCATCTCTGTGGGACTGGACCGACTTCGCACTCCTACGTCCTGAAATAAGCGAACTTGTCGAGGGAAAACTTAACTCACTTTTGTCCAAGCCCGTCATTAATACACTTTCCGTTTACAACTAAATTATAATAATCAGTGTTTGTGAGCTGCAAATTCTACTCAAGAGGTTATCTTGAGGTTATCTTGACTTCGCTCTACTATCTACTTGCTCAACGGGCAAGTAGAATTTAGTCACGGCAATTGACGAGTGACAAGAGATTGGTTATGCCGTGACATCGTCTGCATAACCAGTGACAAGCTTACGGTACTACCGAGGATATTCTTACGTATGAGCACCCTTTGGCTAGGCGGGGGGCAACCGCCCCCTTCCGGGTAATGAGGGCTATCGAAGCCCCCACGGCTGGTCCGGGGCTCCCTGTCAAGTACCTTCATCGCTGACAGGTGAATGTTTATTTGCATTGTTTTGGTTCAGTTTAATAACGCCCCCCCCCTCCCATTTTTTGCGACTCCATTTTGTTTTACCGTACTGATTATATTGTCTTTTGAGGCTCCTCATGTTATTATCAGGGGATATGGGTCCTCATGGCGTTTGCGTTCACGCGCGCGCGAGCGTTTGTGTACTTACCTAGTTACGTAGTTGTGCTTGCGGGGGTTGAGCTCTGGCCCTTTGGTCCCGCCTCTCAACTGTCAATCAATGGTGTACAGGTTCCTGAGCCTATTGGGCTCTATCAAATCTACATTTGAAGCTGTGTATGGAGTCAGCCTCCACCACATCACTGCCTAATGTATTCCATCTATTAACTACTCTGACACTGAAAAAATGGATTCTAAGGTCCCTGTGACTCATTTGCGTACTCAGTTTCCACCTGTGCCCCCTTGTTCGCGTACCACCCGTGCAAAGCCGTGCACCTGCGTGCGTGTGTGTGCGTGTGCGTGAGTGTAGAGGGACACAAACAGTGTGCACAAGTTAGGCAACAATGCTGCCGCCGGGCCTATACCTATATTGCACACAAGTATCATCAGTGAAAGGAGTTATCAGAATTCACAATGGATGTTTGCAGCGAGTCGCCGCCACCAATATTTTCAGAAATGATTGCGAGTGTGGCGCACTAATGAGAAGTGTGCGGGGGCGGGCGTGGAGGCGGGCCCAGTCATACCGGCCCCGCCAACTGAGCCCCCAAAACATCAGTTCAAACAATAGATTCTCATTTGCGGTATACAATGGCTGCTACATTGCCTCCTCCTCCTCCTCCTCCTGCCGTCGTCGGCGGTGACCGCGTATATGCCGCTTCTCGGAGGGGGGGTGGTAGGGGGAATGGGAGAGGGGGGGTTCAGGGGGCGCGTTGGCTGGGATAATACATTGTTTTATTGATTGGCGGCCGTCTGAGTCTCGCATCCCAGCCGGTGTTCGCTCATTAGGGCGGGACCAGCCACGCCAGCGTCAGTAAGAGCAGCCGGGCCACCCCCGTACACCCTTATCCGCGTCCCCCGGCCCACCCGCTCCCGCAACTCACCCCAGGTCAATGTGTGTGTATTTGGTGTTTGGTGAGGGGGGGGGGGGGTGCTACACTGGTACTGGGGAGGGGGGAGGGGGGAGGGGGGGGGAGGGGGGGAGGGGGGGGGTTCAGCAATCTCAACGCTGATTGCGTGGAACATCACTTGTTTACACCAGCAACGACTAGCACGACATAACCTGTGCACGCCAGCACGACATGACCTGTGCACGCCAGCACGACGTGACCTGTGCACGCCAGCACGACGTGACCTGTGCACGCCAGCCAGCCAGCACGACAGACCTGTGCACGCCAGCACGACATGACCTGTGCACGCCAGCACGACATGACCTGTGCTCCTGAGGTGTTGAGGCCCACACCCAACCTTCAGCGGTCGCTCGCTAGGCCTAGTTGGACTAACGCCCAACACCGACTCCTTACTCATTTCTTGCCCGAGTTTTTGTTGCATTTACAATAGGTATAAAATATATTTCTTTGCCTCTGTTTACATTTTGAGCATCAGTGTGGGCGGCGGCGTGTGTGTCCCGCCTACAGCAGCACCTCGCGTCTCGGAGGAGAGCAAGAGTAAGGCGTCATGGGATGAGGCTGACAATAAGAGAGTAGTCTTGCGGGAAATAAGATCTGTAACAGAGACACTAGGTCGTCCACAAGGCAGGAGTAGAGATCGAGGGCGGAGGATTATAGACGGCCAGAAGCAACAATAGATGACAGTGTTCACTGAAGAGGTCAAATAACATCTGGAGGAACTAGACTTAGACACAACAAGAGCAGCAGGACCAGATAATACCTGGTTCTCAAGACTCTCTCAAGACTCTGGTCTTGAGGGACCAGACCTGATAATACCCTGGCCGATGAAGGAGTCTGGATAGGTACCTTACCTTGAGGTTACCTTGAGGTGCTTCCGGGGCTTAGCGTCCCCGCGGCCCGGTCGTCGACCAGGTATCGGCTACAACCTGTTCTTTTACAAAGAACGTCGCTTTTCACTCGTATGCGTCACATAGGGCCAAAAATTGTCGTTCTTGAAAGTGAAAGCGGCTGGCTAAAGTGACGTACTGTCCCGTTTTCTGTTTTGGGTCCTCTGGTAGGTTAGGAGAGGACACTTTAAATTGATGGTTTTCTTGACGTTGGGAGACCTTAGGAGGACTTTATGGGGTATCATGGTACCCGCTAACTAATATTGTCATTACAACACTCGAGACCGGAGATCTGGTATATGAAAAATGGAACAAATGTAGTTACCTGGAGATGACCTTGAGGTGTTTCCGGGGCTTAGCGTCCCCGCGGCCCGGTCGTCGACCAAACCTAGTTTTAGGCCCAGTAGTCCCGAGTTTTCTATAAAAAGGATAAACAGTCCTTTGCAACAGACCAATGTCACCGAAATATACATATTGTAGTCGATAGGAAATAAGAGAATGATGGAGCATCCAGATAAGATAAATGTTGTATTAATGGGCACATGTGAGTTACGCGTCAAGGTTACCCAAATATGACGAGAGAAAGGCTGCGTACAATCCATTTTCCCAGACTTTCAAAAACGTTTGATACTGTTTCTAACAAAATGTTCATCCGGTACATAAAGTGACAGGGTAAGATAACGGGGCCAGCTACTACACTAGGCCAGGGAGTACCAGACCGACAGAACACAAAAGGGTCACAATCAGAGCGTTGTCGAGCTGGAAGAAATGACAAGCGGAGTTCCCCAAGGCTGGGTCACAGGACCTAGACTGGGTCACAGGACCTAGACTGGGTCACAGAAACCAGCTGGGTCACAGGACCCAGGCTGGGTCACAGGACCCAGGCTGGGTCACAGGACCCAGGCTGGGTCACAGGACCTAGACTGGGTCACAGGACCTAGACTGGGTCACAGGACCTAGACTGGGTCACAGGACCTAGACTGGGTCACAGGACCTAGACTGGGTCACAGGACCTAGGCTGGGTCACAGGACCCAGGCTGGGTCACAGGACCTAGGCTGGGTCACAGGACCCAGGCTGGGTCACAGGACCCAGGCTGGGTCACAGGACCTAGACTGGGTCACAGGACCTAGACTGGGTCACAGGACCTAGACTGGGTCACAGGACCTAGGCTGGGTCACAGGACCTAGACTGGGTCACAGAAACCAGGCTGGGTCACAGGACCTAGGCTGGGTCACAGGACCCAGGCTGGGTCACAGGACCTAGGCTGGGTCACAGGACCTAGACTGGGTCACAGGACCTAGACTGGGTCACAGGACCTAGGCTGGGTCACAGGACCCAGGCTGGGTCACAGGACCTAGACTGGGTCACAGGACCTAGACTGGGTCACAAGACCTAGGCTGGGTCACAGGACCTAGACTGGGTCACAGGACCTAGACTGGGTCACAGGACCTAGACTGGGTCACAGGACCTAGGCTGGGTCACAGGACCTAGACTGGGTCACAGGACCTAGCCTGGGTCACAGGACCTAGGCTGGGTCACAGGACCTAGACTGGGTCACAGGACCACTGCATGAAAGCCATAATTGAGAGCGCGAGCTCGTACGTGTTGCTATTAGTGAACAATACAATTTTATTAACGACAAATATAACAAACCAACCAAGACGTGAGAGTGGCGCAGTAAGACCCTGATAAAATCCTGGAGTGCGCTGACAAATGGCTGTTAGAGTTCAACCCTATCAAGTATAATGTAATGAAGATGAAGAGAAGTGAGAGACCAGGAGGAACTCTACACCATGAACTCGTAAATAGAAGGCAACTACACAACTCAGGAATAGAGAGTAGACAGTGGATATAATTCCAGCACATTCAGACAAACACACAAGCAAGTGATAGTGGCAGGACATAACAACATTTAACAATCTAAACAAAGAGCCTTTCAAAACAATTTGAACAGTGTTGACCAAACCACACACTAGAAAGTGAAGGGACGACGACGTTTCACACAATCGACTTGAGAATGGTCCAGGACAGACCGAAACGTCGTCGTCCCTTCACTTTCTAGTGTGTGGTCTGGTCAACATATTTCAGCCACGTTATTGTGACTTCTCGTCTGCAAGTTGAGCAGTATCTGGGAGTTATGATTAGTAAGAATTTAAAACCAAAAAAAAATCAATGCATAAATGTTCGTAAAAAGGCAAACAGAATACTGGGATTTATTTCTCGAAGCGTGAGTAATAAGACACCTGGTGTTGATCCTCATCTATGTCTTGCTCTGGTTAGGCCCCATTTAGATGATGTAGTTCAGGTCTGGTCGCCATACTATTGATGTAAATTCACTAGAACGCGTCCAGCATAGGTTGACAAAGTTAATCCCGCAAATTAGAACCTGTCATATGAAGAAAGATTGACAAAACTTAATTTACATTATCTAGAAAGGCGAAGAATTATGTGTGACATGATAGAGGTGTACAAGTGGATGAATGGGCAGTACTCCTGCCACCACACGACGTCACCATCCTCCTCACTGCCAGTACTCCTGCCACCACACGACGTCACCATCCTCCTCACTGCCAGTACTCCAGTCACCACACGACGTCACCATCCTCCTCCTCCTCAGCATAACTAGACGAAACAACTTCACCAAGAAGTAATCACCATCAAACGCGACTACCACAATCGCCGACAACAATCCATCAACTCCACCACAATTCTACCTCATCATCTGCGGCAGCGCTGGGAAAACACTTGCCAATACGGTCTCAATTACCAGCCATCAATTATAGGCCGGCGTGCAATTGGGCTTCTAATTGCGTTATCTTATTTGCGTGTACCATGTTAATGCTCTGATTGGCTGCTTTTGGATCCAATTTACATGATACATTTCACAAGGAGACTGTCCAAACACAACATCCAGCTTACCACCCAATTATTTTCAATACGTGGGGAGACTGGACGCAGGCTTAACCTCTCCTCCCATAAAGAACGTCGTTTTTTTCGCTCCTATGAGGTACACAAGGCCAAAAATTGTCGTACCAGAAAATGGGTGCGGTTGGCGAAAGTGACGTAACGTCCCGTTTTCTGTTTTGGGTCCTCTGGTAGGTTAGGAGAGGACACTTTAGTAGGACAGATTCTTGACGTTGGGGAACCTTAGGAGGCCGGGCTGGCAGGAGAGACACGACATACGGCTACATCCTTGGCTAAACTCTCCTATAAATAAACGGGCGAAATCCGTTCACTGTACTTTATAACTAATTATAACTAGTTATTAATTAATTGCAACCCGTCCTCCAGCACTAGGGAATAGTACACATATTGACTATCGCTGACGTTAGTAAGTCAGCATTTGACTTGTACGCCTGGCAACCAACTGACGGTGTTCGGTATTATAAAAAAAACTGTCTTTTCTCATATTTGTATTGTATAATTCTGGGTTTATGCTAGTTAGACCTAACAAATTAGGTTCATAGTAAGAACAAGGCGGACATGCGTTCACCTTGAGATGATTTCGGGGCTTAGCGTCCCCGCGGCCCGGTCCTCGACCAGGCGGCCTCGTTGCTGGACTGGTCAACCAGGCTGTTGGACGCGGCTGCTCACAGCCTGGCTTATCCAGTTCTCTCTTGAACACTGTGAGGAGTCTGCCAGTTATGTCCCTTATGTGTAGTGGAAGCGTGTTGAACAGTCTCGGGCCTCTGATGTTGATAGTTCTCTCTCAGAGTACCTGTTGCACCTCTGCTTTTCAACGGGGGTATTCTGCACATCCTGCCATGTCTTCTGGTCTCATGTGATGTTATTTCTGTGTGCAGGTTTGGGACCAGCCCCTCTACTATTTTCCATGTGTAAATTATTATGTATTCTCTCCCGCCTGCGCTCAAGAGAATACAGATCCAAGCTCTTTAGTCGGTCTCAATAGTTTAGATGTTTTACTGAGTGGATTCTAGCAGTAAAGGATCTCTGGACGCTCTCCAGGTCAGCAAGTTCTCCAGCTTTGAAAGGGGCTGTCATTGTGCAGCAGTACTCCACTCTAGAGAGCACAAGCGTCTTGAAAAGCATCATCATCGATATAGCATCTCTAGTGTGAAAAGTTCTTGTTATCCAACCTGTCATTTTTCTTGCAGTTGTGACGGCTACTTTATTGTGTTCTTTAAAGGTAAGGTCTTCCGACATGAGTACACCCAGATCCTTTACATTGCCTTTTCGTTCTGTGTTATGATTTGCCTGAGTTTTGTACGTAGTTTCCGTGTTTATATTTTAATTTTTTTCCGTAGCGCAGTACAGCTTGTCATGCGCAAGACTGACATGCATTAATAACAAGGCTGACATGCTGTGAGAACAAGGTTCAGTTGTATCAAACAGCGGGAACTATCTAAATAGCAAGTTTATTTCTGTACTGAGCAAAGAAAGGTCATGCTTTCAACAACGTATATATTGCTTTTCTGGGAATTGATCAGATGGACCCATCAACACTGCTTTTCCTTCACGCACCACAAGACATGTCTCGTGTCCGACACGTGTGGTGTAGTGCCAACAGTGTGAGGGGGCTACACTACCAGGTGTAGTGCCAACAGTGTGTGAGGGGGCTACACTACCAGGTGTAGTGCCAACAGTGTGTGAGGGGGCTACACTACCAGGTGTAGTGCCAACAGTGTGTGAGGGGGCTACACTACCAGGTGTAGTGCCGACAGTGTGAGGGGGCTACACTACCAGGTGTAGTGCCAACAGTGTGTGAGGGGGCTACACTACCAGATGTAGTGCCAACAGTGTGAGGGGCTACACTACCAGGTGTAGTGCCAACAATGTCAGGAGCTGATGGCATTACCAACAGTGACCCGACCTTCTCATTTAGTGCGCGAGTGCACAGCAAGAACCCATTGTGCACACAGTGCACACAGTGCTCACAGTGCACACAGGTTCACTAATGAGCAGTTACACCCCACTACACCCACCTCCTCTCCTGCCTCTTCCAATTAACACTGCTCTTAACTAACACATTAAGACCTGCGATGAAAAATTGTTAACGCCAAAAATCTTGGGCGGGGGGGGGGGGATACTGTGGTCGATTCCAGGGCGGGGCAGAAGTGGTTGGGCACGCTTCCATTCATCTAATGCCTCTGTTCACCATGCAGTAATTAGGTACCTGGGAGTTAGGCAACTGTTGTGGGGTTGAATCTCAGGAAAGATCAGTAGTTCAAGCTTGAGGGGACCTCTATGCAACTCTATTATATATATATATATATATATATATATATATATATATATATATATATATATATATGTATGTATATAGCGTGACTCAGGTGGTGACGGTGTAGGGTATAGTGACCCAGGTGGTGACGGTGTAGGGTATAGTGACCCTGGTGGTGACGGTGTAGGGTATAGTGACCCAGGTGGTGACGGTGTAGGGTATAGTGACCCAGGTGGTGACGGTGTAGGGTATAGTGACCCAGGTGGTGACGGTGTAGGGTATAGTGACCCAGGTGGTGACGGTGTAGGGTATAGTGACCCTGGTGGTGACGGTGTAGGGTATAGTGACCCAGGTGGTGACGGTGTAGGGTATAGTGACCCAGGTGGTGACGGTGTAGGGTATAGTGACCCAGGTGGTGACGGTGTAGGGTATAGTGACCCAGGTGGTGAGTGTAGGGTATAGTGACCCTGGTGGTGACAGTGTGGAGGACGGTCCCAGGGGAAGGGGGGGGAGGGGGTCTAGCCACTAATGATGCTTCATCAATAAGTCTCTCAGGGGAGGGGGGGGGGGTGATGGATCAGAGGCCCGGCATTACCGGAGACTCACGACACACACATTTACACAAAAGCCGATTACGACGAATAGCTTCTTCAATTATTCGTATACTGCATAATTGATATCGTGTGGGGTAGTTGCTTTAATACTTTTATTGCCTGGCCAAGCTGTCCGTCTGCCGGCACCTGCCCCGCCGAGGCCAGCGCTGCCATGGCCCTCTAGCATGGCACCAGAGGTCTAAACCCTAATTAATTTCTATACGCTCGTCAAACCTCCTGGCGGCCACGTCAGCAAAGCTATAAAATTGTATTTAATTAAAATACAGGCCGCTGCGGGTTGGTGCCGTGGGGTTGGCCACACGCGCGCACGCACGCAGGGCACACTCGTTTTTGCGTGAGCGCGTCGGTGCCATTGTGTGGTTGTGCCGACCTGACATTTCCATGCGCTTCTCTCCCAGTGCCATTATGCTGAAACAATGGAGAGTCCTCAATGGCCCGCCTGACACACGCATACCTCCCAGCGCCACCTACCTTCAAGCCCACTCCTGCCTCCACTGTATGCCTGCTTAGCCATCATCTTCCACACCTGCTGCCTCCCTGCCACACCTGCTGCCTCCCTGTTACCCCTGCTGCCTCCCTGCCACACCTGCTGCCTCCCTGCCACACCTGCTGCCTCCCTGCCACACCTGCTGCCTCCCTGCCACCCCTGCTGGCTCTCTGCCACACCTACTGCCTCCCTGTTACCCCTGCTGCCTCCCTGCCACACCTGCTGCCTCCCTGCCACACCTGCTGCCTCCCTGCCACACCTGCTGCCTCCCTGCCACACCTGCTGCCTCCCTGTCACACCTGCTGCCTCTCTGCCACACCTACTGCCTCCCTGCCACACCTGCTGCCTCTCTGCCACACCTGCTGCCTCCCTGCCACATCTGCTGCCTCCATGCCACCCCTGCTGCCTCCCTGCCACACCTGCTGCCTCCCTGCCACACCTGCTGCCTCCCTGCCACACCTGCTGCCTCCCTGCCACACCTGCTGCCTCCCTGCCACACCTGCTGCCTCCCTGCCACACCTACTGCCTCCCTGCCACACCTGCTGCCTCCCTGCCACACCTGCTGCCTCCCTGCCACACCTGCTGCCTCCCTGCCACCCCTGCTGCCTCCCTGCCACACCTGCTGCCTCCCTGCCACCCCTGCTGCCTCCCTGCCACACCTACCGCCTCCCTGCCACACCTACCGCCTCCCTGCCACACCTACCGCCTCCCTGCCACACCTGCCGCCTCCCTGCCACACCTGCGGCAGATGATGCGTCACTCCTGCGGGCAGAGGGCCGCTACCTCCACACTACACTGAGTACAGGTGAAAATGGCAGTACATGATTACCAGTTTAAGTGGCCAGGTGAGCCCTGAATCTTCGCTGCACCCCAGGGGGGGGGGAGGGAGCTGCGCCCCGGGGGTAGGGGCTGCTCCCCGAGGGTGGGGGGCTGCTCCCGGGGGTGGGGGGCTGCACCCCTGGGGCGCTACACCCCTTTATAGTACTCAAAATGCACATCTAAAATGCGGTTTTAACTTTACAATGCATCACACATTTCTTTGCAGTATACTTCACTAGGGCGCCGGTCGGCCGAGTGGACAGCACGCTGGACTTGTGATCCTGTGGTCCTGGGTTCGATCCCAGGCGCCGGCGAGAAACAATGGGCAGAGTTTCTTTCACCCTATGCCCCTGTTATCTAGCAGTAAAATAGGTACCTGGGTGTTAGTCAGCTGTCACGGGATGCTTCCTGGGGGTGGAGGCCTGGTCGAGGACCGGGCCGCGGGGACACTAAAGCCCCGAAATCCTCTCAAGATAACCTTCACTCTGGACACCGTCTTTCATTGCTCAGCTATAATACACTGTAAAACATTACAGTAACACTGAACAGATGAGTGTACGAGCGATATATCCTACTATATATCACAATGCCCTCCAAGTATAATACGTCGCGATGCAACGATGCACTATACTTGTCAACTCCTAGAGCCGGATTCACGAAGCAGTTACGCAAGCACTTAGGAACCAGGGGCCAGATTCACGAAGCAGTTACGCAAGCACTTAGGAACCTGGGGCCAGATTCATGAAGCAGTTCCGCAAGCACTTAGGAACCTGGGGCCAGATTCACGAAGCAGTTACGCAAGCACTTAGGAACCTGGGGATGGATTCACGAAGCAGTTACGCAAGCACTTAGGAACCTGGGGATGGATTCACGAAGCAGTTACGCAAGCACTTAGGAACCTGGGGCCAGATTCACGAAGCAGTTCCGCAAGCACTTAGGAACCTGGGACCAGATTCATGAAGCAGTTCCGCAAGCACTTAGGAACCTGGGACCAGATTCATGAAGCAGTTCCGCAAGCACTTAGGAACCTGGGACCAGATTCATGAAGCAGTTCCGCAAGCACTTAGGAACCTGGGACCAGATTCACGAAGCAGTTACGCAAGTAATTACGAACGTGTACATCTTTCCTCAGTCTTTGACGCCTTTTGTTACGTTTATTAAACAGTTTACAAGCATGAAAACTTGCCAATAAACTGTTGTTATTGTTATAAACAGCCTCCTGGTGCTTCGGAGCTCATTAACTGTTTAATATTTGTAAACAAAGCAGCCAAAGATTGAGAAAATATGTACAGGCTCGTAAGTGCTTGCGTAACTGCTTTGTGAATCTGGCCCCAGGTTCCTAAGTGCTTGCGTAAGTGCTTCGCGAATCTGGCCCCAGGTTCCTAAGTGCTTGCGTAAGTGCTTCATGAATCTGGCCCCAGGGTCTTAAGTGCTTGCGTAACTGCTTCGTGAATCTGGCCCCAGGTTCCTAAGTGCTTGCGTAACTGCTTCATGAATCTGGCCCCAGGTTCCTAAGTGCTTGCGTAACTGCTTCGTGAATCTGGCCCCAGGTTCCTAATTGCTTGCGTAACTGCTTCGTGAATCTGGCCCCAGGTTCCTAAGTGCTTGCGTAACTGCTTCGTGAATCTGGCCCCAGGTTCCTAAGTGCTTGCGTAACTGCTTCGTGAATCTGGCCCCAGGTTCCTAAGTGCTTGCGTAACTGCTTCGTGAATCTGGCCCCAGGTTCCTAAGTGCTTGCGTAACTGCTTCGTGAATCTGGTCCCCTGGTTCCTAAGTGCTTGCGTAACTGCTTCGTCAATCTGGCCCCAGGTTCCTAAGTGCTTGCGTAACTGCTTCGTGAATCTGGCCCCAGGTTCCTAAGTGCTTGCGTAACTGCTTCGTGAATCTGGCCCCAGGTTCCTAAGTGCTTGCGTAACTGCTTCGTCAATCTGGCCCCAGGTTCCTAAGTGCTTGCGTAACTGCTTCGTGAATCTGGTCCCCTGGTTCCTAAGTGCTTGTGTAACTGCTTCGTCAATCTGGCCCCAGGTTCCTAAGTGCTTGCGTAACTGCTTCGTGAATCTGGCCCCAGGTTCCTAAGTGCTTGCGTAACTGCTTCGTGAATCTGGTCCAGGTTCCTAAGTGCTTGCGTAACTGCTTCGTCAATCTGGCCCCAGGTTCCTAAGTGCTTGCGTAACTGCTTCGTGAATCTGGTCCCAGGTTCCTAAGTGCTTGCGTAACTGCTTTGTGAATCTGGTCCCCTGGATATTGGTATTGCTGGCAGTGTGTTTCCTCCCTTGCCTCACGCAGCCAAGACCAAGACACATCTCAACATTACTCTAGTAACCGCTTATATATATATATATACTCTCCCAGCATCTCTCCCCTTCCTCTCTCTCTCTCTCTCTCTACTTTCCCATATGTATACTTTTAGAACCACTCGTCCCCCTTCCCACACCTATTCCAACCTCGCCGTGCGCCCTCGCACATCTTCACTATCCCTTACTTCTTTCCCCCTTCACACACGAGGTGATAATACTCACCCCGCAACCCTTCACCCTCTCCCCTCCTCTCTCTCTCATCATCACAATTAAGGAAGTAAGTAATTGCCATGGGAGGGCACCGAGCCGGGGGGGGGGAGGCTATTTACCACCCTCGATGGCCCCCCAGGACACGGTCAAGGACCAAAACATCAGGCAGTAAGCCAATGGGCCTGCGGGCCGCTCCAAGCAACAGCCTGGTGGACCAAGCTCTCACAAGTCGAGCCTGGCCTCGGGCCGGGCTTGGGGAGTAGAAGAACTCCCAGAACCCCATCAACCAGGTATCAACCAGGTATCAATACGAGAGAAAACCTCAGGGGAGACTGACGGAGATTGGACTCACTAAGGGTTCTGTCGCATTACAGGCGACGCAAAGAGACATTTTGGAAAGCGCGACTTAGGCTGATTGTGAAGTATAGGACAATGTAGTTTGGTGCAATAAGAAGCAGGGGGCGTTGACCCATGACGTGCCCCGGAATAGCAATAAAAGCTTACAATGTTGACCAGACCACACACACTAGAAGGTGAAGGGACGACGACGTTTCGGTCCGTCCTGGAGCATTCTCAAGTCGATTGTCTACTCAAGTCTCACAATCGACTTGAGAATGGTCCAGGACGGACCGAAACGTCGTCGTCCCTTCACCTTCTAGTGTGTGGCCTGGTCAACATACTTTAGCCACGTTATTGTGACTCATCGCCTGCATACGAAAAAGCTTACAACATTAATATAAGAGGGAGTGTAACACAGCAATTAAGAACATAAGACTGAAGATAACGGCAGGAGGCCTATTGGCCCATACGAGGCAGGTCCTATATTTATATAAATATTTCTGAGGTTTGATGAAATCTGCGTGATGGGTAATCTACAGGGCCACAGCCGCCCGGTACAGAGATGTTATCTACGCAACTTTCAATATCCTTAAGTGTTCAGCGCGAGAAAATAAGCAAAAAAGTGCAATATCGCTTAAATGATGGTGAGCACAGTACATATTTGCTGGTGAACACAGCACATATCTGTTGGTGAACACAGCACATATCTGTAGGTGAACACAGCACATATTTGCTGGTGCACACAGCACATATCTGTTGGTGAACACAGCACATATCTGTTGGTGAACACAGCACATATCTGTTGGTGAACACAGCACATATTTGATGGTGAACAGAACACATCAATACATGAAGGCCACAATATAACACATACCACCCAGGAAAAAGAATACAAGAAAAGAACCGGATTTCCTCATAGTGAACACCCCCCAAGCTGGTCGTTGGGTCACACCTCGTATATACCTGGCAACTACTGAACACATGTTTAAAGTTTCAGGGTTGCAGGTGTGCGTGTGTGTGCGTGCGCGTGTTGGTGTGGGCGCGTGTGTACCCGGGGACTCTGGCGCAGTGGCGAGGGGCTCCCTAGAGGCTCACCCATGATTGGAGCTAACATTGCTCTTAACTTTGCCGGAATATCCGCAACGGACAGTCGATATATGCTGCGTGTGTGTGTGTGTGTGTGTGTGTGT
>WNGS01061674.1:11512167-11551265 GCA_020271785.1 Procambarus virginalis | reverse complement strand
TGCAGTAACAATATGAAGTTTCCAGCACTTCTTTTGTATCTTTATCTTTCATCATCTTTCTTTGGTGTCTGTTCTGGCCTAAGCCGGAATAGAGATACTCCTATTAGCGTTCGGAATAGAAACGTCTTCGCCACCATTATGCAAGTTACTTTGTGTTTTCTTTCACCTTTGCCTGGCTCATACTACTCCTAAACTGATGTGGTCTCTTGATAGGGTGATGGTGTTTTTTTCATCCCCTCGGTTCATGTTTACATCTTCAGTCCAGGACATATTTAAGGCATTTTTTTGTTGGCTCTCTCCTCCAGTTGTAGGGTTAGGAGCTTCATGCTCTCCTCTGGAGGCATGGGTTCAGTTCTTTTTCTCTTTTGTGGATGACTTTTATTTGCTGTGTTTGCCTTCTCTGGTGAAGAATGAGTTGATTGGCTTTAGTGATTGATGCTTGATTTGTCCATCCTGGGGTGCATCTTTGTTATACCCAGTTTAGCTGTTCGCCATTACCTGCATGCCACCCTCTCTGCTTTGATGGACTCCCGGTTTACTGATCTGGTGTCTTTGGTTCCCTGTTCCAAGACATGTTTATCCCAGGTCATCTACAGTGTCATTAACCCCTGCACTGCACACACACACCGAGATATCTTAGTCGACTGATGGTGCGCCCATCAAGAAAAGTCATTTGTTGGTATAGTGTAAGATTCAAAACTCTCATGCTGTATCCTGGGTAGCAAATGGATGCTTGAGGTCTCCAGTGAGACATTTTCCCATATAATGGTGACAATATGAGTAAACTGAGTATTTTTTGGCTTATTTTGGTAAGCTGTTCATGAAACATCTTGTTGAGGAAACCAACCAGTACTCATTGAAACTCATTACAGATGGATTATTACCAGTTTCACATTGGCTACAATGGAAATATATGACTACCTGAAAGGTGTTCTTCTTACACTGCATATGATGATGAAACATGTCATACAAAATTATCGGAACAAAGATAATGTTGTTCCATCCCAAGTTTTTGAGAAATAATGTCTTGCAATGGTTTCCTGCTACTTCTATGGTGAAAATAAAATACTTCTCTTTGAAAATACAGTACTGTAATGATGATGTGGTTCCGTATGATAAACTGTGGAAAGTGTTCTAGTGAAGATGAGAGGAAAGTTCTGAGATTTCTTTGTACTAGGCCAGAATATAGTGATAGACGACATCACTAGTTCTCTTCAATAGTTGTCTCGCTTTCAAGCAGTATATCCTTTTGAAATGGCACAGGTTTAGACTGATTTTTTTTGCCATCTGTGATTGTGAAACCGGAATAGGGATACTTGTAGATATACAGTATTATATTCTGGTATTGACGTAGACATACCTGGTCACGGTCCTCACGGATTTTCTCCTTTGCGTGGTAAAGGCACTCATGGAACCACTGCTGAACAAGAAGCATTTTGTATACAGTACTGTACTGATAATTATTATACCAGCTCCTTGCTAACTATATTCCTGTTTGAACATAAGACTGAAGCCTTTGGCACAATAAAGCCACACAGGAAAAGAATGCCAGTGCTTGATACAAGCATTTCAGTAGGTGATTGTCAGTTTAGAAAGAGATAAATTTTATCAGTGCATTGGAACGACAGACGTGAAGTGAGTATGTTGATAACAATTCACACTGGTGAAGAAGTAGACAGTGGCAAACAGAACTTTGCAATTCTGGGTAATTATATAAACCAAATTGTGACATGAACTACAATATAGATGAGATTAGTGGATAAATGCAACATGACGGTAGGAGCTGTTGAAGATGTGTGGAAAACTGCACAGTGGTATGGACGTAACTGTGCTGAACTGTTTTAAAATGCATTTGGTGAAATCCGGTAAAAAACAAAAACTAAAAATCTGTAATTTTAGTCTTGCTATGTTGTCCCAATTACTTGTCAAGTTTGGCCAGCAAGGCAGTGTTCATACTGCTTCCAACAGACTAGCTTGCAAAGACTACCTTGCACTACACAAGCTTGGTTACATACCAAGTATAAGAAGACTTCCAGAAGGTATGCATGAGTGTATAATCAGCAGGACACTCAAAGACCAGAGAGGAACATAAAAGTGTGTACATGGTGCATAGTGTGCAAAGTTGCCTTGTACTTTATTGACGTGCTTCAGTGATTTCATACACTTGTGAAGTATTGTATGTATGTATGTATGTATGTATTGTATGTGTATGTATGTACTGTAGTATGATTATGTGTATGTATGTGTATGTATGTATATGTATATGTATATATATATATAGTATATATATATATATATATAGTATATATATATATATATCTATATATATATATATATATATATATATATATATATATATACATATACATACATCAATACATACACACATACATACATACATACATACATACATACATACATACATACATACATACATACAAACAATACTTCACAAGTGTATGATAATCACTGAAGCAGTCAATAAAGTACAAGGCAACTTTGCACACTATGCACCATGTACACACATTTTTATTTCCTTTATTTCCTCTCTGGTATATATATATATATATATATATATATATATATATATATAGATATATAATATATATATATATATATATATATATATAATTGATATTGTACCTAGTAACCAGAATGCAGTACCTTGCCTATGCAAGGCCTATTTTGCCTAATAAGCCAAGTTTTCCTGAATTTATATATTTTTCTAATTTTTTTTAGGAAATGATAAAGCTATCCATTTCTTATGTATGAGTTAATTTTTTTTAAATTTGAGTGTGAAACTAACGTAGATATAAGACCAACCTAATCAACCCTACCTAACCTAACCTATCTTAAAATAATCTAAACTAACACAACTAAGTCAATAATTTATGTTTTTAATATATATAATAATAATAATTCAAACTAATTGGAAACTTTTATTGAAAATAAAGAAAATCTCTCGGCCTATTAGGCAAATCGGGCCTTGCATAGTAGGCCGAGAAGTGCATTCTGGCTACTAGATACGACATACATATATATATATATATAGATATATATATATATATTATATATATATATATATATATATAGATATATATATATATATGATCTAATATATATGAATGATTGACAGTGTCAGACCACGGAGGCGGAAGAAGAACTGAAACAGGAATTTCCTTAAGTACTTTCGTATATTAATACATCTTCAGAAGGAATGATTTACAAGTCAAGTAATGAACATACTGTATATATAGGCAAGAGAGAGAGGTGAAGTGAAGTGAGGTACAATGGAAAAAATGAATGGGAATTAGGTGGATACAAATAAGAGCCGCATAAGAACCGCAGAAGGCCCATTGGCTCATACGATGCACCTCTTATTTTTACCCACTAATAGTTTATGGGGCCCATAAAATATGAGTTGCATCAATAGGCCCATACATGGATAATAATAGCATAAGATAGTAAATATTTACAATGAATTAGACAAATGTGTATCAATGATCCTACTCAAATCAGATGGATTTGATTTGAGTAGGATCATTGGGGTCGCTGGGTGTAAATTGTGTTTATAAACTGAGAATTGAACAAGTAATATTGTGACAAATATTTTAGTGGGACACAGTAGTGACACATGTATCATACTTATTTCCTATGTTACGCACGTTCTACTATGTACAAATTGTAAAAGACCATCCATGTGCGTAAGATAAGAAAAAAAAAAAAGAAAACATATTTACTAAAATGAAAGAAATAAAATTGTGGCAACTCGCGGGTCTTGAATCACCTGCGCTTTAGGAGTCTTCTGCGCGAGAGCCCACACATCTGTGACATCAAGCAACTTCTCCACTTCACTGCAGGCAAAGTAAGTACAATTTTTTCTTTTGTTTGGTATTTTCATGATCAGGGAAGGGATTTTAAGAATATAAGAAGAAAAATATTTGGCTGGGGGAAATTTTTTTTATGCGCACCATGGGATTGTTGTATTAACCCCTGGGTAGTGGGTATGCCACCCAGGGTATGGGTATACAGTACATGGGTTAAAACTAGTTAAAGAACTAGTTAAAAACCACCATATTTGAAAGCTCATGGGTTTGGCCACTGTGGGTTGATATTTAGTCTCCGGGGTTTCGGAGGTGTAACAAGGGTCTTGGCAGTTCGGTATCTTTTCAGTGTTACTGGTTCTAATCGGGCTTGTGGTGCCCTGAGTCATGTTTCCCACCTCGGCATCTCATCGTTGGATCTGTTGTTAGACGGCTTCGTGAAGCCACTGGGAACTTTGCAGAAAACACGCTTGAAACTTTCGCGTTGTCGGCATGTGCGCCCCAGCCTATCCCAAGATGCACCAAGCGTTTCGCATGAGCGAATGGCCACACTGAAATGTGTACTGTATACTCTTTTAAGTTTTTCTCACCTCAATTTCCGTTGTACGTCATTCATTTTTATATCAATTGTTCGCAATAGAATTCCCTACAGGGGTATATATGCATATAAGGTCCAAAAGCCAGGCGTGCCTCTCGCACCAAACCCAAAAAATCTGGCGAGCGTTACCCATGAGCACACAACAGCAATAAAATATGTATACTCTTTTCAGTTTCTCACCTTACTTCTCATGCTACATCATTCATTTTGGATTCAATTTGTTTTGCAATAAAATTTCCTACAGGGGTATATGCATATAAAGTCCAAAAAACTGGCGCACACCCCCCCCCCCCCCATCGCCCCGCAGCAAAGCCGAAAGTCGGCCAAGCGTTACCCGTGAGCGTGCACCCATTGGCACACCTACAACACCCACAACAGCTAAACACAAATGAGTATACTCTTATTTTTGGACTTGATGAATAATAATGCTGACACTCATCTGGTCAGTGTGGAGCGAAGCCAGTTGCTTAAAGAGCGAGTGTTGTAGGTGGTGATCCTCACTGTGATGACTTGTCCTTCCCACTGATGGAGGAGACCGCTCGCTCACTACTGAGAGAAATAGATGGAAAGTGCACAACCATACGTGAAAATGTGTCATACTGCTACATGTAATTTTCTCTTTCCTTCCCTTTCAAATTCATTCGCCTTGGGATGACCTTGACCTCTTGTAAGTACACGTGACCCCTCAGGAGCCACAGTTATTCATTAGATATCAATTTCCACCTTGTTATGGATTGAATTGCACTGTTTCTTGCCTACCCCACCCTTCCCATGCTCCAGATTTTTTTTGTTTGCTTAATATATCAATTGAGCTAAAAGACGCTCCTGTGTGATGTCACAGGCTGGTGGATGGTCATTTTCGGATGGTTCAGTGCAACTCGTCAGGCTTACTGTCATGTACTAAATTTCAAAATCATCATTTTCTTGTACTCATCGGACATTGCCACACGTTAGTTTTTTTAAAACTGTTGATTCTCTTTAAGTTAAATAAAATCTAATTTTACATTGTGTTAACATTGTGGTACAGTACTAGCATCGTCCATGATCTGTGATGTCACATACTGTAGACTGCCAGATGTGTGACGACCTGACATACCAGTGAGAGACCCGACCTATCATATGGTAGGACCAGACCAACTACCTCATTCTATCCATTATGTTTGACATTATGGAGGGAATTTAAATTGATTCAAAGTAATTTGTAGTAAAGTATTTATGAATGGGGTGGTTAATGTGTAATTGAAACCCAGGACGTTTTAGGACTAGGCTTCGTGACATGATACCAAAGCTCTGCTGTTAAGCAAGCAAAAATGGAAGAGGTATAGCACTGGCTGGCCCTGGAGATTCCACATACAGCAAAACTCCTTGCCATAAGCAATTTAGCAATTCTGATAAAAGTATACTGTATTGCTGTCTTATGCATACTTACATAACTTTTTACTAGTATGAAACTTCAGAGACCTATTCATGAAGTAAGAGTGTGATGAGAGAGATGTCTCTAGGGGCCAGTGGTGGTGTTGTGTGGCTGGTGAGCCCTGGTGCTGTGGGCTAAATGGAGGGTACTCCAGGTAGAGAAGGTCAGTGGGTTTGAGCTTAGGGTGTTACCACCTACCCAGAGCCACACGCCAACCTTGCCTCTTCTGCCCTCCTCTTCCTGTCCAATTCTGCCCCGTTCCACCCCATTGCATCCATACCAACCCACTGAGACCAGGCCAGTCTTCACCCTTCAGCTTCATGCATGTACCACTACCTCTTTGCTAGCAAATACTCCATAATTTTTTTTTAGTTCTCTAATAATACATAAATATCAGAGTGTCAGGTTGAGCATTATAAACTTGTATGCAAATTTGTGTTTATTGTTCGAAACCTGTTCATTTGAACGCCTTGAAATCGTATTTTGAGTATCGAGTAGTGTTTGACTTTATTTGCTCCCCAGTGAGAGTAACCAAGAGTCCTAGTGATATCTTGGCAAGTATAACCATGATCCCTAGAGAAATGTTGAAGCTCACCGTAGAGTTTAGCATAAGTGTAGCTCATGCAATCCCCTGAGTAAAGTTCACTTTGTCTCTATGAAATAACCACAATTTTTTTAATGTGAATGCATCTTTGGATACTACATGATGTACTTTCCTTCCTCTGTGACCCGGTGATTCCTGGGACGGTGGGTGCGTGTAAGTAAGAGAATTAATAATACTGCCTGCTTCCTGTGCTGGCTGAGTGAGGCAGCCTCCTAGTACTGTCACCTCTATAAAGCTTCTTTGGCTAGCCAATCTGACATACATAGCTCCACATATTGGTATTTTTATATTTGGACTTGTTCAATTTACAGAATGAGTGCATTTTCTAGGGACTTTTGTATATTGTATTCATCCCCAGATACAGAACAGGTGCCTTTTTGTAATTTAATAGCTTAGGAAAACATTATTAGAATAATGTAAAGATGCTTGAAGGACATGGCTTAGATAAAGTGAGAATTCCCTAGTAATTATAGTTGTTATATTGAGCTGCCATAAGTTGTGCAGCAACAGAACATCTGTTCTTTGGTAGCCTCTTCTCACTCAACAAAGGAGGCTTTTCTCCTAAAGAATCCCTCTTCCCTTACCCTGACAAATACTTCTCCCGTGCTCAGGGAATCTAACTTCCTCATTCTAGAAGCCTCTCTCTAAAAGAAAGCATCCATTTCCTGAGAATCTCCTCCCTCATTTCAGTGGAAATCTTTTAATTCTCCTCGAGAACCTTAACTGACCCTGAGAGCTTTCTCCAGTAACCTAGAACCATCTTATTTTCACCTTTGGACTCTAACATTGTAAATATTAAATCTGCTCTACTTAAACTAGAAGTACCTTTGTGTTCATCCTGATAGCCTCTTCCCTCTTCTATTGGAAGGGAGCCTCTTCCTCACCTTAAATGCCTCTCCTTCCTCACATTGGAAGCCTCTCATTCCTCACATTGGCTGCCTCTCATTCCTCACATTGGCTGCCTTTCATTCCTCACATTGGCTGCCTGTCATTCCTCACATTGGCTGCCTCTCATTCCTCACATTGGCTGCCTCTCATTCCTCACATTGGCTGCCTCTCATTCCTTACATTGGAAGCCTCTCATTCCTCACATTGGAAGCCTCTCATTCCTCACAGTGGAAGCCTCTCATTGCTCACAGTGGAAGCCTCTCATTCCTCACATTGAAAGCCTCTTCCTCCCATTGGAATCCTCTTCATCCTCCCATTGGAAGGCTCTTTGTCCTCATAATGGAAGCTCTCTCCATCCTCACATTGGAACCCCTCTTCCTCCTCACATTGAAACCTCTCTTCTTTCTCACATTGGAACCCCTCTTCTTCCTCACATTCAAACCCCTCTTCTTTCTCACATTGGAACCTCTCTTCTTTCTCACATTGGAACCCCTCTTCTTCCTCACATTCAAACCCCCTCTTTCTTTCTCACATTGGAACCTCTCTTCTTTCTCACATTGGAACCCCTCTTCTTCCTCACATTCAAACCCCCTCTTCTTTCTCACATTGGAACCTCTCTTCTTTCTCACATTGGAACCCCTCTTCTTCCTCACATTCAACCCCTCTTCTTTCTCACATTGGCACCCTTTTCATTAAATTTGAATTCTCGATCCATCTTCAACCTAGAAGCCTTTTCACCCTCTTAAGGAGATTGTCTTCCCTCACTTTGGTTGCCTTTCCTAATTCATGCTGAGATCTTGTCGTCCCCCATGCTGAGATCTTGTCGTCCTCCATGCCGTGATCTTGTCGTCCCCCATGCTGAGATCTTGTCGTCCTCCATGCAGAGATCGTGTCGTCCCCCATGCTGAGATCTTGTCGTCCTCCATGCCGAGGTCTTGTCGTCCCCCATGCTGAGATCTTGTCGTCCCCCATGCTGAGATCTTGTGTCGTCCTCCATGCCGAGATCTTGTCGTCCCCCATGCTGAGATCTTGTCGTCCCCATGCCGAGATCTTGTCGTCCCCATGCTGACATCTTGTCGTCCCCCATGCTGACATCTTGTCGTCCCCCATGCTGACATCTTGTCGTCCCCCATGCCGAGATCTTGTCGTCCCCCATGCTGAGATCTTGTCGTCCCCATGCCGGATCTTGTCGTCCCCCATGCTGATCTTGTCGTCCCCCATGCCGAGATCTTGTCGTCCCCCATGCTGACATCTTGTCGTCCCCATGCTGACATCTTGTCGTCCCCCATGCTGAGATCTTGTCGTCCCCCATGCCGAGATCTTGTCGTCCCCCATGC
Source organism: Procambarus virginalis (assembly GCA_020271785.1). Classification (NCBI taxonomy): domain Eukaryota; kingdom Metazoa; phylum Arthropoda; class Malacostraca; order Decapoda; family Cambaridae; genus Procambarus; species Procambarus virginalis. The sequence goes on along the minus strand of WNGS01061674.1, from coordinate 11,542,600 downwards.
TGACATCTTGTCGTCCCCCATGCTGACATCTTGTCGTCCCCCATGCTGACATCTTGTCGTCCCCCATGCTGACATCTTGTCGTCCCCCATGCTGACATCTTGTCGTCCCCCATGCTGACATCTTGTCGTCCCCCATGCTGACATCTTGTCGTCCCCCATGCTGAGAGCGTGTCGTCCCCCGTGCTGAGAGCGTGTCGTCCCCCATGCTGACATCTTGTCTTCCCTCATGCTGAGATAGTTTTGCTCTTTAGTCTGAGTGTTCATTTAATGTTCTGAGATTGATAACTAAATAAATAAATATCAAATACAGTACAGCAATATGAACTAGAAACAACTGTTTGTTACAGTGAAACCTCGGTTTTCGTATGACCCTTTTTTTTTTTTTAATTTTTTAGTATTCGAGCTCAATTTCTTCAAAAAATTGACTTGGAACTCGAGGTTTACCTTGGTGCTCGAGTTTGTTGATACATGTTTGGGCCGACCAAGCATGTGATGTGCTTGTGTTTTCCAGTGTTTCCCGCCTAGTGATGACTGCGCTGAATTCTTTGTGAAGAATTTGATTATTTTTGTGCTTTTTTGGCTTCTAAACATAAAAGTTCTTATTATATATCATGCTATGGGTTCCAAGAAAGTCAGTAATAAAGTTCAACCTAAGAAAATAGTTGTGAGGATGACAATAGAGGAAAAACAAGAGATCATTCATAGTGAGACAATGTGATGTCTCAATACAGACAATTGTTAAAATGTAGGGAAAAACAAGTGTCTGTAGACAGATTCTTAGTAAGAGAAGCAAGCAGTGAGCCACAACCAGGCCTGCAAAATGTAAGAGAGAGAGAGTACCCCGAAATGTCATCGCTGCCTGATGTTATAATGGAAAGGACTCCCCTTCCAAACACGAACACCTCTCCTCCTCTCCCCTTCCTCACCGTCTTCGATACGCCAACAAGAGTCCTCAATAAAGGTAAGATATACTTGTACATACCGTTATACAAAATATTAGTAGGAGAAGTAAGTATAAAATGTATTCTTAAGTTAATATTTTTGGGTGTGGAACGGATTAATTAAAATTTAATTATTTCATGTGGGAAAATTCGTTTTGGTTTTCGAATTTTCAGTTTTTGAATCGTCTCTGGGAATGGATTAAATTAAAAAATGAAAGTACACTGTATATGAAAATAATTAAAACATTCACCATGTGATTAACTGGGTGTATGTTAATGTGATGTTCATTTCTGTTATCAAGCAGACTGATTTTAAATACAGTAGTCAGTATTTTCTCAAGAAAGCCACTCAATAATTGTTTTAATTTCTAGAACTGTTTGAAAATGGGATTACAGTATTTTATTTTTTTTAATTAAAGATTCTGCAAGATGGAGACTTGCTTGATGCATTGGGGGACTGTGGGATAGAGTGAAAGTTGAGACTTGAAGTTGGGAAGCAGTGGTGTAATGGCTCTCCTGCTACGGTGGAGTTGTTGCTGTGGCAGGTGGGTCATGTGGCAGGTTCATGTAGCAGCTGCTGTAATTACCTAAGTGTAGTTACAGGATGAGAACTACGCTCGTGGTGTCCCGTCTTCCCAGCACTCTGTCATATAATGCTTTGAAATTACTGACTGTTTTGGCCTCCACCACCTTCTCACCTAACTTGTTCCAACCGTCTACCATTCTGTTTACAAAAGTGAATTTTCTTATATTTTTCCGGCAGCTTTGTTTCGTTAGTTTAAATCTATGACCTCTTGTTCTTGAAGTTCCAGGTCTCGGGAATTCTTCCCTATCAATTTTATCGATTCCTGTTACAGTACTATTTTGCATGTAGTGATCATATCATATCATCTCTTATTCTTCTATCTTTTAGTTTGGCATATTTAATGCCTCTAACCTCTCCTCGTAGCTCTTGCCCTTCAGTTCTGGGAGCCACTTAGTGGCATGTCGTTGCACCTTTTCCAGTTTGTTTATGTGCATCTTAAGATATGGGCACCAAACAACCACTGCATATTCCAGCTTTGGTCTAACAAAGGTTGTAAACAATATCTTTAGTATTTTGCCATCCATTTATTTAAAAGCAATTCTGAAGTTATAGCATAGTCAAGTTCTGAGCCTATAGCATAGGCTCTTCGCATAATGTTCTTAATGTGGTCCTCAGGTGATAGTTTTCTGTCTAGAACCACCCATAGATTTTTCTTTCTTTCTTTATCAGAATTCTTTAAAGATTTCTCACATAATTTATAGGTTGTGTGGGGTCTATGTTCTCCTATTCCACATTCCACAACATGGCATTTACACACATTAAATTCCATTTGCCAAGTGGTGCTCCATATACTTATTTTGTCCAGGTCTTCTTGAAGGGCATGGCAATCATCTAAGTTTCTTATCTTCCCTGTTATCTTAGCCATCAGCAAACATGTTCATATAATGCTGTATTCCATCTGGTAGATCGTTTATGTATACAATGAACATTACCGGTGCTGTGGCAGGTGGGTCATGTGGCAGCCTCGTGTAGGAGCTACTGTGGCAGGTGGGTCATGTAGCAGCCTTGTGTAGGAGCTACTGTGGCAGGTGGGTCATGTGGCAGCCTCGTGTAGGAGCTACTGTGGCAGGTGGGTCATGTAGCAGCCTCGTGTAGGAGCTGATGTGGCAGGTGGGTCATGTGGCAGCCTCGTGTAGGAGCTGCTGTGGCAGGTGGGTCATGCAGTAGCCTCGTGTAGGAGCTACTGTGGCAGGTGGGTCATGTGGCAGCCTCGTGTAGGAGCTACTGTGGCAGGTGGGTCATGTGGCAGCCTCGTGTAGGAGCTACTGTGGCAGGTGGGTCATGTGGCAGCCTCGTGTAGGAGCTACTGTGGCAGGTGGGTCATGTGGCAGCCTCGTGTAGGAGCTACTGTGGCAGGTGGGTCATGTGGCAGCCTCGTGTAGGAGCTACTGTGGCAGGTGGGTCATGTGGCAGCCTCGTGTAGGAGCTACTGTGGCAGGTGGGTCATGTAGCAGCCTCGTGTAGGAGCTGATGTGGCAGGTGGGTCATGTGGCAGCCTCATGTAGGAGCTACTGTGGCAGGTGGGTCATGTGGCAGCCTCGTGTAGGAGCTGCTGTGGCAGGTGGGTCATGTGGCAGCCTCGTGTAGGAGCTACTGTGGCAGGTGGGTCATGTGGCAGCCTCGTGTAGGAGCTACTGTGGCAGGTGGGTCATGTGGCAGCCTCGTGTAGGAGCTACTGTGGCAGGTGGGTCATGTGGCAGCCTCGTGTAGGAGCTACTGTGGCAGGTGGGTCATGTGGCAGCCTCGTGTAGGAGCTATGTGGCAGGTGGGTCATGTGGCAGCCTCGTGTAGGAGCTACTGTGGCAGGTGGGTCATGTGGCAGCCTCGTGTAGGAGCTACTGTGGCCGGTGGGTCATGTGGCAGCCTCGTGTAGGAGCTGCTGTGGCAGGTGGGGCATGTGGCAGCCTCGTGTAGGAGCTGATGTGGCAGGTGGGGCATGTGGCAGCCTCGTGTAGGAGCTGATGTGGCAGGTGGGGCATGTGGCAGCCTTGTGTAGGAGCTGATGTGGCAGGTGGGGCATGTGGCAGCCTCGTGTAGGAGCTGATGTGGCAGGTGGGTCATGTGGCAGCCTCGTGTAGGAGCTGATGTGGCAGGTGGGGCATGTGGCAGCCTTGTGTAGGAGCTGATGTGGCAGGTGGGGCATGTGGCAGCCTCGTGTAGGAGCTGATGTGGCAGGTGGGTCATGTGGCAGCCTCGTGTAGGAGCTGATGTGGCCGGTGGGTCATGTGGCAGCCTCGTGTAGGAGCTGATGTGGCAGGTGGGTCATGTGGCAGCCTCGTGTAGGAGCTGATGTGGCCGGTGGGTCATGTGGCAGCCTTGTGTAGGAGCTGATGTGGCAGGTGGGGCATGTGGCAGCCTCGTGTAGGAGCTGATGTGGCAGGTGGGTCATGTGGCAGCCTCGTGTAGGAGCTGATGTGGCCGGTGGGTCATGTGGCAGCCTCGTGTAGGAGCTGATGTGGCAGGTGGGTCATGTGGCAGCCTCGTGTAGGAGCTGATGTGGCAGGTGGGTCATGTGGCAGCCTCGTGTAGGAGCTGATGTGGCAGGTGGGGCATGTGGCAGCCTCGTGTAGGAGCTGATGTGGCAGGTGGGTCATGTGGCAGCCTCGTGTAGGAGCTGATGTGGCAGGTGGGGCATGTGGCAGCCTCGTGTAGGAGCTGATGTGGCAGGTGGGGCATGTGGCAGCCTCATGTAAAAGCTGCTGTGGCAGGTGGGGCATGTGGCAGCCTCATGTAAAAGCTGCTGTGGCAGGTGGGGCATGTGGCAGCCTCATGTAAAAGCTGCTGTGGCAGGTGGGGCATGTGGCAGCCTCATGTAAAGCTGCTGTGGCAGGTGGGGCATGTGGCAGCCTCATGTAAAAGCTGCTGTGGCAGGTGGGGCATGTGGCAGCTTCTCTTCCTTGGAGGCAGTGAAGAGGAATTCTAAACTAGATTAGTGTTTACCAAGGATGACATTATTTAACTAATAAATAAATGATGCCCAACATGTTCACAGGACCTACTAAGCATTTGCAAGTGTCCTTTAACAGTATAGAGCATATTTAATCCTTGGACTGTACTGCAGTTTCAAGGAGACAATGCTATGGTGTGTGGGTAAAAAATACAAATGTTCCTCCTTCTAATATTGTTAAAATGCACTCCCTGATCATGTGGGGGGGGGGGGGAATAAATCGAATGACCTTCTCAACCCTGACACAAGTGTGTGGAAAAAGCAGTTTGGTGCACCAACGGTAGACCTATGTGCCAGTTAGTTTGAGGTATATTGCTGAAAAATTACTCTGTTTATCACAAGTGCTATTTGTACAAATCTTGAAAAATAAAAATTAGCCCTTGGATGTCAGTTATACTGTACTGATATTCCACTATCTTATGTTTCTCTGTAATAATTTTTGTCTGATACATATACAGTTTGATGCTGTAATTTTATATTTTGTATGATTAGTAAAACAGTTTTTACAGCTGTGTATTAATATGAAAACAAACATGAATGATTATCTGGAAAATACATAATTAACACACACAGTAATAATAATTGATTTAACCTTTAGGTTGCTACATTGTTTTCTTTTCATTACTATAGACTCCAAGATGAGAAAAATGTTCTGTTTCTCTCCCAATCTGAGTCAAGATAGTTGGAACTTTGTTACTCACTCCACATAATAATTTGGGAAGGTACTGTACCAGAAACATTGGGACATCAGTATTGCAAACTGTTAAATGTGAACATAAAAAAAAGCTGGTACAGTAGTTCTAAACATCGCGTGGTAGTAATTTAGGTTTAATAAAGGATTCATAGCCTTACTTTACTAAGAATTGCTCATGTTTAAGAAATTTATTCACATTTTTCCAGCATATTTGAAGCAGTTGGTAATGGATAAGAGCATATTATATAACTTGATTTTAGCAAAGCCTTTGATACTGTCATGCAAAATAAACAGCACTGAATGTTATGAAATGCCAGTTTCTGGGTGAGCCCTGAAGCTATTTCTGAGATGGTTCCCATCTACCTGATTGCATCAGCTGTGGAGTTCCTAGGACTACTGGTGCCCCAGAGCCAGAACACGCTTCCCTAACGTTAGCTTCAGGAAGCACAAGAGGCCGCCACAGAAAACCAGAATTGACTTTAATATACAGCTAATATTAATTATAATTTCTGGGGAGCCCCGGTGGCTTCCTGATTTCCCCCTTCCCCTTCACTTCCAGGTTGTAATGTAGGTCTTGTTTGTGCATCTGCTCCAGAACTGACTGCTCAGACCCCTGGAGATGGTGAGCCCCTTCCACCCTTCCTCCAAACGAGGGAATGAGGTGCGGTGAACAAGCTCACACTAGTTTCGAAAGATTCAATCTTTTTCTTTACATAGCTGGGGGGAGTTCATTAGGTGGGTTGTGAGGCTTTGGTCTCTCTTTTTTTTTTTTTTTTTTTTTTTTTTTTTTTTAAAACCCAGCTTTTGATTTGGTGACTTTCTGGATGCCTTCCCTTTTGAGGTGGCAAAATGTCAGAGCCCTGTGCCTATGAGGGAGGGCGGTAGGCCAGGTTCTGGCTCTGGTACCCAGCAGGCCTAAGAATTTCACAGATGAAGTGACCTGGTAGATGGGAACTATTGTAGTGTATAGGAGTGTAGCTTCAGGGAGGCACAAGGTTCTCTGGAGGACCTGGCCGGAGCCCGCGATTAAACCACGACCGCTCCAAGGGAGCCGGTCGGCCGAGCGGACAGCACGCGGGACTTGTGATCCTGTGGTCCTGGGTTCAATCCCGGGCGCCGGCTAGAAACAATGGGCAGAGTTTCTTTCACCCTATGCCCCTGTTACCTAGCAGTAAAATAGGTACCTGGTGTTTAGTCAGCTGTCACGGGCTGCTTCCTGGGGATGGAGGCCTGGTCGAGGACCGGGCCTCGGGGACACTAAAGCCCCGAAATCAAATCATCTCAAGATAACCCAGAAAGATTAAGAAGGTGGAGGCACATGGTACTGTATGAAAGGAATATCTTAAACTGGATTAGGCCATGGTTGTTTAAAAAAACGAGAATCATCGTAAATAGGGTAAAATCCAAATTGGAGACTGTTTAAGTGAAGTGCCCTAAGCTCAGTCCTGAGACCTCTGTGTTTACCATATATAAATAATATAGTTTTACAGTACCTAAACATTTGTAAATTTGCAGATGGTGCTTAAAATCAGAGGGAAATATATTGAGACAAGGACTCTAAATTGCTACAGTTTAGAAACATTTTTAAAATGGAGAAAAGATTAGAGTTGCAGTTTGATAATGACAATGTAGGACCTCTCAACCTAGCAAATTATAATGTACTTGCCAGATATTGGGTAAAGAGTGTTGAAATTGTTTAATCTGAATGTAGGAAAGATCTACTTGTTATTAATAAAGATCTTAATCATAAAAAGTAAATGTATTAATATTAAAAAGCCACCAGTGACAGTAATGAAACACCTCTTATAATGGAACCCCTGGTGGCTCCTGGGAGCTATCAACCTGAGAGGACGTCAGAAGCCTACTAGAAAGCAGTGTTTCATTACATTGTTTGATTTTTGTTTCCCCACTACTGGTCACATCAGTGTAGGAGTCCTATTCGGCATAAAAGAAACAGAGCCAGAACCTCACTCCCCCTACCCCTTCACAGAGGTATAAGNGTGTTTCCCGCCTAGTGATGACTGCGCTTGAATTCTTTGTGAAGAATTTGATTATTTTGTGCTTTTTTGGCTTCTAAACATAAAAGGTTCTTATTATATATCATGCTATGGGTTCCAAGAAAGTCAGTAATAAAGTTCAACACTAAGAAAATAGTTGTGAGGATGACAATAGAGGAAAACAAGAATCATTCATAGTGAGACAATGTGATGTCTCAATACAGACAATTGTTAAAATGTAGGGAAAACAAGTGTCTGTAGACAGATTCTTAGTAAGAGAAGCAAGCAGTGAGCCACAACCAGGCCTGCAAAATGTAAGAGAGAGAGAGAGTACCCCAGAAATGTCATCGCTGCCTGATGTTATAATGGAAAGGACTCCCCTTCCAAACACGAACACCTTTCCTCCTCTCCTCCCCTTCCTCACCACCGTCTTCGATACGCCAACAAGAGTCCTCAATAAAGGTAAGATATACTTGTACATACCGTTATAACAAATATAGTAGGAGAAGTAAGTATAAAATGTATTCTTAAGTTAATATTTTTGGGTGTGGAACGGATTAATTAATTAAATTTAATTTTTCATGTGGGAAAATTCGTTTTGGTTTTCGAATTTCAGCAGTTTTTGAATCGTCTCTGGGAATGGATTAAATTAAAAAATGAAAGTACCACTGTATATGAAAATAATTAAAACATTCACCATGTGATTAACTGGTGTATGTTAATGTGATGTTCATTTCTGTTATCAAGCAGACTGATTTTAAATACAGTAGTCAGTATTTTCTCAAGAAAGCCACTCAATAATTGTTTTTAATTTCTAGAACTGTTTGAAAATGGGATTACAGTATTTTATTTTTTTTTAATTAAAGATTCTGCAAGATGGAGACTTGCTTGATGCATTGGGGGACTGTGGGATAGAGTGAAAGTTGAGACTTGAAGTTGGGAAGCAGTGGTGTAAATGGCTCTCCTGCTACGGTGGTGTTGTTGCTGTGGCAGTGGGGTCATGTGGCAGGTTCATGTAGCAGCTGCTGTAATTACCTAAGTGTAGTTACAGGATGAGAACTACGCTCGTGGTGTCCCGTCTTCCCAGCACTCTGTCATATAATGCTTTGAAATTACTGACTGTTTTGGCCTCCACCACCTTCTCACCTAACTTGTTCCAACCGTCTACCATTCTGTTTACAAAAGTGAATTTTCTTATATTTTTCGGCAGCTTTGTTTCGTTAGTTTAAATCTATGACCTCTTGTTCTTGAAGTTCCAGGTCTCGGGAATTCTTCCCTATCAATTTTATCGATTCTGTTACAGTACTATTTTGCATGTGGATCATATCATATCATCTCTTATTCTTCTATCTTTTTAGTTGGCATATTTAATGCCTCTAACCTCTCCTCGTAGCTCTTGCCCTTCAGTTCTGGGAGCCACTTAGTGGCATGTCGTTGCACCTTTTCCAGTTTGTTTATGTGCATCTTAAGATATGGGCACCAAACAACCACTGCATATTCCAGCTTTGGTCTAACAAAGGTTGTAAACAATATCTTTAGTATTTTGCCATCCATTTATTTAAAAGCAATTCTGAAGTTATAGCATAGTCAAGTTCTGAGCCTATAGCATAGGCTCTTCGCATAATGTTCTTAATGTGGTCCTCAGGTGATAGTTTTCTGTCTAGAACCACCCATAGATTTTTCTTTCTTTCTTTATCAGAATTCTTTAAAGATTTCTCACATAATTTATAGGTTGTGTGGGGTCTATGTTCTCCTATTCCACATTCCACAACATGGCATTTACACACATTAAATTCCATTTGCCAAGTGGTGCTCCATATACTTATTTTGTCCAGGTCTTCTTGAAGGGCATGGCAATCATCTAAGTTTCTTATCTTCCCTGTTATCTTAGCCATCAGCAAACATGTTCATATAATGCTGTATTCCATCTGGTAGATCGTTTATGTATACAATGAACATTACCGGTGCTGTGGCAGGTGGGTCATGTGGCAGCCTCGTGTAGGAGCTACTGTGGCGGTGGGTCATGTAGCAGCCTTGTGTAGGAGCTACTGTGGCAGGTGGGTCATGTGGCAGCCTCGTGTAGGAGCTACTGTGGCAGGTGGGTCATGTAGCAGCCTCGTGTAGGAGCTACTGTGGCAGGTGGGTCATGTGGCAGCCTCGTGTAGGAGCTGCTGTGGCAGGTGGGTCATGTAGCAGCCTCGTGTAGGAGCTACTGTGGCAGGTGGGTCATGTGGCAGCCTCGTGTAGGAGCTGCTGTGGCAGGTGGGTCATGTAGCAGCCTCGTGTAGGAGCTACTGTGGCAGGTGGGTCATGTGGCAGCCTCGTGTAGGAGCTACTGTGGCAGGTGGGTCATGTGGCAGCCTCGTGTAGGAGCTACTGTGGCAGGTGGGTCATGTGGCAGCCTCGTGTAGGAGCTACTGTGGCAGGTGGGTCATGTGGCAGCCTCGTGTAGGAGCTACTGTGGCAGGTGGGTCATGTGGCAGCCTCGTGTAGGAGCTACTGTGGCAGGTGGGTCATGTGGCAGCCTCGTGTAGGAGCTACTGTGGCAGGTGGGTCATGTGGCAGCCTCGTGTAGGAGCTACTGTGGCAGGTGGGTCATGTGGCAGCCTCGTGTAGGAGCTGCTGTGGCAGGTGGGGCATGTGGCAGCCTCGTGTAGGAGCTGATGTGGCAGGTGGGGCATGTGGCAGCCTTGTGTAGGAGCTGATGTGGCAGGTGGGCATGTGGCAGCCTCGTGTAGGAGCTGATGTGGCAGGTGGGTCATGTGGCAGCCTCGTGTAGGAGCTGATGTGGCAGGTGGGGCATGTGGCAGCCTCGTGTAGGAGCTGATGTGGCAGGTGGGTCATGTGGCAGCCTCGTGTAGGAGCTGATGTGGCCGGTGGGTCATGTGGCAGCCTCGTGTAGGAGCTGATGTGGCAGGTGGGTCATGTGGCAGCCTCGTGTAGGAGCTGATGTGGCCGGTGGGTCATGTGGCAGCCTTGTGTAGGAGCTGATGTGGCAGGTGGGGCATGTGGCAGCCTCGTGTAGGAGCTGATGTGGCCGGTGGGTCATGTGGCAGCCTCGTGTAGGAGCTGATGTGGCCGGTGGGTCATGTGGCAGCCTCGTGTAGGAGCTGATGTGGCAGGTGGGTCATGTGGCAGCCTCGTGTAGGAGCTGATGTGGCAGGTGGGTCATGTGGCAGCCTCGTGTAGGAGCTGATGTGGCAGGTGGGCATGTGGCAGCCTCGTGTAGGAGCTGATGTGGCAGGTGGGTCATGTGGCAGCCTCGTGTAGGAGCTGATGTGGCAGGTGGGCATGTGGCAGCCTCGTGTAGGAGCTGATGTGGCAGGTGGGGCATGTGGCAGCCTCGTGTAGGAGCTGATGTGGCAGGTGGGTCATGTGGCAGCCTCGTGTAGGAGCTGCTGTGGCAGGTGGGGCATGTGGCAGCCTCGTGTAGGAGCTGCTGTGGCAGGTGGGTCATGTGGCAGCCTCATGTAAAAGCTGCTGTGGCAGGTGGGTCATGTGGCAGCCTTGTGTAGGAGCTGATGTGGCAGGTGGGTCATGTGGCAGCCTCATGTAAAAGCTGCTGTGGCAGGTGGGTCATGTGGCAGCCTCGTGTAGGAGCTGCTGTGGCAGGTGGGTCATGTGGCAGCCTCATGTAAAAGCTGCTGTGGCAGGTGGGTCATGTGGCAGCCTCATGTAAAAGCTGCTGTGGCAGGTGGGTCATGTGGCAGCCTTGTGTAGGAGCTGATGTGGCAGGTGGGTCATGTGGCAGCCTCATGTAAAAGCTGCTGTGGCAGGTGGGTCATGTGGCAGCCTCATGTAAAAGCTGCTGTGGCAGGTGGGTCATGTGGCAGCCTTGTGTAGGAGCTGATGTGGCAGGTGGGTCATGTGGCAGCCTCATGTAAAAGCTGCTGTGGCAGGTGGGTCATGTGGCAGCCTCATGTAAAAGCTGCTGTGGCAGGTGGGGCATGTGGCAGCCTCGTGTAGGAGCTGATGTGGCAGGTGGGTCATGTGGCAGCCTTGTGTAGGAGCTGCTGTGGCAGGTGGGTCATGTGGCAGCCTCGTGTAGGAGCTGCTGTGGCAGGTGGGTCATGTGGCAGCCTCGTGTAGGAGCTGATGTGGCAGGTGGGTCATGTGGCAGCCTCATGTAAAAGCTGCTGTGGCAGGTGGGTCATGTGGCAGCCTCGTGTAGGAGCTACTGTGGCAGGTGGGGCATGTGGCAGCCTCGTGTAGGAGCTACTGTGGCAGGTGGGTCATGTGGCAGCCTCGTGTAGGAGCTGATGTGGCAGGTGGGTCATGTGGCAGCCTCATGTAAAAGCTGCTGTGGCAGGTGGGTCATGTGGCAGCCTCATGTAAAAGCTACTGTGGCAGGTGGGTCATGTGGCAGCCTCATGTAAAAGCTGCTGTGGCAGGTGGGGCATGTGGCAGCCTCGTGTAGGAGCTGATGTGGCAGGTGGGGCATGTGGCAGCCTCGTGTAGGAGCTGCTGTGGCAGGTGGGGCATGTGGCAGCCTCGTGTAGGAGCTGCTGTGGCAGGTGGGGCATGTGGCAGCCTCGTGTAGGAGCTGCTGTGGCAGGTGGGTCATGTGGCAGCCTCATGTAAAAGCTGCTGTGGCAGGTGGGGCATGTGGCAGCTTCTCTTCCTTGGAGGCAGTGAAGAGGAATTCTAAACTAGATTAGTGTTTACCAAGGATGACATTATTTAACTAATAAATAAATGATGCCCAACATGTTCACAGGACCTACTAAGCATTTGCAAGTGTCCTTTAACAGTATAGAGCATATTTAATCCTTGGACTGTACTGCAGTTTCAAGGAGACAATGCTATGGTGTGTGGGTAAAAAAATACAAATGTTCCTCCTTCTAATATTGTTAAAATGCACTCCCTGATCATGTGGGGGGGGGGGGAATAAATCGAATGACCTTCTCAACCCTGACACAAGTGTGTGGAAAAAGCAGTTTGGTGCACCAACGGTAGACCTATGTGCCAGTTAGTTTGAGGTATATTGCTGAAAAATTACTCTGTTTATCACAAGTGCTATTTGTACAAATCTTGAAAAATAAAAATTAGCCCTTGGATGTCAGTTATACTGTACTGATATTCCACTATCTTATGTTTCTCTGTAATAATTTTTGTCTGATACATATACAGTTTGATGCTGTAATTTTATATTTTGTATGATTAGTAAAACAGTTTTTACAGCTGTGTATTAATATGAAAACAAACATGAATGATTATCTGGAAAATACATAATTAACACACACAGTAATAATAATTGATTTAACCTTTAGGTTGCTACATTGTTTTCTTTTCATTACTATAGACTCCAAGATGAGAAAAATGTTCTGTTTCTCTCCCAATCTGAGTCAAGATAGTTGGAACTTTGTTACTCACTCCACATAATAATTTGGGAAGGTACTGTACCAGAAACATTGGGACATCAGTATTGCAAACTGTTAAATGTGAACATAAAAAAAAGCTGGTACAGTAGTTCTAAACATCGCGTGGTAGTAATTTAGGTTTAATAAAGGATTCATAGCCTTACTTTACTAAGAGTTGCTCATGTTTAAGAAATTTATTCACATTTTTCCAGCATATTTGAAGCAGTTGGTAATGGATAAGAGCATATTATATAACTTGATTTTAGCAAAGCCTTTGATACTGTCATGCAAAATAAACAGCACTGAATGTTATGAAATGCCAGTTTCTGGGTGAGCCCTGAAGCTATTTTCTGAGATGGTTCCCATCTACCTGATTTGCATCAGCTGTGGAGTTCCTAGGACTACTGGTGCCCCAGAGCCAGAACACGCTTCCCTAACGTTAGCTTCAGGAAGCACAAGAGGCCGCCACAGAAAACCAGAATTGACTTTAATATACAGTAATTATAATTTCTGGGGGAGCCCCGGTGGCTCCCTGATTTCCCCCTTCCCCTTCACTTCCAGGTTGTAATGTAGGTCTTGTTTGTGCATCTGCTCCAGAACTGACTGCTCAGACCCCTGGAGATGGTGAGCCCCTTCCACCCTTCCTCCAAACGAGGGAATGAGGTGCGGTGAACAAGCTCACACTAGTTTCGAAAGATTCAATCTTTTTCTTTACATAGCTGGGGGGAGTTCATTAGGTGGGTTGTGAGGCTTTGGTCTCTCTTTTTTTTTTTTTTTTTTTTTAAACCCAGCTTTTGATTTGGTGACTTTCTGGATGCCTTCCCTTTTTGAGGTGGCAAAATGTCAGAGCCCTGTGCCTATGAGGGAGGGCGGTAGGCCAGGTTCTGGCTCTGGTACCCAGCAGGCCTAAGAATTTCACAGATGAAGTGACCTGGTAGATGGGAACTATTGTAGTGTATAGGAGTGTAGCTTCAGGGAGGCACAAGGTTCTCTGGAGGACCTGGCCGGAGCCCGCGATTAAACCACGACCGGCTCCAAGGGAGCCGGTCGGCCGAGCGGACAGCACGCGACTTGTGATCCTGTGGTCCTGGGTTCGATCCCGGGCGCCGGCTAGAAACAATGGGCAGAGTTTCTTTCACCCTATGCCCCTGTTACCTAGCAGTAAAATAGGTACCTGGGTGTTAGTCAGCTGTCACGGGCTGCTTCCTGGGGATGGAGGCCTGGTCGAGGACCGGGCCTCGGGGACACTAAAGCCCCGAAATCAAATCATCTCAAGATAACCCAGAAAGATTAAGAAGGTGGAGGCACATGGTACTGTATTGAAAGGAATATCTTAAACTGGATTAGGCCATGGTTGTTTAAAAAAAACGAGAATCATCGTAAATAGGGTAAAATCCAATTGGGAGACTGTTTAAGTGAAGTGCCCTAAGCTCAGTCCTGAGACCTCTGTTGTTTACCATATATAAATAATATAGTTTTACAGTACCCATAAACATTTGTAAATTTGCAGATGGTGCTTAAAATCAGAGGGAAATATATTGAGACAAGGACTCTAAATTGCTACAGTTTAGAAACATTTTTAAAATGGAGAAAAGATTAGAGTTGCAGTTTGATAATGACAAATGTAGGACTCTCAACCTAGCAAATTATAATGTACTTGCCAGATATTGGGTAAAGAGTGTGAAATTGTTAATCTGACTGTAGGAAAGATCTACTTGTTATTAATAAAGATCTTAATCATAAAAGTAAATGTATTANCACACACACACACACACACACACACACACACACACTACTACTACTACTACACTATATATGCTATGCAGATACACTTGAAAACTCATCATTTTATTGGTGACTGTAAACTTTCTGGACAGACTCGAAGAAATGGTCGGTTACCTGCGTTAAGCAAACTTTTTGTTGTTTTGTCATAGCAGTTTAATGATGGAAAAATAATTTAATAGGAACATAATATGCTTGCGTTATTTAAAAAGTTATATTGTAAGTCGGAAGTGAGTTAAGGATATGTGTGTGTGTGTATTTTAAGTGTAGTTACAGTATGAGAGCTACGATCGTGATGTCCCGTCTTCCCAGTACTCTTTGTCGTATAACACTTTGAAACTACTGACGGTTTTGACCGCCACCATCTTCTCACTTAACTTGTTCCATCCGTCTACCACTCTGCGAAAGGGAATTTTCTTATTTCTTCTCCTTTCCCTGGTGTGTGTGTGTGTGTGTGTGTGTGTGTGTGTGTGTGTGTGTGTGTGTGTGTGTGTGTGTGACTGACTGACTGACATAGTCCTCCCTACCCTCAGACCAAGCCAGTAGCGTTCTCTGTGAGGACCAACGTGGCCTATGATGGCTCTGTGGATGACGATTCCCCTGTTCACGGCTCCGCCATCTCCTTCAACGTCAAGGATTTCCTCCACATTAAGGTAAGATGGCCGCTCGTTGTTTATCCATAGTAAACATACTCTCCTTGCGTCCTTTTACCCGTGCCTGAGAGGTTAAGACGGTAGTGGTAAGTAAAGTCATTTACTCCTTATTCCAGGAAGGAAGCACAAAATATAAAATAAAAAGTTTCAAGTCTAAATGTCGGCAATACTGTGCATTTTATAGGATCTGCAACAGTTGAGTGCAATACTATATATCAGTACTTATTTACGGTGTTTATATATTTATATATATATATACACCGTTGCAGCATGCTAGCTGAGTGTATCCCAGAGAGTGGTTAAGGACGCCATGGTGGATGTATAGCTGTTATCTTGAGGTTATCTTGAGATGATTTCGGGGCTTGTGTCCACGCGGCCCGGTCCTCGACCAGGCCTCCCTGGTCGAGGCCTCCCACCCCCAGGAAGCAGTCCGTGACAGCTGACTAACACCCAGGTACCTATTTTACTGCCAGGTAACAGGGGCATAGGGTGAAAGAAACTCTGCCCAATGTTTCTCGCCGGCGCCTGGAATCGAACCCAGGACCACAGGATGACAAGTCCAGCGTGCTGTCCGCTCGGCCGACCGGCATACTGGGAGAACTGTCACATCTAGCCCTGAAGACCTTTTAAACATTCTTCCTCTAAATGTAAAAGGCATAACTAGCCCACCTCTCACATCTAAGAAAGAGAACGTGATAAAGCTTCCAAAAGATACTTGATCATCCAGGTTGTGTTTCATACGTTAGGCTGCGAGCTGCTGCATGTAACAGCCTGGTTGACAGGACGACCAACCATGCAGGAGGCCTGGTCAGAGACAGGGCTGCATGGACGTTGATCCTCGGAACCGACGCGAAATAACTGCAAAATAGGTTAGGCATATATGTATATGAATGAGTTTAGGTGGGTATAAACACTAGCAACCTCAAATGGCCAGTAGGCCCTTTGAGGTTTCCTTTCTAGTTATTAATAACAAATAACCCAATTATCAGGTGTTCATTATTCAAATAAGGCCAACCATTATGGTTATGTCTCACCATACAGTATGCCCCCTGCCTCACCATACAGTATGCCCTGCCTCACCATACAGTATGCCCTGCTTCACCATACAGTATACCCTTCCTCACCATACAGTATGCCTACTGCCTCACCATACAATATACCCTGCCTCGCCATACAGTATGCCTACTGCCTCACCATACAGTATGCCCTGCCTCACCATACAATATACCCTGCTTCACCATACAGTATGCCCTCCTGTCTCACTATACAATATGCCGTCCCCACAGGAGAAGTACGACAACAACTGGTGGATTGGGCGCCTGGTAAAGGAAGGCTCAGACGTTGGGTTCATCCCGTCTCCAGTTAAACTTGAAAACCTTCGGCTACAACAGTCGCAGCAGAAGACCTCCAAGCTGTATTCCTCCAAAACTTCTTCCTCGGGTAACCTGGGCATGATCAATGATGTTCTGTCAAATAGCAAGAGTTCCAACTCCCGCGGCTCAACTCCCCCTACCCCTGGTAAGTGTTCATCAACACCCTTTGTAGTGGACCTTTACGTGTATTCTTGGCGCGCGCGCGCGCGTGTGTGTGTGTGGTGTGTGTGTGTGTGTGTGTGTGTGTGTGTGTGTGTGTGTGTGTGTGTGTGTGTGTGTGTGTGTGTGTGTGTGTGTGTGTGTGTATGTGTGTGTAATTACCTAAGTATAGTTACAGGATGTGTGCACACATGCATTTGCCTATTTGTTGTTGTATGTGGGTAATTTTTTTTTATTTTAGTGTGTGATGGTGTAGTGATGAGGGCGGGAGAAATGCAAACGAGTGTCTCACGATGTTTTCTAGGCCATATCTTCAGGGTATCATGGGTGTGTTTTTACACACACACACACACACACACACCCACACACACACACACACCACACACACACACACACACACACACACACACACACACACACACAAATAGAATGAGGTGAGGTCACTGTGCTAGAAAAGGTAGCAGTAAACCAGGCGGCCTTGGAAGGGTTCGAAATTACAAGAGATGAGGTCAAGAGGCATCTGTTGGATCTGGACGTGAGAACAGCTGTTGGGCCGGACGGAATCTCACCATGGGTATTGAAAGAGTGTGCAGAAGCACTTTGCTTGCCACTCTCCATAGTGTATAGTAGGTCACTGGAGATGGGAGACCTACCAGAAATATGGAAGACAGCTAATGTTGTCCCAATATACAAAATGGGTGACAGACAAGAGGCACTGAACTACAGGCCAGTGTCCTTAACGTGTATACCATGCAGGTGACGGAGAAGATCATTAGAAAAAACCTAGTAACACATCTGGAGAGAAGGGACTTCGTGACAACTCATCAACATGGGAGGGTAATCTTGCCTTATAAGCTTAATAGAATTCTATGATCAGGTGACAAAGATTAAGCAAGAAAGAGAAGGATGGGCAGACTGTATTTTCTTGGACTGTCAGAAAGCCTTTGACACAGTACCCCATAAGAGGCTGATGCATAAGCTGGAGAAACAGGCAGGAGTAACTGGTAGAGTACTGCAGTGGATAAAGGAGTACCTAAGCAATAGGAAACTGAGAGTTACAGTGAGGGGTGAGACCTCAGATTGACGTGAAGTCACCAGTGGAGTCCCACAGGGCTCTGTACTCAGACCTTTCCTGTTTCTGATATATGTAAATAATCTCCCAGAGGGTATAGACTCATTCCTCTCAATGTTTGCTGACGATGCCAAAATTATGAGAAGGATTAAGACAGAGGAGGACAGCTTGAGTCTTCAAGAAGACCTGGACAAGCTGAAGGAATGGTCAAACAAATGATTGTTAGAGTTTAACCCAAGCAAATGTAATGTAATGAAGATAGGTATAGGGAGCAGGAGACCAGATACAAGGTATCATTTGGGAGATGAAATACTTCAAGAGTCAGAGAGAGAGAGACCTGGAGGTTGGTATCACACCAGACCTGCCTCTCGGAAGCCCATATCAAGAGAATAACATCAGCGGCATATGCCAGGTTGGCCAACATAAGAACACCCTTTAGAAACTTGTATTCGGAATCATTCAGAATTTTGTATACCACATAAGTCAGACAAATCCTGGAATATGCATCTCAACCATGGAGTCCATATCTAGTCAAGCACAAGACTAAACTGGAAAAGGTTCAAAGATTTGCCACCAGACTAGTACCCAAACTGAGGGGTATGAGCTACAAGCAGAGACTACAGGAATACTACAGACTACAGGATTACCCTACTGACTCCCAGTGAAGTGCACACATGCACGTCACTGGGAGACAAAAGAGTTAGGTGGGACATGATCACCACATAAGATTCTCAAAAGAATTGATAGGGTAGATAAAGGCAGACTATTTAACAGAAGGGGCACATGCACTAGGGGACATGGACAGAAATTGAGTGCCCAAATGAGCTATAGAGACATTAGAAAGATTTTTTCAGTGTCAGAGTAGTTGACATATGGAATGTCTTAGGAATAGATGTGGTGGAGGCAGACTCCATACACAGTTTCAAGTGTCGATATGATAGAGCCCAATAGCCTCAGGAACCTGTACATCAGTTGATTGACAGTTGAGAGGTGGGACCAAAGAGCCAGAACTCAACACCTGTAAGCACAACTAGGTAAGTGCAACTAGGCAAATACACACACGTGCATACATGCATGCACACACGCATACATGCACAAACTGGAAAAGTGCAAAGACATGCCACTAAATGGCTCCTGGAACAGAAGGACAAGAGCTACAAGGAGAGGTTAGAGCCATTAAATATGCAAAAACTAGAAGCTAGAAGAAAAAGAGGAGATATGTTCACTACGTACAAAATAGTAATCGGAATCGATAAAATTGATAGGGAAGATTTCCTGAGACCCGGAACTTCAAGAACAAGAGGTCATAGATTTAAACTAATGAAACAAAGCTGCCAGAGAAATATAAGAAAATTAACTTTTGTAAACAGAGAGGTAGACGGTTGGAACAAGTTAAGTGAGGTGGTGGTGTGGGCCAAAACCGTCAGTAATTTCAAAGCATTATACGACAAAGAGTTCTGGGAAGACGGGACACCATGAGCGTAGCTCTCATCCTGTTACTACACTTACGTAATTACACTTAGGTACAGTAATTACAAACACACACCCACACACACTTGATTTTAAGAGAGGCCATTATGAAGACCTTGGCAAATTCTTTACTAAATTTAATTGCAAAGACTTGTTGCTAGACAAGGAAGTAAATGAGATTCGTGCCAAATTTTGTGAAACATGCAATGCAGGTACAAAGAAATTTATACCTAAACAGAGTTGCAGACCCAGAAAAAAAGGATTGGTTCATCAAATTGTGAGAGGACCAAAGAGGGAAAAGACAATAAAATGGGGACAATATAGGAAGAGGCCTTACCCTCAAATATACCAGCACTACAAGCAAGCAAGACACAAATACACAACAATGAGAAGAGAGGAAGAAAGGAACTTTGAGAAAGGGGTTGTGGACAGTTGTAAAATAGATTCAGGCTTTTTCTATTAACTCATTAAAAGGAAGCTGCATGTAAAGAATAAAATCCAGAGATTGAAAACAGGGAACAAGTTCACAGAGAATGAAAAAAAAAATGTGGGAAATACTAAATGAACAGTTCCAAAGTGTGTTTGTACAAAATGAGGATTTCAGAGAGCCAGGCACAATGTTAATTCCAGAAAACACTGTAGAATACATACAGGTATCTTGAGACGAAGTGGAAAAAATACTGAAGGGGCTAGGAAGAATTAAAGCAGTTGGACCTGATGGAGTTTCACCTTGGGTGCTGTGAGAATCTGCAACTGAGCTGAACATTCCACTCCAATAGATATTCCAGACATCCTTGCATTCAGGAAACTTAGTAGATATAGGAAAAAAAGGCAAACATAGTTCCAATCTACAAAAGTGGTAGGAGAGAAGACCCTCTAAATTATAGACCTGTATCATTAACAAGCATGGTAATCAAAACACTAGAAAATAGTTAAAACCAATAGGGTAGAACAACTGGAGAGTAATGACATAACGTGGACAAACTGTATGATTTCGAAAAGGGAGCTTCTGTGCAACAAATCTACTTTGTTTTTCTGATAGGGCAAGACATTCTACAGAGAAGAGAGGGTTGGGTTGACTGCATCTTATCTGGACTTAAAAAAGTCCAGATACCAGCTTTATAAACCCATGGGATTATAAACCCATGGAACTGCCTACCTGCCGAAGCCGTAAATGCCAAGACTGTTGAATTTCAAAATTCTACTGTAAAAGATTATAAAGGCAAATGGGGGGGACCTTCGATAAGCCGCCGGCCTCCTGCCCTTGTCGAGACCACTAGTGTTAGCGTTTCCCCCCCTCAGGTAAATTGACCATCTTATGCAATCAGAGCAATATTCAAACAACAACAATTGTTCCCCTGCAACCCTCATTAGCTCCGAGAGTCCACCAGCCACTACACCCAGCTCCTTTACTGGTTGCCAACGTGTGGGCGCTGCCACCCACTGAGCAATCTCTTATTTTTCAATGTGGTTATTCCATATACCTGTATTTACATATATTTTCAAAGTTATACATAATGAACACTACCTTTGATACCTCAATACTACTTGTTAGGATGAAAAAACTAAATAAATAAAGTGAAAAACAATGAAAATAAATCGATAAAGCTATTCATACATGACAACTCTTCTCATTTCTGGCAAAAATTGCAACTTTAGAAAATTACAGCTAATTTACAAGAAGTAGACACTTTGTTTGGATTTTTGTACTTCCTGGGTGCTAGTTAACAATATAAAAAAAAAGATAAATTTTTCAGACATTTTTCTATGAACACCGTGAGCTTGTGATATTTAAATGGTTAGCAATGCAGAAGTTGATTGATGAAGAGTAAGCCACCCAAGAGGTGGCATAGGCATGACACCTGCACATAACAGTGCAGAGGTTCATTTTCTATATAAATAATTTAAGCCTCTTGGATATGGCCCTGTATGACTAACCATCCTGTGAGATGGGGACTTCTAGTATCGCTGCTACCTTATTCACTCTTGTGTTCATGATGATGTAATCATAATGCACCCTGAGTCTGCCAGTGCAGACTACTCAACACATGCCTTTGTGTGACTAACCATCCTGTGTGATGGGGATTTTTAGCATCACATAGCTAATTGTTTGACACTGTACTTCCCTTCATATAGTCTGTCATAGCTGCCCAAATGCAGATGTACCTAATGTGTTAATAAAAAAAATTGGAAAGTGAAAGGGTTAGATGACTGCTGTGCCCTTCAAAATGACCTGGATGGAAACAAAAATGAATTGACCAACTTATAACAGATTGAATTCATTGTGGATATGTGCAAAATTTTGGAGTGTGGAATTGGAGAGAATAGGATGCACACAACCTGCAAATCATGTGAAATGTTAAAGAGCTCTGACAAAATAGAAATCTAGGAATGGTTTTGCATAGTAACCTAACCCCAAAGAACACCACATAGGGCATTGTGCAATGAGCCTATGCCACTCTCTCAAACTTCAGAATTGCTTTTAGATTCATGGATGATGAAATGCTAAAGCTGTTCACAACAGTTGGGACCAGAAGTGGAATACGTAGCAGCAGCAGTAGTATGATGCCCGTATCTCAAGAAGCACATTAATAAACTGAAACAAGATGCAAAGACTTCCTGCTAAATGGCTTCCAAAATATAAAAAGAAGATCTATGTGGAGAGACTGTGTTAAATATGCCAAAGGTTGAAAATAGAAGGAAAGAGATGATATGAACACAAGGAAGTATTTTTTAAACCAATGGCTTCAAGAACCAGGCCATAGACTCAATCAAAGGTAGCAAAGGTGCTGAAAAAATATATAAAATTATCTTTGGCAAACAGAGTTGTAGAGAGTTGGAACAACATAAGCGAGGAGGAGGTAAACGCCAAAACCGTCGTTAATTTGAGCATCATATGATGAAGATTATTGGGAAGGTGAGACGCCAGGAGCATAGCTCTCGTCATGTAACTACACTTGGGTAAATACAGTACACACACTTTATCACTTGCACTGACAGACAGTTCACATTGATGCACATGCTTTCACACGAAACAATGCACTTAGAAAAGATAATAATAATAATAATAGCATTTTTTTACACACCCAAGTTAGACATGGACACATGATTCTTTCCAGGGACACGCGATTCTTTCCAGGGACACGCGATTCTTTCCAGGGACACGCGATTCTTTCCAGGGACACGCGATTCTTTCCAGGGACACGCGATTCTTTCCAGGGACACACGATTCTTTCCAGGGACACGCGATTCTTTCCAGGGACACGCGATTCTTTCCAGGGACACACGATTCTTCCCAGGGGGACACAAACCATGAGTGCACCCAAAAGGAATTCAAATAGCGCTGTGATGGGAGTACCTCTGATTTCCCAGCATTCTCATCTTTGCTAAACCCCCTGCATGCAAGTGGTTGTAAACTCTAGGAGTGGATTGTGAGACCAGTCAGATGCTGGTATACCCAGGAATGTAATTGTGAATTCAATCTTATGATTGTGAAGTAAGCTAGAGTATTGCAAATCCAGGCATGTGATTATGTGCCTAGGTACTATAGATTATTTTTAAACTGTATATATGTAAACTGCAGACAAATGATTGTGAACTTATCCAGGTGTGAACTCGGGTGTTTATTTACTTAAGTGATTAATTCCAGATGAATGACTGTTAAGCCATACTGATTGTCAGCTTAGGAATAACAATGAACCCAGTTAATTAATTGAGAACCTAGATTTAACCTGATCAGATGATTGTGAATCCAGTCATCCAATTTTAAAATTAGAGTATTAAAATGGGCAAATTACTGCGAACCCAGAACGATTGTTATGAATCCAGACAGGCAATTTTGAATCCAGAAGGTTTATTGCAAACCTAGCCTTATGAACTTAGGCAGATAATTGTGAGCCTGGATTGACTCAAATTAGTATGTATCTGTTCTCAAATAGGTACATCATAATATATATAGACATATCTATTTCCTGTATTTTGTAAGCTGCTCTAAGGAAAGGATGTTTGACTTCAAAATGAGTCCAGTTAAAGATATTGTATATCTATACTTCGAATATACAGTATATATATATCTAGTTTCAGATTGATGTACAGCGTACATTACAGTCGCAGCTGTGTGGGTGAACATGATTGCCACAGATGTGTTTTATCACTAGTGTATGCTTAAAGTCCTTTCAGGTGTATCTGAGATGTTGATGTATACTAAATTAGTCAATTCGACTGCAAGAAATGATGTATTGAGCTAGGTATATACTATTGCTAAATTTTGGTGTATGGGGGTATGGGTAGGTGTTTGGGTGGAAGTGTTTTTGTGTCCATTTGTTTGTGTTCTGACACAACCCATACAGTACTGCAGCTGTCCTTAAATGTGCATACCTTAATATGTCAACACTGTGTGAACTAAAATAGTTTTTTCTCAAATATAGTTTGCCCTTGGTTATGTTAGGTATATTAGTTCTGTTTAGTAGTTATTTGTATTTGCAATATGTGAGTGAAGAGTTTAGAAAGGTGCACTCAATCTGTTCTTATCAACAACAAGTTTCAATATACTCAGATGAGTCATACATAAAGTGTATTTCGTTCAAAGGGAATATTAATGGACAGTTGTTGGATTAACAAGCATTTAGCCAGTGTTTTCAAGATGGGTTATTCGATGATGAATTTGAGTTCATTGAGCTGTGCTTGAACTTGAGTACTATACCAGGCCTAAAGTAACGTATCAGACCTCTGAATAATATGTTCAGAACTAATGTGTATGGACTAAAAATATTTCTTGTCCAGAGACAAATATATTTTAATTTAGACTGCTAACAACCTTGGCAAATAAGTCTGAAACCTACAATCTTCCCTCAAAACATTTGCCACAAGTTCTACAGTCTAGCAGTTGTCCTGTTTATGAGTGAAAACTCTACACATGACACAGTTATGTTCAAATTTTTCTCAAAGTACTACATTTATTTCTTCCTATGTTCAAAGTGTACTTCTCTAAATATTTCACCACATTAAACAAATAATTGTCAACAGAAAAAAAATCAACCTAACCTAGGCTTAACTATACACTAAACGGTTATGTAAATAACATTAATATATATCTGAAAATGACATTTTTGTTACAGTATTACACTATACAAGAAAGAAAATTGATGCAAATTCATTTAGGGCAGTTCACAGCTTTAATACGTATTTAAGGATGGGTTGAAAACTAATATATATTTACCTTGTATATTCAATTGAAGCAAAGCATATATATATTTAATTCATGATAGATTGATCTAACTTCAGATAGAGGTGCATAAATCCAGTTATTTCCTTTTTTGGTTTTAACTCTGGGCACATGACCGTGATGTTAAGAAGTGTGCCGTGATCTGTGTAAGTGCTTTGTAATGCAGGGTAAAATCTTCTCTACTGGGGCAGTTACAGATTAAGATTTGCATATATTTGAACTCCAATTATACATATACATGTTTCCTACCATATGCAGTTTGGCCTGAGCATGTCAAGAGTCTTCTAAGGTAACATTTAATTCTTGAAGAAATTTAATTTAATTCAGAACCTATAATTTACAAGTCCATGACATTAATAAGAGCACCTAAGTTTGTATTGATTTCCTAATGAATTACTTTGCTATTGAAGTATTTGGCTCCATTTCAGACATTGTTGTTTGTAAATGCTTACCATGTTTTCTGTGTTAGGCTATAGAATCACACACCTAAGTGTCAAATTGACTTCACTTACGTGTTGGATCTGTTCATTGTCGGAGCCCTTCCACTTGGGTGTCAGTCCCAGCATTTAGGTGTTAGTCCCAGCATTTTTATGTCAAATTCCCAGCATATTAATGTTATATTCCTTGTATTTAGGCGTGAACAAAATCCCAACAGTTGCCTGTTATTGTAGCAAATGAGGCAAGAGGCGTGATAAGTAAGATTGGTTGCCCATCCACCTTGACTACTGTCACTGCATAGGGTGGCAAGGTGTATAGGGTAGGGTCACTTAGCACCTCTCAAGGCAGGTCAACTATTGCCCAGAAGGGTGTTAGGTGCCTCTCTGCCATATGACTGATGACTTGCTCGCTTCTAACCTACACCATACACTTCAACTGTTATGGTGCTACAAATGGTCCCTCTCAGTCCTGTTGAGTTAAGCCACATACACCAGAATGAGAGAGGGAGATCACATGATAGATAGCAGTGTGACATGCTCTTTTAATCTCATACATTATTACTTTGTTTATATAATATTTATTACTTTGTAGGAGTGAGGTTCACATGTGTATGAAGATGGTTGAGGGATTATTAATATATTTAATACAGTACCTGTTTTGACCATGAAAGACGGTATTAAAAATCTCCCACATGTAGAATAGGTATACTGCATAGCCTGATTATCACTGTACTTCTTCACTATCAGTCCAAGGTTTCCGGTGAATATTCAGATGTGTAAAAAAGAAAGGTGACAATATGTTTAATTTAATGTGAATTCAAACATAGTGCTGTTGACTATTTAGGCCACAACCTCTGCAGATAATCCAACAGACCGAACTTTAACTATGCAAATCGTTCGTTCTGGCTAGGCTTTTGCAGGCCTGACGGCATGAAATACATTTGATGCCATTGTCGAGCTGATTTGTTACTATAATAGTTAAGAGGGGTGCAGTACTCTCAAAACTGAATTGCATGACCTTAGTAGTTTGAGCCTTGTATTATCAAGAAAATGGCCTGAAGTAATGCCAGCTTATAGAAGAGAGAGCTGGGATATTCCTCAACTCTTTTTTTTCTTTGATTTTGTTTTATTTATAAATCATAAGCTATTTATTGTTTGAATAACAACTTGGCATAGACAAGTTGTTGACAGTAAACAACTTATGAGTGCAATCACAGTATATCTCATTATATTACATGGTAATAACGCCCACTAATTCAGTAAATTATATTGAGTAGGAAAATCTGTGAAATTTAAGTAAACACACTAGAGTACAGAAGTTTTTTAATATATAGTATGGAGAATGAGACTTCGCTCCACAAGCACTTTCTGGACCAGACTCGTAACCATCACCATTGCCACCACCATTTTACTTGCATCTTTTTTTTTCTCATCCCCCCATCCCAAGTGTCCCTAAATAATTTTGTATGCATTTATTTATAAATTAAAAGCACATTTATCTTTCTAGCGCCTCTTTAGTATTGTTTTAACACTAGGTTATTAAGGCTCATTAAAAAGTAGATGCTTTAGAGAACAAAAGTAGCAGCTTGTTACTAAAAGCATGCAGTAGATGAGGTTGTATAGCACATCACAGGAGTGTGGTGTAGCACAGGTGTGGGATACAGCATAGGTATGGGGAACAGTGTAGATATGTGGAGCACTGGCCTCTTGTCTGGCACATAGGTCTTGAAATTACCAAAGTGTAATTACTGAAGTGTGGCTACAGAATGAAAGCTATGCTCGTGGTGTCCCCATCTTCCCGGTACTGTGTCATATAACTCTTTGAAACTAATGACGGTTTTGACCTCCACCACCTCCACTCACGTAGCTTGTTCCAACCGTATACCACTCTGTATATGATAGTGAATTTTCTTATTTTTTTTGGCAGCTTTGTTTAGTTAGTTTAAATCTATTACTTCTTGTTCTTAAAATTACAGGTCTCGGTAATTCTTCCCTATCAATTCTATCGATTCCCATTACTATTTGTATATAGTAATCAATTTTAGAATTGTTTTCAAATACTGTACATGGATAGCAAAATACTAAAGCAATTGTTCACGATCTTTGTTAGACCAAATCTGGAATATTCAGCGGTTGTATGGTGCCCATATCTTAACAAGCACATCAACAAACTGGAAAAGGTACAAAGACATGTAACTAAATGGCTCCAGGAATTGAAGGATAAGACCTATGAGGAGAGGTTAGAGGCATTAAATATGCCAAAACTAGAAGATAGGTGATCATATTGCCTCTTTTTCTTCTAAGTTTTGTAGTGCAGCATTGGTGTATTCAGATTCAAAATTCAAATTCAAATGTTTATTCAGGTAAAGTACTTACATAATAGGTGTGATACAATTTATATTGATGAATTTATAGATAGAGCTAGTACATACAATGCCTAAAGCCACTATTACGCAAAGCGTTTTGGGCAGGAAAAACACTAAAGACTAAAACTTAATACTAATTGAGATTAAAGTATAAAATGTGTTGAGAAAATATAAAAATAAAAATGGGGGAACATGGGGTATAATGCACTACAGTTGTGTACTGCATCACAAGTGTGTAATTACCTAAGTGTAGTTACAGGATGAGAGCTAACCTCGTGGTGTCCCGTCTTCCCAGCACTCTGTCATATAACGTTTATAACGTATATATATCATACATAATATAACAAGCTAACCTGAGTGACCTGTGAACTCCTGAGAACCTGCTTGCTTTTAGGTGAACAGGTATAGTTGGTGAAAGGAAATGTGCCCATCCATTTCTGTCTTGCCCGGATTTTGTGGCGTGCCTTTGCACCTTTTCCAGTTAACTGATGTTCTTCTTTAGATATGGGCACCATACAGCTGCTGCATTTTCCAGTTTTGGTCTCACAAAGGTATTGAACAGTTTCTTTAATATTTCACCATCCATGTAATTAAAAGGTACTCCGAGGTTGGAAAGCGAAGCATATGCTCCTCTCACAATGTTCTTTGTGTTCCTCTGATGACATTCTACTATCCAAAACCACCCCTAGATCTCTCTCTCTTAGTTTTTAAATTCATTTCCTCATAATTTGTAAGTTGTGTGTGATCTATTTTCTCTATTCCACATTCGATAACATGGCATTTATTCACATTGAATTTTATTTGTTACAAGTCGCTCCAAGCCCTCATTTTATCTAGATCCATTTGAAGGTCATGAAGGTCTTGGTTTCCTATCCTCCACAGTAGCTTAGCATCATCAGCAAATGTGTTCATATACTATACTGTAATTCTGTATTCTTTCTGGTAGATTGTTCATGTAGACTAGGAACATTACTATGATTATGGACGTGGAGCAACGGTTTCAAGCTCAACAAGTCACCATGTAGGACTGAGAACAAATGCTTTTTCATCCATAGGGTTATAAACCAGTGGAACTGCCTACCTGCCGAAGCCGTAAATGCCAAAAAACTGTTGGGCTTTAAAATACAACTGGAAAATATCATCAGGTCTCCTTTGACAAGCCACTGGCTTCCTGTCCTCATCAAGGCCACTAGTATTGGTGGCCCTTAGGTAAATTACTGTTGCAGGAAATGAACCCTGTAGTACTCTGCTAGTAACACTCCTCCAGTCAGATACATTGCCTCTGGTTACTACTCTCATCTTTCAGTTAGAAAATTTTTCAGCGATGTCAAGTCTTCCTGTCACCTCTCCAAAATGTTCCAGCTTCCAAAATAACCTTATGTGTGGGACTCTCAAAAGCCTGTTTTTACGTCCAGATATACAGTCAACCCATCATCTCTTTCCTATAGAATCTCTGTGGCTTTATCATAAAAACTTAAGTAGATTTGCTACACAGGATCTTCCTGTTCAAAAACCATACTGTCTGTCTGTTATTATGTCATTACTCTCCAGGTGTTCTACTCAGTTGGTTTCAACTATTTTTTCTAGTGTCTTGACTACCACTCTTGTTTAGTGATACAGATTTGTAATTTAGAAGGTCTTCTCTGCTACCATTTTTGTAGATTGGAACAATGCCTTTTTCCAAATATTTGCTAAGATTCCTATAGACAAAATTGTTTGGAATATCAGTTGAAATGGAATGCCTAGCTCAGTTGCATATTCTTTCAGCACCCAAGGTAAAACTCAATCAGGCCCAACAGCTTCATTTCTTCCTAGCTCCCTTGAGAAAATTTTCTGCTTCGTCTCGAGACACTGCTATGTACTCTTGTTTTTTTCTGGAATTGGGAATCTCTGGTTCTCTGAAAGCACTCATTTTTTCACACACACACTTTGGAACTGTTCATTTAGTGTTTCACACATTTCTTTTTCATTTTCTGTGAACCTGTTCCCCATTCTCAGTCTCTGTATTTGATTCTTTACATGATGTTTGATTTTAATGAATTTATAGATTGGACCTGGATCTGTTTTACAGTTGTCCTCTGCTGTTTCTCAAAGTTCCTTTCTGTCTCTCTCCTCACTGCTGTGTAATTATTTATTGATTGCTGGGATGTTTGAGGGTTCGGTCTCTTCCTACAGTGTTCAAATTTTCTTGTCTTTTCCTCTCTGGCACTCTCACAATTTTAGTTGTACAGATTGTGTGTGTAATGTATCACAAGTGTGTTGTGAAGCACAGGTGTGCAGGACATCACAGGTGCACACAGAGATGATGGTTGCTTGGTAACTGCCGTATCGCCACATACCTCAATTCTTTTCTACATCCACATAGTAACATCCCTTGAAATTTGTTAATACACACACACACACACACACACACCATCACGCACTAATGCTGGGGAAGATAGGAGATGTAGATGATAGTCATGCCCTTCAAATGGATCTAGATAAAAATATTGGCTTGGAGCAAAATGTGGCAAATAGAATTCAATGTGGAATAAATGTCATGTTATGAAGTATGGAATTGGAAAAATAGACCACACACAACTTTTAAATTATGTGGGAAGGAACTTTCCACATAACTAAAGAACTATAATAAAGAATGAGATCTAGGGGTGTTTGAATAGTATGTAAATTGTTACCAAAGGAACATAAAGAACATTGTGTGAGTGGTGTACACACACTTTCCAACTTCAGACTCTCTTTTAATTACATGGTGAAATACTAAAGAAACTGTTCATGACTTTTGAGAGATCAAAATTGGAATATGCAACAGTTGTATGGTGCCCATATCTTAGGAAGCAGATCACTAAACTGGAAAAGGTGCAAAGGCATGCTACAGAATGGCTTCTGGAACTGAATAACAGTTATGAAGAGAGGCTAGCGGCATTAAATATGCCAAAGCTAGAAGATTGCAGAAAAAGGGGTGATATGATCACTTACAAAATAATAACAGGAATCGACCAAATTGACAGGAATTTCTGAAACAAGCAAGTTTTTTTTATTCTTTTTTTTTACTTATATATTCAGGAGTTCTTACATTCTTGTACAGCCACAAGCAGCCAGTAGTTTCAAAGCGTTATATGACAAAGAGTGCTGGGAAGACGGGACACCACGAGCGTAGCTCTCATCCTGTAACTACACTTAGGTAATTACACTTAGGTAATTACAAGCACATGTTGCATTTCGGGGTTAGTCCTTAAGCCTATGTTCCCCGTAATATGACCTGCCAAATCATTTAACAACCAGGTATCCATTTTACTGTTTGGTAAACAGAAGCTACAGTTAAGGATTGACGCAGAGTAAATCCTGTCTGATCAGGATACAAACCCAGGACAA
>WNGS01061674.1:11502167-11507167 GCA_020271785.1 Procambarus virginalis | reverse complement strand
CTCTCATTCCTCACATTGGCTGCCTCTCATTCCTCACATTGGCTGCCTCTCATTCCTCACATTGGAAGCCTCTCATTCCTCACATTGGAAGCCTCTCATTCCTCACAGTGGAAGCCTCTCATTGCTCACAGTGGAAGCCTCTCATTCCTCACATTGAAAGCCTCTTCCTCCCATTGGAATCCTCTTCATCCTCCCATTGGAAGGCTCTTTGTCCTCATAATGGAAGCTCTCTACATCCTCACATTGGAACCCCTCTTCCTCCTCACATTGAAACCTCTCTTCTTTCTCACATTGGAACCCCTCTTCTTCCTCACATTCAAACCCCTCTTCTTTCTCACATTGGAACCTCTCTTCTTTCTCACATTGGAACCCCTCTTCTTCCTCACATTCAAACCCCCTCTTCTTTCTCACATTGGAACCTCTCTTCTTTCTCACATTGGAACCCCTCTTCTTCCTCACATTCAAACCCCCTCTTCTTTCTCACATTGGAACCTCTCTTCTTTCTCACATTGGAACCCCTCTTCTTCCTCACATTCAAACCCCTCTTCTTTCTCACATTGGCACCCTTTTCATTAAATTTGAATTCTCGATCCATCTTCAACCTAGAAGCCTTTTCACCCTCTTAAGGAGATTGTCTTCCCTCACTTTGGTTGCCTTTCCTAATTCATGCTGAGATCTTGTCGTCCCCCATGCTGAGATCTTGTCGTCCCCCATGCTGAGATCTTGTCGTCCCCCATGCTGAGATCTTGTCGTCCTCCATGCCGTGATCTTGTCGTCCCCCATGCTGAGATCTTGTCGTCCTCCATGCCGTGATCTTGTCGTCCCCCATGCTGAGATCTTGTCGTCCCCATGCCGAGATCGTGTCGTCCCCCATGCTGAGATCTTGTCGTCCTCCATGCCGAGGTCTTGTCGTCCCCCATGCTGACATCTTGTCGTCCCCCATGCTGAGATCTTGTCGTCCTCCATGCTGAGATCTTGTCGTCCCCCATGCCGAGATCTTGTCGTCCCCCATGCCGAGATCTTGTCGTCCCCCATGCCGAGATCTTGTCGTCCCCCATGCTGACATCTTGTCGTCCCCCATGCGACATCTTGTCGTCCCCATGCTGACATCTTGTCGTCCCCCATGCTGACATCTTGTCGTCCCCCATGCTGACATCTTGTCGTCCCCCGTGCTGACATCTTGTCGTCCCCCATGCTGACATCTTGTCGTCCCCCATGCTGACATCTTGTCGTCCCCATGCTGACATCTTGTCGTCCCCCATGCTGACATCTTGTCGTCCCCCATGCTGACATCTTGTCGTCCCCCATGCTGACATCTTGTCGTCCCCCATGCTGACATCTTGTCGTCCCCCATGCTGAGAGCGTGTCGTCCCCCATGCTGACATCTTGTCGTCCCCCATGCTGAGAGCGTGTCGTCCCCCATGCTGACATCTTGTCGTCCCCCATGCTGACATCTTGTCGTCCCCCATGCTGAGAGCGTGTCGTCCCCCATGCTGAGAGCGTGTCGTCCCCCATGCTGACATCTTGTCTTCCCTCATGCTGAGATAGTTTTGCTCTTTAGTCTGAGTGTTCATTTAATGTTCTGAGATTGATAACTAAATAAATAAATATCAAATACAGTACAGCAATATGAACTAGAAACAACTGTTTGTTACAGTGAAACCTCGGTTTTCGAATGACCCTTTTTTTTTTTTTAATTTTTAGTATTCGAGCTCAATTTCTTCAAAAAAATTGACTTGGAACTCGAGGTTTACCTTGGTGCTCGAGTTTGTTGATACACGTTTGGGCCGACCAAGCATGTGATGTGCTTGTGTTTTCCAGTGTTTCCCGCCTAGTGATGACTGCGCTGAATTCTTTGTGAAGAATTGATTATTTTTGTGCTTTTTGGCTTCTAAACATAAAAGTTCTTATTATATATCATGCTATGGGTTCCAAGAAAGTCAGTAATAAAGTTCAACCTAAGAAAATAGTTGTGAGGATGACAATAGAGGAAAAACAAGAGATCATTCATAGTGAGACAATGTGATGTCTCAATACAGACAATTGTTAAAATGTAGGGAAAAACAAGTGTCTGTAGACAGATTCTTAGTAAGAGAAGCAAGCAGTGAGCCACAACCAGGCCTGCAAAATGTAAGAGAGAGAGAGTACCCCGAAATGTCATCGCTGCCTGATGTTATAATGGAAAGGACTCCCCTTCCAAACACGAACACCTCTCCTCCTCTCCCCTTCCTCACCGTCTTCGATATGCCAACAAGAGTCCTCAATAAAGGTAAGATATACTTGTACATACCGTTATACAAAATATTAGTAGGAGAAGTAAGTATAAAATGTATTCTTAAGTTAATATTTTTGGGTGTGGAACGGATTAATTAAAATTTAATTATTTCATGTGGGAAAATTCGTTTTGGTTTTCGAATTTTCAGTTTTTGAATCGTCTCTGGAAATGGATTAAATTAAAAAATGAAAGTATCACTGTATATGAAAATAATTAAAACATTCACCATGTGATTAACTGGGTGTATGTTAATGTGATGTTCATTTCTGTTATCAAGCAGACTGATTTTAAATACAGTAGTCAGTATTTTCTCAAGAAAGCCACTCAATAATTGTTTTAATTTCTAGAACTGTTTGAAAATGGGATTACAGTATTTATTTTTTTTAATTAAAGATTCTGCAAGATGGAGACTTGCTTGATGCATTGGGGGACTGTGGGATAGAGTGAAAGTTGAGACTTGAAGTTGGGAAGCAGTGGTGTAATGGCTCTCCTGCTACGGTGGAGTTGTTGCTGTGGCAGGTGGGTCATGTGGCAGGTTCATGTAGCAGCTGCTGTAATTACCTAAGTGTAGTTACAGGATGAGAACTACGCTCGTGGTGTCCCGTCTTCCCAGCACTCTGTCATATAATGCTTTGAAATTACTGACTGTTTGGCCTCCACCACCTTCTCACCTAACTTGTTCCAACCGTCTACCATTCTGTTTACAAAAGTGAATTTTCTTATATTTCTCCGGCAGCTTTGTTTCGTTAGTTTAAATCTATGACCTCTTGTTCTTGAAGTTCCAGGTCTCGGGAATTCTTCCCTATCAATTTTATCGATTCCTGTTACAGTACTATTTTGCATGTAGTGATCATATCATATCATCTCTTATTCTTCTATCTTTTAGTTTGGCATATTTAATGCCTCTAACCTCTCTTCGTAGCTCTTGCCCTTCAGTTCTGGGAGCCACTTAGTGGCATGTCGTTGCACCTTTTCCAGTTTGTTTATGTGCATCTTAAGATATGGGCACCAAACAACCACTGCATATTCCAGCTTTGGTCTAACAAAGGTTGTAAACAATATCTTTAGTATTTTGCCATCCATTTATTTAAAAGCAATTCTGAAGTTATAGCATAGTCAAGTTCTGAGCCTATAGCATAGGCTCTTCGCATAATGTTCTTAATGTGGTCCTCAAGTGATAGTTTTCTGTCTAGAACCACCCATAGATTTTTCTTTCTTTCTTTATCAGAATTCTTTAAAGATTTCTCACATAATTTATAGGTTGTGTGGGGTCTATGTTCTCCTATTCCACATTCCACAACATGGCATTTACACACATTAAATTACATTGCCAAGTGGTGCTCCATATACTTATTTTGTCCAGGTCTTCTTGAAGGACATGGCAATCATCTAAGTTTCTTATCTTCCCTGTTATCTTAGCCATCAGCAAACATGTTCATATAATTCTGTATTCCATCTGGTAGATCGTTTATGTATACAATGAACATTACCGGTGCTGTGGCAGGTGGGTCATGTGGCAGCCTCGTGTAAGAGCTGCTGTGGCGGTGGGTCATGTGGCAACTTCGTGTAGGAGCTACTGTGGCAGGTGGGTCATGCAGTAGCCTCGTGTAGGAGCTACTGTAATTACCTAGTGTAATTACCTAAGTGTAGTTACAGGATGAGAGCTACGCTCGTGGTGTCCCGTCTTCCCAGCACTCTTGTCATATAACGCTTTGAAACTACTGACGGTCTTGGCCTCCACCACCTTCTCACTTAACTTGTTCCAACCGTCTACCACTCTGTTTACAAACTGAATTTTCGTATATTTCTCCGGCAGCTTTGTTTCGTTAGTTTAAATCTATGACCTCTTGTTCTTGAAGTTCCAGGTCTCAGGAATTCTTCCCTATCAATTTTATCGATTCCTGTTACTATTTTGAATGTAGTGATCATATCACCTCTTTTTCTTCTATCTTCTAGTTTTTGCATGTTTAATGCCTTTAATCTCTCCTCATAGCTCTTGTCCTTCAGTTCTGGGAGCCACTTAGTGGCATGTCGTTGTACCTTTTCCAGTTTGTTGATGTGCTTCTTAAGATATGGGCACCATACAACCGCTGCATATTCCAGCTTTGGTCTAATAAAAGTCGTGAACAATTTCTTTAGTATTTCTCCATCCATGTATTTAAAAGCAATTCTGAAGTTAGAAAGTGTAGCATAGGCTCCTCGCACAATGTTCTTAATGTGGTACTCAGGTGACAGTTTTCTATCTAAAACCACCCCTAGATCCTTTTCTTTATCAGAATTCTTTAAAGATTTCTCACATAATTTATAGGTTGTGTGGGGTCTATGTTCTCCAATTCCACATTCATAACATGGCATTTATTCACATTAAATTCCATTTGCCAAGTGTTGCTCCAAATACTTATTTTGTCCAGGTCTTCTTGAAGGGCATGACAATCATCTAGGTTTCTTATCTTCCCTATTATCTTAGCATCATCAGCAAACATGTTCATGTAATTCTGTATTCCCACTGGTAGATCGTTTATGTAGACAATGAACATTACCGGTGCAAGAACGGAACCCTGAGGTACTCCACTCGTGACATTCCTCCAATCCGATACCTTGCCTCTGATCGTGGCCCTCATTTTTCTGTCAGTTAGGAAATTTTTCATCCATGTTAGTAGCTTACCTGTCACTCCTCCAATATGTTCCAGTATTATAATTATATTATTATTAATATATATATATA
>WNGS01061674.1:11469293-11502142 GCA_020271785.1 Procambarus virginalis | reverse complement strand
CTTTGTTATACCCAGTTTAGCTGTTCGCCATTACCTGCATGCCACCCTCTCTGCTTTGATGGACTCCCGGTTTACTGATCTGGTGTCTTTGGTTCCCTGTTCCAAGACATGTTTATCCCAGGTCATCTACAGTGTCATTAACCCCTGCACTGCACACACACACCGAGATATCTTAGTCGACTGATGGTGCGCCCATCAAGAAAAGTCATTTGTTGGTATAGTGTAAGATTCAAAACTCTCATGCTGTATCCTGGGTAGCAAATGGATGCTTGAGGTCTCCAGTGAGACATTTTCCCATATAATGGTGACAATATGAGTAAACTGAGTATTTTTTGGCTTATTTTGGTAAGCTGTTCATGAAACATCTTGTTGAGGAAACCAACCAGTACTCATTGAAACTCATTACAGATGGATTATTACCAGTTTCACATTGGCTACAATGGAAATATATGACTACCTGAAAGGTGTTCTTCTTACACTGCATATGATGATGAAACATGTCATACAAAATTATCGGAACAAAGATAATGTTGTTCCATCCCAAGTTTTTGAGAAATAATGTCTTGCAATGGTTCCTGCTACTTCTATGGTGAAATAAAATACTTCTCTTGAAAATACAGTACTGTAATGATGATGTGGTTCCGTATGATAAACTGTGGAAAGTGTTCAGTGAAGTGAGAGGAAAGTTCTGAGATTTCTTTGTACTAGGCCAGAATATAGTGATAGACGAATCACTAGTTCTCTCAATAGTTGTCTCGCTTTCAAGCAGTATATCCTTTTGAAATGGCACAGGTTTAGACTGATTTTTTTTGCCATCTGTGATTGTGAAACCGGAATAGGGATACTTGTAGATATACAGTATTATATTCTGGTATTGACGTAGACATACCTGGTCACGGTCCTCACGGATTTTCTCCTTTGCGTGGTAAAGGCACTCATGGAACCACTGCTGAACAAGAAGCATTTTGTATACAGTACTGTACTGATAATTATTATACCAGCTCCTTGCTAACTATATTCCTGTTTGAACATAAGACTGAAGCCTTTGGCACAATAAAGCCACACAGGAAAAGAATGCCAGTGCTTGATACAAGCATTTCAGTAGGTGATTGTCAGTTTAGAAAGAGATAAAATTTTATCAGTGCATTGGAACGACAGACGTGAAGTGAGTATGTTGATAACAATTCACACTGGTGAAGAAGTAGACAGTGGCAAACAGAACTTTGCAATTCTGGGTAAATTATATAAACCAAATTGTGACATGAACTACAATATAGATGAGATTAGTGGATAAATGCAACATGACGGTAGGAGCTGTTGAAGATGTGTGGAAAACTGCACAGTGGATGGACGTAACTGTGCTGAACTGTTTTAACATGCATTTGGTGAAATCCGGTAAAAAAACAAAAAACTAAAAATCTGTAATTTTAGTCTTGCTATGTTGTCCCAATTACTTGTCAAGTTTGGCCAGCAAGGCAGTGTTCATACTGCTTCCAACAGACTAGCTTGCAAAGACTACCTTGCACTACACAAGCTTGGTTACATACCAAGTATAAGAAGACTTCCAGAAGGTATGCATGAGTGTATAATCAGCAAGGACACTCAAAGACCAGAGAGGAAATAAAAATGTGTGTACATGGTGCATAGTGTGCAAAGTTGCCTTGTACTTTATTGACGGCTTCAGTGATTATCATACACTTGTGAAGTATTGTATGTATGTATGTATGTATGTATGTATGTATGTGTATGTAGTATGTGTATGTATGTGTATGTATGTGTATGTATATGTGTATATGTATATATATATATATATATATATATATATATATATATATATATATATATATATATATATATATATATATATATATATATATATATATATATATATACATACATACATACATACATACATACACATACATACATACATACATACATACATACATACATACATACAAACAATACTTCACAAGTGTATGATAATCACTGAAGCAGTCAATAAAGTACAAGGCAACTTTGCACACTATGCACCATGTACACACATTTTTATTTCCTTTATTTCCTCTCTGGTATATATATATATATATATATATATATATATATATATATATATATATATATATATATATATATATATATATATATATATATATAATTGATATTGTACCTAGTAACCAGAATGCAGTACCTTGCCTATGCAAGGCCTATTTTGCCTAATAAGCCAAGTTTTCCTGAATTTATATATTTTTCTAATTTTTTTTAGGAAATGATAAAGCTATCCATTTCTTTATGTATGAGTTATTTTTTTTAAATTTGAGTTGAAACTAACGTAGATATAAGACCAAACCTAATCAACCCTACCTAACCTAACCTATCTTAAAATAATCTAAACTAACACAACTAAGTCAATAATTTATGTTTTTAATATAATATAATAATAATAATTCAAACTAATTGGAAACATTTTATTGAAAATAAAGAAAATCTCTCGGCCTATTAGGCAAATCGGGCCTTGCATAGTAGGCCGAGAAGTGCATTCTGGCTACTAGATACGACATACATATATATATATATATATATATATATATATATATATATATATATATATATATATATATATATATATATATATATATATATAATATAATATGAATGATTGACAGTGTCAGACCACGGAAGAAGAACTGAAACAGGAATTTCCTTAAGTACTTTCGTATATTAATACATCTTCAGAAGGAATGATTTACAAGTCAAGTAATGAACATACTGTATATATAGGCAAGAGAGAGAGGTGAAGTGAAGTGAGGTACAATGGAAAAAATGAATGGGAATTAGGTGGATACAAATAAGAGCCGCATAAGAACCGCAGAAGGCCCATTGGCTCATACGATGCACCTCTTATTTTTACCCACTAATAGTTTATGGGGCCCATAAAATATGAGTTGCATCAATAGGCCCATACATGGATAATAATAGCATAAGATAGTAAATATTTACAATGAATTAGACAAATGTGTATCAATGATCCTACTCAAATCAGTAGGATTTGATTTGAGTAGGATCATTGGGGTCGCTGGGTGTAAATTGTGTTTATAAACTGAGAATTGAACAAGTAATATTGTGACAAATATTTTTAGTGGACACAGTAGTGACACATGTATCATACTTATTTCCTATGTTACGCACGTTTACTATGTACAAATTGTAAAAGACATCCATGTGCGTAAGATAAGAAAAAAAAAAAAGAAAACATATTGATAAAAATGAAAGAAATAAAATTGTGGCAACTCGCGGGTCTTGAATCACCTGCGCTTTAGGAGTCTTCTGCGCGAGAGCCCACACATCTGTGACATCAAGCAACTTCTCCACTTCACTGCAGGCAAAGTAAGTACAATTTTTTCTTTTGTTTGGTATTTTCATGATCAGGGAAGGGATTTTAAGAATATAAGAAGAAAAATATTTGGCTGGGGGAAATTTTTTTTTATGCGCACCATGGGATTGTTGTATTAACCCCTGGGTAGTGGGTATGCCACCCAGGGTATGGGTATACAGTACATGGGTTAAAACTAGTTAAAGAACTAGTTAAAAACCACCATATTTGAAAGCTCATGGGTTTGGCCACTGTGGGTTGATATTTAGTCTCCGGGGTTTCGGAGGTGTAACTAGGGTCTTGGCAGTTCGGTATCTTTTCAGTGTTACTGGTTCTAATCGGGCTTGTGGTGCCCTGAGTCATGTTTCCCACCTCGGCATCTCATCGTTGGATCTGTTGTTAGACGGCTTCGTGAAGCCACTGGGAACTTTGCAGAAAACACGCTTGAAACTTTCGCGTTGTCGGCATGTGCGCCCCAGCCTATCCCAAGATGCACCAAGCGTTTCGCATGAGCGAATGGCCACACTGAAATGTGTATACTCTTTTAAGTTTTCTCACCTCAATTTCCGTTGTACGTCATTCATTTTGATATCAAATTGTTCGCAATAGAATTCCCTACAGGGGTATATGCATATAAGGTCCAAAAGCCAGGCGTGCCTCTCGCACCAAACCCAAAAATCTGGCGAGCGTTACCCATGAGCACACAACAGCAATAAAATATGTATACTCTTTTCAGTTTCTCACCTTACTTCTCATGCTACATCATTCATTTTGGATTCAATTTGTTTGCAATAAAATTTCCTACAGGGGTATATGCATATAAAGTCCAAAAAACTGGCGCACACCCCCCCCCCCCCCATCGCCCCGCAGCAAAGCCGAAAGTCGGCCAAGCGTTACCCGTGAGCGTGCACCCATTGGCACACCTACAACACCCACAACAGCTAAACACAAATGAGTATACTCTTTCATGTTTGATAACATCAATTTTCATGTTACGTCATTCATTCTGATATCAAATTTTTTGTATTCGAATGCTCTAAAGGGATATATGCATGTAAGGGCAAATGGAAGAACAACATTACCAATACCTTAAGATAAGGTATAAACCACAATATCATATGTATAAACAAATGAAAAAAGTGTCTGTACTTACCACCCAATGATGTTTGTAGAGCATGAGTTGAGCATTAGGTTGAACCACTCCACCTGCTCCAGGTAAAGGTTTCCTGAAGTTTCTGAACCCATGTTTTATAGGTGGAGTGGATTGGGGGTAAGCATTACTGCTTATCTACCCAGTATGTCCTCTTGCGATGGTATGTGCTGTATCACAGTGCCCACCCACATTGCCCACACTACACGACTTGCACTTATACCTGGTGTCATTCCTTTTACCAGACTGGTAGCAAACTCGACACTTCAGACGTTTCTCTATGCGAATTAGGGAATGGCTCAAGTTCCTGTTCAGACATTCTGCTTTATCCACAATACAAGGGTTTCTCTTAGCAGCAGCATCACAAGGAATAATCTGACTCTCGTGTTCTGAGCTACATGATGAATTTTCAACGTAAGGTGAAAAAGCCTAGGAAAATAGCCGGAACATGCCCACGTTTTGGACACGAGAGGAGGCCGCAGCGGTTACGAGCAGACACAATAACAATGGGCCTACTGCGTGGGTGGCAGTGCCTTGATGCCACACGTTGGCGCACATTTTAATACCGTATTTGAAGTATGTGGTTAAAGCATTTATAGAATTGTGGTTCGAACAGAGAATGTGAGCAAAGCACTTGTTCTGGAAGTGTTCGGACGTCATCAGTTGTGAGTCATGTGTAACAGCTCGTCCTCCAAAGAAAGAGCCAAAGTCCATTCCATGCACCCACCAACCCAACGTCTATGAATGAAAAACGGTTTACACATGACTCACAACTGATGATGTCATAACACTTTCGGAACAAGTGCTTTTCTAACGACTTTTGTTAGAACTACAATGCTGTAAATGCTTCACCCACGTACTACAAAAACAAATAATTGAACAGAAACTAAACACCTATCGTAACCAGTAACTAAATACGCGTAATATGCTAATTTATAATAATATTAATTTATATTTGAGAAGTTCTGTTTTAAATGAACAGAATGTTAAAATTGATGAATGCATCTTTGGGGTTGACCGCTGTATAGAATGGACTGGGTTCGAGGACGGGTTGTGTGTAAACCACCTTTCATTCATAAACCGGGTTTGGCGGCTGGATTAATGAGCTTGGATCTTTGTATGCGAGGATGGGCTGGAGTTGTAAACCTGGTTCACTTCATTTAGAGTGAACCATTTGAATGTGTGTGAACCATTTGTGGAGTCTGTTAGCTGTTTTGGTGTACTATGGGGAGGGTTAAGCCAAGTTTGAGATCTATTTTCATGGTATGCCCACTCAATAACTCCAGCAGAGGGTCTTCATCCTCTATTACTGCATTACTAACATTAATGCTTAAATCAGCATTGGGCAAATGTAACTTGTCTTTAGAGAAGAATAGCTTTAGTTTGTTAATATGTACCAACTTCTGTACCTTATCATGTATGTGGGTGATCAAGACTTTCATAGAACCCATTATCCAAACCACCCGATAAGATCCATTCCATATATCCCGCATGGCTCTACTCTGGCCTGGCAGGTTACCTTCAGACAATAATAGACCACTGAAGCCTTCCTGTATTTTCACCAGCTTCACACTCATATCATAGTACTATTGTACAATACTGTGCGTACTTCACCTGAGCCTGTTTAGAGGCTTTGGTGGCTGTACACCAACAATCTACATCATCTTTCTGAGCAGTCCAAAAGCAGAGGGCCTTTGGACTGCTCAATTTGTAACCCTCATCCTGGAGTTTTCATGTACAGTATCAGCATGTAAAACAGCCTACAAAAAATGAGATGATTCATCTGTAGCAAGTATATTATGTCAGAATATACTTGCTCCATATTCTCATTAGCTTATATGCAGATAACGAGATGGGTCTGTTAATTCGACTTAGTCCACTAATTACAGTTAGTATTTCTTCCCAAACCTGCTAGTGAATGGTCAGGTGAGGTGTAGGACTGGTAATATAAGCAGTCGATAGCGAATCATCAAGTTTCAAGAGTTGCTCAGTACAGACATTTAGAGTTACCCCACATCTTCAACATTCGCCAACAACAATGTAACACACTATGTGTCTGTTCCTACCATCACAAGATGCTTCAGCTTCGACAAAGGGCAGACAGCCAGACTCCGGCCACGTCGAGCTTCCACGCTCTAATCCCGCACTCAGCTAATCGACTCCACCTGCATTCAGAGCGCCACGCTCTACACACCCGCCCACATCTGAGCTGTCTGCCCCCGGCATCATTCGACTCTCTACCGTGCTCCAGGCTTCGTCTCAACTTCAACACTTCATTACACTACCAACAAACCGACTGCTGTAAACAAGACTATACTAAATAAATATAAAAAAAATCACTAAACTGTGTGTTTAATCAATCAAACACATACATGTAATAATACATTACACATTGCTGCATTTGGTATTTACAAGGACAGGAGGAGAAATTTGATATTCACTACCTCCCTCCATTCGGCGAGAATAACCATGTCCTTTTGGAAATAAAATGTGCAACACATTATAATTCAGAAGAGGTTGATGAAAAAGAAAATGGAAGAACTTGATTTCAAGAGAGGACACTATGGGGGAATTTAACAAGTTCTTTAACCCTTGTTCTGAGCACTTATTTAATGAAGCAACCCCCCTCCCTGTAATATGTTAAACAAAATTATTCCCGCCAATTTGTTTGTTTCTTATATTGCTGAAATGCATACTGTGGTCATGGAGGAACTAAACAAAATATTGTGTGACTTAGTATGGCTGTGATGGAGCGAGAGGTTTTGTATTCAGAGGCACTGAACGAGTAGTTCAGCTGCTACCAGGCCAGCCGCCACCAGGCACCTGGCCTGGTAGCAGCTATGGTGCAGGAGTTGCCACACATACATTTTTTACACATTCCAATTTCTCTTCAATTTTTTTGTCAGTATTATTATTCAATACAGTAGCATGTAATTTGAGAAATTTATGTAATTGTGTTGAACATCACTGTGCTAAAAAAAATGGTCCTTATACACTCATTATATTCTTAGAACAATTTTATGTGCTATAACAAACCACTAAGCAGGCTTGGTGAGAGTTATAATCTTGTACCCATTATCAAAGATCATCCTAGCACCACACACATTTTGCACCAAGTTGGAAGTACATGCACTGAACCTATTTTATTTTCTTCATATTTTTATTATATTAATACTGTATAACTTGTTTTTCAAGTGCAATGATGCATTGAGGTGTCAATTGTGTTGTTTGCATCACAAAACATGTAAATCATAAATACTCACAGATTTATTGTCACTAATATGTGCACAATATTATATTCTTTGATCAATAAACATAATTTTTTGTTATAACACTGTATACACACATCATATATATATATATATATATATATATATATATATATATATATATATATATATCTACATTTTTATAAACCATAACAAACCACCA
This sequence comes from Procambarus virginalis, assembly GCA_020271785.1. Lineage (NCBI taxonomy): Eukaryota > Metazoa > Arthropoda > Malacostraca > Decapoda > Cambaridae > Procambarus > Procambarus virginalis. The sequence continues at coordinate 11,494,187 of WNGS01061674.1, read as the reverse complement.
AGTACAGTGATTCTGATGGGCGAGATAATGAAATCGAAGCACAATGTAGAGCCAAACCCCATGGGCAAACGACACGAGCAAATGATGTCATCTGATGCAGAAAAATGCCTTCAGTATACTGTACTACACAATCACTAAGTCTAGCCACAACTCTTGCTATTATTATCAGTCATGTCACTAAATCATGAATGTGAATAATTTTCAAGTTTATTTTCAAGAGGAAATTGAAGTCACATTACACGATGCAGAGATGCATGAAACTTCGACTGTGTGCTGTGAATGTCTGCCTCCCAATGTGAATATCATAACCAGAGTTGTTATCTGATATCTTGTTAAACTGATATCTGAACTTTGTACATAGTGTTTATTACTGCCAGAATCATCTGTGAATCTATCATTGCAAAATAATTGCAGATCCTTTTTTATTCGTCATTATTAATGCTTGGTCTGGTCAAGGAGGCAATACTTGTTGTGGTGGGTGGTGACTCTTCACTGCTATCTGCGGGTCACTGGTTCTACCTTGGTGAAAGCTTTGTTAGTTGGCCCTGCTTCCTTGGCCTGTTCCATTGCATGTATTTGGTCATACAAAGTGTCATCAAATATAGCTGGTCTGTGGTCTATCCTTGGGCCCATGTTGTTATCAAATAAGTTGCATTGGCTGCAGTGTTCCCCAACATGTCCTAGGCTGATATTTGGGATGGGGGGAGTGGTTGCATCTTGACAGGGTTCTGATGGCCCAGTCATTGGGTAATATCCCTGGTCCCAGTTGCTCATGTGTTACCTTTGGCCATGTCTCCCAACCTAGATTCTCTTCTTTGTCCTAATTCATGCTGTCTCACCTTCTCCCAGGCAAGTCCCATTTTGTTATCAAAGGTTAGCTTCTGGGAAACACTTTGGGGACTCTCCCAGAAACTTAGTGTTGAATGTAATGAAATGCCTCCCTCCCGAGGAGCCCCCAATGGCTCCTGACTTCCTCCTTGCCGACCAGGTTAGTTGGTTCATTGGTGGGCTGTTCATCAGCTTGGGAACTGGGTATGGAGAATGGCTGCATGTGGAAACTGGGGCAGCTCGGTGGGGGGGGGGGTCTGTCTAATTACCCAAACCTACCCAAAACACTCGAAGCCACCCAAAGCTTCCTGGCATTACATTAGTAATGAATAAATATGATATAATTACTCATTATAATGTTGATGCTGAATGTAGAACATGGAAAAACATATTTTTACTCTGAAAAAGTATCATTTCATAACGAAATTAAATTAAACAAATGTATGCTGCTGGTGATGCCAAAGCAAGTCGATGGTGCAAGCGACAATGTTGTGGAGCGACTTATCCAAGACACAATGTTGCCTAAAGAGTATTTGCTGGCATATCAGCCTCCTGTACCTACCTAACCTAACCAACCTTCCCAAACATAACTAAACCTAACCAATCCAAACCTAGGGTAATATAACCTGTATGCAACAATATATCTTGGATAAGTCGCTCCTCAACATTGTCGCTTGGACCGTCGACTTGCTTTGGCATCACGAGCAGCTTATTTTTGTTTATTTCGTTATGAAATGATACTTTTTCAGAGTAAAAATATGTTTTTCCATGTTCTACATTCAGCACCAACATTATAATGAGTAAAATATCATATTTATTCATTACTAACGTAATGCCAGTAAGCTTTGGGTGACTTTGAGTGGCTTTAGAAAGCTTTGGGTAATTAGACGGACCGCCCAGTGGGGTATTTGGTACCATGAGTTTTTGCTCTAATTTTGAATGATTCTCGTGTTCTGCGTGAATTGTTTGCAAAATTGTAGGGCAATTTTAAAGCTCATCCAGAAAAAGGCATTTCATTACATTCAGTGCTTGGTTTTTATTAGCAAGATATCTTACTGGAGCAATCATTATGCTGAACAAATACATACATACATACATAGTGGATAAGTGATGATTGTATAAATCATGGGCAGGGCAGGTGGTATAATGCTAAAGCCACTAATAAACAGTGCAGAGAAAATAATTGGAATTTATTTCCACTTGACTGAAATTTGACAGCAAGCATATGTTGTAGCAAAAGATTGTCATAAATAGGTGGAATACCTGAATTTACCTGAGGGTTACTAACACTAGTGGCCTCAATGAGAACAGGAAGCTGGCAGTATGTTGAGAGCCCCCTCCCCCTCCCATTTGCCTTGATGATCTTTTTCCAGTTGGATTTTAAAACTCGACACAGTTTTTCCATTTACGGCTTCAGCGGGCAGGCAGTTCCATGGGTTTATAACACTGTGGGTGAAAAGCATCTCCTGTTCTCAGTTCTGCATTATGGCTTGTTGAGCTTGAAACTGTTGCTCCTTGTTTGTGTTACCTCTGACCTTTTGAAAAAATTGTACGGATCAACATCCTCCAACTTGTTCAGTATTTTAAGATTCAATGAGATTCACCCTGTCATTCCTGGTTTGCAGTGTTATTAGCCCTGTGGCCTTCAACCGTTCCCATTACGAGAGATGACTTGGCTCTAGAATGATTTTTGTCGCCCGATGTTGCACTTCCTCCAGAGCAGCTATGTCCTTCTGAAGATGAGGACTCCATGGATACAGTAATCCAAATGGGGGCACACCAGATATTTATACAGTTGAATCACTACCTTCTTTTCCTCAAAGTCAAAGGTATACTTGATTGTTCCAAGGGTTTGGTTAGCCCATCTGACTGCTGCTCTTACCTATTGTGCAACTTTGTGAGTGGTGGATTTTGATTCAAAAGTCCTTTTCCTCATCAATCTGCTGTAATATAATGTTATTAATTTGGTAGTTGTGGTGTGGGTTGCTATGCCCCACAGGTAAGGTCTGGCATTTGTTGATATTATAAAGCATTTGCCAGTCTCCTGATCATTTGTAGAATTTATGTAGATCTCTTTTGCAAGGCTTTAATCATTTTCATTTCCCACTTTGCCATAAATCTTTGTGTCATCTGCAAATTTGATGTGGCATGTAATATTCTTATCTAAGTCACTGATGTATATGACAAAAGGTTGGCCCCAAAATGGACCCCCTTTGGTACCCCCCACTCACCACATTTGTCAGTTATATGACAGTGGTGAAAAGATGGGACACCACGAACATAGCTCTCATCCTGTAACTACACTTGGGTAATTATCTGACTCATCACATGTTGGCCCATCTGAGGGTCGACATCACATGTCAACATCTGATGTCGACATCTGATGAACATCTGAAGTTACCTCATCACCATTAACCTCCATTAAAGGCAACCCAATACCATCAACATCCACCACCACCTCTTCCATCTAAATAACAATGCTCCATTAACAATAAGAATCAAGTTAGCATGTGGATCAGGACGTCTCCTAGTGGTGAATACAAACAAAATACGGTACTATCGAGTTTTTGCTATAAAACTGTTGATTTTTTCCACTAGATTTTCAGGACGATAAACCCCTTTTACAGATGCAACAAATTATCCAGACAGTCTCGGTCCCAAGGAGTCTGGAAAGCATGTGGCCTTGAGTAATTCTGTATTCCTTCTGATAGTTTGTGTAGACAACGAACATTGCTGGTGCAAGGACTGAACTCTGTGATTCTCCACTAGTAATATTTCTCCAGTCAGATACATTCTCTCTGATTACTGCCCTCATTTCTCTGTCAGAAAACTTTTCATCCATGTCAGAAGTTTTCCTGTCACTCCTCCAATATGTTCCAGTTTCCAGAACAACTTCTTATATGGGACTATGTCAAAAGTCTTTTATAAGCCCAGATGAAAGCAGTCAACCCAACCTTCTCTTTCTTGGAAAATCTCTGTGGCTCTGTCAATGAAATTAAGTAGATTTGTTACATAGGATCTTCCCGATTGAAAAACATAATATTGTTCTGTCATATCATTTCTCTCCGGGTGTTTAACCATTTGGTTTTAATTATTTTTTCTAATGTTTTGACTACTACGCTTGTCAACGATGCAGGTCTATAATTAAGAACAAAATCCCTTTTGGAATGAATTGGTCTTACCTCATATAGTTCATTCAACTAAGAATGCGCTGTATGTTACTATTATACAGGTATTTAATTTAAAACTGTACAAATGAAATTTTAATTACAAATTTCGTCTTGATTTATAATAAAATTAGACAAAAGTGGGTGGCACACGATATCAAAGGGATGGTACCCTAGTGGCTCATTTGGAAGTTTCTGTAGCTAACAAACTCTGCGGTGGTGGATCGTCGTCACCCCTCAACCAACAACAATAACTCTGTGGTGATCTATTTGATGCCACATTATATCTGGAAAGGATTTGAGGTGCATAAATGCAATTTCTGTCTACATTTTGAGCAGGATTGAGTATTCTTCAGTGTCTTCCAGACACCAATATGATCTAATGGGGAGAGTTTGAATGTTCACTGCTGCATTGGTGTCAAATATTGATCTGCCTAGACTGCTTCAGATCCTACTCATGAAAAAGTAGGACCTTGCTTTAGGGAGGATGAAAGTGGCATAGCACTGAAATAAAAGCTTGGATAGCTTCCTTTGCCATATGGCAAATACTAAGAATAATAATTAAGGGAGAAATGGTGCAGTAAGTATTTTAATTTAAGATGCCATTTGTAAAAATCTTAATTATTGAATAAATTCATAATCCTGTAGATTAAGCATTTTTGTATTACTTTACTGCATTTTGTTTATTTAAAATTACTCCTATGACCTATGGGGCAAAATATTTTGTTACCTTAGTGCAGTGCAAAGAAGGAAGCTCTTTGTGTATTAGACACTGCTGTAGTATACATAGCCTACTGGAAGAATCATGCAGTATTTAAATATTTAGATTTCAGAAGATGCTAGACTAGAAAACAAACAACTGGTGTTCTGGTGATTGTTTATAAGCAACGCATAAGTAAACTTCCAATAACGTGCATGATAACTACATTCTGGTCCCATCAGCTGATTAATCTTGGTCTACCCTGCATGTTTATATGCACAAGACTATTCTCCCTTTCTGTAGCTTTATTGGTATTTTGGATAATATGTTACTGCTTTATTTGGCATGGCTTCTGAATATATTTTGTGACTATACAATTGTGTTATATATATATTGTCAAATACTGTGTATCTACTGTATCTTCATATGTGTTTTTGTTTTCCTCAGTTAATTGACCCATGAAGCACTGAGCAGTTCAATTGAGTTACACGTCAACTGCCGTTACATATATTTTGAGTTTCTAAAAGCAGCTCCCAACTATGTCAAGCATTTCTTCAGCATTTCTTTTGAGTTGTTGTATAATACCCATTGACTCTTCCTTTTCCACAACTTTCCCTGAATGTCAGGCATGCTATACAGTGATGTCTTGGTTACCTGGATCAGTTGGTTCTGGGGCCTTCCATTGGAGAGTTCTGTTGTAGTGACACATTCCTCTTTTTACTTGTTTGCACCATGAGCCTTTATTAAGACAAATGATAGAATATATATATTTGTACATATTTTTATAGCAAAATCACTTGAAAAATGGCTTTTTTAAATAGAAAAACCTAGATTTTTTTTTTGTATTTTGATTGGCAATACAGATACTAATTATGCAGATAGCTAATTCAGATGCAGACAATGAGTCACAATAATGTGGCTAAAGGAACCACTCGTCAGAAGATGGAGAAACGTTGAAGTTTTGGTCCGTCCTGGACCATTATAAAGTCGTGTGTTGCATTTGTTAATGATTCAGGATGGATCAAAATGTCGTTGTTTCATCATCTTCTGATGTGTGGTTCAGTCAGCTAATTCAGATAATTGAGGTATTAGTATTCATTTTTAGATCATAACCTTGCCATTTGATTCAGACGAATGTTGAACCAAGTTCTTGTTCAAATGAGACACCACTGTACCTTCTCCAGCATTTACTCTATACCTGTATATCTACAGCATTATCTTAATTGTATTACTACATCCTAGAACTCAGTCACCCTATTATGAAATCATTTAAATAACTCCAGTTTTTCTTGGGCATCAGTATGCAGTATTTCTTAATATTATTTCCTCCTAATTTAAGTTTGATATTTGTTTGTGAATTATTTGGTATTTGCTCTAGGCTATACAAATTTTACATGCCCAGCATCTTTACTAGCCCTTCGACCTATTTTTATATCCTTCCTAAGCCAGCCGTAAAAGGGCACACAAGCTTGGCAGCTTCCAGACTATCTGCCAATAATCTTACTATACCGCACACAGGACTTGATCTCGACAACGGAATAGACTCCAATCTGGGTGATGACTCCGATTCCTTGGGCAACTCCAAGGGAAAAACCTCCATCACTACACCTCCAGCAAAAGAAAAACGGAAACCGTTCTTTAAGAAACAGGAGAACATCCCTCCCTACGATGTTGTGCCTTCCATGCGCCCGCTAGTGCTTGTTGGCCCATCCCTTAAAGGGTACGAGGTGACAGACATGATGCAAAAGGCGCTCTTTGATTATGTTAAGCACAGATTTGAGGGAAAGTAAGTATGAATTACTATACCTTGAAATTACACTTAGTTTCTCACCATGTAAATCTTTTATTATTTTTTGTTTCAGGAATGCTGAATTCTTACTTCAGTTATGAACATTACTGTACAGTCAGCCTTTGCTATTTATGATGGATGTATTCTAGGAAACCTTTGTGAATGGGAATTTGTGGAAATCAAACATAAGGTTTTAGTTCCCCACACATTACCAGACAAGGGCTAAACAAACATGTCAAAGAAGTGTCTTTAACCCTTAACCCCTGCTCTGCACACTTGTTTCATGTGACAGATTCATGGTGCAGACGTTAATGAATTATTAACATTGACTTAAATTATTTAAATACATAAAAAATGTCAAAATATTGCCAGACTCAACAATTTTCATTTCAAATCAGAATGAAAAACATTAACCCCCCCTTGGCTGCACATCCCAACATGTACTGGGGTAGCTAAATATGTTCAAACTGTGCATCCCATCATAAGAAGTACTATATTAGGGAATTGCATAAGATTTAAATCTTGCTTTAAGGCTTCCAGTAATAATCTGCCCTATTTTGAAAAAAAAAATCCAGAATCCCTCACTTTCCTTCTAGTGCCCATGTAAAAGAATGAGGACCATATCTGGCCACATCACCATCCAGTGTGTGAACGTGCAGGGCTGCCATACCAGCAGCCACTGAACTTTAATCACAGCATATGAGTGATTACCACTACATCTTTCAGGCACAATGTGTGCCATGTTCAGTTATAAGATTTAGGAAAATAAATAAATAAATAAATATATATATATATATATATATATATATATATATATATATATATATATATATATATATATATATATATAAAAATTAGGGGTACCACCTCTGGTGCAATTGCAGGGACCCACATCCTCGAAGAAGAAAACAAAGAGCATTCAGAGAAGATTTTGTGGATTCTCACCGAATACTTAATTCTTTTCTTCTCCTACCACCCCTATTATTTTTTTGTATGTTTTGTTTTATTTTATTGCAATGCTACAGTTTACAGAGAACACACACACACACACAAATATATAACAATTAAACAATCAGCGTTCGAAGACCTCGTCCAGCTCCTCGGAGGTTGGGTGCGTACCCAGGATACAGCACGCATTTCCCCTCTGCACCGCGACACTGAGGCGCTGAAACAGGAAACTGGCTGCTCGTGGGTCTCTAGTTTTCCCAATGAGTTCCTCACCAACCTCCTTTAAAAACTTGAGTGCACATTTACCCCAGGCGCCCAGAGTCTCTGAGCCTATCGGCACGAACCTGTAACAACGTTCTAGGTCTCTGTACTTGTGGATTTTCTGGGTCTCCCTGAAGGTGGCTGCCCCACCTCCCTCCGCTGAGCTGTAACGTAAATAGGTATCAGCCAATGTAGATGCACAGGTGTAATCCCACACGACCTGTTTACCTTCCCTCCATGGCTGCAGGGTGACTCCATCTGGGCGTTTTTGGCTGTTGTCAGGTCTGCACAACTGGGGTTCCCTTTGTGCTGGACACCCAGCTGTAGCCAAACTTCTCTTGATGATGTCATTGACTGCCTCGTGTCTGGCAATCTTTCCCTGTGTCTTACGACAGATGAGACCATGGCTGCCGTATTGGTCTGCCCGTGCCTGGCCGCAAATATATATATATATATATATAATATATATATATATATATATATATATATATATATATATATATATATATATATATATATATTATATATAATATATATATATAATATAAATATATAAATATATATAAATATATAATATAATATAATAGAGAGAGAGGGTCCGTAAGTTCGCGCGTGACGTCATCAGTCCCCGGTCGCCCATGGCGTATGCTCCAGGGGCCAGTAAGGCGTCCGGCTCAAGATGCGCGAGTTGCTGCAAATATATTTTTGTTCATTTTTTGCGCACAGTTCCAAATACATTTTATTTGTTTTTTCGTGTCAATCCTATGTATAATGAACACGTACACTATATTATGGCAGTAGAACATTGTACTGTCCGAAAACACTGTTACATGCATTACATGTGTACACATATCCTGCACATATTTCCAATGTATCATGCTAATTTATGTATATATACAATCTATTTACACACCGTACAGTATCACACACTATATACACACACACCATCAACACACTCGGAACTCTGCATGTGCGAGCTTGCCACACCCAGCCAGTCCTCCCTCACTCCTCCAACATCTTACTCGCCATCACTCCTCCTTCCACCATACTGTTATTCACACCAATGTTTCATGTTCAATTATTTATATTTACAACATATTTACACACTATACACTCACACACTATATACATTCACCATCAACACACTCAGAACTCAGAGTGTGAGAGCTGCCACACCCAGTCTGTCCTTCCTCACTCCTCCAACATCTTACCTGCCAACATACCCAACTCCCACCATACTGTTATTGTTTTTATTACACTATTTACACATTATGTATACCTATCTACATACTTTATTCACCATGACTATACAAATAAGCTGGTATTGTGTCCAAACAGCACAGTGGCCACCATACACTACATGACAAGTCACACAGCAGACGATGACGCTATGAGTACAACGCCAACTCCCTCACCAAAATGGCTCCTCCCAACATACTCCTGTTGCTGTTATTACACTATATACACACACATTGTATATACCCATGTTCATGTGTGTTCGCCATAGCAAACTACTAAGCTAGTATGGTGAGAAAAACAAGAGTGGCTGCCCCACACAGTGAGGCTACCTTGATTCCCTCCCTCACCAAAATTCCTCCTCCCACAATACTACGTACAGCGCTAATTATCACCACAATCCTGCTATTATTACAATCCTGGTCACTAAATCCTGTAAATGAATAATTGACCACAAGTTTATTTTGTAAAGGAACATAAGAAGTCGTTTGAAGATTCCTAGATAGATGGACGAAATAATGTTGTGATGCTGTGGCTAGCGCTGTGAACATCGTGAACAGCTTTGATTCACTAATATTTGATCATTGTACACAGTCATTATCACACTCAAGCTCTTCTGTAATACTATCATGGCTAAATAATACCCGGTTACATGTATATTTTGATATTATTAGACGATGCTGTGGTCACAAGCTGAACAGGAGTGCTGAGAGCTCATGCTGCTTGCGCCAGCCTTGGTTGCTCACTCAGTACTGAGGCTCTCACACCCAGGAATGTTGCCCACGATTTTTTGTTTAAATGGCGTCTGTTTACAAGAGCCTTGAGAAAGCTGATGTGAACCCCATGTAGCCGTGGGAGTTTTGAATCATATGCTAAAAATCTAAGATTACGGAGGCGAGTTGCACACCCTCCATCGAGCGCCTGCAGGTGAGTTGCGCAGTTCAGTGTTTAAGCTTGCCAAAAAAACAAATGCAATGGGTCACTAGGTGTTGTCGATAAATTGATACAGTACCGCTTCTATAGCAGTGTTGGAGGCATCCATTGAGAGGTTGGCGCATCGAACACTGGATGTGTGAGCAGTGTGAGTTGAACTAGCTTCTGCTTAAGATTGGTGAATGCGACCTCGGTCTCTGGTGACCATGGCAGGGGTACCTTGGATGCCTGCTTATGCCCACAGAGAGGGGTGTATAAAGGTTTCAGGATATCAGAACAGTGTGGGATAAACCTATGCTAAAAATTAACCACACCTAGAAATTCTTGAAACTTCTTAGTTGTGGTGGGTTGCAGAAACTCTCAGATAGTCTCGAATTCATCCAAAAGATGCTGCAGGTCAGGAGAGGTGTTCAGAGCAAAGCTGGTGAGTAGCCTTTGATCGTTACTCACCCACTGGTGCCCACGACCAATATAATACGTGTTACTAGATATCAACACCATATTTTTTGAACATAGCAATGTTCCACACATTTAACTGTGTAAATTCCTAAAATTACACATTATTAAATAATATTACTGCAAAAACTAGATATAAAGCTATTCAAAGACATTGAAATAATTATATAAAAATCTATTTGTGGCAGCCCCTCTACACTGCTTGGCTGGAGCACACCGCCGCCAGCATGTACCCTGTCAGCGCCTAAACATTTCCAGTCGTTCTCGTCCCATCCTGGTCAGAATACAGGGGTACCTTGGTTTAAGAATTTAATCTGTTCCTGGAGATGGTTCGTAACCCGAAAATTCGTAAACTGAAGCGAATTTCCCCATAAGAAATAATGGGAAATGAATTAATCCATTCCTGACTCCCCAAAAACTTCACTTCAAAGTAAATTTTATACCTAATTCACCCAAATATTCCCATCAAAAGTATATTCAAGTTATTACTTACCCTTGCTGATGACTCCTGTTGGCATATGGGAGATGGTGAGGAAGGGGGATGAGGAGAGGTGTTACTGTTTGGAAGGGGAGTCCCCTTCCATTATAACATCAGGCAGTAAAGATTTCTCTGGAGTGCACACACTCGCATGTTTTGCCTGCATACCATTAGGTCCTGGTTGTGGCTCACTGCTTGATTTTCTCACGAGGAAATGTTCCATTGAAGATTGTTTTTCCCCTTCTTTGCAACACTTGTTTGTAAGTAAGTAATTGTCAAAAAAAGGCACCAAACCGGGAAGGCTATGTAGCACCATCAAATGTGCGAAATAATAAGAGGGCGCTAAACATCACCAAGGATGCCAATATGAGAACAGAAACACATAAGGCAAACGATATCAAAAGTATCTGATTCACCAAGAATTCTATCGAGGGACAAGTGACCGTGAGGGACGGTCGGAAAGCAAGACACACGCTCGTCCTGGAAGTCGGGACATTCAACAAGGATATGCACAACTGTAAGAGGGACAATGCAATTTGGACAATAAGGAACAGGGTGGCGCTCCATTAAGTGACCATGACTTAAGCGAGTATGGCCAATACGCAACCTGCTAGAACTGTTTCCCACCGACGGTTACGGTGGCAGGAAGAAGGCCATGGGGACACACTACGCTTGAGAGTACACAGCTTGTTACCAACTACTGTATAGGAAAACCAACAATCCTGCCAACGGGCAAGGATGGAGGAATGAATAACTGGGTAAAAGTCAGAAGAAGGAATACCTTTACAGGAGATGGGACAAGAGCGGATAGCTTCTTTAGCGGCAGTATCCGCATACTCATTTAAAGAAACACCAATATGGCTGGGAACCCAGCAAAATTCCACGAATTTAAATTTACTAGAGATAAGAGACGACCAATGTTGAATCTCGACGACCACCAGATGGACAGGATTAAAGGACCCTAGAGCCATGAGGGCACTACGAGAGTCAACGACAACCACAAAGGAGAATTGACAATGAGAAAGCAGGAGACGGAGAGCATTGAGAATAGCATAAGGTTCCGCTGTGAAGATGCTAGTCTCTGAAGGGAGGCGACACATACAAGTGCGGTCAGGAAAAACAACAGAGTAGCCTACACTGTTCGCAGACTTTGACCCATCGGTGAAGATGAAATCGAGCGGGAGTGCGAAGAAAAGTGCTCAAGGAAAAGGCATTTCAGAACTGTAGGAGGAGTAAAAGCTTTAGTGATGCGGGTCAAGGATGTACAAAACTTTGGAAGGGGGACTCTCCACGGGAGCAAGGAAAGAACAATGCGAGGAGAAACATTAGAAACACACATTTGAATGTAGTGAGGCATCACATTGTCATTGAAAAGATTAATGCAGCGGCCTACTACAGCTTTCTCTGGGTGAGTCGTTTCAATAAAAGTTTGCATTTTTTTCCACATCTTACACCACCACTTCCTAATTGTTGAGGAAGGGACATTCTCTACTGCCTCATCCTCCTCCTCCTCCTCTGAAGAAATATCCTTAGCTGCCTCTTGTTGCTGCTCCTTTTGAAGAGCTTGGAGTTCTTCGGTAGTCAGTTCTTTGTTGTGTTCTTCCACCAATTCCTCCACATCAGCACCATCCAATTCCAAGCCCATTTTCTGGCCCAGAGTAACAATTTCCTCAACAATAGGCACTTTATTTACAGGCTCAAACCCCTCAAAGTCCATTTATCTGACACAAATTCAAGCCACAATTTTCTCCAGCCAGAGATCAGGGTTCTTTGAGTCACTTCTTGCCAGGCTTTGTCATTGAGTTTTAAAGCACTACAAATGTTAAAATGTTTTTTCCAGAACTCTTTGAGGGTGAGGTTTGTAGCATCAGTCACTTCAAAACATTTCCGGAAATGTGCCCTTTCATAAAGTTTCTTAAAATTAGCTATGATTTTCTGGTCCATAGGCTGAAGTAGAGGAGTGGTGTTAGGAGGAAGGAACTTTATTGTGAGAAAATTAAATTTGTTCAACAATGCATCTTCCAAGCCTGGAGGATGAGCAGGAGCATTGTCAAGAAGAAGCAGGGCCTTGAGTGGCAAACTTTTCTCCTGCAGATATTTTTGTATTGCAGGGTACACCACATCATTCACCCACTCCATAAAAAAAATCCTAGTCACCATGCCTTACTATTAGCTCTCCACATCACACACATTTGGTTTTTCTGCACACTATATTTTTTTGAAAACCCTTGGATTTTCAAGATCCAAGCAAGGGTTTAATTTTCAAATCGCCACTCGCATTTCCACACAGCACAAGCGTAAACCTATCTTTCATAGGCTTGTGTCTGGGCAAAGATTTCTCCTCCTTGGTAATGTATGTCCTCTTAGACAGTCTTCTTCCAGAACGGTCCTGTCTCATCACAATTAAACACTTGTTGCAGTAGGTATCCCTCAGCCTCTACAAAATCGTTAAATTCTTCAATAAATCTTTCACCCGCTGGTTTGTCTGAGCTGGCAGCCTCCCCATGCCTCACAACACTATGAATACCACTTCCTTTTTTTTTAATTTTTCAAACCATCCCCTGCTTGCCTTAAAGTCTTTCATACCTGCACTCATTCCAGGGGTTTTCTTTACAAGGTCTTCGTGCAATACCCTGGCTTTCTCACAAATGATGGCCTCTGAAACGCTATCACCTGCTAACTCCTTGTTGTGTATCCAAATTAATAACAACTTTTCCACGTCCTCAAGTACTGTATTTGTGTTCTTTGCTTCGTGATTGTTGATACGCCCTTTGCCACTTTAGCACTCAAAATGTCCTTTTTCTTTGCAAGTACAGCGCATATCATTGACGTGGCTTTGTTACACTGCCTAGCCAGTTCAACAACACGAGTACCATTTTCATGCTTACAAATGATCTCTTGTTTTTCCTCTATGGTCATTTTCACATGTGATTTCTTGCCTTGAACCTTGCCACCGACTTTCTTGGGATCCATGGCGAGATATATAATAACAACTTTTATGATCAAATAGCCAAAAATCCGAAAAGAAACTAAATCCTTGCGAAGAATTCAGGTGGGATAGTCACTGGGCGTGAGGCACTAGTAAATTGAGGAGTGATCGAAGTGCCACCACGCGCTAGCTCGGCTGTATGCGTATCAACACACTCATATCCTGAGGTAAAGTTCGTATCCCGATTCAAATTTTCCGAACAAATCAGGCTCATAACCCGAAAAGTTTGTAAACCGAGGTACCACTGTATGTCATATACAGTACAATTATTTTTTTTCTATAAAGTTTTCCTTGATCAGAGAATGCATTTTAACAATATAAGAAGAAGAAAAATTTTGGGAGGAATAATTTGTTCTGCTAACCTGGGGCTTATCATATTTAATAGCAGTATAGAAGAGTGGTTGAGCTACTCAGTTTATCTGATGGCCCTTAATATACTGTATAAGCATACTGGAGAGAATATGCAATTAATTTGTGTATTACTGATTTTTAGGGTAGACCTACTGTTTTATTATTTTATTGACATGGAGCACATGTATACAGAAGTATAATCTTGTGTATATAATGTTTTGACCTAGTGCTTTACCTTTTCAAAAAATAATTTCTGTGAGGAGTCCCGTCGGTACCCTGAAGCTATCCGAACTTATATGTGCTATATTTGTTTGGGGGTCATCAGTCACAGAAGTTCTTATGCCTACCAGAAACCAAGAGCCAGAACCTGGTTCCTTCAGAGAGGTGCAGGGAGCAATGGCCTATGAGCACTTGAAGTTCAAGTATGTTTATTGAGACAAGAAAAAATACATCTCAAAGGGATAGAGTAGCTTAGGCTATTTCTACCCCCCACCCATATGAGCACTTTACATTAAAGTATGTCATAATTGCCATCAACCAGTGAAGGACCCAGAAAGGTAGGTGAATCTAAACAGGCCGCTGTTTGGTTAACCTGTGCAATCTACATCTCAAAAGATAAAAAAAAAAAAAAAAAAAAAAAGCAAACCCAGCAACCCTTCAGAAGTACCTGTATTGTATGCTGCCCTCGCAGTGGTTTTTTGGCAACATGTCTTGGATAGACATTCTGGCACGAGGTCGAACAGGGTCCTGACCGCCAGGTATCTAGTGAAAGTTCCTGTTTCTTCCTGGCCATGTGTGGCTTTGGGGCACCTGTCTTGGCTCTCTCTCTCTCTCGTCTTGAGACCTGCTGTATTGCTGCATCCCGGGTAAGTCTCTCCATTTACTTATCCTAAGGTTACCTTATCAACGGAGTTCCCTACAGAAAGCCAGCGTTGAATGTAATGAAACGGCATTTTCTGGGTGAGCCCCGGAGGCTCCCTGACACCCATACTCCCTACAGTTGACGTTTTTTCATCATTCAAGAACTGGAGGGATGGGCTGCTGGCTTTCCCCCCCCCCCCAGAGAGGGGGTGTAACACTAACAAGTGGAAGTGCTAGTCGCATGAAGGGTTGCTCGTTTGGTTTCTTTCTAGGGAAGTTATTTTGATCTTTTGGGATGTTGATTGCACAGGTTAACCAGACAGAGGTCTGTTTTGATTCACCTACCTTTCTGGGTCCTTCCCCAGTCAATGGCAATTATGACATACTTTAAATGTAAAGTGCTCATAGGCCATTGCTCCCTGCACCTCTCTGAGGAGACCAGGTTCTGGCTCGTAGTTTCTGGTAGGCATAAGAACTTCTGTGACTGATGACCCCAAACTAATATAGCACATATCAGTTTGGATAGCTTCAGAAAGCCTCTGAGGCGCACCCAGAAAATGGCGTTTCATTACAGTCAACACTGGTTTTGTCATTTAACTCAATGTTATTTAATTATCAACTACAACCTGGAATTATTGCTGCAGGGTAATCATCACAAGGGTGAGTGCCGATATCTCTCTTGCCAAACGGAGTCTTCTAAACAACCCCAACAGACGAGCAATTATGGAGCGCTCCAACTCTAGGTCGTCATGTATAGCAGAAGTTCAAGCTGAGATTGAACGAATATTTGAGCTAGCAAGAACTTTACAACTAGTCGTTCTTGATTGTGACACAATAAATCATCCATCACAGCTTGCCAAGACATCTTTAGCCCCTATTCTTGTATATCTCAAGATTTCGTCTCCAAAGGTAGGATTATTTATATGGCATGATTTTATAAACAAAACAAATACATAAACTGAAACAAGTGAGAAGTGTAGTTTGAAATTGTGATAACTCAGATAGTTGTAGAAGATATAAGGGATACGTATAGGCTACAGATAGCATATACAGTGCTCTCTGCAATCTGTTTTAATTGATTAATTATATAATAATTAGACATTTCGGTCTGAGAACCATAGGTATACTAGATTGTTACTTTTATTTTTCCAAGATAAGCAAAAACCAAAATAATAATTTTAAAAATATAAATAATAATAATAATAATGGGTATAATAATATGCACATCATTAACACGTCACTGTACATGACGTGTGCACTGCTCAATAGGTTAATGTGTGGGGTAAGAAACCGGCAGACCTCCAAAAATCACAGGTTTACAATCTCATAACAGGATATACTCCATAACTATGTGAATTTGATTTTTCAGTTTCCTTGACATTGACTACGAAATTCTTAATATTAACATTAATAAACTTGTAGCATAGTGGCATTAGGACCTTGACCCTTGCTAAATGTGATTGCTCTAACTTATTACATTACTACTTTCTTTTTAACAACACTGCAGACATTTGCTGTATTTGCTGCCCTTTGCAGCACTTTATTTTTCTATACTCCTTGATCTTTACTGAAAGAGTTTCCATCTTCCCGTATATACCCCCCCCCTGCCCCTCTCTCTCCAAAAATTATTTTTGCACATAGCAAATCATGCAAGTCATAAATAAACCAAAATTATTATCTTCTTACATGTTTTGGCTATGGTGACTTGAAGTTGTAGAATAATGATGGATGGAGCAGAGTAGGTGGTAGGATTCATTGAACGACAAGTAATTACATACTACTTAAATTTTTAACCTTTCTGGGAGCGCTCCGAGGTGGCTTCCTGGGGTCACTTTGGACCCACCAGAAAGAGGAGTTTCATTATATTCAATGTTGAGTTTCTGGGGGAACCCCTGGTGGTCCATGAAGCTGTCCTAATGAGATTGCTCCATACTGAAAGCCACATTAGTCATAGAAGTTTTGTTTGGTCTACCAGGAACCAGAGCAAGAACCTGGCCCCTCTCCTCTCACAAAGGTGCAGGAAGTAAGTGACATTTCACCACTCCACCAGAAAAAACATCCAGAAAGCCAGTACAACACTTCAGACAGAAAACGAAGCCTTGAAACTGCCAAGCAACTGCAAACAGATCAAGGGCTTCACTCATACTAGCTTCAATCTTATTGGTGCCGATTGCCACCACCACTAGGCGGCCCAGCCCTAGTCTACAGCTTGCTCTCATGACCAACCAGTTCTGTTGCTGATGTGGTGGCACAAAGTTCTGCCTGTAGTGCTCTGATCCACCAATTGTGGGCAAGCCCCACTGCTTCAAGTGAAGTGTCGGCCATCATTGGAATTTGTCCTGCTGGGGCCTTTTGCGTGTTGTTCCATATTTTAATGTTAGCTCTACGTGCATGTTTTCTTTCTGGTTGGTATGGGCTTGGCTTTTGTTATATTTTGGGCTGCATGCTTTCATGGTTTTCTTCTCTTGGTACTACTAACCTGGCACACTCGGTTATCTTCTCTGGTGTGTTTGGGAGTTCACCCTTGAGGGCCTGGCCATGGATGGAGAACCTTTCCTTAGGATACATGAATCTTTGACTCCTCTATTTGGGGAATTTCATTTGGCTGTGCTGGGGTAGCTGGGATTTAGGTACTTGTTCATGTGGCATGCTACAGTTGCCATTTATAACCCGATTGTTATGACTGCATCTGATGACTGTTCTTCTGATGAATGTCCACAGTGCCAGGTTTTCTGTTTGGTTAGCTTCCTTTAAGCCCTTGTAATCCCCTCATGAGTCTCTGGTGGTTCGTTATGGATTGTCCCATTAAGCCCACGCTTACCAAGTGCAAGGTTGAAGGGTGTTTATCATCTTTGCTACCTGACGATTATCATTCTTTCTGCCTCTGACATGCTGCCTGCTGAGTCAGTGACGCCTATGACTCGGAGTCCTGTGAAGTTTCTCATTGGGTCTCTGCACTTACTGATTCTGCTTTAAGTCTGGAGGTTTTTCAGGCAACTAGTGCTATGCAAGCTAGGTCTGCTCAGGTGTTCATGGCATATTGATGATGCATGGATGCCCTATGGTGTTCTCTGTGGTTAGCTTTGGGGAGCTACTTAGGGGAAATACTTCCCCAAAAATCCAGCATTGAAGAGAATGAAATGCCTCTTCCTGGAGGATCCCTGGTGACTCCTTGATTCTCTCCCTCCCTCCCATGTTTATTGGTTTGTCGGTGAATTGTTCTTCAGCATCAGAACTGGCTGGTCAGAGGAGCCAGCTATGGACTGGGGCCAGACCACGTGGTAGTGGCGAATGGTACTAACGAGTATTGCTCTAGTTTTGCGATGATTAGTGTTCCTGCATGCACTCGCTGTGCCTGTGATCCATTTTCCACTAGAGGAATGTGTTCAAGGATGTGCCATGAATGATACTCCTAGCCTAGCATTCTGGGGTGATATTAGTATATTTCACAGTCAACTGGTGGACAAGAGTTCCACTAAATCTAGGAAATTGTGAAGTGATGAGGATGGGAAATTATGGCCATAAAGGCGAGATCTTTCAAAGGAAGACAAAGAGAAGGTGAAACTGAACTCGTTGAAGCTAAACGTTTAAGTGAGAGTAGAAATCCATTTTTCTGAAAGGTGATTTGGATCAGGAAGTCTGTGAAATGGCACAAAAAAAAAGCAAACCAACAAAATCCTTAGAGAAAGGGGGGGAGGGAGTAAAAGGTAAAGGGCGAGGGAATATATTCCTGAAAATTGTATATTCTAACATAGAGATAGATAAAAAAAATAATGGAGCTAAACAATATACAGTAATACAGCTTAAGATGTCAGATATTGTCACACTAACAGAAATAAAACATGAAGATAATATTTTAACCACTGCACTGCACTTAGTGCATTAAATTAATTCCACCGTGCTGCGCCGAGTTTATTTTTTTATTATGAAATTCCCCCGGTGCACATGAAATAAAGTGTTCCCCCAAAAATGATTGTCTTTTGAAAATGATGAATTTCCTTCCCTGAACACATGTATATAAAAATAAATGTCAAATTCCACTTACTTTGGCTGTGAGGACGGGGACAATTTGCACTGTGACGTCATCAAGGCTAGTCGCCCGTACGTGATTCGCCCAGACACAGTCGCGCGGGCCATTCAAGACCCACCAGTTGCCACAATTATATTTACAAATATTATTTCTATGTGTTTTCAATGCTTTCTAATTTTTTTTCGTGTCGTATCAGATGTATACTGTATATGTGTCCTGACAATGTATATAAAGTATAATGTCCATAATGTTCCATGGAACTGAGATACATGTGCACTAAAGTGTCCTCAATAAATGTTTATTGTTGATTTATTACTTGTTCTACATTCACTAATAATACATTATATACAGTTTCACATACTATTTACAAAGTAACACACTTTATTACACTCTTAGTACTTAGAAAATGAGTGATATTCAAAGAAGCAGTCTATGATACACAGCGAGACTTTGCACTCGACACGTGTGGTACACACAGATTTTCGCTTCCTTGGTTTACGTTCTGAGTGTGTGAAAACAATGCACTCACATGTGCCTTTGGCCTTAGTTCCTGTAGGTAGTAGGTAGGTAGGCTTGTGAATTGCAAAAGCTTCTTTACCAGCCAGTCTGTTGGAAACTAAATGCGCTCTGGTTGGGGCATGATAAACTGTCCTTACGCTATCTTCCTGGCCATACTTGATGAGTAATTGCGACAACAGAGCTTGATTAAACACTCGAATTGATAGTTTTTTGCCCATTTTCTTCAAAAAAATGTTGAAACAGTTGAGCACTGTTACGTCCACAAGATGAAAGAAGAATTTCCTTGTCCACTTTACAGTTCTGCAGACACACTCGACGGCACCAACCATCATGTCACATTTATCTACAAGTCTCATATTTATATTGTAGTCAATGATACAATCTGGCTTGAACAATGATCCATCACCTCGATACCCCACTTTGCCACTGTCAAGCATTTCACCAGTGTGAATAGTTGACAACATACTGACTTCACGTTTGTCTTTCTAACGCACTGCTAATATTTTGTCACATTTTCGAAGTTCACAAATCACCTACACCAATATTATTTTCAAAAACTAGCATTTCTTTCCTATTTGTCTTTACAGTGCCACACACTCCTGTGTTATGTTCAAGCAGGAACTTTGTTAGCAAGGGACTCGTATAATAATTGTCAGTGTACAGAATGTGCCACTTGTTCAGCAGTGGTTCTATTAGTGTCTTCACTACACTGCCAGAAAACCCAAGAGAATCCTCTGTGGGTATGTCTACGTCTGTACCAGAATATAATATCATATCTATCACCATTCCGGTTTCATAGTCGCACAGTACAAAAAATTTGAGGTCAAAACGGTGCCATTTCGACGGGATGTACTGTTTGAAGAGAAGACGTCCCTTGAAAAGAACTAGGGATTTATCAATAACAAAATTCTGTCCAGGTACAAAGTAATCACAAAATTTCCCTCTGAGATCATTGAACACTTTTTGCACTCTCCAAAGTCGATCATTTCTATCAAAATTTTCAAGATTTTCAAAGTGTAGGCACCGTAGTAGTATCAGAAACCTGTCTCGTGACATGTACTTGTTGAGCACAGGTGATGGAACAGCAGCTCTTTGTTCCAATAAACCTGTATGACTTGCTTCTCCAAATGTTTTTGGAACATAAATAGAGCAAAGAACACATACAGCTCAGCCACAGTGGTGTCCTTCCAACGTATCATACGTGAAGCATGTATTATTCCACTTTCAATAAGTTGCCCTGCATATCTGTTGGTTTCGGCAACAAGATGTTGCATGAACTGCTCATCAAAATATGCAAGAAAATATTCTATTTCCGTCATGTCTTCACCTGTGTATGGGAACACGTACACCCTTGACTTTAGTACTTGTAGATGGTATGTAGCCAAGCTTGTAAAGTGTAAGGTAGTCTTGAAAAGATTATAGTAATAGATCAATTTGTAAGGTAGTCTTGAAAAGTTTGCTTTGTAAGGTCCCTCACTGGAAGAGATTCAATCAGTCTCGAAGAGTATCAGTCAATCTGGAAGAGATTTAGCCATTCTGGAAGAGATTCAGCTATTCTTGAAAATATCTATGGAAAACACCACCATGGAAGCCGTTAACACTTCATCTATGCTACTTGTATCAGATGCATCATCAATGAACCCAAAAAATGTTTCATCTATGTATCATCTTTATAAATTGGAGATGGCATAGGTGGGCAAGGATGGCATTCTGAGCTACAACTGGATATGCTCGCTGTATCATCTTCATAGGTATTGTATTACTTGCATCCGACCTTTGTGTTAGGTCCTGTTGCACCTAGCTTCACCAATATCATGACCCCTTATGTACTTCAAACAATATAGTCTGAATTTCACCGTCAAAGCACGATCTTTCAACACCGTGTCGGACAGGTGTTTGGGAGCCAGAGGTGCGTGTGCCACCCATGGTTGCTCACTCAATACTAACCCAGCCAGCAGCCCAAGGGTATTCTGGGATTTTTTTCAAAGATGGCTGCCTCTCATTGGAGGTCCCAAGAGTTCATTTCGTACACAACCTACCGGGCACACATTTGAATGGGTACGAAATATTCAAAAGGTTTTTTCTCTATTGGCACAGTTCCCACCGACTGAGTTTTCTCAGTTGGCACAGCACAGTGGTTAAGGTACTTGATGGGTGGTGTGAAAATATTTTTAATTTAGCAATATTTTAATGTTTTTTAATGTTTTTCACTGTAATTTGAAATATTAATTGTTGAGTTTGGCAATACAGGGGTACCCCAGTTTTAGAGTTTAATCCGTTCCTGGAGACAGCTCATAACCCGAAAATTTGTAAACCGAAGCTAATTTCCCCACAAGAAATAATGGGAAATGAATTAATCCGTTCCTGACTACCCAAAAACCTCACTTCAAACTAAATTTTCTACCTAATTCATCAAAATCTACACTACAAAACTATGTTCAAGTTATTACTTACCCTTGCTGATGACTGCTGTTGACATATGGAAGATGGTGAGGAGATGAAAGATGGTATGGAAGAAGCTTCGGTTTACGAGTTTTCGGATTACGAGCTGTCTCCAGGAACAGATTAAACTCTTAAACCGAGGTACCCCTGTAAATAAACAAATAAATAAATATAATACATTAGATCTTATAACTCTGTAGTATATGATAAAGGGGGTTGAAAATGACATTATACATGTAATTTTCTTGGAATGGGAAATATCATTAACATGTTTATACAGGAATGAAGGGTTTTTACATGATATCACAACTCACTTTATTTTATATAATTTACCCTATTGATGAATTCTGTTTCCAGGTATTACAACGTTTAATAAAATCTCGTGGCAAGTCTCAAAGTCGCAACCTTAATGTTCAAATGGTTGCTGCAGAGAAATTAGCTCAGTGTCCGCCAGAGATGTTTGATGTAATTCTTGATGAAAATCAGGTAAGTTTATAAATGTTAAATAATTTAATAATGTAAGTAATAATAATAATTTATTTATAAAATTAAAAAAACAGCATTGTGATGAAATGCCATTTTTTAGGTAACCCACAGTGGCTTTGTGAAACTGTCACCGAGATAGCTTACCTATACTAAGCACATCATTCATAGACTTCCTGTTGAGCAACCGGAAACCAAAGCCAGAACCAGGCCATTTGAAGAGGCACAGGGAGTAAGGGAGTGTTATGATCACCCTCACTGGAAAAACAACCAGAGAGCAGACAAGACAATACAGGCAGCTGCAAAGTAACAATAATAATAATAATAATAATAATAATAATAATAATAATTTTATTTGGGCAAAAGTACATGCATACAAAATGAGTTACAAACAAAATGTTGGATTACTAGATAGAGCTAGTATATGCTATGAATAAAGCCACTAATATGCACAGTGTTTTGGGCAAGATGTGGAAAAACTTAAAAACTAAGTCTTAAAACTAATTGTGATCAAAAGCATGAATTGAACTGAAATGGGAAAAAAAGAACGACAATAATTACACGTTGAATGGAACAGCAGAAATTGCAACAGAACAGCAGAAGTAATTTTAACTAAATAAACAGATGAACTACAATTTTAAGTTTATACATGGCAGATATCAGCAATTATACAAGTTAGTCATTAATCATTAATGTTTGATAATAGCAAGACATAGGTTGACATTTAGGAGGTAAGGTAGGTTACATGCAGTTGATTAGGTAGTATTTAGTTTATCTCTTAAACTGGTTGACGTGATTGGGAAGGTCATTCCACATTTTGGAACCCTTGATTTGTAGAGCATTTCTAGTTTGGTTAAGTCGCACTCTAGTAATATCAAATAGATATTTGTTTCCAGTGTGGTGCCCATGGGTTCTGTTACAACCCTCTAGGAAGCATTTAAGGACAGGAAGGAAAAAAAAGAGAGAGGTAGAGATAGATACTGTATTACTTGAGAGGATGTGCAATGACTTAATACCTAACATATCCAAAGATTTAAGTTTGGGGGTTTAGTGTTGTCTGGGGCTTGAGTTTGTTATTGTTCTAATAGCTGATTTGTGTTGAGTTCATGAAAAAGCATCATCAAAGCAGCCAACAGATATCACAAAAAAAAAATATTCAAAACAAAAGATTCATTTGAAACATGACATGACCTAGTGTAATTACCTAAGTGTACACCACCTAGTGTAATTATCTAAGTGTAGTTACAAGATGAGAGCTACACTTGTGATGTCCTGTCATCACAGTACTCGGTTATATGATGCTTTCAAACTACAGTACTGACAGTTTTGGCATTCAACTCCTCACTTAACTCCTTCCAACTGTCTGCTACTCTGCAAAAGAGAGCTTTCTAATGTTTTTTGGCAGCTTTGTTTTCTTAGCTTGAGAACCTTATTAGCTTTGAACCTCTTGTTCTTAAGATGTAAGTTTCAACAAATCTTCTTTGTCTATTTTGCCAATTTGTTACTATTTTGGATGTAGTAATCATTTCACCTCTTTTTTTCTGTGGGGAGCCCCTACGGCTCCCTGGAGCTTATCGGGCTAATGTATGTTATGTTAGACCGGGACACTAGCTATGGAGTTCAGACCTACCAGGGACCAGCGCCAGAACCTGGCCCCTTCAGAGAGGTTTCAGGGAGCAATGGCCCTGGAAAACCCCATATGGTTTGGGGGTTTTCCTTATCTGCCATCGACCGGGGTTAGGCACCCAGAAAGGTAGGCGTAACAAAACAAACCCCACATGGTAGAAAACTACAACAAACCGAACAGAGAGGTAGAAAAACTCCCTACAATCACAAGGAAAACAATCAAACAATCACTTTACTGCCGCGCCGGTTGTCCGCGCAGCCCTCCCCTCCCCGGGAGGGGGAGGGGGGGGGCCCCGGACCTCACCGCGCCGGCTGCCGTCAGTTCGTAAGCTAGTGTCAACCGGGATACACGCTTCTCTGGCCTCAAAATTCCTTAGCGGTGTTTGCCTCGTGTGGCGTTCTCTGCTGTTTTGTGGTTTGCGGTGGCCAGGAGTATTTCATCAGTGCCGGGGCTGCATGAGTCTAGGGGTTCCCTTCCCTAGGCGCCCTGTGAGTACTGCCTTGCGTGTCAGGGTTATTTCTCTGGGGCGTTCGGGAACCGCTCCCGTAGGGGTTCTTGCTGCTCGGATTTGCCTCGCCCTTGGGGCCAGCTGGGGCTTGGGGCCTTGTTTGGCCTTGGGTAGGGAGTTGGTGTTTTGTGTGGTTAGGGCGCCAAGGTGTTGCGCTGCCTGCCACCTACGCGGCGGCGGTTCCTGTTGACTCTGGGACGGTTGTACTTTTGCGGGGTTTTTCTTTTGTTTTATTTTCTTGCTGGTGGGGGTTGCACACCCCACAGGGACCGGGTTGTGGTTCACTGA
>WNGS01061674.1:11416043-11469268 GCA_020271785.1 Procambarus virginalis | reverse complement strand
CTGCATAGTGTGGCTTTAGTTCCACTGGTAGGGTTTGGCAGCCCTCTGCTAGGTCCCCGTGCTTGTACACGTCCCGGGGGTTTTCAGTATTAATCTTTACCCTTGTTTTCGGGTTTCTTAACCGGTTAGCAACACCTTGCCCGGGCTTCCCGTAGTTGCTAACCTACGGGCCCTGGAAATCCCTGTCTGGGCTCGGGAGACCATTGCATGTGTCTTCCGGGTACCAATCCGTCTTGTACGGGATCGTTGGTTGCTGTGCCTTTGTCTCTAGGTGACAGTCGCGATTTACCTCCGTCATGCTGCCTGTTGGGTCCCTGACACCTTGACCCGGGTCACTCGCTCGTCTTTTCTGTACCTTTACAAGAAATGTATCTATTGACACTTGCTTTTGTCTTTGTTTTAGGATGTCCCTAAAATGAGAGAGCAAATTGTCATTAAACAAGTTCACACACCATGCAGTCACTGCTCTATTAGGGTGATGCTTTTCCAAGAATCCATTCACCTATTCAAACATTCCCAACACTTCCCTGATATCACTGGAAGAGGCAGCATACTCCCTTACCTCCTCTTTCCCTGATGAGAGCGCTTGTACCTCCTCTTGATTCAGCTCCTTCTGAAGTTCCAGGAGTTCCTCAGTGGTCAGTTCATCACTGTGCTCCTGCACTAACTCCTGCATATCAGCAGCAACCACCTCCAGACCCAAAGTTTGCCCCAGAGCAACAATATCATCCACTAGATGCCCTTCTGGGTCGCTGACAGGTGCAGGTGTAGGACCGAAACCTTCGAAATTTCACTAAGGGACACCCTCAGGCCACAGGTTTTGCCATGCAGTGTAGGGTCTTTTTTTTTTTAATGTTTCGGCTGCTTTTTCGCAATTTTTGACATGCAGCCTCAGAACTGCAGGGTAGATAGCCAACACGGGGGTCTGGGGCTTTCCCTTCTCCCTTCCCAGGGAGAGGGGGGGGATGCAGTGATGTGATGACGTCATGCTCGTTTGCTTGTTTTCATTTGAGGCGTTCTGTCCACTAGTTCGGCTTTCAGTGGCAATATTTTAACCGGAATAGGGGTTTGTTTTGGGGTGGTTATCTTTCAGGGTGCCTGACCCGGTCTATGGCAGACATAGAATGCTTCCAACCACACAGGGGTTTCTATAGGCATTGCTTCCCGTGCCTCTCTGAGAAGGGCCAGGTTCTGGCTCGTGGTCCCCAGTAGGCCTAGAACTCTATGCGCATTGACTGATGCCAGGGTCTAATACATTCACATATCAGCCCGGTTAGCTCCGGGGAGCCTCTGCGTCTCACCCAGAAACTGGCGTTTCATTACATTTAATGCTGGTCTTATTATTATTATTTGTTTCTACCCTTCTTTTTATATTTTATGTGCTCACAGAATGTGGCCATCAGTAATTTTATGTACAGTACTCTTGTAAGCAATAAGTGAAGTACCGTAATTGCTTAACTTTGATAAATGTTTCAGGTTTTTTCCCCTTTCACATTTGTGGGTGCATGTAAAGTATATGAAATGTCTAGGCAAGATTCTGCCTGTGCCACCCCTCTCATGGATGGCAAGTATTCAGAGGTAACTAAGTGTCAAAGACAAATATTTAACTGTGATTGAGTAAAACTTTTAAATATATATATATATATTGCTATCATTATGAACCCTATGATCCTACCAGGATTTGAACCTGTGAGGCCAAGGATCACCCACCTGCATACAACCATATCACTTCAATATTCTGGAGTGGTACTTTGATGATGGTGTTGGTGGTGGCCATTGATGGTGCAGTGTATCAGTACTGTGGTACCCAGTGGGGTGATTCCTGGCCTTCAAGTTTGAATCC
Source organism: Procambarus virginalis (assembly GCA_020271785.1). Classification (NCBI taxonomy): domain Eukaryota; kingdom Metazoa; phylum Arthropoda; class Malacostraca; order Decapoda; family Cambaridae; genus Procambarus; species Procambarus virginalis. The sequence continues at coordinate 11,467,425 of WNGS01061674.1, read as the reverse complement.
TTGTATGATCATAGAGGTTATAATGATTTACAACTTGGAGACCATTCAAATTTTGTTTTTTATTTTGCTATATGTACACTTTAATTCTGTAATTTATTTCAGCTTGAAGATGCATGTGAACATATAGCAGAATATCTTGATGCATATTGGCAAGCAACGCATCCTCCCCTTCCTCCTCCTCAAATTCAGCGACCAATTCCTTCACCTCATACAAGCCCGCGGTCCAATCATGCGCAAGGAAACCTTTTGAGAACTAACACCACACCACCTGGTAAGTAGGCTGAAATAATGTTAGCATTGCAAGATTAGTATTTTTTGTAGGGATTACTACAAGTACAAAATATTATACAATGGTGCATAAGTGAACGACATTTATTTTCTTTAGTGAAGTATCTTCGGCTGAATTTTTTTTTAGGCCTATTGAAGACAAACTGCCAGCCAAATAATACTTGATAATCTGTTATTAAATAGTTTTTCTAGTACAGTACAGTACAAAAATTTATTACATAGCAGTAAACATAAAACTAAAGTAAAACTTGGTGTATCTGGATGTTTTAAGGAAGAGGGTCATCAGAGTGCAGTACACATATATATTTGTACAAGTTTATTTACTAAATATTGTTTAGTCTATAGGCTTGATAGTGTATATAAGGTACAGTATAATATTAGGTATTGCTGGGTATTTAATGTGTAAGTCCACTACAGGCTTACCATAGGCCGTGCTACTTGGAACTTTTTGTTCCGAGTAGCTGAATCTAAAAAATAAAAAAAAAAACAGTGGTGGTTTAGAAACAGAAGTAGGTCTGAGATCCTTTTCATGAACTAATGTAAGGTGGTGGTTCCTTTTCTTCCTTTTTGGGCTCACCCCCTCGGTAGCTTTCCAAGGCATTAAGGCTCTCGTACCACAGACTTCTAAATACTGTTAGCCCCATGAACTTGTGCAACCTACCAAAAACCAGCATCAAATCTAGTTCACTCATAAAAGCTATGGGAGCACAGGAATCGGAGATCAACCCAAAATTGAGAAAACTACCCAGAAACTTGCAAACAATTCAAAATAAACAACTACTCAGTATAGGAAGTTAAAATAAGAAACAAGGCAAATGAAAGTTGGTTACATCCTGAATTACCAAATTTACCTGATGACTCAACCCATCCTACTGTTAGTCTTTTTAGTAACTGGTCAATCATACATATATTGACATAATGGACAATTAGATAGAAGAATTTGGTTCTATCACTTTATAGAATCTGGAAAAGTATAGCTAAAAAATATTCCTAGGCCTAGTATAGCACATGTATGTACTATATTAGGCCTCGGATATGTGTATTAGGCTTAGAATGGTTAGATTAGGTTAGGTTTTATTAAAATGCAAAACCTTTTCTGGTTTGCCCATATTCAAAAGTACCAAGTCATACTTCGTAATTGTCCATTATGTCAAATACATGTCTATGTATGATGGTCAACATTGTTATTACAAATACTATCAAAACAGGAGGATGGATTGAATGGCCCCTCTCTATTCAGTGGGTAGGTTGAAAGTAACTGAGGTTACATAGTAAACAGTATGTAACATCGGTAGTGACCTTGACAAGGACAGGAAGCCGGCGACATGTCAAAGTTCCCCCTTCCCATTTGTCCTGATGATTTTATTCAGCTGGATTTTGAATTTCAGCAATGTTTTGGCATTTACAGTTTTGAAAGGTAAGCAGTTGCATGGGTTTATAACCCTATGGATGAAAAAGCATCTCCTGTTTTCTATCCTACACTATGGCCTGTTGAGCTTGAAACCAATGCTCCTTCTGTGTTACATTTGACCTTTTAAAGAATTGGTTTGGATGAATATCGTCCAAAATGTTCAGTATTTTAAAAGCTTTAATGAGATCAGCCTTGTAATGTCTGGTTTGCAGTGCTAGCCCTGTGGCCCCCAACCGTTTCAGGTAGGAAAGTTGATTTAGCTGTGGAATGAGTTTAGTCATGCAGTGTTGAACTTTCTCTGAAGCAGATGTGTCTTTCTGAAGGCAAAGTCTCCATGCTTGGATACAATAGTTGAAGTGGGGTACCAGAGTTTTATACAATTGAAGAACTTTCTTCTTTTATTGTCTGGGTTTTACACCAATGATGGTACAATAATATGTATATAATAGGTCTATATGGATATACTGTAGTGATATTTACCTTAACACATAAAAATAATTGATTATTGTTTCATGATTGCCTACTATGCAAATGTGGTTATTGTCACAAATGTTACAATGCCAATGTGGTAATTGTCATGCTATAAAATTCAACTACAGTATAAGTACTGTACATGACATGAATACCGATTATGCTCATATGGTTTTCACAACACTGTAATCATTTTAATGAAGTTTACCAGGTCAACAAATCATAATTTGATCATCATAATAATTAAATTACGGTAGGCTAATTGGCTCGTATGAGGAAGCTCCTATTTATATTGTGGATATAAAGAGGAACTGCCTTGTATGGGCCAATACTCCCATATGTGATTGAGTTTGAAAGGATATAAATAGGAGGCAGCTCCTATTTATATTCTCCCAAACTCATATATGGTCATGTTGGCCTATACGAGGCAGCGCCTATTTATATCCATGATATTTATAGGCGATGCTTCATATGGGATAATAGACTTGTTGCAGTTTCCTCTGTTCTATATATATATATATATATATATATATATATATATATATATATATATATATATATATATATATATATATATATATATATATATATATATTATATATATATATATATTATATTATCTTATATACAGTATTAATATATTACTAACAGCACCACTGTTCAGCTTGTGACCACAGCATCACTTATAATTTAGAGAATATACAAGTATCTGCTAGTATTTTGTGATGAAAATATCACAGAAGATCCTGACTGTAATAACAGCTATGCACAAGATTCGTATATCAGTAAACACAATGCTAATTATGATGCTCACAGTGGGAGGCAGATGTTCAGAGCACACAGCCGAGGTTTCATGCAGCTTTGCATCTTGAAATTACCTCATGCAACCACTGATGTCTCCCTGGATGCAACCCACGACAATTGTTTAACTCCTGAGGTGCCTATTTACTCCTAAGTGAATAGTTGAAAGGAAATGTGCTCAACTGTCTGTACTGCTTAAGAATTCAAACCCAAGACCCTTAGTTTTGAGCTGACAATGTAGACCACTATGCTATAGGACCTTCCTAAGACATAATGCTAATTGTACATTAAATATATACCACCATATAGTATTCACATATTTAGGAATCGTGTAGACAAACCTGTGCAATGTAGGTTGAGGCCCAGATCGGGCAGTAATTACCTAAATGTAGTTATAGGATGAGAGCTATGCTCGTGGTGTTCCATCTTCCCAGTACTCTGTCACATAATGCTATAAAACTACTGACAGTTTTGGCTTCCACTATCTTCTCACTCGTTCCAACCATCTACCACTCTGTTTTCAAAGTGAATTTTCTTATATTTCTTCAGCAACTTTGTTTAGCTTGCTAACTGTGTTGTTACGCCTAGGTTCTGCATGTTGATGTCAGTGATTGTGTGCCTTGGTTCCCCGAGACCCTGGAATCTGTGCCCTGGCACTATGCTCCCAGGCCTTTTGCTCTGGGTTCATTACCTTTGTGTCCTGGATTCCTGGAAAGATGGTTAGGGCTTCCATGCCATCACTGGGCTAATGGGCTGTTTGCCCAGCACTTTCAGGTGGTTTTCCCGAGTTCTCAAGCTTTGTCCTGATCTCCTGGTGTGTTTATCCTGGGATCTCTAGACATTGTGTATCATGGCCTCTGGACTGCATGTTGTAGTCCTTTAGGCTTTATTTCTCAGGGCCTTTGTGATTCTGATCCTGATTTATGGTCAACTATGCAAGTTCAGGAGCCTGATAGTATGGAAGTCTCAGTGGTACAAGAGCCTTAAGCACTGGGGAGCTACTGAGGACTGCCCAGAAAGGGCATTTTATTACATTCAACACTATTATTTACTAGATGAAAGTGCACAGCTGCACTCTGGTGTGTGTGTGTGTGTCTCTCCACCCCCCTTCCTCTCCTCTTTTTTCCCTCTCCATTTCTCTTCTAATCTGCCACTCTCTCATCTCTTCCTGCTCTCCCCCATCCCCCCTCTGCACCTCTCTCTCCACTCAATCTAACCCATATCCCCCCTCTCTCACATTTCTCACCCTCTACACCTTTCTACCCCCACCCTCTCCTCTCTTCCAATTCCCCCCCTCTCTCTCTCTCTCTCAATCTTATCCCCTATCCTAATTTCCCTTCCTCATCCCCTCCCTCTGCTGCCCTCTCCAAGTTTCCCCCACCTTCTCCTTCCTGTTATCCTTCCCTCTTCCCCGGCATCCCCCTTTTTCCTCCCTTTCCTCACCTCTATACTTTTTCCTCCCTTTCCTCACTTCTATACCTTCCCCCTCTCTGCAATCCAAGTAAATTAATGTTCATCATTTAGGAATAAACCATGAAAGTATGGCGAGATTCAACATAAAAATCTGTGGAAAATACATGCCATATTTTGTTTCAGACTTCATTAAAATTGCAGGGGAGGGCCCCACTTAAGATGCCAATATTCTTAAAGCATGGCATTTGGGCCTATCCCAACTGGCCTGTGACTCTCATATTTTCCCCCATGTTTCAAGTGTGAAAGTTGGGTGACTTTTGCTCCAAGCATCTGGCATCTTATTTCAGACATATTGACAGACAAATAGAGACTGACTTTTTAATTTATTGATATCCCTGCTTGTGATTCTCATTCTGAGGATCAATGTCCCTATGGCCTAGTCTCTAACTAGGTTTCCCAGTTGCTGGTTTGATCAACCAGGTTGTTCAATGCAGCTGTTTGCAACCTGACATAAGAGTCGCAGCCTGGCTAATCAGGAGTTCTTAGAAGGTGCCTGTCGAGTTTCCTTTCGAACACTGCGAGAGGTCAGCCAATTATGCCCCATGTGTGTAGGGAAAGTGTTGAATAGTTTTAGGCCTTTGATGTTGATCAAGTTCGCTCTCAGCATGCCATTTACACCTCAGCTTGTCAGTGGGGCTATTTTGTACATCCTGCCATGTCTCCTGGTCTCATGTGGTGTTCTTTCTGCATGTAGATTTTGAACCAGTCCCTCTCCTATTTTCCAAGTGTAAATTATTATGTATTTCACCTGCCTGCACTCAAGGGAATGCAGATTTCAAATTTGTACTTGATCCCAATATTTTAATTTATAAGTTTTATTGAGTGGATTCTAGCAGTAATAGAACTTTACACGCTCTATCATGCAGGCGATGAGTCACAATAACGTGGCTGAAGGATGTTGACCAGACCACACACTAGAAGGTGAAGGGACGATGACGTTTCGGTCCGTCCTGGACCATTCTCAAGTCGATTGTGAGAATGTCATAATCGACTTGAGAATGGTCCAGGACGAACCGAAACATCATCGTCCCTTCACCTAGTGTCGTCTGGTCAACACGCTCTATCATGACGGTATAGCAATCGTGAGAGGCAGGAGCTACCTGTTCTAAACCCATGTTGCTCAGTAGACATTGTGATTCCATGTGTTATGTGATCATCTTAGTACTTTTTCAAATTTGTTATGATGTGTGATGTTAGAGCTATTGGGTTACAATTTTTTGCATTGGCTTTAGTACCTCCTTTGTGAAGTGGTACAATTTCCGCTGTTTTAAATATGTCACGGATAACACCAGCATTTAGGGTTCATCTCCAAAAGATATTTAGGACCTGTGATAGTGGTTTTCTGGGGGGGGGGGAGGTCCCGTCCTCGTATCCAGGCTGAATGGATATGTATATCTATCTGGCATCAGTCAATGCATGGAGTTCTTGCCTACCGAGAACCACAAGCCAGAACCTGGCCACCTCTAGAGAGGCACGAGGAGCAATGGCCTATAGAGACCCCCCTGCGGTTGGGAGCATTCTATGTCTGCCATCGACCGGGACAGGTGCCCCAAAACAAACCTCTATTCTGGTAAAACTATTGCAACTGAAGGCCCAACATGTGGACAGAACTCCCCAAACGAAAATTAGCAAACTAGCATGACGCCGCACCGCTGTCTGTGCTACCCCCCCCCCCATCCCCGGGAGGGGGAAGGGAGAGCCCAGACCTACCTGCCGGCGACCCAACCTTCAGTTCTTGGCTGATGGAAGTCTGGTGCGGTCGTGCCTCTGGCTCCGGTTTTTGTTTGTTCTGTGCCTTGTAGTGTGGGCTGTCTCTACAGATGGTGCCTGAGCCAGGAGACGTATTCCACGGTATTTGGGCTGCATGCGCCTAGGGTTCCTTTCCCTAGGTGCCCTGTAAGTACTGCCCTTGGGGCTTGGGGCCATCTTTCATGAGTCACCTTGGGATCTACCTCTACTGTGTCCTTTACTGCTCGGTACTTGGCCGTCCTTGGAGTTAGCTGGGGTTTTACCTGGTTGATACCTGGTTGATGGGGTTCTGGGAGTTCTTCTACTCCCCAAGCCCGGCCCAAGGTCAGGCTTGACTTGTGAGAGTTTGGTCCACTAGGCTGTTGCTTGGAGCGGCCCGCAGGCCCACATACCCACCACAGCCCGGTTGGTCCGGCACTCCTTGGAGGAATAAATCTAGTTTCCTCTCGAAGATGTCCACGGTTGTTCCGGCAATATTTCTTATGCTCACTGGGAGGGCGAGCAAGGGTATTTTGTTGCCCTTGTTTGTCTCTGGGTAGGAGGTAGTTTTTGTCACTGGTAGGGGCGTGGGGTACTGCACAGCTGGTTTTCACCAATAACAGCGGCCAGCTCTGTTCCACCTGGGTACGTTGTCCTCTTGCAGGGTTTTTCTTTTATTTTTGTTTTCTGCCTGGTGGGGGGGGGGATGTTTGCTTTTGTAATTATCTCATGGTCATGGGAATGCTGTCTATGGCTACTTCAACATCAAATGGAGTTAGGGCAACAACTGATATATGGTTCGAAGGTGGTGTCACATTCATAAATAATTCATTTTGGATCATAGGTTGACTGAAAACAGAATTGTACTGTAACCTGAGTATTTCACTCATTTCTTTGTTGTCATCTATGAAGGTTTCATCACCCTTGTGCAAGGGCCTAATGCAGGATGTAGTTTTTGTTCTAGATTTTGCATAGAAGTGTATTTTGGATTTCTATTGCCTATTTTCTCAAGGCACTGGTTCAAGTTTGCATTATCTAGTTGTTTTTTCCAGCATATTTATGCGAGGGCTTGGTTTATTTGTTCCCATTAATCTGTTATTGAATTGAATTTGCTGAATTCTCCTCATTTTGGACTTGAGACTGGGTGCACAGATCTATTGCCCATGTATGTCTGAACCTTAATTAGGTTGTGATCTGAGTAACATGTACTCTATAGTATTTGTAAACATTATGTCCCTAATCAGTTCACCATTGTAAAACTAAGATCTAAGGTGTTTTCTTTCCTAATTTTACTGTTTGCTGGTTTAAGGCCAATCTGTTACACATAGGCAAGAGGTCATCTGTGACTGTTCACTTAACCACTGCACTGCACATAGTGCCTTAGGGTGCTCCACCAGGGTGCACATAGCACCTTGAGGCGCTTTTAGGTATAGCGAACGATTCAAAACTCCTGCAGGTACACGGGGCTCGCATCCTGTTTCTCAGGACTCTAATAAACAGATGCCATCTTGAAAAAAAAAAGTTTGCATCCCTGCTGGCTGTGAGAGCCTCAGTACTGCCAGAGCAACCAAGGCTGGCACATACAGCTGGAGCTCACAACACCACTTAATAATAATGAATAGAATAAGTACCGGTAACTGCATTTATTTTGCTATGATAGTGTCACAGATGATCCTGACTGTATTAAAAATTATGTACAAGGTTAAGATATCAGTGAACACTGCTAGTTAGGATGTTCACAGCAGGAGGCAGACATTCACAGCACACAGCCGAGATTTGCGAATCTACACATCATGCAAACTGACCTCGTGTTCCTTTAGAAAATAATCTTGTGGACAATTATTCATATTCATGATTTAGTGACAGGAATCTGATGATAATATCAGTGTTTGAAGTAATAATAATGATGTGCATAGTATATTTCTGGGAATTTTGCTGCATCAGATGATGTTGGTTGCTTGAGTCAGCTGGTTTTAGTGTGTGGCTCTCTACTGTGCTAAGATATTCTTACCACACGCACCAGAATTACTTAAGTGGTTCATCATGGCTTATAAAAATATAGATGTATATAAAGGGTGTGTGTGTATATAGTGTAATAACAGCAAAAATTTGTTTAGCTAAGAATATAATATAACTGTTACTAAATACAATAACCATGTTTTTTAGCATAGCTATGTTCCACACTATGTTCCACACAATTATATAAATTCCTCAAATTACATGTTATTGATGTTACTACATACTGTTATACTGTTAATATATATTACTGCAAAAAACAAGATATAAAAACCATTCATAGTCATTGAAATAATTATGTAAAAATTACTAAAAAGTGGCTGCCTGTGACTGATTGCAACTAACTGTGAATGCCTCCCTGACTGTAAATGCCTGACTGGCTCTGACTAGCTGGTGCATAACAGAGACAGAGAAAATCTGCAAAGGAAAAATCATAACTGTTGGCCTAGCAAGGGTAAAGTTGTCACAAAGCTAATAGCGGCTTCCAGTTTAATGAGCACCAGACTCCATAAACTCATCACCATATTCCAGATTTAATGGCCAATGACTCTGTAAATAAGTAAATAAGTAAATGACTCCAGTTTTCGATCTTAAATTTGGTCATTAGAACCTGCAGAATGGTAAATCAGACGCCCTTAAATCAAGTGGGTACTGTCTTTCTTTTGCTAGGGCTGGGCCCCCTTTGGGTGTTCTTGGCCAGTTCATACCTTCTCCAGTGCAGCTTTTTGGGCAGTTTGGTTTCCTGGAGTTGTTTTTCATTGGGGTTTTTCAGGGATCATCAGGGAGTTGCCCTGTCTTGGTCTAAGGCAGAAATAGTTGAGCCTGTGATCTCTGTTTTGGGCTATTGTTAATTGTTCAAGGTGGCATCTTTGTGGGCGCCTCTCTTTTCTGCCTCTGGTGGGGTTCTTGGCTTTGTCCCAGGACCCCTCCTCCTCAGTCAGGTTTTTGGGGCTATGGGAACCTGAGGATCTTGGATCTTTGGTTCATTCCCTTGGGCTCTATTAATCTTGGGTGTTCTGTTTTTGTGGGCCTCCATTAGGCACAATTCTGTTGGGCCTGTACGTTCCCTAGGTTTGCCCATATTTAACAAGTCTACCATCCAGTCTTTCCTGACTATGATCTTGGTGGTCTTCTGTCAGCTTCCACTTTGCGGCTGGAGCCTTACATTGGGGTTGCTTAAGGCCTTGGTGATGGGGCTTGGTTGTGCTAGTAGGGTGTTTTACTCCAGCATTCTTCCCAGTTGGATGATGCTTCGTTCCTTGTATTCCACTTGGGGTGTTTGGGTGGGCACTCGTTTCCATGCCCGGGTTTCTTGCTGGTATGCTGAGTGGCATAGTCTGGTTTCTTTCTCTTAGCTGGCCAGTTCTGTCTGCTACTTGTGGTATAGTCCACTTCCTTGGGCCTGGGTGGTTTTTAAGGTTTGTGCCTTCTAGCTCATCTGCTCCCTTCACACCAGTCTGCTTTTTTTTTTTCTTTCCATGGTGAGTTATCTTGGGGAGATGGAGAGATACCCTCTCAGAAGTCCAGTGGTGAATGTAATGAGATGTCTCTTTCCTGTGGGTCTCCTCTGTATCTCCCCATTCTCGCCCTTGTCTTCTTCCCATAGTAGTCAGGGAGTCTTGTTATTACCTAGTTACCTAAATGTAATTACAGGATGAGAGCTATGCTCATGGTTTCGTGTCTTCCCAGTACTCTATTATTTGATGCTTTGGACAGTGCATACATTACAGGGATAGCTACCCAGGAACAGTTGGTCACCTGACCAGCCATCTAGTGGCAAGAGAATACAGTATAGCTAACTAGTGATTGAACCTAGTGAGTGTGTACACTGTTCGAATCAGGGTTGCTAATGTTGTTGTTGTTAAAGATTCGCTACTTGGAACAAAATGTCCCAAGTAGCACGGGCTATGGTGAGCCCGTAATTGGGTTGCTAATGTTGTCCAAGCGGTTGCTACCCCAGGTGGGTAGCTATAAAAGATACAGAGGGACCCACCAGAAAGTCATTTCACTACATTCAGTGCTGGATTTACTGCTTTAATAAAATTAAATATAAAATCCCGTTCAAACTAAAGAGTTTGGGCTGCGTGAACGCTAAGGACCCATTTGGAAAATGTCACATGGATGGGCTTGAATTTGGGCTAGGACATTAGAAACACAGATGAGGGTGAAAACTCGCTGAAGTTAGGTTCTGGTAGATATCCATTCCAGTAGTTTAGTCGGGTTTGTTCTCGACTCTCAATCAGGAATTCAAGGTTTAAATTTTGGGCAGGACACAAATGGTTAAGCATTTCCTATCAACTAATGGGCCTGTTCACCTAGCAGTAAATAGGTAACCAGGTCATAAATAAGTCAGCTTGTTGTGGGGTTGTATCCTTGGGAGGGTCAGTAAGGGTCAACCTTAAGGGGAAGGGGGACCTTGATATAAGCCTAACATGTATATATACACACTGGCTGCCTGTCCCTAACACAATGATTATTATTATTATTACTATTATTATCATATGACGGGTTGAAATTGGAGTTACGTGGTTTGCAATGTTATCATAAAGCTTGGGAAATGGTGCTTATGAAAGGTATCTCCTTTAATATTGCTTAGAATGTTTTTGTATCAGTTTTTTTTAATAGAAATATTATAAAAAGGGGTTAGAGCCTTGGGAAACCCATTGAGCATAATTGAAACAAAATTGTGATTTTTTAAATTTTGACTTTGGCAAGGTTTTTATTTATCAATCATACAGCTGCCTTCAAAAAATAGTCTATGCACAATTATTTTCCTAGATACTGTATGTATTTCTGGGAGGGCTTCCCACCTGGAATCCACTAACCAAAATTATGAGTGCTTACTGGCAACCATTACTAAAATTTGGCCCCTTCAATAGAAATGAGGAAAGTCTAAGGGGTTCTAGGCCACCACAGCAATCAGTGTGAAAAATTCACCAGAAAAGTAAACTGCAACAATCCAGCAATAAACTTTATGAAACACCTCCTGGTGGGTCCATTTGGTAGTTTTTGTGACCTACTAACCTGGTTAGCTCTAAGCTTAAGCATGCCCCCCAGGCTCTGAGTGACAAGCACCTACCGAAGATTCTGGGGATACCAAATCAACCTAGGCCAAAAGGTAAAACCAGCAGAGAGGTAGTGTACCCCCCAAAAGAAGCAACCACATGAAATATTGGTAACCCTGACACAAACTAGGTACACACTCATTATCCAGACCCAACTACTAGTTACTAAAACACCAGCAAATAGCAGCCCTGGCAACCCAGGCCCTCAACTGGCTGCCCCTATTAGATATGCACCTTCTGTAGATGAGAAAACAGCTCCAAAAGTGCCCTGGCTGCTCTTCCCAGGCTTGTTTTCAGTTAAGTATTAGCATTCATTTTGAATTTTGTTCTGCAGGGGCCTCTTCATGATTCTATTCATTTTTGTGCTTCACAGATATTTTTTTCTAAACACTGTTTAAGTCTTAGTCTTATTGACCCTGACTGCTTGTAGCTAGAGTTCCCATCTCAAGTTGTCACTGTTATTACCCCTGCCTTTCAAGGTTTTCTTTCCTACTAATGTTTGAGTCTGCCCTTTGGGGGTTTCCTCCATTCAAGGGGCTTCACACCAGGTGAAGAATTTCAGCTCCTGTGGGGAGTCCAGAGGTTGAGGTGGATTGGGGGTTTATTTCGGTCTGGGGGCCCTACAGTAAGTTCATAGTCGGCTCTTGCTCTAATGGCAGCTTACACATCCCTTCACCACATGTTCCTAGGTTAGAAGTGTTGACATGAGTTTAATCGATGTTCCCCAGCCTCCCATTTGGTCACCCTAGTTGGTACTGATGTTTTAAAACAGGCCATGTGTGATTCTGGGAATGTTGTGGACCTTCTCCCCATGCTTGCTGCTACAGTATGTGGTTTTTCTGGGTCCTCTTTGGTTCTGTTACATGCTGATAGTCATCCTCTCTCTCTTTGCCATTTTGCTTGTTGAGTTTGATTGTTTTCACCCCCAAATCTGCAATGTGTATTATCATTGGCAAAGTTTTTAACTGGACCATCTGTGAGGGGAGTGGTTTATCAGGCAGCGGTCATGGTCTGGCTGGCTTGGATGCCCTTGAGTTGGAACCTCCACTCTTTGTTGCTGAAGAGGTGGAGCATTTGTTGTGTAGATGTGTTCTCAGTTTGCTCCTCCTTTTCACCCCTCTTCTGTTTCAGACCATGCTGGTGTGGTGCACCCGGCCACTTTTCCACCTTCCTTGATCCAGACTGAAGCATTTGTGTCCTGGTTTGGGTTTGGCAGAGCCTTCTCTGGAGACTGCCTCTTTCTTGCCAGTAGTGGCAAGAAATGTGGTGGCTTTGTGGGTTAATCCGGTCTCCTTCAAACCCTGTTCCAAAGCTCACTTTTTTCAGGTTGTCCTCAGCATTATTAAATCTAGCCAGTCTGTAGTATACCCTTGTGCCCACGACGTGCCAAAATATGATGCACTTGTGGCTGTCTTTTCCACGATGTCCTGGGCTGTTTTTCGGGCATGAAGGTTTAAGAGGTCTAACAGGTCTTGGCAGCCCAGTATTTGGTCACTTTCCAAAAACCTCATTATGGCTCAGGCCATGTCTCTCAGCCAGTTGTCTCACCTTCACTTCCATACCAAGATCATTTGTTGGTACTAACTAGTTTGAGCTAATTTAGAGAGTTTCAATTGCACTATTTGGGGGTATTTTTTTGGCAGTTTGAGGCTTTAATTCTTTTGAACCCCAGAAATGGTCTGTAATGCTTTGTTGGCTCTCTTGATGCTTTCCCAGTGGAGTGGCAGAATATCTCGCTTAACATCTCTATGAGATGTGAGGCCAAATAGAACTCCATGACTGTGACCTAGTGGTTGGGATCAATCTCAGTGAGATAGCTTCAGGGAGCCACCAGGGGCTCATCCAGAAACAAGCATTTCATTACATCCTACTGTTTTTTTCCCATTGGTTGTTGTGGTGGATTAGAGCCCAGGCTTCCCTCGACTTTATTGAGGAGGGGGGCCCAGATTTTGGTACTGGTTTCTGGTAGGCATTTGTGATTTGATAAGAGCCTGATGTGGTATCTAGGTTTGGAAGACTGCATTTGGAGACATTTCATTACATTCACTGCTTAATTTTTATTTATGCAAATGTAATACAAGATGTTTTTGTAGTTATTTGTGTGTTAAAATATTATTAATTAAATACATGTACTGTTTTCACTAAAAGAAAAAATCGGCGTTGACTGTAATGAAACACTTCTTTCTGGGTGAGTCCTGTTGGCTTCCTGAAGCTATCTTGCTAAGATAGTTCACATCTACAAGGTCACATCAGCCTTGGAGTTCATTTTGGCTTACCGCTACCAATGCCAGAATCTGACCCCTCCCTCACAGAGGCACAGGGAGCAGTTGACACTCTGCCACTCCACTGGAAAAGCATACAGAAAAGTCAGCGAACCAATACAGACCACTGTTGGGTTCAAAGAGACTGAAGCCTCAAAACTGTCAAATGAACTCCCCCAACACTGTAAACAAATGATTGAATCTCTTGAAACAAGTGTGCACTTGTTCACCCCACCCCTACCACTAGTTGGAGGGGAGGGGCTCTCACTGTCCACTGGCTAATGCCATCAGCTATGGAGCAGATTTTTAAATGAAAAACTCCAAACAATGACCTGGAAGGGAGGGGGGAGGGGTAGGTATCAGGAAACCACTGGGGCTCACCCAGAAAGAGGAGTTTCATTATATCAATGCTGGGTTTCTACCCCTGATGCTAACAAGTTGCTGATACGAAAAACAGGGATTCAACAAAGTGGAGGAACCAAGGAAACCAGATCTAACCAAACAGCTCCCACAGAGGCAGAATTGGTGGTATGAAGATAGTGGCAGAATGCCACCAATGAACACAGCACATGATGTACTCCCATCACAACCAACCAAGAACCATGGGACCCCTCAAGAAGCCCACCGACTCATTTATCTCCAGAAAAGATGATGATAGCTGCAGATGAACATAATACTAACCAGGTTCAAAGGAACAAAATCAGGTCTCATGAAAAGAGCATGAACTTCTCCAACCCTACAACCAGAGGCATGTGCCAACAGAAAAAAAAGCTTAGGAAAAGAATCCCAGATTGAAAAGGACATGGTAAGCTGAGAAGAAAGAAAAGTGAAAATGCGATTCAAGGACCAAGTGGGTACTGAGGATACATGAAGAGGCTGGAGGTCAAAACATTGCACAAGACACTTCTGAAACGGCATCAAGGAAGTATCGACACTTAACGCAAACAGCAGCAGCTCTGCTAGTGCCGCACAATAAGAAACAATAGCATTTCGCATGAGATGCCAGTCAAGAAACAACCAAGAAAGAAATGAAAGAACCACATAAACAGAGACCAAAGAGCAACAGCGGAGGGAAAGTGGCAAAAAGAGTTCCAAGAGACCTCGTACTGTGGCTGAGGAGAAAAATGTAGATGGGACACCATGAAGGCCTCCACCTGCTCACCATAGAGATGACGATAAAGACGCATCAGATATGCCAGACACGAAGAACTGAGGAGGTTGAACCTAGTGAGGTACTTCACTGGGCCAATCCTCTGAAAGAGGCAAAGCTGTAGAAAAATTCCTAGGTTCAGACACCAAGCAAGCAGTGCCTGAAACTAAGGCTGAGCCGACCACCGAGGAGCCAGAAGGGCCACATTACACTGAAAGGACTCTAACCTGGCCAGGACCCAGAGCAACAGCTGGACCAGGGGGAAAACAGAGAAACCTCCACCATGACCAGACCAGCTGAAAGGTATCCGCAGTGATGGCCTCCCAACTGGGGAACAGAAAGGCACTGATTCCAGACTGATGCAAACATATATGTCAGGGCTCCAAAATATCGCACAAAAGCCACTAGAAGGAGATGGCATCAATGGCCCACTCCACGGAGATAGGAAGAAACTGACAGACCATCAACAGGAGTATTGGACATTTCCCAAATGTAAACTTTGGAGTATCAAATCCCAAGAAGCCAACAGGTGAGCTACATGCAGTGTCCTGCTCCAGAGGGTAATAGACTGAAGCGAGTTCACCCCCTTGGCTCAGACAATGAACCACTGGGGTATATTCCAAATGCAGCATGAGCATGAAGCCTGGAGGAAGCCGAATCCTCCTCAGGGCCTGCCATACAGCTGCAAACTCCCGCACTGTACTGTGTATCTAACAGGGAGCAACAACAACCTTGAGTGGCCTGACAAGAGCTGGCCATGAAGCCCCAACCTAGTGCTGAAGCATCCGTAAAGATGTCAAATGAGGGAGGAGGAGAAAGGCACTGAGGAGCAGAACTCCATAAAGCCCACAGAGGCAGTCAGTGATGTAGCAGCCAGCAAAGAGTAGAGATTGGACCCAATAGTTGTAGTAGCAGCAAATTGGGTGAAACTGGAAAAACCAGAACAGCCCCTGAAGCCACACCCTTTTTCACCTGTGAAAAAACCACATAAGCTAAATTCAGGCTCCTGCATAACCCCTCATGCAACTGCCAAGTCACCTCGGGCTATCTCAATACCAGCCGGCAGTGGTGCTGCAGCTGAAGCAAAGCTGCCAGAGGAACGGAAAGCTAAGTTAAAAAAAAGACTCGCACAAGGCCCAGCCAAGTCCAAATCTGGGACAGGTTTGGACTCAGCTGGCAGAAGTTCCCCAGGGTTCTCCAGGAATCCAAACTTGGCAAGCTGAGAAAGAATTAGATCCCTGGCTAGCAGACATGCAGACTGGGGGCCCACACCAGCCAGTCATTAAGGTAGGCCAGGACACAAACCCCAAGACTTGGTTAAAACGTGAGGGACCAAATTCAAGCTATAAGAAAGAACCCAGAACCAGTAGGCCTGATGCCCCACAACAAAACCAATGTCTGATCCCCAGATGTATTGGGATGGCAGGCAAAGCCCCAGCCCTACCTGATCATCACCAGGAATGAGAATGAGAACCATGCATATGCAACAATTCCAAAATTGACTGAGAAGAAGTGGCTGCAGAGTACAAAAGCTGGGCAACAACCTTCTCCAGGAAGAGGGGGCAAAAAAATGGAAGGTGAGCAAGAGTACCAAGGACCAAGCCGAATCCAAAGACTGGACCGACACAGCCTGTCAACACACGAGGTGGGCAGATTAGAACACAGCAATGCCTTCCAGAGAATGGGTGCATACAGCATGGGCAAAACCACCAACACTGCCACGATGGACACCAAACCACCCACTCCAGACCCAGAGCCTCAACGTCCTCGTGGAGCCAGTCAGCATGGAGTTTCACAAGGGCTAGAAACTGCATAACTGAAGCCAAATGCAAGTGAGCCTGAAAGTCCTCCACCACAATGACCACCATCAGCAAAAGGCATTTAGGCATGGAGCTGCACCAAGCCCACATTCCAGGAAAGAGTTGGGCAAACAGGCAGTCTTTGATCGGCTCAAAAGAAAGGCTGCCCAAAAACACCGGAAATATGATCGTCACCTCACTCCACTCAAGCGAGATAAAAACTACGCCAAGCCCCAAAGGAAAAAAAGAGGGATTGCCCACAAGCCAGGAAGACTTCGGACCTTCCTAACACATCCAATAAGGAGACAACGACTCGAACTAAAATAACGTAAAGTCCATCATAGAGGCAAACTCCTGGTCTCACAGGTGGTGCTGAAAGAGATTCTCCTGAGCCAGCAAAGTGGGGGGGGACCTGAGAGGAAGGGAACCTGGGGAAGTACATCCTTAGTGGGCCTAGCAGCTAGCAGAAATGCACCCTGGGGAGGAGCCGCACTCAAACAAACTTGTACAAAGGAGAAGGATATGAGAACCCCTCCTCCAAAGCAGAAGGCCCATGCCATTTGGGAAGTAAGCCCTATTGGGGTTCAAGAGAACCCAAAGCCTCCTATCAGGCTCCACCGAAGCCTCGGAAATCAATCATGAGACTCGGGTAGAACCAGCAACCTCACCCACCACCCAGAACAGAAAAGTAGAGTCCAAGGGAGAAGCCCCTGAAAAAGGGGTTAGCTGGAAGGAAAACCCCGGAACCTCAGCAGAACCAGCATACTTGACTGCCTCTATGCCCAAAGTGGAAGGAGCCATCTCCGGAGATGGCTGACATCCTGAGCTAAATCCTGTGCTGACCCAGAATCCCTCAGATGTTTTGGAGCCAAAAACAGGTGGGAAAGAATCGGAAGCAGGACGAACCATACCCGAAGGAGAAGGAACAGGTGTGGACAAAACCAAGGTGGAGTTCACCAACACCTCCAATTCCAGGTCCCTAAACACAAGGTGAACCAGCTTCAGGGCATCTAAATGGGCATACAACCTATACCATTGTAGGCGGGCAAAATGAACACACAAGGTAGAAGCTGCCCGATATGCTTGAACTTTGTCAGGAGGGTCTGAGAGAAGAGCCACATACGGAGAACAAACCCAGCAAGACTCGGGGATCATAGGTGTCATTAACACAGCAGGTAGCATAGTGGAGGCATAAAGAATGATCATCATCCCTTAACAAGGATGACAAACAACCCTCAAACTCACACAAAATGAGAATGTAAATATATATAGGCCACACAGAACCCACAGGTGAACCTCCAGTGCCTGAAAGAGGACATGCAGGCACTGGAGATGCTATGTCGGACCTAAAAGTAAGCCAACCCAATCTGGATTACAAGGCTGTGAAGGCCGACCTAGGTGCATTGTGAGTACAATCACATGAACCACCAATGCACCTCAGCCAGTCAATGCTCATTCATGACCGGGGGCCTAGACAGAGGGGTAACAAGACCCTAGACTCCCCCAAAGCATGGGCCCCATTGTTAGGACGGACCTCCTGGAGAATGAGCTCTCAAACACACCAGAGAAGAGAACCGTTCAGTGCAGAGGCAGCACTAAGCACTGGAAACCACCATGGCTGCTGATGACCCAGGAGCCCTACAGCAGATGTTGTTTTCAATATGTATCAACAACAGAGCTGATAGCATTAGCCAGTGGTCAGCATGAGCTCTGGCCTCCCTCCCTCCCAAAAATATGGGAGGGGCTGGGGCGATAGAGCAGCTGCTTGTTTTGAGATTGTTATTTGTTTACATTGTTGGGGGAGTTCATTTGGTGGTTTTAAAGCTTCAGTCTCCTTGAACCCAGTAGTAGTCTGTATTGGTTCAGACTTTTCTGGATTCTTTCCTGGTGAGACAGGTGGCAGTGTCACCTACTCCCTGCACCTCTATAAGGAGGGGGGGGGGGGGGGGCAAGGTTCTGGCACTGGTAGGCCAAACTGAAGTTTACGGCTGATAGTATCTCGTACGGTACGTGTAGTTGGTAGCCAATGGGTTTCCCCCAGAAAAATATTTAAAGCAAAATTTTATGAAATGCAAACAAAAATAAAAACTCAGGTGTATAGAATGATATACAGTATACTGAATTTTCATGGTCGCATTGTACTGTATGTATTTCCTTGTATACACTTTTGGAGTTTTTTAACAAAAATAAGTAATTTAATCATATATGCAAGTTCATGACAGACGCATGGCCACTTCATTTGTGTAGTCCAGTCGAGTCTCTCAAATCCAATACACCATACTCCAAATTCTGAATTAAAAACAGAGTTGTGACGTGGACCATTTTTGTGAAAAAATCTATTAACAAAAGCTTCCATAAATACTGTAAATAATTTATCAGATATACGATATAAAGTAATCAAAATACATTAATAATTATGTGGTCCTTGTTAGTGATTCTGCTCCTGTAATATCATTATTAGACAGAGCAATGTTTTCACATCTTAGGTGATGAGGCAAAAGTGAAAGAAAAAGTGTGTTTAGATTGGAAAGATTTATTGGTTAATTCCAGTGATGAGTCCCTTAGTGGCAAGAATTGATGTTGGTGTTTTTGTACTTTTAAGAATCATAGAAGTGTTGATGCTAGTGTTAGAACACACAAGGAAAATTTATTACCATATTACCAAAATTTTTAAGGGTTGAATAGTTATTAAAGTACTGTACTGCCAATTGACTCTGGTATCTTTAATTGATTTACTGTCCTTTTTGTTGGTCATTCTGCCTAATTTTCACACACTCATGATTTGGCAGGTGTGCAAATGTAATAATTTATTATGAAGGGAGAGAAACTTCACTTGGGGAATGGGGAGAAGGGAGATATATTCCAAGCAGCAAAATTTTTCAAAATAATAAATGCCTTTGGCCTCAAGCATTTGGATTTAAAAGGCTCCACTGTACCGAATGTTTCCTCAGAGTATACATTTGTGGTCTCTCAGTATTTCTTGCCAATTGGAATTAATTGTCTAGTATACAACATGTAATATCAGGAGTCAACTGTATATATAATTTGCACTTATGCAAATTACAATACATGATTTAAAGGCCACAATTATAAAGAGTTTCCCAGGACATTTCATCTTATCACAGGACCTTCTCAAATAGAAATGAGCCTCAGGTGGACTGAGGAGTGTCCACAGTCGCCATATGATGTGACCCAACTTCCCGAGGCGTATAGGTGACCAGTATCTGGTGGGTGACGCTATATTCACACTTTCCTCTTGATGGTTGAGCAGAGTACCAAGTGCTGACAACAATGTAGAGAAATACCAAGTTGAAAGAAGACTTTATTAGAGATTAAATTTTGCCAGTAAAGGGGGTGTTATTAAATTGACAGATGGCTGCTCAGGAATAGTACTTTTTAAGAAGAAAAATATAGTGAAGTTATAGAAGATGAGAGTGGGAAGAGTTCAGACATTATCTCCAATAAAATTCACTCAAGTTGGTATCTACATTTCCTCTGACAATAAAATAGTTATGCTTATTTAATTTTATCTGACATGTTGAAATTCTAGACTGACACAATATTGATTTCACCACCTTTCGGGAGGGCTCCCTTTGGTGGCTCCCTGCGCTACTTACCTGGATAGCTCCAAGCTTAAGTACACCACCAGAATCAGAATCTGGCCCCACAGTAGAGGCAAGGGAGTCTGGGGTAATTAGATCAACCTAGGCCAAAAGCAAAAAACACCAGAAAGATAGTACACCCCAAAACAAGCACAAACCATCAGTAGTTTCAAAGCGTTATTTAACAGACTATTGGGAAGATGGGACACCATGAGCATAGCTCTCATCCTGTAACTACACTTAAGTAATTACACACACACATTTAGTTATCAAGGTTCCCCAGGGTCAAATTACAGACCCTCCCAAGGATGCAACCCCACAATTGCTGCCTAACTCTCAGATACCTATTCAATTAGCTGCTAGGTGAACAGTAGAGTGAAAGGAAACATGCTCAACCATTTCTGTCCTGCCTGGGAATCAAACCCGGGATTCCTGATTGTGAGTTAAGAACAAAGCTAAGTCTTCTAAGAGACCCTTCCCTTGAAGCTTGCTACTTGTTTTGTATGAAGAAAAACTAAATGTTGCACTGGTGATTTTTCTGGTGCTTTGTGGTTTTATTACATATCAGGAGTCATGCTTTCTGTCTCTGATGTTCTACTTGTTGGGGTTGATGAATGTTTTCATCCCCTTGAGACAGAACCTGGCCCCCTCAGAACAGTGCAGGGAACAGTGGCACATATCTGCTACCACCAAGGGAATGCACCCAAAAAATCAATGAAACAAAACAGACAACTTCTTGGTTAGAAACGAGACCACTGCCTCAAAACCACCAAAAGAACTCCCCCAACAATGTAAACAAATGATCAAAATTTTTTAAACCAGCACAAGCTAGTTCACCCAACTTCCTCCCTTCTTTTTGGGGGGAGGTAAAAGGGTCAGCCGGCTGCTTCACTGCCAGTTCCTATTCTGATGCATGTGCTCTGAGTTCTCTTCCCCTGGGTGCTCCTTAAGTACTGTACTACCCTTGCACAGTCGAGGTTACCTTCCCTGGTATGTTCGGGATTTACTCCTTTACGGGGTCTCCTTGCTTGGGGTGGCTCTCGCCCCACAGGTAAGTCAATTGTCTTGGACTGACAGTTCTTCCTCAGGTTGGGAGTTGTTCCTTGCTAGTGAGGGACATTGGTTCATTCCAAGGTGAGCCTTCAGCCATGTCTGGTTCTATGATTCTCCCTGGTGGCTCGTTCTCTGCAAATTGATGGG
This sequence comes from Procambarus virginalis, assembly GCA_020271785.1. Classification (NCBI taxonomy): domain Eukaryota; kingdom Metazoa; phylum Arthropoda; class Malacostraca; order Decapoda; family Cambaridae; genus Procambarus; species Procambarus virginalis. Next base: position 11,446,160 of record WNGS01061674.1, on the reverse strand, counting down.
TTGAACCTCCACATGCATTGAAGGTTGAACCGGTTCTCCTTCTTGCTGATGATCACGTTGTCCCAGGTCCAGCATGTTCTTGAGCCGGGCATTTGGATGATATCTTTGGATCTTCATAATGCACAATAGCACGTTTCTATCTATTCACGGTTCAGGGATTGGGTAGGTTTTGTCCTGGGGCAGCAGGCATTCCGCTTATGGGTTTCCCGTTTGAGCTGAATCTGGCACCTCACGTTTTTACGCGTTTAACCTGGGTTGTGGTGACCCATCTTCAGTTGTTAGATGTTGGGGTGTTGGCCTATCTTGACGACTGGCTGGTGTGGGCTCCCAGCCAGTCTGCATGTCTGCTAGCCAGGGATCTGTTTTTTTATCAGCTTGACGGGTTTGGGTTCCTGGTGCACTGCCAGAAGTCCCAGTTGGTTCTGTCCCAGGTTCAGACCTGAATGGGCCGAGTTTGGGATTCTCAGTGACACTTTCCTTGCCTCCTGCAGCCTTGTTCTGGCTGCAGACCAGCCAGAACAGAGTGTTAGTGTGTTTGCAGCCATGTGGCAAGTGCTGCAGAGAGTTCAAATTCCTTTGGGCTATGTGATCGGCTCCATTTGGACTGTTTTCCTATTGGTTCATTGTCTCAACCAGGGGAGGGAAGGGGGTTCTCTTCAGTCCTTGTCTCTTTGGAACTATTCACCTCGAGTAGCTCATCTGCAGTTCTTTGGGTTTGGCTCTTGGTACCATTCATGTTCAGGGAGTGTCCAAAGTCCTGGCCAATGGTCTGTCCCGGTTTCTTCCTGTCAGAATGAACCGTCAATGTCTTTTCCTTCCTCTGGCTTTGCCAGAAGTTCAGGCACTGGGACGTCGGCATCTTTGTCAGTGTGGTCACGGTGTCTGCCTCTTTATGTGGCATCATTTCTCAACTGCAAGGCCCATGCAGTTAACGCCTTTTGGCTGGACTGGTCAAGAAGGGGTTCCCTTACCTCTTTTTCTCCAATCTGGCTGATGCTCCGAGTGTTGGAGTTCTACAGGGAAGTTCTCCTTCTCGGTCCTTTCAGGCGCTGCTTGCTCGGTGTCCGAACCCAAGCATGTGTCCGCAGCTCTGTCTCTTTCAGAGGGTCGGGTGAGAGACGTATTTCACTGGTACGACCTTCTCCTCCGCTCTTCATGTCTGGAGGTTTTAGTGCATGTTTATCACCATCTTTATGGTGATCAGGTGGCTGGTTTAATGGTGTCCCACCTGCAAACCTCTTNGTTGAAAGGAAATGTGCTCAACTGTCTGTACTGCTTAAGAATTCAACCCAAGACCCTTAGTTTTGAGCTGACAATGTAGACCACTATGCTATAGGACCTTCCTAAGACATAATGCTAATTGTACATTAAATATATACCACCATATAGTATTCACATATTTAGGAATCGTGTAGACAAACCTGTGCAATGTAGGTTGAGGCCCAGATCGGGCAGTAATTACCTAAATGTAGTTATAGGATGAGAGCTATGCTCGTGGTGTTCCATCTTCCCAGTACTCTGTCACATAATGCTATAAAACTACTGACAGTTTTGGCTTCCACTATCTTCTCACTCGTTCCAACCATCTACCACTCTGTTTTCAAAAGTGAATTTTCTTATATTTCTTCAGCAACTTTGTTTAGCTTGCTAACTGTGTTGTTACGCCTAGGTTCTGCATGTTGATGTCAGTGATTGTGTGCCTTGGTTCCCCGAGACCCTGGAATCTGTGCCCTGGCACTATGCTCCCAGGCCTTTTGCTCTGGGTTCATTACCTTTGTGTCCTGGATTCCTGGAAAGATGGTTAGGGCTTCCATGCCATCACTGGGCTAATGGGCTGTTTGCCCAGCACTTTCAGGTGGTTTTCCCGAGTTCTCAAGCTTTGTCCTGATCTCCTGGTGTGTTTATCCTGGGATCTCTAGACATTGTGTATCATGGCCTCTGGACTGCATGTTGTAGTCCTTTAGGCTTTATTTCTCAGGGCCTTTGTGATTCTGATCCTGATTTATGGTCAACTATGCAAGTTCAGGAGCCTGATAGTATGGAAGTCTCAGTGGTACAAGAGCCTTAAGCACTGGGGAGCTACTGAGGACTGCCCAGAAAGGGGCATTTTATTACATTCAACACTATTATTTACTAGATGAAAGTGCACAGCTGCACTCTGGTGTGTGTGTGTGTCTCTCCACCCCCCTTCCTCTCCTCTTTTTCCCTCTCCATTTCTCTTCTAATCTGCCACTCTCTCATCTCTTCCTGCTCTCCCCCATCCCCCCTCTGCACCTCTCTCTCCACTCAATCTAACCCATATCCCCCCTCTCTCACATTTCTCACCCTCTACACCTTTCTACCCCCACCCTCTCCTCTCTTCCAATTCCCCCCCTCTCTCTCTCTCTCTCATCTTATCCCCTATCCTAATTTCCCTTCCTCATCCCCTCCCTCTGCTGCCCTCTCCAAGTTTCCCCCACCTTCTCCTTCCTGTTATCCTTCCCTCTTCCCCGGCATCCCCCTTTTTCCTCCCTTTCCTCACCTCTATACTTTTTCCTCCCTTTCCTCACTTCTATACCTTCCCCCTCTCTGCAATCCAAGTAAATTAATGTTCATCATTTAGGAATAAACCATGAAAGTATGGCGAGATTCAACATAAAAATCTGTGGAAAATACATGCCATATTTTGTTTCAGACTTCATTAAAATTGCAGGGGAGGGCCCCACTTAAGATGCCAATATTCTTAAAGCATGGCATTTGGGCCTATCCCAACTGGCCTGTGACTCTCATATTTTCCCCCATGTTTCAAGTGTGAAAGTTGGGTGACTTTTGCTCCAAGCATCTGGCATCTTATTTCAGACATATTGACAGACAAATAGAGACTGACTTTTTAATTTATTGATATCCCTGCTTGTGATTCTCATTCTGAGGATCAATGTCCCTATGGCCTAGTCTCTAACTAGGTTTCCCAGTTGCTGGTTTGATCAACCAGGTTGTTCAATGCAGCTGTTTGCAACCTGACATAAGAGTCGCAGCCTGGCTAATCAGGAGTTCTTAGAAGGTGCCTGTCGAGTTTCCTTTCGAACACTGCGAGAGGTCAGCCAATTATGCCCCATGTGTGTAGGGAAAGTGTTGAATAGTTTTAGGCCTTTGATGTTGATCAAGTTCGCTCTCAGCATGCCATTTACACCTCAGCTTGTCAGTGGGGCTATTTTGTACATCCTGCCATGTCTCCTGGTCTCATGTGGTGTTCTTTCTGCATGTAGATTTTGAACCAGTCCCTCTCCTATTTTCCAAGTGTAAATTATTATGTATTTCACCTGCCTGCACTCAAGGGAATGCAGATTTCAAATTTGTACTTGATCCCAATATTTTAATTTATAAGTTTTATTGAGTGGATTCTAGCAGTAATAGAACTTTACACGCTCTATCATGCAGGCGATGAGTCACAATAACGTGGCTGAAGGATGTTGACCAGACCACACCTAGAAGGTGAAGGGACGATGACGTTTCGGTCCGTCCTGGACCATTCTCAAGTCGATTGTGAGAATGTCATAATCGACTTGAGAATGGTCCAGGACGAACCGAAACATCATCGTCCCTTCACCTAGTGTCGTCTGGTCAACACGCTCTATCATGACGGTATAGCAATCGTGAGAGGCAGGAGCTACCTGTTCTAAACCCATGTTGCTCAGTAGACATTGTGATTCCATGTGTTATGTGATCATCTTAGTACTTTTTCAAATTTGTTATGATGTGTGATGTTAGAGCTATTGGGTTACAATTTTTTGCATTGGCTTTAGTACCTCCTTTGTGAAGTGGTACAATTTCCGCTGTTTTAAATATGTCACGGATAACACCAGCATTTAGGGTTCATCTCCAAAAGATATTTAGGACCTGTGATAGTGGTTTTCTGGGGGGGGGGGAGGTCCCGTCCTCGTATCCAGGCTGAATGGATATGTATATCTATCTGGCATCAGTCAATGCATGGAGTTCTTGCCTACCGAGAACCACAAGCCAGAACCTGGCCACCTCTAGAGAGGCACGAGGAGCAATGGCCTATAGAGACCCCCCTGCGGTTGGGAGCATTCTATGTCTGCCATCGACCGGGACAGGTGCCCCAAAACAAACCTCTATTCTGGTAAAACTATTGCAACTGAAGGCCCAACATGTGGACAGAACTCCCCAAACGAAAATTAGCAAACTAGCATGACGCCGCACCGCTGTCTGTGCACCCCCCCCCCATCCCGGGAGGGGGAAGGGAGAGCCCCAGACCTACCTGCCGGCGACCCAACCTTCAGTTCTTGGCTGATGGAAGTCTGGTGCGGTCGTGCCTCTGGCTCCGGTTTTTGTTTGTTCTGTGCCTTGTAGTGTGGGCTGTCTCTACAGATGGTGCCTGAGCCAGGAGACGTATTCCACGGTATTTGGGCTGCATGCGCCTAGGGTTCCTTCCCTAGGTGCCCTGTAAGTACTGCCCTTGGGGCTTGGGGCCATCTTTCATGAGTCACCTTGGGATCTACCTCTACTGTGTCCTTTACTGCTCGGTACTTGGCCGTCCTTGGAGTTAGCTGGGGTTTTACCTGGTTGATACCTGGTTGATGGGGTTCTGGGAGTTCTTCTACTCCCCAAGCCCGGCCCAAGGTCAGGCTTGACTTGTGAGAGTTTGGTCCACTAGGCTGTTGCTTGGAGCGGCCCGCAGGCCCACATACCCACCACAGCCCGGTTGGTCCGGCACTCCTTGGAGGAATAAATCTAGTTTCCTCTCGAAGATGTCCACGGTTGTTCCGGCAATATTTCTTATGCTCACTGGGAGGGCGAGCAAGGGTATTTTGTTGCCCTTGTTTCTCTGGGTAGGAGGTAGTTTTTGTCACTGGTAGGGGCGTGGGGTACTGCACAGCTGGTTTTCACCAATAACAGCGGCCAGCTCTGTTCCACCTGGGTACGTTGTCCTCTTGCAGGGTTTTTCTTTTATTTTTGTTTTCTGCCTGGTGGGGGGGGGGATGTTTGCTTTTGTAATTATCTCATGGTCATGGGAATGCTGTCTATGGCTACTTCAACATCAAATGGAGTTAGGGCAACAACTGATATATGGTTCGAAGGTGGTGTCACATTCATAAATAATTCATTTTGGATCATAGGTTGACTGAAAACAGAATTGTACTGTAACCTCAGTATTTCACTCATTTCTTTGTTGTCATCTATGAAGGTTTCATCACCCTTGTGCAAGGGCCTAATGCAGGATGTAGTTTTTGTTCTAGATTTTGCATAGAAGTGTATTTTGGATTTCTATTGCCTATTTTCTCAAGGCACTGGTTCAAGTTTGCATTATCTAGTTGTTTTTTCCAGCATATTTATGCGAGGGCTTGGTTTATTTGTTCCCATTAATCTGTTATTGAATTGAATTTGCTGAATTCTCCTCATTTTGGACTTGAGACTGGGTGCACAGATCTATTGCCCATGTATGTCTGAACCTCTTATCAACTTATACCTATTGTTTCGTGTTCAGTCTTGTGTTTATATTTTTAATACCCTATTATTATCGCCTTTGTTATGTCAATTCATCCGCTTGTAAACCTATATCATGTCACGCCTAACTCTTCGCCTTTCCAGTGAATGCAATTTAAACTTTGTTAATATTTTTTTCATATGAAAGATTTCTAATTTGGGGAATGAACTTTGTCATCCTACGCTGGACACGTTTAAGTGAATTTATATCCATGCTCTAGGACGGCGACCAAAACTGAACTGCATAATCTAAATGGGGGATAAGCCGAGCAAGATATAGCTGAAGAAAAACACTAGGTGTCTTGTTACTAACGCTTCGATTAAAAAATCCCAGTGTCTTATTTGCCTTATTACTAACAGTCATGCATTGATAAGAACTTTTAAAGGTAACTGCAGAAGCCTATTGGCCCATACGAGGCAGTTCCTATTTATAACCACCCAATCCCACTCAAATACATGTCCAACTCACGCTTGAAAATATCGAGGGACCCCACCTCCACCACGGTACGCGGTAATTGGTTCCACAAATCAACAACCCTGTTACCGAAAAAGGATTTACCCAAGTCTTTCCTAAATCTAAACTTATCCAATTTATACCCATTGCTTCGTGGTCTGTCTTGTGTTGATACTTTTAATACCCTTTGTTATGTCCATTCATCCACTTGTAAACCTCTATCATGTCACCTCTTTGCCTTTCCAGTGAATGCAAGTTAAGCTTTGTTAATCTTTCTTCATATGAGAGATTTCTGATTAGGGGAATTAACTTAGTCATCCTACGCTTGACACGTTCAAGTGAATTTATATCCATTCTGTAGTATGGGGGCCAAAACTGAATTGCATAATTTAAATGGGACCTAACCAGAGCAAGATATAGCTGAAGAACAACACAAGATGTCTTGTTACTAACGCTTCGATTAATAAATCCCAGTGTCCTATTTGCCTTATTACGAACATTCATGCATTGATCCTATGGTTTTAAATTCTTGCTAATCATAACTCCCAGATCCCTTTCGCAATCCGAATTCGCAATCTCAACATCATCTAGCTCGTATCTTGCAACTCTACCGTCATTATCTAACCTCAAAACTTTACATTTATTAGCACTGCATCTGCCAATCTTGTGACCATTTGAAAACCGTATCAACTTGACGTGCTAGTGAGTTCCGTGTTACTTTCTCTACCGATTTTGTATCATATATGAACATAAGAACATAAGAACATAAGAACAAAGGCAACTGCAGAAGGCCTATTGGCCCATACGAGGCAGCTCCTATTTATAACCACCCAATCCCACTCATATACATGTCCAACCCATGCTTGAAACAATCGAGGGACCCCACCTCCACAATGTTACGCGGCAATTGGTTCCACAAATCAACAACCCTGTTACTGAACCAGTATTTACCCAAGTCTTTCCTAAATCTAAACTTATCCAATTTATACCCATTGTTTCGCGTTCTGTCCTGTGTTGATACTTTCAATACCCTATTAATATCCCCTTTGTTATGTCCATTCATCCACTTGTAAACCTCTATCATGTCACCCCTAACTCTTCGCCTTTCCAGTGAATGCAAATTAAGCTTTGTTAATCTTTCTTCATATGAAAGATTTCTAATTTGGGGAATTAACTTAGTCATCCTACGCTGGACACGTTCAAGTGAATTTATATCCATTCTATAATATGGCGACCAAAACTGAACTGCATAATCTAAATGGGGCCTAACCAGAGCAAGATATAGCTTGAGAATCACACCAGGTGTCTTGTTACTTACGCTGCGATTAATAAATCCGAGTGTCCTATTTGCCTTATTACGAACATTTATGCATTGATCCTTTTGTTTTAAATTCTTACTAATTATAACTCCCAGATCCCTTTCGCAATCCGACTTCGCAATCTCAACACCATCTAGCTCGTATCTTGTAACTCTACCGTCATTATCTAACCTCAAAACTTTACATTTATTAGCACTGCATCTGCCAATCTTGTGACCATTTGAAAACCGTATTAACTTGACGTGCTAGTGAGTTCCGTGTTACTTTCTCTACCGATTTTGTATCATCGGTAAATTTGCAAATGTTGCTTCTCAAACCTGAATGTAAATCATTTGCATGATTTAGATTCAGGTTTACATATTATTTAATATTCGTTTTCGTTAATGTGGAGTTTTCAGTTGAATATACGCCTAGGGACCATTCAGGCTTGTTCGCATTTGTGTTGCTCACGTGGCCCCAGAGAAAGGAGGTGATTTGATAAAAGAACCATGAACATATCCACAAGGGCCGTGACGAGGATTCAAATTCGTCCGAGAGCATCCCAATCGCTGCCCTAATCGACTCAGCTACGACACGGTTAAAAGGAATTGAAACCGAAGTTCTACTGAACTGACTGGTTCCTGCAGCCTCTCCGAGGCCAAAATCATGAAATGTATTGTAATGAAGTAAAGGCGAAGAGGGAGAACGGCCTGTTGACATAGCTCGAGTGCATGGGGGGAGTTGTGTAAAACTCTGGTTTGTGCCTCGGAGTGCCTGCAGGATCCAGTAAGTTCAGCAGAACTCCAGTTTCAACTCTTTTTGACCATGTCGAAGCTCAGTCGATTAAGGTACATCTGGGATGCTCTCGGACGCAGGTACGAATCCTCGTCACAGCCCTTGTGGATTTGTTCATTTGATGCATCACGCAATTGTGATTTATATGTGTAATAAAACAACCATGCCCAAGATTACCATGAAAGTGCCGTCAGGGAGGTGTTTCAAATAGCCTTGTCTATCTCCTCTTTTTGTACGGTCACTGAGTGTCGAATGGTTAAGGCCTCCTGTACACCAGATGCATAGTGGTAGTATGGGTTCGAGTCAATTCTGGGGTGTGTGGAGTTTTCAGTTGAATTTACGCCTGGGGACCATTCAGACTTGTTCGCATATTACGAACTCTCCGAACAAAAGTCGGAGGACTTAATATATTAGGCCGAGAGGACTTAATATATATAATATTTATATATTTAAAAAGGTACTATGTTCAAGCAGTTAGGTCACACATTTACAGTGCTGCTCCTGCATCCCTCAGTGGAGGAAACTGAAAGAGTTTCACAATGATGCTCTCAGAACAATACTGGGTGCACCTAAATGAACGCGTCAGGAGAATCTAAGAATGGAAACCAACTTATCAGCCTTAAAAACAGGATAAAACAGAGAATAGTTACCATAACAGCAAAATTTGTTGGAAAAATTATATGCCCTGAAGGAGGCAATAAACTATACAATTGATAATAATTTACATGATGTCATCATTCATACAGACTCTAAATGATCGCTCCAGGAAGTGTTATCCAGTCAGCACAGAGATAATATACACCTCACAGAAATTCAACATATAGGAAAAGAAGCCCATAATCGAGGGCTTAATCACCCTAAACTGGATACCAAGTCACATTTACATAGATGGTAATGAAAAGGCAGACTCACTTGCAAAAACTGCCACTGCTCTACCTGTTGTACAGGTTCAAATACCTCCAAATTTCTCACAGATAAAGGAGCAAATCAAGAAGAAAATATTCTCAACTATCAAAAGTCGCCACAGAGCCACAGTAGCGGTAGAAGATCCACTGCGATATGGTACGAACAAGCCACTGGTTACTCCTCTTTCAAGCCTGGCAAAAAGATATCCAGAGACATTGCAGTCTCTGGATATCTGGATAAGTGCTGCTCGGAGGTAATGAACCCAATAGTTAAAGAGTGTCACATCTGTGAATCTGAAGAAGAGGCGCCACTATTGCACTACTTACTGGAATATGAAGCTACTGAACCCCTGCGCATCAAACTCAACATTAATCCAACGACAACAGCTGCATATTCCACCGCGACTACGAAGATTAGAAAAGCTGTTGAGGAATGGGACTCATTAGTCACCATTCTGCATCTACATCCGCCACCAAGATAATGTTAATAAAACAAGATTAAAACCAGTGCACTAAAACAGAAGCGATAAATAAGCAGGGAAAAAGGAGAAATCCCCTCCTCCATTTTAAACTTAGACCCAAATATCACAGGAAAAAGGTTATCATGTATAACCAAACTCAATTACGGGCTCACTGGACACTTCGTCCTGAGTATCAAAATCTTTAACAACAACGATATCAAGAGACATTGCAGTTGACGTACACAGACTTGGTTACAAGTGCTGCTGGGAGGTAATAAACCCCATAGTTTCAGAGTGTCATATGTGTGGAACAGATGCGGAGACACCACTATTGCATTACTTACTGGAATGCCCTGCGCATCAAACTTAACATTAATCCAACGAGAACAGCTGCATTTGATTCAAATTCCACAACGACTACATTGGTTAGGTTAGGTAAGAATGGGATGTAGGAATGGGAATGTCCACAATAGTGGACATTCTGCATCTACATCCGCCACCAAGATAATGTTAATAAAACAAGATTAAAACCAGTGCACTAAAACAGAAGCGATAAATAAGCAGGGAAAAAGGAGAAATCCCCTCCTCCATTTTAAACTTAGACCCAAATATCACAGGAAAAAGGTTATCATGTATAACCAAACTCAATTACGGGCTCACTGGACACTTCGTCCTGAGTATCAAAATCTTTAACAACAACGATATCAAGAGACATTGCAGTTGACGTACACAGACTTGGTTACAAGTGCTGCTGGGAGGTAATAAACCCCATAGTTTCAGAGTGTCATATGTGTGGAACAGATGCGGAGACACCACTATTGCATTACTTACTGGAATGCCCTGCGCATCAAACTTAACATTAATCCAACGAGAACAGCTGCATTTGATTCAAATTCCACAACGACTACATTGGTTAGGTTAGGTAAGAATGGGATGTAGGAATGGGAATGTCCACAATAGTGGACATTCTGCATCTACATCCGCCACCAAGATAATGTCATTAAAACAAGACTAAAACCTGTGCAGTAAAACAGAAGCGATAAATAAGCAGGGAAAAAGGAGAAATTCCCTCCTCCATTTTAAACTTAGACCCAAATATCACAGGAAAAAGGTTATCATGTATAACCAAACTCAATTACGGGCTCACCATAGCCCGTGCTACATGGACACTTCGTCCTGACTATCAAAATTTTTAACAACAACGATATCAAGAGACATTGCAGTTGACGTACACAGACTTGGTTACAAGTGCTGCTGGGAGGTAATAATCCCCATAGTTTCAGAGCGTCATATGTGTGGAACAGATGCAGAGACACCACTATTGCATTACTTACTGGAATGCCCTGCGCATCAAACTTAACATTAATCCAACGAGAACAGCTGCATTTGATTCAAATTCCACAACGACTACATTGGTTAGGTTAGGTAAGAATGGGAATGTCCACAATAGTGGACATTCTGCATCTACATCCGCCAACAAGATAATGTCATTAAAACAAGACTAAAACCAGTGGACTAAAACGAAAAGTGAAGAGGAAACACGGGAAATCCTCACCTCCATTTAAAATTTTGACCCAAATATCACAGAAACAAGGTTATTGCGAATAACCGAACTCAATTACGGGTTGACTATAGCCCGTGCTACATGGGCATTTCGTTCTAAGTAGCTATATATAAAACAACTATCGAGATTGGATGTTTATTCAATGTCCTTCTTGGCCGTCCTTATCCCTATCCCCTGGGGATACAATTTGGCAACCTGTCAGAAAAGGTCCAGAGAGAAATATTTGGTTTGTTTCATTTAGATATATCAATGATCATAATGCATTTTATCCAAACGCATCATATAGTTGTTAACATTGTATAACGAAAAGAGGAAATAACACAAAAAGGAATTTAATTAGGCATTTATTTATAGTTCATTTTAGCGAAATAGCAGTACAATATATTATAAAGGTTCAAAAGATACTAATATAAGTAAACACAATTATATCATGCAAGAGGTATACCACCTCCACAATGTTACGCGGCAATTGGTTCCACAAATCAACAACCCTGTTACTGAACCAGTATTTACCCAAGTCTTTCCTAAATCTAAACTTATCCAATTTATACCCATTGTTTCGCGTTCTGTCCTGTGTTGATACTTTCAATACCCTATTAATATCCCCTTTGTTATGTCCATTCATCCACTTGTAAACCTCTATCATGTCACCCCTAACTCTTCGCCTTTCCAGTGAATGCAAATTAAGCTTTGTTAATCTTTCTTCATATGAAAGATTTCTAATTTGGGGAATTAACTTAGTCATCCTACGCTGGACACGTTCAAGTGAATTTATATCCATTCTATAATATGGCGACCAAAACTGAACTGCATAATCTAAATGGGGCCTAACCAGAGCAAGATATAGCTTGAGAATCACACCAGGTGTCTTGTTACTTACGCTGCGATTAATAAATCCGAGTGTCCTATTTGCCTTATTACGAATATTTATGCATTGATCCTTTTGTTTTAAATTCTTACTAATTATAACTCCCAGATCCCTTTCGCAATCCGACTTCGCAATCTCAACACCATCTAGCTCGTATCTTGTAACTCTACCGTCATTATCTAACCTCAAAACTTTACATTTATTAGCACTGCATCTGCCAATCTTGTGACCATTTGAAAACCGTATTAACTTGACGTGCTAGTGAGTTCCGTGTTACTTTCTCTACCGATTTTGTATCATCGGTAAATTTGCAAATGTTGCTTCTCAAACCTGAATGTAAATCATTTGCATGATTTAGATTCAGGTTTACATATTATTTAATATTCGTTTTCGTTAATGTGGAGTTTTCAGTTGAATATACGCCTAGGGACCATTCAGGCTTGTTCGCATTTGTGTTGCTCACGTGGCCCCAGAGAAAGGAGGTGATTTGATAAAAGAACCATGAACATATCCACAAGGGCCGTGACGAGGATTCAAATTCGTCCGAGAGCATCCCAATCGCTGCCCTAATCGACTCAGCTACGACACGGTTAAAAGGAATTGAAACCGAAGTTCTACTGAACTGACTGGTTCCTGCAGCCTCTCCGAGGCCAAAATCATGAAATGTATTGTAATGAAGTAAAGGCGAAGAGGGAGAACGGCCTGTTGACATAGCTCGAGTGCATGGGGGGAGTTGTGTAAAACTCTGGTTTGTGCCTCGGAGTGCCTGCAGGATCCAGTAAGTTCAGCAGAACTCCAGTTTCAACTCTTTTTGACCATGTCGAAGCTCAGTCGATTAAGGTACATCTGGGATGCTCTCGGACGCAGGTACGAATCCTCGTCACAGCCCTTGTGGATTTGTTCATTTGATGCATCACGCAATTGTGATTTATATGTGTAATAAAACAACCATGCCCAAGATTACCATGAAAGTGCCGTCAGGGAGGTGTTTCAAATAGCCTTGTCTATCTCCTCTTTTTGTACGGTCACTGAGTGTCGAATGGTTAAGGCCTCCTGTACACCAGATGCATAGTGGTAGTATGGGTTCGAGTCAATTCTGGGGTGTGTGGAGTTTTCAGTTGAATTTACGCCTGGGGACCATTCAGACTTGTTCGCATATTACGAACTCTCCGAACAAAAGTCGGAGGACTTAATATATTAGGCCGAGAGGACTTAATATATATAATATTTATATATTTAAAAAGGTACTATGTTCAAGCAGTTAGGTCACACATTTACAGTGCTGCTCCTGCATCCCTCAGTGGAGGAAACTGAAAGAGTTTCACAATGATGCTCTCAGAACAATACTGGGTGCACCTAAATGAACGCGTCAGGAGAATCTAAGAATGGAAACCAACTTATCAGCCTTAAAAACAGGATAAAACAGAGAATAGTTACCATAACAGCAAAATTTGTTGGAAAAATTATATGCCCTGAAGGAGGCAATAAACTATACAATTGATAATAATTTACATGATGTCATCATTCATACAGACTCTAAATGATCGCTCCAGGAAGTGTTATCCAGTCAGCACAGAGATAATATACACCTCACAGAAATTCAACATATAGGAAAAGAAGCCCATAATCGAGGGCGTAATCACCCTAAACTGGATACCAAGTCACATTTACATAGATGGTAATTCATTCTCATTCAGTAAGGTGCTGTCACAGTGAGAGGTTGTGTTAGCTGGAGCTCCGATTATAGTAGTGTTATTGCAGTAATAATGGAAGGATTAGTAAAGGAACTAGTGAATCTAGTTGGAGCTCTGAGGACAGAGCTGGATTCACTACGGGAGGAGGTTAGACAGCTGAAGCAACGTCAGGAAGAAACAAAGGAGGAGACCTCGTCTTGGCAAGTGGTAAAAGACAGGGGTCTTAAGAAGACCTTAGCAAAACCGACACCTAGCCTAAGGACTTCTAACGCATTTGATGTGTTAGAGGACGAGTGCTGTGGTGAACCTGTTGCTCAACGAGGAGCCAAAGGCAAAGTAACGAAGAACATTGAAACGCAGGTCCCTCAAACTGCTCGTAAGGAAAAGGGAGAATCAAAGCGAATTTTGGTTGTGGGAGATTCTCAGGTGAGATATTTAGACAGAACGTTTTGTGCCAGAGATAGGGGGAACAGATTAAGGGTGTGCTATCCGGGAGCTGGAATTGGTGATATTGTTGAAAACATGAATGATATTATGAAGGGAAATGGGAACAAACCCATTATTTGTTTAAGTGCAGGGGGTAATGATGTTGGGCGAGTTAGGAGTGAGGAACTAATACAAAGTTTCAAGACAGCAATAGAATTAGTTAGGAGCAAGGGAGGAATCCCGATCATATGTGGCATTCTTCCAAGAAGGGAGTGGGAAATGAATGGATGTCGAGGGCACTTGGTGTCAATTGCCGGCTGGAAAGATATTGCAAATCAAAGCAATATCTTTCATAGACAACTGGGAACACTTCTATGGAAGGAATGAAATGTATGCTCGTGATGGGTGCATCTATCGAGAGCTGGGGTTGTTGCTGTTGCAAACTGGAGGAAGGAGGTAATAAANTATTTAGTCGCCGTACTATAGATTGGATATGAATTCACTTGAACGTAACCAGCGTAGGATGAAAAAGTTAATACCCCAAATTAGAAACCTGTCATATGCAGAAAGACTAACAAAGCAAAAATTGCATTCACTGGAAAGGCTATGAGCTAGAAATGATATTGATAAATGTTTCAACTAGTTGAATGGATATAACAAAGGGATATTAATTGGGTATTAAATGTATCAGCTAAAGACAGAACACGAAGCAATGGGTATATATTAGATAAGTTTAGATTTAGAAACATAAAAACAAAGGTAACTGCAAAGGGCCTATTCGCCCATACATAAGAACAAGGTAACTGCAGAAGGCCTATTGGCCCATACGAGGCAGCTCTATCTATAACCACCCAATCCCACTCATAAACATGTCCAACCCACGATTGAAACAATCGAGGGACCCCATCTCCACCTAGTTACGCGGTAATTGGTTCCACAAATCAACAACCCTGTTACTGAACCAGTATTTACCCAAGTCTTTCCTAAATCTAAACTTATCCAATTTATACCCATTGTTTCGCTTTCTGTCCTGTGTTGATACTTTTAAAACCCTATTAATATCCCCTTTGTTATGTTCATTCATGCACTTGTAAACCTCTATCATGTCACCCCTAACTCTTCGCCTTTCTAGTGAATGCAACTTAAGCTTAGTTAATCTTTCTTCATATGAAAGATTTCTAATTTGGGGAATTAACTTAGTCATCTTACGCTGGACACGTTCAAGTGAATTTATATCCATTCTATAATATGGCGACCAAAACTGAACTGCATAATCTAAATGGTGCCTAACTAGAGCAAGATATAGAATGAGAACCACACCAGGTGTCTTGTTACTAACGCTGCGATTAATAAATCCGAGTGTCCGATTAGCCTTATTACGAACATTCATGCATTGATCCTTTTGTTTTAAATTCTTACTAATCATAACTCCCAGATGCCTTTCGCAATCCGACTTCGCAATCTCAACACCATCTAGCTCGTATCTTGTAACTCTATCATCGTTACCTAGCCTCAGAACTTTACATTTATCAGTATTTATCAGTTCCTATTTATATACGAGTTCAGCTTTCATTTATAACCACCCAATCCCACTCAAATAGATGTCCAACCCACGCTTGAAACAATCGAGGGACCTAACTCCCACTAAACTTCGCGGTAATTAATTCCACAAGTCAACAACCCAGTTACTGCACCAAAATTTACCAAAGTCTTTCCTAAATCTAATCTTATCCAACTTATACCTATTGTTTCGTGTTCAGTCTTGTGTTTATATTTTTAATACCCTATTATTATCCCCTTTGTTATGTCAATTCATCCGCTTGTAAACCTATATCATGTCACGCCTAACTCTTCGCCTTTCCAGTGAATGCAATTTAAACTTTGTTGATATTTTTTTTCATATGAAAGATTTCTAATTTGGGGAATGAACTTTGTCATCCTACGCTGGACACGTTTAAGTGAATTTATATCCATGCTCTAGGACGGCGACCAAAACTGAACTGCATAATCTAAATGGGGTTAAGCCGAGCAAGATATAGCTGAAGAAAAACACTAGGTGTCTTGTTACTAACGCTTCGATTAAAAAATCCCAGTGTCTTATTTGCCTTATTACTAACAGTCATGCATTGATAAGAACTTTTAAAGGTAACTGCAGAAGCCTATTGGCCCATACGAGGCAGCTCCTATTTACAACCACCCAATCCCACTCAGATATGAACATAAGAACAAAGGTAACTGCAGAAGGCCTATTGGCCCATACGAGGCAGTTCCTATTTATAACCACCCAATCCCACTCAAATACATGTCCAACTCACGCTTGAAAATATCGAGGGACCCCACCTCCACCACGGTACGCGGTAATTGGTTCCACAAATCAACAACCCTGTTACCGAAAAAGGATTTACCCAAGTCTTTCCTAAATCTAAACTTATCCAATTTATACCCATTGCTTCGTGGTCTGTCTTGTGTTGATACTTTTAATACCCTTTTAATATCCCCTTTGTTATGTCCATTCATCCACTTGTAAACCTCTATCATGTCACCTCTTTGCCTTTCCAGTGAATGCAAGTTAAGCTTTGTTAATCTTTCTTCATATGAGAGATTTCTGATTAGGGGAATTAACTTAGTCATCCTACGCTTGACACGTTCAAGTGAATTTATATCCATTCTGTAGTATGGGGGCTAAAACTGAACTGCATAATTTAAATGGGACCTAACCAGAGCAAGATATAGCTGAAGAACAACACAAGATGTCTTGTTACTAACGCTTCGATTAATAAATCCCAGTGTCCTATTTGCCTTATTACGAACATTCATGCATTGATCCTATGTTTTAAATTCTTGCTAATCATAACTCCCAGATCCCTTTCGCAATCCGAATTCGCAATCTCAACATCATCTAGCTCGTATCTTGCAACTCTACCGTCATTTTCTAACCTCAAAACTTTACATTTATGAGCACTGCATCTGCCAATCTTGTGACCATTTGAAAACCCTATCAACTTGATGTAACAATCGAGGCTTGTTGTAAAAAGTATCCAGAATGGTTATCAACACAAGGGAGAATGGGAAGCTGGACCCGCGTGGGAGCATCCCCCAGGGACTTAGCGGTGGAAATAACCACCTTTGTTCCCAAGCTTCATAATGAATCATTCTACAGTATTCACTTACTTAGAGAAATTAACCTTCAGTCATTTTGCATTCAAATTGTATTGTATAGTACTACTGTTCATAATATCAAGAGTATTCTCATTATTAGAAGGAGTTTAAGTCACCATCAGTGACGTCACAGGCAAGAACTAGGCTGTGAGGCGGAGTGACCGGAGGTCATAGGTCACGAGGTTCCATGTCCTCTATTTCTCAAAGGTCAAATAGCTATGTTGTAATTGGGAATAGCTCTTCCTTAAGATGTTTGTGTAATTTAACTTCAGTACAATATTCAATCAATCTGGAACATTCAGTACAACAGAGGTTAATTGTTATACTTAAGCCTGGCAAAGTAACTTAGATACAAGCGGAAGAATACAGATCTAGGCCTCTGGGTAGAGGAGCAGAGAGGACGATTAGTGTGGGATCCGGATCAACTGGGGGAGGTCACCATCTCACCTCCCATAAGACCAGCACTCTACCCAAGCGGGTCAACATAGAAGGTAGAGTTGCTTTGTGAGTAATTGTAGGAATAGTCCACTCATTGCCGTTAAATATTCAGTCAGGGAGTGTTCAAGTCAGGATTATAATTTCTTAGACTCTGTTTTAGGTTTGAATAAATTAACTAGTTATTAATTTGCATTTTCATTATTTCCATGTGTTTGTTATATTTATGTGAATTGTCCTTGTCACGTGGTTCCCACGTGGTCGAGTTGAGGTGGACGCCTATGCTCCTCGAATCTGAGTATATCATTCACATCCAATCAGGATTATCATCCCTGTTGATTTTAGTTAACTCCACACATAAGATCCAAGAGTTTTGGTTTACTAGTGGGGATCAAGCCCCAAGGTTGATTGTTTACCGTGGTCGATCCAGACCTCGACCATTGCTCATTTGGTTACTGGTCTGGTGGTGGCGGCGGAAAGGAGATCCTAGAACTTTGCTAGAAGTCTATTTTCACGTCATACGGGTTGTAGAATCTCAAGTCGGTAAATCGTCTTGAGACCACGTGGCGTGGAGTCGGCTCGAGTAAAAGTCGTGGGGTCCCTTGGTTAAGAACCAAAGTAAAGAACACAGGTAAAGAGAGAAAAAGAGGGTAGAAGGAAGTGAGAACCCGGCCCGTGTTACATTGACGTGCTAGTGAGTTCCGTGTTACTTTCTCTACCGATTTTGCTTCATCGGTAAATTTGCAAATGTTGCTTCTCAAACCTGAATGTAAATCATTTGCATGATTTAGATTCAGGTTTACATATTATTTAATATTCGTTTTCGTTAATGTGGAGTTTTCAGTTGAATATACGCTAGGGACCATTCAGGCTTGTTCGCATTTGTGTTGCTCACGTGGCCCCAGAGAAAGGAGGTGATTTGATAAAAGAACCATGAACATATCCACAAGGGCCGTGACGAGGATTCAAATTCGTCCGAGAGCATCCCAGTCGCTGCCCTAATCGACTCAGCTACGACACGGTTAAAAGGAATTGAAACCGAAGTTCTACTGAACTGACTGGATCCTGCAGCCTCTCCGAGGCCAAAATCATGAAATGTATGTAATGAAGTAAAGGCGAAGAGGGAGAACGGCCTGTTGACATAGCTCGAGTGCATGGGGGGAGTTGTGTAAACTCTGGTTTGTGCTCGGAGTGCCTGCAGGATCCAGTAAGTTCAGCAGAACTCCAGTTTCAACTCTTTTTGACCATGTCGAAGCTCAGTCGATTAAGGTACATCTGGGATGCTCTCGGACGCAGGTACGAATCCTCGTCACAGCCCTTGTGGATTTGTTCATTTGATGCATCACGCAATTGTGATTTATATGTGTAATAAACAACCATGCCCAAGATTACCATGAAAGTGCCGTCAGGGAGGTGTTTCAAATAGCCTTGTATATCTCCTCTTTTTGTACGGTCACTGAGTGTCGAATGGTTAAGGCCTCCTGTACACCAGATGCATAGTGGTAGTATGGGTTCGAGTCAATTCGGGGGTGTGTGGAGTTTTCAGTTGAATTTACGCCTGGGGACCATTCAGACTTGTTCGCATATTACGAACTCTCCGAACAAAAGTCGGAGGACTTAATATATTAGGCCGAGAGGACTTAATATATATAATATTTATATATTTAAAAGGTACTATGTTCAAGCAGTTAGGTCACACATTTACAGTGCTGCTCCTGCATCCCTCAGTGGAGGAAACTGAAAGAGTTTTACAATGATGCTCTCAGAACAATACTGGGTGCACCTAAATGAACGCGTCAGGAGAATCTAAGAATGGAAACCAACTTATCAGCCTTAAAAACAGGATAAAACAGAGAATAGTTACCATAACAGCAAAATTTGTTGGAAAAATTATATGCCCTGAAGAGGCAATAAACTATACAATTGATAATATTTACATGATGTCATCATTCATACAGACTCTAAATGTTCGCTCCAGGAAGTGTTATCCAGTCAGCACAGAGATAATATACACCTCACAGAAATTCAACATATAGGAAAAGAAGCCCATAATCGAGGCTTAATCACCCTAAACTGGATACCAAGTCACATTTACATAGATGGAAATGAAAAGGNTTAACAGTTACCATGAATGATTTTATTAAACAAATAGTGAAACTCAAACCAAGCCAATCCCCAGGGCCTGATGAAGTGTTTGCCATGGTGCTTAAAGAATGCAAAGAGGAGCTGTGCAATTCATTGTCTACCATATTTAACAAAGCATTAGAGTCGGCCAGAATGCCAGTCTTAAGGTTTCTAATGTGGTACATTTTTAAGCAAGGAGATTGACCACTTGTTTAAATTTCGGCTAATTAGCCTAACGTTTTGTTGGAACGTTACTTGAATTGATAAATGCAAACCATTCGTCCTCATCTTGAAAAACATAAATTAATATATTATCCACAACAAAATTTTATCATGTCTGTTCATGTTAATAAATTTGCTTTCATATCACAACATTTGATAATTTGCTATCATTTAATTCGAGCATAGTTGAGATAGTTGATAGTGGTAGGAAATATGTTTGGGATGCTGCGTACCTTGACTTTAGCAAAAAGTTTGATACAGTGCCACATAAAAAACTGACTAAAACGATAGAGGCTCGTGGTATTGGAGAGTTCTATTTTAAGTTGGATTATTGCATGGCTATATTAAAGGAAACAGAGAGTAAGAATAAATGGCGTTAAGTCAGAATTTTAAAATGTTGTAAGTGGAGTGTCTCAAGGCGCTGTCCTGAGACCCATGTTATTCATAAAAATATAAATGATTTAATTCAGTTTTGAGCAGCAATATTTGCAAATTTGCAACTGATACAAAGTTTAGGAGGGAAATAAGCACGACAAAAGACACACTATCAATTCAAGACGATCTAAATAGGGTTTTGAAATGGTCAAAAGATTGGCAGATGCAAATTTAATGCTCACAAATGTAAGATTTTTAAGCGAGGTTGTTGTTGTTGTTAAAGACTCGCTACCTGAAACAAAACGTTCCAGGTAACAGGGGCTGAGCCCGTAGAGCTAGGTAATGATGACAGAAATACATGATACGAGCTAGATGGTGTTGACATTAAGAACATAAGAACATAAGAACAAAGGTAACTGCAGAAGGCCTATTGGCCCATACGAGGCAGCTCCTACTTATAACCACCCAATCCCACTCATATACATGTCCAACCCGCGCTTGAAACAATCGAGGGACCCCACCTCCACAATGTTACGCGGTCGTTCCACAAATCAACAACCCTGTTACTGAACCAGTATTTACCCAAGTCTTTCCTAAATCTAAACTTATCCAATTTATACCCATTGTTTCGCGTTCTGTCCTGTGTTGATACTTTCAATACCCTATTAATATCCCCTTTGTTATGTCCATTCATCCACTTGTAAACCTCTATCATGTCACCCCTAATTCTTCGCCTTTCCAGTTAATGCAAATTAAGCTTTGTTAATCTTTCTTCATATGAAAGATTTCTAATTTGGGGAATTAACTTAGTCATCCTACGCTGGACACGTTCAAGTGAATTTATATCCATTCTATAATATGGCGACCAAAACTGAACTGCATAAACTGCATAGATTTGCGAAGTCGGATTGCGAAAGGGATCAGTAATAATTAATAAGGATTTAAAACCAAAAAATCAATTAATAGATGTTCGTAATGAGGCAAATAAGACACTGGGAATTATTAATCGAAGATTTAGTAACAACAAACCTGGTATTGTTCTTCAGCTATATTTTGCTCTGGTTAGGCACCATTTAGATTATGCAGTTCATATTTAGTCGCCGTACTATAGATTGGATATGAATTCACTTGAACGTAACCAGCGTAGGATGAAAAAGTTAATACCCCAAATTAGAAACCTGTCATATGCAGAAAGACTAACAAAGCAAAAATTGCATTCACTGGAAAGGCTATGAGCTAGAAATGACATGATAAATGTTTCAACTAGTTGAATGGATATAACAAAGGGATATTAATTGGGTATTAAATGTATCAGCTAAAGACAGAACACGAAGCAATGGGTATATATTAGATAAGTTTAGATTTAGAAACATAAAAACAAAGATAACTGCAAAGGGCCTATTCGCCCATACATAAGAACAAGGTAACTGCAGAAGGCCTATTGGCCCATACGAGGC
Organism: Procambarus virginalis; assembly: GCA_020271785.1. NCBI lineage: Eukaryota > Metazoa > Arthropoda > Malacostraca > Decapoda > Cambaridae > Procambarus > Procambarus virginalis. The sequence goes on along the minus strand of WNGS01061674.1, from coordinate 11,424,439 downwards.
AGCTCTATCTATAACCACCCAATCCCTCTCATAAACATGTCCAACCCATGATTGAAACAATCGAGGGACCCCATCTCCACCAAGTTACGCGGTAATTGGTTCCACAAATCAACAACCCTGTTACTGAACCAGTATTTACCCAAGTCTTTCCTAAATCTAAACTTATCCAATTTATACCCATTGTTTCGCGTTCTGTCCTGTGTTGATACTTTTAAAACCCTATTAATATCCCCTTTGTTATGTTCATTCATGCACTTGTAAACCTCTATCATGTCACCCCTAACTCTTCGCCTTTCCAGTGAATGCAACTTAAGCTTTGTTAATCTTTCTTCATATGAAAGATTTCTAATTTGGGGAATTAACTTAGTCATCTTACGCTGGACACGTTCAAGTGAATTTATATCCATTCTATAATATGGCAACCAAAACTGAACTGCATAATCTAAATAGGGCCTAACAAGAGCAAGATATAGCTTGAGAACAACACCAGGTGTCTTGTTACTAACGCAGCGATTAATAATTCCGAGTGTCCGATTTGCCTTATTACGAACATTCATGCATTGATCCTTTTGTTTTAAATTCTTACTAATTATAACTCCCAGATCCCTTTCGCAATCTGACTTCGCAATCTCAACACCATCTAGCTCGTATTTTGTAACTCTATCATCATTACCTAGCCTCAGAACTTTACATTTATCAGCATTAAACTGCATCTGCCAGTACTTAGACCATTCCAAAACCCTATCCAGATCAACCCGAAGTGACAGCGAGTTCTCCCCCGAACCAACCTCCCCACCGATCCTCGCATCATCGGCAAACTTGCAAATGTTGCCACTCAAACCTGAATCCAAATCACTCACACATACTACAAACAACAGAGGTCCCAGGACAGAGCCCTGAAGCACTCCACCCACAACACCCTCCCACTCTGACCCGACTCCACCCACACCAACTCTCCGTTTCCCCCGGCACAGCCACGCCCCAACCCAGCTTAATACAGCACCCCCAATACATAAAAACATAAGAACAAAGGCAACTGCAGAAGGCCTATTGGCCCATACGAGGCAGCTCCTATTTATAACCACCCAATCCCACTCATATACATGTCCAACCCATGCTTGAAACAATCGAGGGACCCCACCTCCACAATGTTATGCGGCAATTGGTTCCACAAATCAACAACCCTGTTACTGAACCAGTATTTACCCAAGTCTTTCCTAAATCTAAACTTATCCAATTTATACCCATTGTTTCGCGTTCTGTCCTGTGTTGATTCTTTTAATAATACCCTATTAATATCCCCTTTGTTATGTCCATTCATCCACTTGTAAACCTCTATCATGTCACCCCTAACTCTTCGCCTTTCCAGTGAATGCAATTTTAGCTTTGTTAATCTTTCTTCATATGAAAGATTTCTAGTTTGGGGAATTAACTTAGTCATCCTACGCTGGACACGTTCAAGTGAATTTATATCCATTCTATAATATGGCGACCAAAACTGAACTGCATAATCTAAATGGGGCCTAACGAGAGCAAGATATAGCTTGAGAACCACACCAGGTGTCTTGTTACTAACGCTGCGATTAATAAATCCGAGTGTCCGATTTGCCTTATTACGAACATTCATGCATTGATCCTTTTGTTTTAAATTCTTACTAATTATAACTCCCAGATCCCTTTCGCAATCCGACTTCGCAATCTCAACACCATCTAGCTCGTATCTTGTAACTCTATCATCATTACCTAGCCTCAGAACTTTACATTTATCAGCATTAAACTGCATCTGCCAGTCCTTTGACCATTTCAAAACCCTATCTAGATCAACTTGAAGTGATAGAGAGTCCTCCTCCGAATTAATTTCCCTACCGATTTTCGTATCATCGGCAAATTTGCAAATGTTACTACTCAAACCCGAATCTAAATCATTTATATATATTATAAACAACAGAGGGCCCAGGACAGAGCCTTGAGGCACTCCACTTACAACATTTTCCCACTCTGACTTGACTCCATTTATACTAACTCTCTGTTTCCTTTGGTATAGCCATGCCCTAATCCAGCTTAATATAGCACCCCCAATACCATGAGCCTCTATCTTTTTAATCAGTCTTTCATGTGGCACTGTATCAAAAGCTTTGCTAAAGTCAAGGTACAAGTCAAGGTGTCCGATTAGCCTTATTACGAACATTCATGCATTGATCCTTTTGTTTTAAATTCTTACTAATCATAACTCCCAGATCCCTTTCGCAATCCGACTTCGCAATCTCAACACCATCTAGCTCGTATCTTGTAACTCTATCATCGTTACCTAGCCTCAGAACTTTACATTTATCAGTATTTATCAGTTCCTATTTATATACGAGTCAGCTTTCATTTATAACCACCCAATCCCACTCAAATAGATGTCCAACCCACGCTTGAAACAATCGAGGGACCTAACTCCCACTAAGCTTCGCGGTAATTAATTCCACAAGTCAACAACCCAGTTACTGCACCAAAATTTACCAAAGTCTTTCCTAAATCTAATCTTATCCAACTTATACCTATTGTTTCGTGTTCAGTCTTGTGTTTATATTTTTAATACCCTATTATTATCGCCTTTGTTATGTCAATTCATCCGCTTGTAAACCTATATCATGTCACGCCTAACTCTTCGCCTTTCCAGTGAATGCAATTTAAACTTTGTTAATATTTTTTTCATATGAAAGATTTCTAATTTGGGGAATGAACTTTGTCATCCTACGCTGGACACGTTTAAGTGAATTTATATCCATGCTCTAGGACGGCGACCAAAACTGAACTGCATAATCTAAATGGGGGATAAGCCGAGCAAGATATAGCTGAAGAAAAACACTAGGTGTCTTGTTACTAACGCTTCGATTAAAAAATCCCAGTGTCTTATTTGCCTTATTACTAACAGTCATGCATTGATAAGAACTTTTAAAGGTAACTGCAGAAGCCTATTGGCCCATACGAGGCAGTTCCTATTTATAACCACCCAATCCCACTCAAATACATGTCCAACTCACGCTTGAAAATATCGAGGGACCCCACCTCCACCACGGTACGCGGTAATTGGTTCCACAAATCAACAACCCTGTTACCGAAAAAGGATTTACCCAAGTCTTTCCTAAATCTAAACTTATCCAATTTATACCCATTGCTTCGTGGTCTGTCTTGTGTTGATACTTTTAATACCCTTTGTTATGTCCATTCATCCACTTGTAAACCTCTATCATGTCACCTCTTTGCCTTTCCAGTGAATGCAAGTTAAGCTTTGTTAATCTTTCTTCATATGAGAGATTTCTGATTAGGGGAATTAACTTAGTCATCCTACGCTTGACACGTTCAAGTGAATTTATATCCATTCTGTAGTATGGGGGCCAAAACTGAATTGCATAATTTAAATGGGACCTAACCAGAGCAAGATATAGCTGAAGAACAACACAAGATGTCTTGTTACTAACGCTTCGATTAATAAATCCCAGTGTCCTATTTGCCTTATTACGAACATTCATGCATTGATCCTATGGTTTTAAATTCTTGCTAATCATAACTCCCAGATCCCTTTCGCAATCCGAATTCGCAATCTCAACATCATCTAGCTCGTATCTTGCAACTCTACCGTCATTATCTAACCTCAAAACTTTACATTTATTAGCACTGCATCTGCCAATCTTGTGACCATTTGAAAACCGTATCAACTTGACGTGCTAGTGAGTTCCGTGTTACTTTCTCTACCGATTTTGTATCATATATGAACATAAGAACATAAGAACATAAGAACATAAGAACAAAGGCAACTGCAGAAGGCCTATTGGCCCATACGAGGCAGCTCCTATTTATAACCACCCAATCCCACTCATATACATGTCCAACCCATGCTTGAAACAATCGAGGGACCCCACCTCCACAATGTTACGCGGCAATTGGTTCCACAAATCAACAACCCTGTTACTGAACCAGTATTTACCCAAGTCTTTCCTAAATCTAAACTTATCCAATTTATACCCATTGTTTCGCGTTCTGTCCTGTGTTGATACTTTCAATACCCTATTAATATCCCCTTTGTTATGTCCATTCATCCACTTGTAAACCTCTATCATGTCACCCCTAACTCTTCGCCTTTCCAGTGAATGCAAATTAAGCTTTGTTAATCTTTCTTCATATGAAAGATTTCTAATTTGGGGAATTAACTTAGTCATCCTACGCTGGACACGTTCAAGTGAATTTATATCCATTCTATAATATGGCGACCAAAACTGAACTGCATAATCTAAATGGGGCCTAACCAGAGCAAGATATAGCTTGAGAATCACACCAGGTGTCTTGTTACTTACGCTGCGATTAATAAATCCGAGTGTCCTATTTGCCTTATTACGAACATTTATGCATTGATCCTTTTGTTTTAAATTCTTACTAATTATAACTCCCAGATCCCTTTCGCAATCCGACTTCGCAATCTCAACACCATCTAGCTCGTATCTTGTAACTCTACCGTCATTATCTAACCTCAAAACTTTACATTTATTAGCACTGCATCTGCCAATCTTGTGACCATTTGAAAACCGTATTAACTTGACGTGCTAGTGAGTTCCGTGTTACTTTCTCTACCGATTTTGTATCATCGGTAAATTTGCAAATGTTGCTTCTCAAACCTGAATGTAAATCATTTGCATGATTTAGATTCAGGTTTACATATTATTTAATATTCGTTTTCGTTAATGTGGAGTTTTCAGTTGAATATACGCCTAGGGACCATTCAGGCTTGTTCGCATTTGTGTTGCTCACGTGGCCCACAAAGGAGGTGATTTGATAAAAGAACCATGAACATATCCACAAGGGCCTTATTACGAACATTTATGCATTGATCCTTTTGTTTTAAATTCTTACTAATTATAACTCCCAGATCCCTTTCGCAATCCGACTTCGCAATCTCAACACCATCTAGCTCGTATCTTGTAACTCTACCGTCATTATCTAACCTCAAAACTTTACATTTATTAGCACTGCATCTGCCAATCTTGTGACCATTGAAAACGTATAACTTGACGTGCTAGTGAGTTCCGTGTACTTTCTCTACCGATTTTGTATCATCGGTAAATTTGCAAATGTTGCTTCTCAAACTGAATGTAAATCATTTGCATGATTTAGATTCAGGTTTACATATTATTAATATTCGTTTTCGTTAATGTGGAGTTTTCAGTTGAATATACGCCTAGGACCATCAGGCTTGTTCGCATTTGTGTTGCTCACGTGGCCCCAGACAAAGGAGGTGATTTGATAAAAGAACCATGAACATATCCACAAGGGCCGTGACGAGGATTCAAATTCGTCCGAGAGCATCCCAATCGCTGCCCTAATCGACTCAGCTACGACACGGTTAAAAGGAATTGAAACCGAAGTTCTACTGAACTGACTGGTTCCTGCAGCCTCTCCGAGGCCAAAATCATGAAATGTATTGTAATGAAGTAAAGGCGAAGAGGGAGAACGGCCTGTTGACATAGCTCGAGTGCATGGGGGGAGTTGTGTAAAACTCTGGTTTGTGCCTCGGAGTGCCTGCAGGATCCAGTAAGTTCAGCAGAACTCCAGTTTCAACTCTTTTGACCATGTCGAAGCTCAGTCGATTAAGGTACATCTGGGATGCTCTCGGACGCAGGTACGAATCCTCGTCACAGCCCTTGTGGATTTGTTCATTTGATGCATCACGCAATTGTGATTTATATGTGTAATAAAACAACCATGCCCAAGATTACCATGAAAGTGCCGTCAGGGAGGTGTTTCAAATAGCCTTGTCTATCTCCTCTTTTTGTACGGTCACTGAGTGTCGAATGGTTAAGGCCTCCTGTACACCAGATGCATAGTGGTAGTATGGGTTCGAGTCAATTCTGGGGTGTGTGGAGTTTTCAGTTGAATTTACGCCTGGGGACCATTCAGACTTGTTCGCATATTACGAACTCTCCGAACAAAAGTCGGAGGACTTAATATATTAGGCCGAGAGGACTTAATATATAATATTTATATATTTAAAAAGGTACTATGTTCAAGCAGTTAGGTCACACATTTACAGTGCTGCTCCTGCATCCCTCAGTGGAGGAAACTGAAAGAGTTTCACAATGATGCTCTCAGAACAATACTGGGTGCACCTAAATGAACGCGTCAGGAGAATCTAAGAATGGAAACCAACTTATCAGCCTTAAAAACAGGATAAAACAGAGAATAGTTACCATAACAGCAAAATTTGTTGGAAAAATTATATGCCCTGAAGGAGGCAATAAACTATACAATTGATAATAATTTACATGATGTCATCATTCATACAGACTCTAAATGATCGCTCCAGGAAGTGTTATCCAGTCAGCACAGAGATAATATACACCTCACAGAAATTCAACATATAGGAAAAGAAGCCCATAATCGAGGGCTTAATCACCCTAAACTGGATACCAAGTCACATTTACATAGATGGTAATGAAAAGGCAGACTCACTTGCAAAAACTGCCACTGCTCTACCTGTTGTACAGGTTCAAATACCTCCAAATTTCTCACAGATAAAGGAGCAAATCAAGAAGAAAATATTCTCAACTATCAAAAGTCGCCACAGAGCCACAGTAGCGGTAGAAGATCCACTGCGATATGGTACGAACAAGCCACTGGTTACTCCTCTTTCAAGCCTGGCAAAAAGATATCCAGAGACATTGCAGTCTCTGGATATCTGGATAAGTGCTGCTCGGAGGTAATGAACCCAATAGTTAAAGAGTGTCACATCTGTGAATCTGAAGAGAGGCGCCACTATTGCACTACTTTCTGGAATATGAAGCTACTGAACCCCTGCGCATCAAACTCAACATTAATCCAACGACAACAGCTGCATATTCCACCGCGACTACGAAGATTAGAAAAGCTGTTGAGGAATGGGACTCATTAGTCACCATTCTGCATCTACATCCGCCACCAAGATAATGTTAATAACAAGATTAAAACCAGTGCACTAAAACAGAAGCGATAAATAAGCAGGGAAAAAGGAGAAATCCCCTCCTCCATTTTAACTTAGACCCAAATATCACAGGAAAAAGGTTATCATGTATAACCAAACTCAATTACGGGCTCACTGGACACTTCGTCCTGAGTATCAAAATCTTTAACAACAACGATATCAAGAGACATTGCAGTTGACGTACACAGACTTGGTTACAAGTGCTGCTGGGAGGTAATAAACCCCATAGTTTCAGAGTGTCATATGTGTGGAACAGATGCGGAGACACCACTATTGCATTACTTACTGGAATGCCCTGCGCATCAAACTTAACATTAATCCAACGAGAACAGCTGCATTTGATTCAAATTCCACAACGACTACATTGGTTAGGTTAGGTAAGAATGGGATGTAGGAATGGGAATGTCCACAATAGTGGACATTCTGCATCTACATCCGCCACCAATAATGTCATTAAAACAAGACTAAAACCTGTGCAGTAAAACAGAAGCGATAAATAAGCAGGGAAAAAGGAGAAATTCCCTCCTCCATTTTAAACTTAGACCCAAATATCACAGGAAAAAGGTTATCATGTATAACCAAACTCAATTACGGGCTCACCATAGCCCGTGCTACATGGACACTTCGTCCTGAGTATCAAAATTTTTAACAACAACGATATCAAGAGACATTGCAGTTGACGTACACAGACTTGGTTACAAGTGCTGCTGGGAGGTAATAATCCCCATAGTTTCAGAGCGTCATATGTGTGGAACAGATGCGGAGACACCACTATTGCTTACTTACTGGAATGCCCTGCGCATCAAACTTAACATTAATCCAACGAGAACAGCTGCATTTGATTCAAATTCCACAACGACTACATTGGTTAGGTTAGGTAAGAATGGGAATGTCCACAATAGTGGACATTCTGCATCTACATCCGCCAACAAGATAATGTCATTAAAACAAGACTAAAACCAGTGGACTAAAACGAAAAGTGAAGAGGAAACACGGGAAATCCTCACCTCCATTTAAAATTTTGACCCCATATCACAGAAACAAGGTTATGCGAATAACCGAACTCAATTACGGGTTGACTATAGCCCGTGCTACGGGCATTTCGTTCTAAGTAGCTATATATAAAACACCTATCGAGATTGGATGTTTATTCAATGTCCTTCTTGGCCGTCCTTATCCCTATCCCCTGGGGATACAATTGGCAACCTGTCAGAAAGGTCCAGAGAGAAATATTTGGTTGTTTCATTTAGATATATCATGATCATAATGCATTTTATCCAAACGCATCATATATTTGTTAACATTGATAAACGAAAATGTATAACGACAAGAGGAATAACACAAAAAGGAATTTAATTAGGCATTTATTTATAGTTCATTTTAGCGAAATAGCAGTACA
>WNGS01061674.1:11378078-11395930 GCA_020271785.1 Procambarus virginalis | reverse complement strand
CAAAAATATGGCGTATTTCATTACTTGTATATATACAGAACAGTGGTACCTCAGTTTAAGAGTTTAATTCGTTCCTGGAGACAGCTCTTATTCCGAAAAACTCGTATTCTGAAGCTAATTTCCCCATAAGAAATAATGGGAAATGAATTAATCCGTTCCTGACTACCCCAAAAACCCCATATCAAACTAAATTTTTATACCTAATTCATCTAAATAAACCTACAAAACTATGTTCAAGTTATTACTTACCTTGCTCTTGAATGCTGTAGGCGTAGAAGATGGTGGTGAGGAGGGGGAGGAGGAGAGGAGTTACTGTTTGGAAGGGGAGTCCCTTTCCATTATCACATCAGGCAGTGAGGACTTCACTGGTATGCACACACTGGCACATTTTGCCTGCATACCACTAGGACTTGCTTGTCTTACTAAGAATTTCTCTAAAGACACTTGTTTTCCCTACATTTTAACACTTGTCTGTAGTAAGACATCACATTATCATTTAAAAGGTCAATGCAACGGCCTGCTACAGCTTTATCTGGGTGAGTTTTTTCAACAAAACTTTGCAGTTCTTCCCATACTTCACACATTTTCTTAATCAAGGAGGGACATCCTCTACTGCCTCTACTCACAGCTATTTTCTTAGGTTGAACCTTATCAATGGCTTTCTTGAGACCCATGGTGAGATATATAATAACAAACTGTATAGTCAAATGAAAAAATCCAACAAAACACTGAAAATCCAGGTGAAGAATTGATGTGGGATAGTCACTGGGCGCGAGACAATGGTAAACTGAGGGGCGGAGTGGCGGAGGGGCGACGATCGCCGATCGACCACGCGCTAGGTCGGCCTGTACGCGTATCAACAAACTCGCGTCCCGAGGTAACCCTCGCATTCCGAGACATAATTTTCGAGGAAATCCTGCTCGTATTCCGAAAAACTCGCATACAGGGACACTCGCATTCCGAGGTACCACTGTATATATATATAATATATATATATATATATATATATATATATATTATATATATATATATGAGTGAGTTTGAGTGGATAAACATAGGAGCTGTCTCATATGTACCAATAGGCCTACTACAGTTTCTTTAGATCTTATGTTCTTACTGTTATATATATATATATATTCATTCATATATATATATATATATATATATATATATATATATATATATATATATATATATATATATATATATATATATATATATATATAATCACACACATACATTCATAAATACAATCATTGATAAAGACATACATAATTCATTCATTGATAAATACATGCATTCATACATTTATTCATTAATGCTTACATTCATTCATTCAGAAGAATGTAATTTCTATGTGCACATTCATTCATTTTAGATGTTAATACATTCTCCTTAGTTAATTTACTCAATCCATGTTTTTATAAATTACATGTACATAAATCTAGTTATTCAATACTAATAATATAGTGAATGAACTAAATTAGTATTGTTCAAGGAAAAATATTTTGGGATTTTTTTTTCTCACATAGGCAGATATGTGTGTAGATCCTTAGCCTCATGTTGGGGGTTAAGGATGTCAGATGAGAAAGTTTTCAACCAGATGGCCAAGACAATAAACCCTCACAGGGACACGAGACAACAGCCACTAGGACTGCCACAGTCAGCACATTAGTGTTTTGGAGAAACAAACACCAAATCCAGACCTCAAACACTGTGAAAAAGGCTTTAAGCAACGATGAACTATAAAAAGGTATGTATTCAACCCAGTGTGCCATCAGCTAAAGTGCACGGCCTCTAACACCTACTGGAGCAGACAGTTGTTGCTCCAGTAGGTGTAAGGCCTTGTGTAAGCCCTGTTGATGGAGGCCTCTCCCATCAACAGGCCTCATAGAGGAAGGGGGTGAACAAGTTATATGCACTGCCTATGAATGTGGCAAGTTAGGAGAAGGCAACTTGTAGACAAGAGCCCACAAGCCTTTGGAGCAGATATCCCTGGTGGAATATGGGAAACAAAAGCAGACCCAGGGAAGATAACCCTGGAAATAGCCAGAGTGAAACAGAATGCTAGGACTCGCAATGCGAGTGGCATAAATACACTCGTGAAGCAGCAAAAGGAAACAAAGCAATGGACCTCAGCAGAATAAATGTTCCAAGTAAAGCCCGAACCACTTGGCTGAAAGCAAGCAGTAATCAAAGAACCCAGCAAAGGTTACAGATATTGGGTAGGTGTCACAAGAGGGAAGAATGAGATGATGGACTGACTGGACCCCAGGCAAACCAAACTGCCGTCTGGTGGAGATCAGGTGCATTCGGGTAGTTACCAAGCATCAACTATCATTTACACTTTCTTTTCCCTGAGGTGTCATTTTGTCACGCTTTTATGTTGTGCTTGTCTATGTTTTGTTTTCCTCAGTTTTTTTGCGATGATCTCCGAGCCCCTGCTCCACTGGTCTTTTAGAGAGCCTGATTCAGAGCTTGGCTCCTGGTGCGTATCAGTGGCCTGGTGTGTTGGGCTAATGCTTGGTGATCTGAGGAAACCCTTGCAGAAAGATGACCGTAAATAACACAACTTCAAATAAAAATGTTGAACAAAATACACATGAATGCACCTCTTAAAATTACTTCGTATTTTACAACCTCACAAGTGAGTAGCTTCCTAATAGTAATAGAAGTTAACTGCAGTTTTATTGCACTTTTAAATCACATATTTAAGGGCTGTAGTTATAACTATTACAGTATCAAGAATGGGGAAACCATTTCCCTAATATTTTAGGCATTCAAAACAGAAGGAAAAGGAGCACATAATTTCTTTGAGATTTATCATAAAATAACTTGAAAGCTCTTAAATATGGAAATGCTTTTAGTTGCATGACAATTCTTAGGTATAACAATACAGTATTTGGATAAATACCACACTTGGTTATAATTCAAAGATATTGTTTTGTAAGGCAGATTATCTCTTAATTGTTTTAAAGATATATCTAAACAAGAGAACCATAAGTATATAATAGATTCCGAATACCCTTTAAGATATAATTGGATCCAATAAATTAAATAAAGTGGCATGAGACTAATACACAGTACACCTGACATTTTAAAAGGTAAGTGTTAATTGCAGAAGTGTGATTGAGGCGGCCAACTTTTAATTTTGGTAAAACATTGTTGAGTTATGTTTACAAGGGTAGCAAGGTAAATTAAATGTTCAGTCTTGACTTAGATATACGCTTTTAACTCTACATTCATATTCTTAGTTTCCTGACTTATAAGACAGCATTTTGGCTTATACAATATTAATATTACTTAATTTTCCATATCAAACATCAAACAATTATTAATAATTCAAATATGCAGATATCTTCAAATTATTAAAAATCCTTAAGTTGAATGACAATTTTTCAGTAATAGTTTATCCCGTCAAATTTGGTTACATTTTGTTTCGTGCAAAGTAACCCAGTTGTAACCAAACAAAATTAGAATTTGATCTTGAGGAAAGGTAAAATTTTGCAATAAATTTAGTTTAGAGCAACAGACCCATAAATGACTCCTTTCAAAGGCTTAAAGTTTTTGGGAAACACCGTCATGCTAAATAGAATAATACATTACTGTCTTATGTTATAAATTTACAGCCCCAGCTCCTTCAAGAAATGAATCGAGAATATCTATGTACAGGATAATTAAAATATCAATTGTAAATTCATTGTTTAAAACTCGATGCTAATTTTGCAATAAGTTAAAATTATGATTGTAAATATTTTTATGATCATTGGCAATTATTTGCTTTTTAATAATACAGTACAGTAATACCAAAACTTTAATGATTATTGTCACTATTAAAGTTTAACTTAAGGTATAAGACACAAAATTGTGTATACAGTACTTACCGTCTTTGATCCAAATTTGATGGCAAAATGCATATCCTGGCATACATCAAACTGTGTGCTTGTGTATTTTTTGTTAAATTTCTGGATAAAAACAATTTTTTTTTAATTGTAGGTAATCATTTACATATTTTAATTAAAATATATAAAAAAGTTTAGGATATGCATTTTCTGCCTTTATTAATTTTTGTACCTATTCAACTTATGTTTTTAGCCAATCTATTGTTTTCTGCTAATACCCCTAATATTTGTCAAAACGTACAAGCAAGGTTAGGTATTTATCTTCCAAAGTATTTATTTTAAGGATAACAGGCTAACATTTAAAAAGTAGGGTTTACCACTTGATTAAAATGTAAAAAGTTTGCATTATACTTGTACTGCCATTTCATTATATAATAAATTAATTTGGATATACATAAGACATTATGGCAGTATTTTAAATATCGGCTCATATTTGTGTGTTTAGAGAACAACACGGTTCGGTTACTGTTTAAACATGGCATAATGAAATTAAGAAAATGCATGAAAGCTAAAGTGATATTAATGCTTATTTGTAATTAAGTTATCTCAGGATATTCATTTTTACCAGATGTAAGCCATTTGCCTGACCAGGAACACATTGAAAATTTACAAAATAGGAAATTTCTCTAAATGATAATTTCCATCTGTCAAATTGTCTTATTTGTGGAGCTGGCACAAATATTGATTGATTGATTGATTGATTTACATCCCAGAACTGTTCATGTGTTTTGATTTCTTTAATCTTTACTGTGAGGAAATACCAAGTTCCCAAAAGCATACAAAATCTGAATGACAACACATGAAACACATGCTTAAAATAATTTCCAGCATTTCTCTCATTTGCTACCAATTAAAAAAAATATTAATTCTTTCTTATAGCAAATACAATTTTTATTGGTGTGTGAATGTATGTTTTCAAGACAAAAAAAAATGGCACAACCTTTCTATTAATGATGATGATGATAATGCAGAGTTCATGACAATGCTTATTTTTGAGTCTGCTAAATAAGGTGTCATTCCAGAGGTTTGGTCTTATTTAGTAATAAGATTGCTGTCCAAAACTTGAGCTGGATGAATCAGCTTATTTAGTATGTTATAATATATAATATGTATAGTGAGCAATCCCAGAGTACAAATTATAAATCATTTTCTATGTACCTAATAATAATATCAGTAAATTAAATTTTGGCCAAAAAATATAACATTAATCTATGTTGTATAATAACACCAGCTGAGCATTCTTTGACTATCTTGAGGGCAAGTGTTAGTCTTCAATTTTACATATGTCCTTGGACACTTGCTGAAAACTCATGGTAGAATAAGAATCTGTTTTGGTGTAGAAATTGATGCAATTTCATTTGTTATGGTAGGAAAGGGATACAACAACAACAACTGCAATGATGAATGCTTTTGGTCTTAATATTAGTATTAATTACATAAAAAGGTACAATAATACCATAATATTTACTTTGGTCAACTTTGAAAGCTTGGTTAATACTCTACTATCACATCTTTTCAATAAAGTGTAGCAGCTATCAAAATGCTTCAAAATGTGATTTATCAGACCTCTACCCCAAAAACTGGAAAACAAAAAATTAATTGGTACAGTATCTGTCACTAACTGCATTTTCATTCTCATTTTCTATTTTGCAACACTTTACTATTAGGAGTAGTCAGAAAATTGTCATATAAAAATTTGAACTTCATCTAACTTCATAGTTAGATGCAAAATAACTTTGCATTATTAGCTTGATAAATGCAAAGTGAACAATCATGGAATACAAAATGTTAAACCTAATATAATGAACAGTTCCAAGCTACAAAGTGAAAATATTAAAAACTAGTGTAATAAACTAGTGTAATATCCAACACTACAATGGTTAAAAGGCAGTTTTAAGAACAACTTGGGCAAAGGATAATGTGCCAATCCTTAGTGTACAACCAACTATATTTACATTGGTATTTATAAAGTCACTCCCTCATACTTTCTGAACATATCTGCCTAAGGCTTAGGGGCAGAACATGAAACAAAATATTCATAGAGAAGAATGGCACAGTATGAGCCAAGACGGTGAGAATTATCCTTGAAGAGTTGGGTCACCAGAATAATTTGTATTGTCTTGTCTTCTGTCATATCCTTCTTGACTACAGTCATCCTACTCTCCAATTCTTAGAGCAGTAAAGATGGAAAGTAAAAAGAGAAGCTTATTTAGGAGACTAACATCCACAGTTTACTTCAGGTGCCCACCTTCTTGCAATTCTCTTTATATGACATACAGTAGCTCCATGGATGGCCCTCGCTCTAATTTCTAGTCTGTTAAATGGGGTTATTTGTGTAAGGCAGCCGGAGGGTGGGGATGGGCCATAAGGTATGTATTATGCATCTGAGGGGCAACATTAATTTTTTCATCTTCAGAGACTATCACAATGCACAGTTCAGGAGGAACCTCATTTTATGCATATTACTTATGACAACCACTGAGGTTAAAGAAAATGCATAACCTACCATAGCCAATACAAGTCTTTCACAATTAACATTGTCTCGTCTGGGAGGTATCAAAAGTGTTCAGTAGTTTAGAAGAGCACAGGTTTCAGGATGTGACAGCAGTGAATGTTGGTAGCAATTATTAGTGTAGTCTTCATGTCTCAAAATTTAAAATCTTTAAGTATTGAATATCGAGATGCATTAAGTACTGTATTTACCATTATATGAATTTGAAACAGATCAGAAGGCATTAAATGCTACAAACATGCACTAACTGTAACAGGGGCTAATTGCTACACATTGAGGGCTTGGCGAGTAGGAGGGCGGTGTGGAGAGTGGTAATCATCATCCCTGGTGGGGGGTAGCTGTCTTCGTGCAGTAGGTCGCTCTGGTGGGCGATCGTACATAAGACCAGGATCTTGGGTAGGAAGCCTGTCGCCATACTCATCATCTCGTAGATCTCTAGGGTCACGAAGCTCTCTCATATCCCGTGGGTCACGTGAAGGAAGTGTGCGAGATCCTCCATGTCCTGTTGGCCCTCCTCGATGGTAGACTGAAATAGTTTAATGCTTTTTCATTCTTAGAAAAGGTAAGCCATGATACAAAGATCAATATTTTCCATGTATTGAGTAATCACATACAGTATTTGTAATATTGGTGTTGTTTCTACATTACTAGGTATAATTATATGAAAAGTTATTTAAGTACCATTAAGTAAAGTTTTACAGTACATGCAAAATTTATTTAAAATTTTTAGATGCATTAATTTAATCTCAAACTGTAATGTGCAACTACACTAATGTTTAACTTGTTAAAGCTGGTAGCTAGAAATACAATTTTGCTATAGCCAGTAGTGTTTCTCAGCATGTAAATAATAACACTTATCAAAGAGTGAGCATGTATCCTTGGGTAAGAAAACTAGCTCCTAAAAGCCTTTAGTGAAAGATATTAGTTCTCTTAAATAATTGCATTTTTGGGGGTTATTAAATGTATTATGTAGCATGAAAGCAGGGAGACACACACACACAAAGCAAATGTAATCAAGAGGATTAATGGTATGATGTTAAAATCTATAAATATTGTTGCATAGAGAAATAAAATGTCACATGGGCTAAATTGTAGTCACCAATAATAATTTTATTTTTTGTCAAGATTAAAATTCAACTGTAAAAGATAAGTATATATACAAGTACAGTTAATGTAGTTCTATAGCCTGTGGTGAAAATACACAGATTTATTTTGATGCTGATTTAAATAAGCTGCATAAAGAAAACATTAAACAAAATTTAGTACACTAATATTAGAACCTGCAACATGCAAGCAATAAAAAGAAACTCAAATAGTGCAAAACAATGTTTAAACACATGACTATAAAGTTTTAAGTAAGTTAATGGGCAGCAGCAGCAGCAGCAACCAGGGGGCTAGGATAAGTCCAGGGACAAACCAAGCCAACAGTTGAGACACTCATTGCAACCAAGGGGGTCAACACAGCAGTGCTCAACTAAATATACCAGCTGGTGTAGTGCTGTCGTGGAAGGTGGGCCATACTGGCTGGCCACTAGGCCATACAGGCTGTCAGTGGCCAAGCCAGACGGGCCACACCAACTACTGGGATGGGTTGCTTCCCGGGCATTACCTCTCTCATCCGTATAGCGAGGGTAGCCGGGCTCACGAGCCACGGACCCGGGAGGACCTAAAGGGATGATACAGTTAGATGGGCAATTGTATGCAGCTAGCCCATAACCACTTAGTTATACTGTATGTAGAATAGTGATTATAATTTGTGTAGAGTAAATTAATTCAATAAATGTAACTGATGGATAAATAAGTTCATTAAGAAAAAATCCTTGTAAAATTCATTATAATTTTTTATTTAATTTCCACCATCATGATGATTAAATATATAAGTGTTAAATGTAATGAAACAATGGAACTCCCTTTTCTCATGGGATCCTTCTGAGCTTAAGTATTGGCCCAGCTATGCCTTAGGTAGATTCACTAGGTTTCTGAGGCCCACTCTTGCTCACCAGACACCAAAAGCAACCAAATGGATGAAGAAAATTAGGTACCGAGGTAATGAGGCAAACTGTCATTGCCATAATGTAAACACCAACCGTATTGCCCTGACTGCCACCAAGCAGCAGCCCAGGTCACCCATGGACCCCTCCATCCCATAGGAAAGGAAAGAATAGGTGTGGGGACTGGGAGCTATTAAGGTTCCACCATAAAAACAGTTTCATTACATAGAACACTTAATTTATGGGAGGGGGGCCTTCCATAGTACTGTAACTCCTCAGTAATGAGGTCTGCATTTCTGAAAAAGAATAAATTAGTACTGTAAATAGAAAAAATTTGTTCTTCTTCCATGGGTAGCCAGAGACTGCCCATGGAAGAAGATAGCACAAGAGGAAGACCCTGGGCAGAAGAACATCAGCTGCATGTCAAATGCCAAAGTACAACACAAGTGTGGCATAACAAAGATACATACAGTACCTCGGTCATGTCATGTCACAGCATAAGGCCAACACCCTGTTGGAGCACCAAAAGTCTTTAGGCCAGATATTAGCCATAGATATACTGGCAAAGAAAGCCATCAGAGCAAGAAACTGTTGGATATCATGAGTGAGAATGCACATTTGTCTGGCTGAAGCAAACACCTCAAACCTTCAGCTACACATCACATTTGGAGATGTATTAAAGTACCGCATATTATTTAAAAGTTCTGCAGGGTAAACAGCCCATGGCAACAGTAAACAGCCGCCATCTTGAAAAAATCCTGAGCAGGCATAATTGGCAGGAAGGCCTCAGTTTGTCTCTAGCAACCATTACTGATGCATGCTCTTCCAGCTCCCAACACCGACATGTGGTGTGCACTACAGTAGCACCTACTGATGAAGAAATAATAAACTGCTGGAAACATGAGGAAAGTGACATTGATGGCTGATATTGATAAAGACTATTATACATGAACAGGGTAAAAAGTGATATGGACAGTGATATTGGTGCAAACGTTCCTGTTCCCAGGGCAAGGCCTATACCATCACCACCGCCAGCACAGCCCAGCTCAACACCACCACTGTCAGCGGGACACAAGCCACCTTGTGGGTCTGTGCCACAGATCTTCCACATGTTCACGAGTTATCAGAACACTGATTTATTTTGTGGGTTTAGTGACCAGGATTCAGATACTAGTTTTAGTATCTGTCAGTACCAGTCAGGGTTTCACACATTGTCCCCATGCAGGTTCGAATCCTGATTATGGCTCCTACTGATGTTCTCATTGATACATCATGTTAATGTGATTTCTTTGTAATTGCCCAAGTGTAGTTACAGGATGAGAGCTACGCTCGTGGTGTCCCGTCTTCCCAGTACTTTGTCGTATAATGCTTTGAAACAACTGACTGTTTTGGCCTCCACCACCTTAGCTTGTTCCAACTTTGCGTTTGAAGAGAAGCATTGGAGGTTGAACTCCTAGACCACAGCCAGAGTGCATGAGAGTAATGTGTGTGAAACCCTGACCCGGCTTCAGTGGAAGCCACAGGATTCCTAGAGGATTCAGTTGACTCCCAGGTTGCATTGTTTTTAGCATTTTATGGTGTGTTGGTCTAAGGCATGAGCTTGGAAGTATCTAGTGTGCAGATTCGAATCATCCGCATGGCTCCTACTGATTTTTTTATCATTATTATTAGTAGTAGTATTTATTTAGCTTTAGTTTAGTTCATTTTTTATGCCCCCTGGGGGGTCATACTTCAACCCGTCCTCTTAAAAATAACGTCACTTTTGGCTCGTATGCGCACTATGGCCAAATTTGGACGTAATTTGAAATGAAATCGACTCACAAAAGTGACGTACTGTTCCATTTTCTGTTCGAGTCGTCCGGCCCTCCTTGGACAGCTTAGAAGAGGAACTTTCAATTAACGTTTTTCATAACGTTTTGAAACTTTATGAGAATTTCCTGCCCACCTAACCTATCAGAGGACCCTTAACTTACTGTTGTTGAAAAAAAAATCCCAAATTTATTTTAAATTTTTTTTAATTTTCAAATTAAGTCCATATTCGGCCATACGGGCAAACGGCCAAAAGCGACGTTCTTTTTAAGAGGACAGGTTGCATACTTATCCTGTGGGCAGTAGTGGAAAGGGTTACAGAGGCACATAATGGGCTCAGGGACTGAACCCCAAAATTCATTTAGCCAAGCAAGTTAGTCTTGATGAGCTAGTTACAAAATTCTTAATGTACATTGTCACATCAATAATGGGCTCGAGACCGACCAAAAATACAGTTTCTAAATTAAGCAACTGACATGTGGAAAGCTAGTGTCCTAATTGATATGTTTATGCTGCACACCCCCCCCCCCCCATCCAGTGGGCAATGGTGGTAAGGTTACAACCACTTGGTTACTGACTTCAGTTAGCAAACTGGGGCTATTAAGCTAAAATTTCTGATAGCGGATAATTTTCAATTAAATATTTACATATCTCTGAAACATTTGTTATATAAATTGCCTCTGAATTCACGAATATTTTTGCAATCCATCACATAGTGACAAAGGGTGTGCGAATAATTTTGTTGACACAGTTTACATTTGGTCATGGAAAAACCATGCAGGCAAGGTTCAGGCTCCCACACAACTGCTTGAGCAATTGCCAAGACAGCCGGAACCATCTTGACACCAACAGACGGCAGTGCTGAAGCTGGAGCAAAGTCACCAGAGGAAGGAAATTGATACTGACCAGGAATCCCATGAAGCCCAGCCAAGTCCGTACCTGGAATGGAACCAAATAGGACTTCACCAGTTCAGGAACCTGAACCCAACAAGCTGAGAAAGAACAGGATCCCTGGCTAGCAGGAGTTAGGGGAAGATCAGAGGCAAGGCAAACCATGCCTGAAAGGCAAGAAGAGGTGTGGATGGAGCCATTATAGATATCACTAATGGCTTCAATTCTAGTTCCCTAAGCACAAGTCAGGACAGCACCGGGGCATCCAACCAGGTACACAACCTAGATTGCTGCAAACTGAAGAACCACATCAGGCAGCTACTGTCTGATATGCACTAGCTCTCCCATGTGACTTGTCATATGGGGAGAGCAAACCCCATAAGACTCAGGGTTGAAGGTGTTCTCAACCTAACAGGCAGCATGGCAGAGGCAGAAGTAGTGATTGTCGCCCCATGGTACAGACGAACAACCCTGAAATTTACACAAGGCGAGAGCAGGTTCAAAGGGAATGTCCATTGGCCACAACGAACCCATGGGAAATTTCCAGGGCCCAAAGGGTAAACAAAGCAAGATATCCAGGCACTGGGGATGTTACACCAGAGATAAAAGCATGCTGACAACCTGAGATAAATGGCTGTGAAGGCTGACCTCTGTGTTCCATAAACGTTAAGCACGCAAGCCACCGGTACACCCCACCAGCCAGCATTGCTTCCAGCCTGAGGGGCCACAAAACTCTTGACTCACCCTAGGCAAAGGCCTCCTTAAGCAAGGAGGACATCTAAGGGAGGAAACTTTTGAACACACCAGAGATAATAAATCTACCAGTAAAAAAGGCAGCGAGCCCTGAGCACGTGCAGCTCCAAGCACTATGAATCCATGTTCATACTCACCACAGTGTACACAGAATACAGCAAAGGCACAGTCCTAAAACACTTAGCTGAAAAGCAGTGGAGCCCACACACCAGAGAAGCAACCCGGGAACCCTACATCAGTCATGTGAGAGTCTGTATCAGCATAAGAATTGAGATTTGTGGATTTGTTCATTTGATGCATCACGCTATTGTGATTTCTGTGTGTGTGAGAGCTTTGGCACTTTGATAGTTTGGTTTCCCCACTCAAATGAGTAAGGGGTTGGGTTAATAAGTGCACACTAGTTTTGAGGGATTACATTGTTTACATAGATGGAAAAGTTCATTAGGTGGGTTGTAAGGTTTCATTTTTTTTTTTAACAACTTAGCAGTGGTTCGCTATGGTTTGCTGACTTTCTGGATGCCTTCCCCAGTGAGGTAGCAAAGGTATCCAGAAAGTCATCTGCTCCCTGCACCTCTTTGAGGGGGGCCAAGTTTTAGGTTTGGTCCCTGGTAGGCATAAGAACTCTACAGCTGATGTGACCTAGTAATTGGGAGCTATTCCAGCAAAATAGCTTCTGGGAGCCACAAGAGGCTCCCACCAGAAAAATTGTGGGCACCCCTTATGGGTGTTAGGGCCTTTGTACTAATACAGCAACCATGGGTGGTGCATTCAGCAGTATCTCGCAACACTGCCATGGAGCTCATGCCCACACCATCACTTAATGATGAAATATAAATAAACAGCTTCATTTATTTATCAAGGATAGTAACGTAAAAGACCCAGCTAGACAAAGATTACGTACTGTACAAGGTTCAGATATCAGTAAACCTGTTGCTGGTGACAATGTTCTCGAGCACACCTTACCTTGCGATGATTTCGGGGCTCAACGTTCCCGTGGCCCGGTCGACCAAGTTGCTGGACTGGTCAACCAGGAAGTTGGACGTGGCTGCTCGCAGCCTGACATTTGAATCACAGCCTGGTTGATCAGGTATCCTTTGGAGGTGTTTGTCAAGTTCTCTCTTGAACAATGTAAGGGGTCGACCAGTTATGCCCTGTATGTGTAATGGAAGCGTGTTGAACAGTCTCGGGCCTCTGATGTTGATAGAGTGCTCTCTCAGAGTACCTATTGGACCTCTGCTTTTCAACGGGGATATCCTGCACATCCTGCCATGCCTTCTGGTCTCATGTGATGTTATTTCTGTGTGCAGGTTTGGGACCAGCCCCTCTACTATTTTCAACGTGTAAATTATTATGTATCTTTCTCGCCTGCGCTTGAGAGAATACAGATTTAGGTATTTTAGTCGGTCCCAATTGTTTAGATGTTACCACAGCCACAGTTCGATGCCTCAACACATCATGCAACTGGACCTCGTGTTCCTTTACAAAATAAAAATGTTGAGGATTCATTTTCAGGATTTAGTGACCAGGTTTCTGATGACAGAAGTGTTTTGGTTAGAGCTAGTGATGTGTGTTGTATATGGGACGGCACTTTGCTTTATCAGGAATTGGCGAGCATACGTTGCAAGGTTGTTCATCGATCAATGGTAACAAGATTCACACACTCACTCCAGAGCTGCTTAGTGGTACATAATAGTGCATAAACATGTAGTTATATACAGTACAATGAGTACATATATATATGCGAGTACAGTGTGATAATATAAAAAACGATGTTTTATTGTTCGAAGAATATAATATTGTGTGCACATTAGTGACACGAATATATTTTTGTGTATTGATGTTCCACACCTTTTTTTATTATACTGTACACACACTTCTCGGAATACATGGAATATACACATTGTATAATATAACTGTAAAAATCAGTGACACTGAAATAAATCGGTATACTGTAAATATATTCGTGGCAACTCCTGCATCCACTTAGTCCAGGGAACCTCCATGGGGCATCTCATTCATCTGCACTTGTGAACTGGTAACATCACAAGATTTCCTCTATCCACTACAGCCAAAGTAAACTATATAAATTTGTTTCAGGTTTCCTGTGATCAGGAAGGAATTTTAAGAATATTAGAAAGAAATTAAATACAGTACTGTATCTTGTATTTTTTCTAGCACACCACTGAATTGGTATATGATGTAGGTGCGCTGTGCTGGGGCAGTAGAATATAAAACTTGGGATGGAATAAAATTATAACATGATGACATCGCATGCCTTACATATACCATGTACAAAACTAAATTTTATATCTAATTTTATTTGGGCTTGGTTTGGTTTATTTTGGTTAGGTTAGGTTTACTTAAAAAGTAGCTGACGTATAGTGGTGAAAATCTGCTCAGATCTTAGATTCTACTCTTAACCCTTAAAAAGCACAAATACAGTACTGTAGACACCCACTAATCTGGAATCCGCCTATCCGTAAAATGCCTTAATCTGGCAAAAATCATGGCCGGATAAAGTTATCTCCCCAAATGGCTAAAATGTCCACGGAAGCCGGACTAGTTGATATTTGGCCGGATCAGAAATCTGAGCCGGTTAAATTGGTACCAATGTTACCCAATCTGGACAGTAAGCCAGACAAGCGGTTAATAGTCTGGATCAGAAAGGCAGGTGTCGGGCTGTACCGTATTAATCCTGTACAGCTGTGAGCTCTAGGTGTGTGGTGTAGGAAAGGGGGGGGGGGGTAGGTGGGTGGTGTCAGGGGAGAGGGGAGCATTTGGGAGGGACTGCCTGGGGAATAAGGGGAATGTGGAGGGGTCTATACACTACAGGAATTACCATTAATTTTAGAACAATTCATCACAGTCAAAAACAAAAGAAATAATTATATACAGTACTGTAATAACAAATATACAAGTTTCCTAAAAACAATTTGCACAGGCTGAAGTTGGCTCCAAAAATATTGGGAGTTTTTTCCACCTGGCGGCCTACGTAACGTGCCTGCATGCCCCAAATGGAACCGTCCGGGCCTGGTCAAGCCAAACGGCCCATGTGCTCCTGTCCCTTGCATTATACCACAGTGCCATGCCATTAGTGAAACATTTTTTTTAAATAACTTTCTTGTTTTCATAGTAATTTTTATCATTTTTGGCCAAGACTATGTCTGGTAGCAGCATCAATCGTTCTGGAGGTGTTAAGTGAAGAAGGCTACCCTAACAATTAAAGACAAGTTACGTGTTATACAGAACAACTTTGTGAAAGTGGCCGGTCGACTTCGAGTGTTTCCAAGGACTTTAATGTAGGCAATAGTACTGTTTCCGATATTAGGAAACAAAAAGAGCAATACCTGGGAATACATTTCAGTGTGGCATCACAGGCAATCCAAGCACCTTCAACCAGTGAGGTGTCACAGGCAATCCAAGCACCTTCAACCAGTGAGGTATCACAGGCAATCCAAGCGCCTTCAACCAGTGAGGTGTCACAGGCAATCCAAGCGCCTTCAACCAGTGAGGTGTCACAGGCAATCCAAGCGCCTTCAACCAGTGAGGTGTCACAGGCAATCCAAGCGCCTTCAACCAGTGAGGTGTCACAGGCAATCCAAGCGCCTTCAACCAGTGAGGTGTCACAGGCAATCCAAGCGCCTTCAACTAATGAGGCTTCAGCAGCTGGCAGTCAAAACTGACCTTGCCTCATTAACTGTGCAGTAATTTTAAGTGTTAATTTTAGTGTCGTGTTAGAATAGGTTACGTAAATTGTCAAGAATTCTTAACTTCAAGATGTGTGGCATCAATCAAGAAGACGAACTACAACAAGGTAAGTTGAGGTTTCTAGTTGAATATTTTCTTACTCGGCAATTCAAATTATGTTGTTTGTGATATAAAAATAGTTAAATGGTCACTTTTGGACTTCCACGATGAAA
Organism: Procambarus virginalis; assembly: GCA_020271785.1. Taxonomy (NCBI): domain Eukaryota; kingdom Metazoa; phylum Arthropoda; class Malacostraca; order Decapoda; family Cambaridae; genus Procambarus; species Procambarus virginalis. Next base: position 11,380,152 of record WNGS01061674.1, on the reverse strand, counting down.
AAGTACGTTAATCCGGAAAACGTGCTAATCCGGCTGGGGGTCCTTCCCATACAGTCCGGATTAGTGGGTTTATACAGTATATAATTTTGGTGTGACCGACTGTTCCATGCATGTACATGTTTTGGAGCATTGCGCAAGATTTATAAGTCCCGTGGCTACACAGGCTTCACATCACCTTCCTTAGGGCTCCAATAAACAGACGCCATTAAAAAAAAAAGAAGCGTGGGCTCCATTCCCAGGTGTGAAGGCCTTAGTACTGAGTGAGCAACCAAGACTGGTGCATGCAGCATGAGCTAACAGCACTGTTGTTCAACTTGTGACCACAACACCACTTAATTAAAATGTCAAAATATATATAACTTTTATTTAGAAATGATATTATAGAAGAGCCTGACTGATACTGTACAATGTTCAGGTATCAGTGACCACAATGCTGTTCATAATGAACACAAGATGTTTACAGCATTAGGCAGGCAGCCACAGCACTGCTATTGCTTGGCTATCTAAGCATCTTGAAATGACTTCTCATGTTCTTTTGCAAAATAAACTTGTGGAACCGATTCATTTACAGGAATTAGTGACCAGAATTCTTATAATAGCAGCACTGTGGTGAGAATTAGCAATGTGTGTAGTATGATGGGAGGAATCTTGGAGTGAGGTAGTGTCATCAGCTGGCTGGTGTAATTACCTAAGTGTTTTTACTTAAGTGTAGTTACAGGAAGAGAACTAAACTCGTGGTGTCCTCTCTTCCTAGCACTCTGTCATATATCACTTTGAAACTACTGATGGTTTTGGCCTCCTCCACCACCTCACTTAACTTGTTCCAACCATCTGTTTGCAAAAGAAAACTTTCTAATATTTTTCGGCAGCACCAGATAACGACATCTCTACTAAGTTATCCCCTCCCCACCACCTTACCCAATGTTTGATTGACATCTATTCCCATTATTCCCCTATTTCTTCACTGCTCTTTGATTACCCCACACAACTTTCACCTCTTCCACGTGTGAATTTAAGATAAATTTGCACCTTGTGTGTTCATTCCTTACCTGAAGATATTCCATTGAAGCAAAACATATAAATGGGAATAGAAATGAAGAAGACAGAAATTCATTTTTCTACAAAGTGTCAGGGACTGGAAAGCTTGTGAAATGGTACATAAAAACAATGCAACAAAATCATTAGTGGAAGGGGGGGGGATAAAGAGCAAAGGGAAAAGGAACATGTTCCTGAAAATTAGTATATACCCACATTGACGGAGTGAGGTAAAAAATTTGGAGTTGCAAGATATAAATCAGACTTATTGGTCCAGATATTGTCGCTTATCAGACGAGAAACTTGAGGAAATTATTAAATGAAGTCGTATTCCCAAGGGGCTATTCCAGTTTAGGGACGGTGACAGGGAAAACTAGTCGAGTGCAGGAGGACGTGGGCTGTATGGTGAAATGAACCCTGACGTAAGCAGTGTTAATATTTGTAAACCCCTCGAGAATATTGTACCTTAATGGCATTGCAGGTCTGGAATCAGGATAAGTTGATAATTTTAAATGCTTACAGGCCACCAGCAAGCAACACATGACAAAGGAGAACTGGATGACACAACGAGAGGGCCTCATAATGATCATGAGAGAGTATTGTACAAGCAGATAAAGATAAATCCCAGCTTGGTACTGGGGAGCTTCAACTTAAACTAAAGACTGGGAGGCCTATGAAGCAACAACTGGATGACTTTGGACATGCAGATTGTGAACCTCATTCTGGAGACATTCTTGTATCAACACATCAAGCAGGCCACAAGAATGAGGGAAGGATATGTACCGTCAGTACTGGATCAAGTATTCACCAGGAAAGAAGAGGTAGATAATTTGACATCCAGTACTTCCTTCCTCCCTTGGGAAAGAGTGATTACGTCCTGTTAGACATTAAATATGGTTGTAAGATATCATCTAGAAGAAAATGGGGACATTGAAACAGTTGATAATACTATTTAAAGAGAGGTCACTATGGAGAACTTCAAAAAAATTTTTAATGAGTGTAATTGGACAGACTTGTTGCTAGGCATGGAAGTAAATGA
>WNGS01061674.1:11321841-11339956 GCA_020271785.1 Procambarus virginalis | reverse complement strand
TGTGCTTAATTTAACAGCAAGCCGAGCATGAGGGTTGTTTGTGATTAGTTCTTGGTGGGGTATGCAAGGGTCAGGATGTCAAAAGGTACTATCTGCCAGGGTGGAAGGAAGTGCTGTACTCTTTCATCTGTAATTACATCGTGCAGTCCCATCATTTTAATATGAGTGGCTGTACTTTGAATCCATTTAGACTCGCTGGCTCCATTTCGTATGTGTTCTAACAGTGTGTGCTGCTATCCTGGGTTCAATCCTCTTATCCTTCTTGACCGCCTGACCAGGTCACCACTATTCCCGACTGCCAATGTACCTGCGGTAATGCCTTCTACGGAAATATGGTCATGTGTCCTTTCTGTAATCATGCTATTCTGGGAACTAGAGTTTTTATTAATAGAGGTGTTCATCTGGATGCTATCGATCGTAACCTCTCCATACCCCAAGAAACGCGGCTAATGGAACTGCTTTCATTCATCCATTATTGAGATCTAATTTTAACTCATTCAGAATCATTTTTATAGTAAAGCTATCCTTCGAAGTGAAAGACTTCACTTCTATACAGATCATCTCAATCGAAGGTCCAGAGGGATGCACTGCAATGATGTGCCACCTTCCACAACTCACATTAAATATTAAAAATGTATAATTGTCTATTGAATGAAGATCTATCTCTTATGGATGGATCAATGCGATGAACTTTTCTGTGAAAAAATCAAAGGAAATTGATACGCAACTGCAGATTACTTTAGACCTGTGGCAACTTCTGACCTCGTTTGCCACTTGACATCTTTCAGAGACGGAAATATTTTATCATCATCTGATCGGCACTGAAATTTCACGTCTTGTTAATAATTTTCTTTAATAGCAGCTCACCAGTTCCATATTGCTACTATATGGCTAGACACCACTTTTGGAGGTGTTGAGGTGTCCGAGTCCCAATATCAGCAATACAGTGTGTGTATAGAGCTCGCCAATGGTGTGTGTATGTAATTACCTAATTACATCTAATTATCTAAGTAATTACATAAGTGTAGTTACAGGATGAGAGCTACGCTCGTGGTGTTCCGTTTTCCCGGTACTCTTTGTCGTATAACGCTTTGAAACTTCTGACGGTTTTGGCCACCACCTTCTCACTTAGCTTGTTCCAATCGTCTACCACTATTTGCAAAATAAATTTTGGTAAATTTTTTCGGCACCTCTGTTTTCTTAGCTTGAATCTGTGTCCTCACGTCCTCTTGTTGTGATAAAGGGAATTAAATGATAATGTCTAGTATACAGAGATTGAACGACTGAGCAAGAACGATACAGACCGAGTTTTTTTTCCTGGGATATTCCTGCGCGGGCCCCAAGCCTCTGGCTGACCCACTAAGTGTTGCTTGTTTCTGTTTTACTTGGGCGGAGTATGAGTATTTATGACTCGTATAGTTGCTTCAGTAAGATTTTGTCCCATGTGTTTAACAACTTCTGTTCTGTTGAATCTAAGTTGAATCTTAATGGGTTTGTAACTGCACTGTGTTAGATAATGAATGTTCCAGTGGTCTGATGGGCATTTCTCCACAGTGCTGACATTTCCTCTCATCTTCCGGAACCTGTAAGCCTATTTCCCATGCACATGGGTATCCAAGCCTGATGCGATATAAGTGTACTTCTGTTGTTCTACTGCTCCCTTTCATTAAAATAAGTGGTACGTAGTTGGTTGAATTCTTGTACCAACCCGCAGATCCTGATGTTGCAACTACTGTGTTGTGGTCACTATATATATTTTGCATCGCTCTATTTCCAATTACTTTCTTAATCTGTTGGGTATTTATCTAGCCACTGAGCCACTTAAGCCCAATGGCGGTGGAGTGATATTGTGACTAAAAGTGCTCTGCAGTCTTTAAATAACCCATCACAATTTCTGTCTGAAGTAGCTTGTAATATTAAATGAAATGTAATTTTTGCCAATGATAGTAACTTTTGTATAAAATTTGTTTGGATCCCATCTCGTGTTGGAATTGGAAAACATGACTTTGTAGATAGATTGACCAATGAGGCTTGCAGGAAAGAAAACATTGATTATGACTATCAAATACAATTATTAGAAACATAGAAATTAAAGAAATTACTTTAGATTTGGAAGAACTAAGAAATGTCCAGAGATCTGAAAGCTGCGGTATTAAAAGCTATGACAACTTTTGAAATAGTAGATATTTGTATGCTTGGTCAGCACAAATAACCGTACCAGACATTGTAATGTCATTGCGCGAATTCGCCTTGGCTATAGGCACATCTGGCAGGTTAGTGAGGCTGAGCCACTACCAGAATATTCAGCTTGTAAACTCTGTGACAAACCTTTAATGCATTCACTAGAACATTATATTGTTGAATGTGAAACTGTAAAAGATTTTAGACCCTGCTGGCCTATTGTACCACCAACTGTTATTATTATTAACATCTTTATTGACAAAATTTAATTACAATTTTGCCTAATCTGAGATTTCAATTAGGACTTATTAAAATGAGGATAATGCTGGCATTAACTGTCATACAGGACAGAGGGTCATACACAAGAAAATAGGTCTGAACTGTAGGCTAAAGCACACACACACACACACACACACACACACACACACACACACACACACACACACACACACACACACACACACACACACACACACACACACATATATATATATATATATATATATATATATATATATATATATATATATATATATATATCATGGTTACAATCAATGTTTTAATGTACGAATATGTAAAAACAACTTTCTATTGTGACGTGCTTATCTCTGAAGCTAGACACAGATATAGTGAAATAATCAGTGATGGAGTCAGAGTTTGTCTCCTGTGGATTCTTTCCCATATTGGTCTCCGAATACATGATAGAACTGATGCGTTAGCCAAGACTTTTGCTCGTAAAGAGGGAATTGATTACCAACTTGGACTGCCTTTGAACAGCCTATTGCAGCAATATCCCAGGAACATCAACTAAATTTCGGAGACCTGAGGCAAAGTGAAATTCACACCAGTTACTCCATTTATCATCATTCTATTATGCAGGAAGAACCGCACGTCTATGGTCATCCAATAATGTTAGCAGACTTCTAGATGTTACCACTGCTAGGCTTAGGCTCGGCTGCAAGGACCTCTGGGAGTTTGTAACATCTGCTGATGTAGATTTGACTAAATATAAACTCTGTCAGCAGAACTATTCGCATACTTTGCGTCATTATATAATGGAATGTGAAAAAATCGCGGAATTTAGAGATAACACCATCAATAGTGTCCAAGAAATGTGTACGTACTTCATTCATAATGATGTGCTGCCCGAAACCTTAGCGAAGTATCCAAAATTGGCTTATTGTAAGTAATGCATGCACATGACTGTAAAACTGCCGCCCAGTTGGGTGGGTGTGGAGCAAGACTAGTAACTGTGTGACTCATCATAGATGTGTACTCACCTATTTGTGCTTGCGGGGGTTGAGCTTTGGCTCTTTGGTCCCGCCTCTCAACTGTGAATCAACTGGTGTACAGATTCCTGAGCCTACTGGGCTCTATCATATCTAAACTATCATATTTAAAACTGTGCATGGAGTCAGCCTCCACAACATCACTGCCTAATGCATTCCATCCGTTAACTACTCTGACACTGAAAAAGTTCCTTCTAACGTCTCTGTGGCTCATGTGGGTACTCAGTTTCCACCTGTGTCCCCTTGTTCGCGTCCCACCAGTGTTGAATAGTTTATCCTTGTTTACCCGGTCGATTCCTCTGAGGATTTTGTAGGTTGTGATCATGTCTCCCCTTACTCTTCTGTCATCCAGTGTCGTAAGGTGCATTTCCCGCAGCCTTTCCTCGTAACTCATGCCTCTTAGTTCTGGGACTAGTCTAGTGGCATACCTTTGGACTTTTTCCAGCTTCGTCTTGTGCTTGACAAGGTACGGGCTCCATGCTGGGGCCGCATACTCCGGGATTGGTCTTACATATGTGGTGTACAAGATTCTGAATGATTCCTTACACAGGTTCCTGAACGCTGTTCTGATGTTAACCAGTCTCGCATATGCCGCAGACGTTATTCTTTTTATGTGGGCTTCAGGAGACAGGTTTGGTGTAATATCAACTCCTAGATCTTTCTCTCTGTTCGTTTCATTAAGTACTTCACCTCCTATTCTGTATCCTGTGTCTGGCCTCCTATTTCCACTGCCTAGTTTCATTACTTTGCATTTACTCGGGTTGAACTTCAACAGCCATTTGTTGGACCATTCACTCAGTCTGTCTAGGTCATCCTGTAGCCTCCTACTATCGTCCTCCGTTTCAATCCTCCTCATAATTTTTGCATCATCGGCAAACATTGAGAGAAACGATTCTATACCCTCTGGGAGATCATTTACATATATCAGAAACAGTATAGGTCCAAGGACTGACCCCTGCGGGACTCCACTCGTAACGTCTCGCCAATCTGAGACCTCACCCCTCACACTGACTCGTTGTCTCCTGTTGCTTAGGTACGCCTGTATCCAACGGAGTACCTTCCCTTTCACTCCAGCCTGCATCTCCAGCTTTTTCACTAGCCTCTTGTGTGGCACTGTATCAAAGGCTTTCTGACAATCCAAAAATATGCAGTCTGCCCACCCTTCTCTCTCTTGCCTTATTTTTGTTGCCTGGTCGTAGAATTCAAGTAACCCTGTGAGGCAGGGCCTGCCATCCCTGAATCCATGTTGATGCTGTGTTACAAAGTTCTTTCGCTCCAGGTGCTCCACTAGCTTTCTTCGCACAATCTTCTCCATCAGCTTGCATGGTATGCAGGTTAGGGACACTGGCCTGTAGTTCAGTGCCTCCTGTCTATCCCCTTTCTTGTATATCGGGACTACGTTAGCTGTTTTCCAAATTTCTGGCAGTTCCCCTGTTGCCAGTGATTTGTTATACACTATGGAGAGGGGGAGGCACAGTTCTTCTGCTCCTTCCTTTAGTATCCAAGGGGAGATTCCATCTGGGCCTATAGCCTTTGTCACATCCAACTCTAGTAAACACTTCCTTACTTCCCCGCTGGTAATCTCAAACTCTTCCAGTGGTTCCTGGTTAGCTATTCCCTCTCTTATCTCTGGGATTTCTCCTTGCTCTAAGGTGAAGACCTCTTGGAATTTCTTATTCAACTCCTCACACACTTCCTTGTCGTTTGTAGTGAATCCTTCTGCCCCTATCCTTAATTTCATAACCTGTTCCTTTACTGTGTGTGTATTTGTGTGGGTGATTATGTATGTGTATGTATATATGTGTACGTATATATATATATATATATATATATATATATATATATATATATATATATATATATATATATATATATATATATATGTATATGTACATGTATGTATGAGAGTGTGTACATGTATATATAACATTAATAATCGTGTAACTAGCATCAAAAGATTGTTATTTGCTTAGCTAAACGAACTAGAGGGTTCAGTTCCTGAACCGATTATGTGCCTCTGTAATCCTTTACACCACCGCCCACGGGATGGGTATGGGTGCATAATAAAGAAAGAAATTGAGAATAATATTGTACACTGCCACACAAGGGCAGGTATAAACTCATCCCTGGGTAAGTGATGTAAAAAAAAATGATATATATAAAATTGTTCTTCATTAAAATGGACAAGCAAATTTAGGATAAATTGTTAGGATGTCGTCCAGTAAACAAGATTCAATGAAATAGTTACACAGTTGGTGGTACAATAGGTCAGGAGGTCTAAAATCTTTTACGGTTTCACATTCACACTGAATTTGTGCGCCCTTGAGGGACTTGAAGTAGAGAGAGGGTGGGGGGGGGGTAGAAGTAGCCTAAGCTACTATTTGAGATGTATTTTTACTTGTCTCAATAAACATACTTGAACTTGAAAGAACATTATGTATTAGAGTGTCAACTTATTGATAACTATAGAAATAAGGAAATAAGTAGTGTACCACATCAAACTGTTTGGATGTGTGATAATGGTATGATAGAATACTTAGGAGCTTCAAGAATTTTACCCCAATGAGTGTAACACTTATATGCTGTGCTTACTATATTAACCTGCAATGTTAAATGGGATTCTTGTATTGTGATTTGTGTATCTGTACTCACTGAATTTGTGCGCCCCTTAAAGGACTTGAAATAGAGGGGTGGGGGGGGGGTAGAAATAGCCTAAGCTACTCTATCCCTTTGAGATGTATTTTTTTTCTTGTCTCGATAAACATACTTGAACTTGATCTACAAAGTCATGTTTTCCAACTCCAACATGGGATGGGATCCACACAAATTTTATACAATAGTTATTATCATTGGCAAAAATTACATTCCATTTAATATTACAAGCTACTTCAAACACAAATTGTGATGGGTTATTTAAAGACTGCAGAGCACTTTTAGAGTCACAGAATATCACTCCACCACCATTGAGCTTATAGTACTCAGTGGCTAGATATATACCCAATAGCTCAGTCTGTGTCGTGCTTGCCCAGTTATTAAATCTGTGTACTAGAAATGATCATTTCATTCCGTTTATATACTGCACATGCACAACCTGTTCTACCAGTGCCTAACTGCACAGCCATCAGTAAAGGCATAGGATTCAGCTAGTTTGAGATTTTGATGATGACTGTCAGTAGCTTCTAATGTTATACATCTCATAGTTTCAGTATTATAAACTATGTTATAGATTTATTTTACACTGATGAGGATATAATGTAAAGAGACCTGTACATCTTTCCAAGGGGGACTATAGTGAACAGTTTTATCAGTACTAAGATACACATTCTGTGACTATTTCATTGAATCTGGTGTACTGGACGACATCCTAACAATTTATCCTAAATTTGTTTGTCCATTTTAAGGTTGAAAAACAATTTTATTTATTTTATTTTTAAGCTGCATCTCTTACGAAACCATCCCTGCCCTTGTTTGGCAGTGCACAATAGAAAGTTGGATTTACATATTCGTAAACTGAAACATGTATACTGTTTAATGTATTTTCTAATATATGTGCTTCTAAATTTTTATTAATTTTTGTCAATAAAGATATTAATAATAATAATCTTGTTCGTGATGTTGTTGGTTTCAGGAATTCCTCTTTGTTAATTTAGTCGATTCCTGTTAGCATTTTGTAAGTGGTGATCATATCACCTCTTTTTCTTGTATCGTCTAGTTTTGGCATGTTTAACGCCTTCAAGCCTCTCCTCGTAACTCTTGTTTTTCAGTTGCGGAAGCCATTTTGTAGCATGCTGTTGCACCTTTTCCAATTTGTTTATGCGCTTCTTGAGATTTGGGCACCATACAACTGCTGCATATGCTAATTTTGATCTTACAAAAGTCATGAACAGTTTCTTTATTATTTCACCTTCCATATAATTATAAGCAAGTCTGAAGTTGGAAAGCGACGCATACGCTCCTCTCACAATGTTCTTTATGTGTTCCTTTGGCGACAGCTTACTATCCAAAACCACCTCCAGGTCTCGTTCTTTATTAGAGTTCTGTAATTTCTTTCCAAATAATTTGTAAGTTTTGTGTGGCATTTTCTCCGATTCCACATTCTATAAGATGGCGTTTATTCACATTGAATTCCATTTTATTTTTTTATTAATTTATTATTTATTTATATACAAGAAGGTACAATGGGGTTATGAGAGTACATAACATTGGCGCTTTTACATATTTGTAAAGCCACTAACACGCATAGCGTTTCGGGCAGGTCCTTAATCTAACAGATAATTTAAGTAGGTAATTTGTACCAAAATTGAATAAAGTTAACAGATACATTGTAAGAAAATTTGAAGAAAATTAGAAGGTATATTTTAGCAAAATTATAAGATTATCGACAGTACATTGTAGCATAATTTGAGGATTATTTCTAAGTACAATGTAGTAAAATTTGCGTTCAACATAACAACCATGATATAGGATGATGGCAGTGATTACAATGGTGAAGTTATATGGCATAGGCACATATTTTGGGATAGCACACTATACAGAGCGAGTGTGGAGCACCAGCTAGAACACTATGATGATGAAATTAGGTACTTTTTGGTGTTACTTTAGAATGAGGGGTAGGTTGGACAGCTTTTTAATTCGTTAGAGAGTGAGTTCCATAGACAAGGTCCCGTTATTTGCATAGAGTGTTTATACAGATTTAGTTCGACACTGGGGATATCAAAGAGATATTTATTTCTGGCGTGGTGATTATGGAAACTATTATATCTGTCAAGGAAGAGTTTCAGACCAGGGTTTGCATCTAGGAACAAGGTTTTGTACATGTATATGGCTCAAGAGAATGTTTGGAGTGAGTTTATTTTTAGCATGTTGAGAGATTTCAACAGGGGGCTGTGTGTTGTCTGAAAGCAGAGTTTGTTATTGTTCTGATGGCAGATTTTTACTGGGTGATGATGGGCTTGAGGTAGTTTGCAGTGGTTAAACCCCATTCACAGAAACCGTATGTAAGATAGGGATAGATTAGCCCGTAGTATAATGAGAGGAGAGCAGAGTTTGGAACATAATATCTGATTTTAGAAAGTATACCGACCGTTTTTGAGACCATTTTGGTAATGTGTTGTATATGGGTGCTGAAGTTGAGTCTCCTGTTTATGAGTAGGCGAAGGAACTTTCCATCCTTTTTATTGCTGATGTTAACATTGTCTGAAGCTGAATTGCATTTGTTGATTTGCTTCCAAATAATATGTAGGTCCTTTCTATGTTTAGTGTGAGTGTGTTGGTTGCCATCAATGAGCGGACTTTTTCTAAATTCGTTATTTACAACATTATTTAGTGTGTGTGGGTTGGCGTCTGAGTAGATGAAGGTAGTATCGCCAGCAAATAGTATAGGTTTAAGAATGTTAGAGACATTAGGCAGATCATTGATGCAAATAAGAAATAGGAGAGGTCCTAGGATGCTGCCTTGCGGCACTCTAGAGCTGCGAATCGAGCTCTAGCTCTTGGATCCCGCTTTTCTATCCGTTGGTTGTCTAATGCAATGACTTCTGACCTATTTCCCTATCATGCCTGCTTTTAAAGTTATGAATGGAGTTTGCCTCTACAATCTGCTCTTATAGGACATTCCATTAACTCACTATCCTTACGCTAAAGGAAAACTTTTTAACATCCCTATGACACATCTGTGTGAGCCTCAAGCTTCCATCCGTGCCCCCTTGTTCTGTAGATATTCATTGTAAACAATTCCTCTGTTTCAACCCTGTCATTACCTCTAAGTATTTTATACGTCTGTATCATATCCCCCCTCTCCCTCCTCTTTTCTAACGTTTGGTTTAGTTTCTTCAGTCTCTCTTCGTACCTCATCCCTCTCAACTCTGGGACGAATCTCGGTGTAAAAGTCTGCACTTTTTTTTCGAGGTTCCTTGTGTGTTCTTTTTAGGTGGGGGCTCCACCATTGGGCGGCATACTATAAGACTGGCCTCACATAGGCAGTATATAGTGATCTAAAAGCCTCCTTGTTCAAGTTTCTGAAGGATGTTCTGTCTTTCGCCAGAGTAGAGTATGCGGCTGACGTTATTCTATTTATATGAGGCTCTGGAGTTAGGTTTGGTGTTATGTCCACTCCCGGATCCCTTTCTCTAGCCGTTATAGGGAGGTAGTTTCCCTTCATCATGTATCGGCCTTTCGGTCTTAACGAATTTTCATCACCTTACACGTGCTGGTGTTGAACTCTAGCAGCCATTTCTCGGACCAACTCTGCAACTTGTTCAAGTCATCCTAGAGAATCTTACAATCCTCATCTGTCTCAATCCTCCTCATTAGTTTTGCGTCATCTGCAAATAATGACATATAAGACTCGACTGCAGTCAAGTTGTTTACATAAATGAGGAATAGTATGGGCCCCAGTACCAATCCTTGAGGCACCCCGCTTTTTACTCTACACCAGTCCGACTCCTCGTCCCTCACTGTTACTCTCCGACACCTGTCTGTTAGGTAGTTCTTTACCCATGTGTGTATATGTGTGTATGTGTGCGCGTGTATTCACCACGCTATGCTTCCGGGGGTACACTTTCAGTTATTTTGCTCGCCAGTTAAGCTTCAGTTGACTGGTATGCATTGCAAGCTCCTGTGGCTTATCATACCTACACTTTAAGAGTTTCTCTACACCAGTCCACTCCACTGCTTCATTATTCTCATACTGGAAGAGTTCAACCTTTTAATGCCATTCCCTTCCCCTCTCCTTCTGCGTCTTCCAGAATAATAATTTTGTGTAACTTTTAACTTCTCACTATTAACGCTCTTTTTCTTTTTCAATGAACTTTTTATTATTCTACCAAAGTTCGTAACTTGCCTAAAATTCCTTTCCTCCTTTAAATAAAAAACAGCATTGAAAGGAATTAATTCGCGCGAAAGTGGAACGAATGAGCGAATCTTACAGAGCCAACCAGCCGTGAAAAACAAAAGACAGTCGAAAAAGCAGACTTGAAGATTTTTTTTATATACAATACCTTCCCAGTTATTTGAGTATGATGGTGGGAGGTGCGGTTATACTGGCAGGGGTGCGGTGAGGGGGGGGTGGTCTGAGGGGTTAGGTTGGCTGTGGTGTTGCTAGAGATGAGGGAGGATCAGGTAAGTGGGGTTAGTCACGGTGCTGCTAAATGAGGTTGGCTGTTGTACTGGAGGGAGGGAAATTATCAGGAGAAAGCACCAAGCCATTGCGACTATATAGCACTGGGAAGGGTCAGGATAAGGATTAGGGAGGGGACGGGGGGGGGAAGAGTTGTACTGAAGTTAGCTATAAGTTATCGGTTAAATTACTATAAGTCTAGGAAAAGCTATATAAAGTTGAGCTAACTCAAAGGTAGTTGTGTATTATAAATGATGACAGTATGAGTTGTGTTGCCTGGAGTCATACAAAAGCAATACTCTTGTTATCCAGTAACATTTGATGTTGAACGTTTGGTTTAGGTATTGCCAATATGACTGACCTCCATTGTGTAATAATATATTATCATATATAACAGTTAAGTCAAATCTGTCACACATCCGTATATGTGTGTCATTAGTCATGTGTATACTCACCTAGTTGTGCTTGCGGGGGTTGAGCTTTGCCTCTTTGGTCCCGCCTCTCAACCGTCAATCTACTGGTGTACAGCATCTCGAGCTCCATTATATCTGCATATGAAACTGTGTATGGAGTCAGCCTCCACCACATCACTTCCTAGTGCATTCCATTTACTAACTACTCTGGCACTGGCAAAGTGCTTTAAAATGTCTTTGTGGCTAATTTGGGTACTCAGCTTCCACCTGTGTCCCCTTGTGCGTGTAAAACCCGTGTTAAAAAATCCATCCTTGTCTACCCTGTCAATTCCTCTGATAATTTTGTATGTGGTGATTGTTACGTACCCCTATTGGATACGTATATAAATATTCAATAATTACTATTTCCATGCATCATTACTTGTATGTGCTTATATATTATATCATTGCGTGTGTATTATATCATTACTTGTATGCTTATATCAGTACTTGTATGTTCTTGTATGCTTATATCATTACTTGTATGTCCTGATATGTTATATTGTGGTGATGATCAGTGGGTGGACCAAACCGTGGGAAACCGTTATTATTATTTTTTTTGTGTGGTGGTCAGCGAGTCAGCTTCCCGTGAGAAAGTTGTATTTTGTACTGATCACTTAGTGGCAAGACCGTGTGAAACCGTTATTATTTGTCCACCTAGATGGCAATATTGTGGGATATTATTTCCTGCTATATTGAGCAGTTGCCAGCAATTTCATTTTATTTTATAAATATATAACTATTATAATAATAACTACATTATTTCTGTTTATGCATGTAAATCTGATCATTCCTTAATTTACTTAATTAATTCCCATTATATGGCTCCATTTAAGTAAGATTTATGTTAATTAAAAACTGCCACTCAAAATGTTGTGCAGAAGCGAGATCGGCTCCTGCCGTGAGAAAATTATTCAGTAACTATTTGGACACTGGAAGGATCACATCTAGGCGTCAAGTGCTGTTATATTATATCTTTGATGTTCTGTTGTAATATGTTAGTCTGTGGAGACAATTTTATTTTGATTTACATGTGATTGCCCATCTGTTGATATATATATATATATATATATATATATATATATATATATATATATATATATATATATATATATATATATATATATATATAATATATATATATATATATACTTATAATTAACTGAAGTATATTTCTAATACACATTTATTTTTATATGTGAGATTACTTATTCCTAAGGGGGTGATTAATTTTAATTCTTGCCTGTACAAACCATGGGATTATACTGGTGACCCACCTTGAGATTGCAGCATCGGTAAATGTCCCAAGACTACAATATTTTGTTGCTGTACACGTCACGAGCATTAATGTACGGTTTGTAACAGTGATCATGTCTCTCCGAGCTCTTCTGTCTTCTAGCGACGTGAGGTGCAGTTCACAGAGCCTTTCCTCATAACTCATGCCTCTTACTTCTGGGACTAGCCTAGTGGCATACCTCAACTTTTTCCAGCTTCGTCTTGTGCTTGACAAGGTACGGGCTCCATGCTGGGGCTGCATACTCCAGGATTGGCCTTACATATGTGTTATACAAAATTCTGAAGGATTCCTTACACAGGCTTCTGAAGGCAGTTCTGAGGTTAGCCAGCCTCGCATACGCCGCCGATGTTATTCTTTTGATGTGGACTTCAGGAGACAGGTTTGGCGTTTATTTACAACCTGTCCTCTTAAAAATATCGTCGCTTTTCGCTCGTATGCGCGCTATGGCCAAAAGTGGACGTAATGATAGTGAAATTAAATCTACTCACAAAAGTGACGTACTGTCCCGTTTTCTGTTTGAGTCGTTTGGCTTACTCGGAAAGGTTAGGAGAGGAAACAAATTCAATTAAAATAATTCATAAAAATTTGAAACTTTATGAGAATTTTCTGCCCACCTAACCTTCCAGAAGACGCTTAACTTACTGTTGTTGAAAAAAAATCCCAAATTTATTTTCATTTTCAAATTACGTCCACTTTCGGCCATACGGGCAAACGGCCAAAAGCGACGTTATTTTTAAGAGGACAGGACCTCGATTCACGAAGCAGTTACGCAAGCACCTACGAACCTGTCCATCTTTTCTCAATCTTTGGCGGCTTTGTTTACAATTATTAAACAGTTAATGAGCTCCGAAGCACCAGGAGGCTGTTTATAACAATAAGAACAGTTGATTGGATAGTTTTCATGCTTGCAAACTGTTTAAAAAATGTAACCAAAGCCGTCAAAGATTGAAGAAAGATGTACACGTTCGTAAGTACTTGCTTAACTGCTTCGTACATCTGGCCCCAGGTTGCCCTAGACCTTTCTCTCTGTCCGTTTCGTGAAGGACTTCCTCTCCCATTCGGTATCCAGTGTCTGGCCTCCTATTTCCTCCGTATAGTTTCATCACCTTACATTTACTTGGGTTGAACTTTAGTAGCCATTTGTTAGGCCATTCCTTCAGTTCATCTAGGTCATCGTTTAGCCTTATACCTTGTTTTTCTGTCTTAATCCTCCTCATAATTTTAGCATCATCAGCAAACATTGAGAGGAACGAGTCAATTCCGTCTGGGAGATAATTTACATATATCAGAAACAGTATAGGTCCAAGGACTGATTCCTGCGGGACTCCACTGGTGACGTCTTGCTACTCCGAGACCTCCCCCTTCACAGTGCCTCGCTGTCTTCTGTTACTTAGGTACTCCCTTATCCAGAGGAGTACCTTCCCTTTCTCTCCCGCCAGCATCTCCAGCTAGTGCACTAGTTTCTTATGTGATACTGTGTCAAAGGCTTTCCGGCAATCCAAAAATATGCAGTCTGCCCAGTCCTCTCTATCTTGCCTGATTTGTGTTGCCTGGTCATAGTATTCAATTAATCCTGTGAGGCATGATTTGCCATCCCTGAACCCATGCTGATGTTATGTTAGAAAGTTCTTTCGCTCCAGATGTTCCACTAGTTTTTTTCACACAATCATTTCCATCATCTTGCATGGTATACAAGTTAGGGACACTGGCCTGTAGTTCAGTGCCTCCTGCCTGTCACCCTTCTTGTATATTGGGACTACATTGGCCACAATTTCAAATTTTTGGCAGTTCACCTGTTACCAGTGACTTGTTGTATAACATGGATAGTGACAGGCACAGAGCTTCTGCTCCTTCCTTTAGTATCCAAGGGGAGATTCCATCCGGGCCTATAGCCTTTGTCACATCCAAATCTAGCAGATGCTTCTTCACCTTCCCACTGGTAATCACAAACTCCTCCTGGGGTGTCTGGTTGGGTTGAGAGGGTGACCCCTCTCTTATACCTGGGACCTCCTTGCTCTACTGTGAAGACCTCCTGGAGTTTCTTATTGAGTTCTTCACACACCTCATTGTCATTTGTAGTGAATCGGTCTGCCCCTATCCTCAATTTCATTACCTGTTTCTTCACTGTTGTTTTTCTCCTGATGTGGCTGTGCAGCAATTTAGGTTGAGTCTTTGCCTTGCTCACTATGTCATTTTCATATTGTTGCTCTGCCTCTCTTCTCACCCTGACGTATTCATTCCTAGCGCTCTGATATCTTTCTTTGCTCTCTAGTGTCCTGTTATTTATATAGTTTCTCCACGCCCTAGTTGCTTTGCTAGCTTACATCTCTGATTGAAACATGGGTTTCTTGACTGCATTTCATTTGTTTCCTTTTGGACTGGGACGAACTTGTCTGCTGCCTCCTTACACTTCTGCGTAATGTAGTCCATCCTGTCTTGGGCCGTCTTTCCTCTGAGATCTGTTCCTTATATATGTTAGGAATTTCCTTATCTCCTCATAGTTTAACTTCTGGAATGCCATCCTTTTGTTTTCTGCGCCATTCCTTAAGTACCTTAACCCTACTTCGACCAGGTACACAAACATCAGTACACTGTGATCGCTCATTCCCAAATGAGGACTTCGAAACCGATTTCCCTTATGTCGGAGTCATTCAGAGTGAAGACTAGGTTGAGTCTCGCTGGTTCATCGTTCCCTCTCATTCTTGTGGAACCCCTGACATGCTAACTTAGAAAGTTTCTTGTCGCCACTTCCAACAGTTTAGCTCTCCATGTTTCCTCAACTAAATGTGGTTCCTCGTTTTCCCAGTCTATCCTTCCATGATTGAAGTCCCCCATGATGAGCAGATGGGATTGATTTCTACAGGCATCAGCGGCTGCTCTCTCAATTATAGTATTAACTGCCATGTTGTTTCTGTCATACTCTTGCTTGGGTCTTCTGTCATTTGGTAATGGGTTATATATCACTGCTACTACTATTCTTGGTCCTCCCATCATCAAGGTGCCTGTTATGAAGTCTCTGAACCCCTCGCAGCCCGGAATAACCATCTCCCCGAAACTCCATTCCATTCTCATCAGTAAGGCCACTCCGCCTCCTCCCCTTCGTTCCCTCTCTTTCCTTATTACAGTGTGGTCCTGGGGAAATACTGCATTTGTTATGATTTCTGAGAGTTTTGTTTCTGTGGGTTCAATTACATCTGGGTTCACGCTTTGTGCTCTTTCCCTAAGTTCACTTGCCTTGCTTGTGATCCCATCTGTGTTCGAGTACATTATCTTGAAGCTGACTCTCTTCTATCCATCCTCAATTTCTGTGGATTCCACTGGAGTTGGGGACAATGGGGGTATCCGGGGAGGGCTTAGGAAGGAGGACCTTGGGGACCTGGGGTGTGATGGGGGTTGGAAGAATCTAGTACAGGGGGCTGGGATGGTCTGGGGTGGTGTGGCTGAGAGGGCCTGGTGTTGGGGTCAATTAGGGTATGAGATGGGGGAGCAGGGGGTGCATGTGGTTGAGGGAGGGAGCTCATGGGTTGGGGAATGCAGAGGAGTCTGGGGGTGGGCGGGAGGGACAGGGAGATCAGTGGTTGTGGAGGGAATTTGTGAGTTGGTTAACAGAGTCTCAGCAGATTCTGGGGCAAGGGGTGGGGGTCAAGGAAAGGGGGGACAGGGAGGATATTGGATGAGGGGGGAGGGGACAGTGAGGGTAAGGGGTGAGAGGGGAAAGGGGACAGGGGGGGAAGGGGCTACAGAGAAGGGTATGAGATGAGGGAGGGGGTACAGGGAGAGCATGGGGGGAGGGGGTACAGGGAGAGTATGGGGGGAGGGAGGGTGGAATGAGCGTTTGAATGGTGATAGGGAGGGGTCAGGGTAAGGGCGGTTTCTATGGAGAGAAAGATGAGGGTGTTGACCTCTCCTTTGGGGTTGCTGGAGCGCTGGTTGGGAGTTCCCCACTCCCCTCCAGGGCTGTTTAGTTGGGGGCTGTAGTTCCCTGGTCCTCTCCTCTCCCCCTGCGCTTCCTCTTTGTTTCTGCTGCCTTTACTCTGTCTTCATTCGTTATGTTTCTCTGGAGGAATACTTTCCTGAACCTCTCACATGGCACAGAAGGCTCTTCCTTGCTAGAATTGCCTCCTTTGTGTTCTCGTTTGTAAACATTATCTTTATCAGGCGACCTCTGTCCTTGTTGTACCAGCCAAGCCTGAAAACCTTCTCTATGCTTGGTCCAGCCCCTTCCATCTGTAACCCTTGTAGGACTGGAGTCATTTCTGTAAACAACCGATGGCTCGAAAGGCGCGATCCAAAAGTCAATGCTCGATCCTGCAGGAACAAATAGATGAGTATAAATAGGTGAGTACACACACACACACACACACACACACACACCACACACCACACACCACACACACACACACACACACACACACACACACACACACACACACACACACACACACACACAACACACACACACACACACACAAGGCTATAGGCCCAGATGGAATCTCCCCTTGGATACTAAAGGAAGGAGCAGAAGAACTGTGCCTCCCACTCTCCATAGTGTATAATAAATCACTGGCAACAGGGGAACTGCCAAAAATTTGGAAAGCAGCTAACGTAGTCCCGATATACAAGAAAGGGGATAGACAGGAGGCACTGAATTACAGGCCAGTGTCCCTAACCTGCATACCATGCAAGCTGATGGAGAAGATTGTGCGAAGAAAGCTAGTGGAGCACCTGGAGCGAAAGAACTTTGTAACACAGCATCAACATGGATTCAGGGATGGCAGGTCCTGCCTTACAGGGTTACTAGAATTCTACGACCAGGCAACAAAAATAAGGCAAGAAAGAGAAGGGTGGGCAGACTGCATATATTTGGATTGTCGGAAAGCCTTTGATACAGTGCCACACAAGAGGCTAGTGAAAAAGCTGGAGATGCAGGCTGGAGTGAAAGGGAAGGTACTCCGTTGGATAAAGGAGTACCTAAGCAACAGGAGACAACGAGTCAGTGTGAGGGGTGAGGTCTCAGATTGGCGAGACGTTACGAGTGGAGTCCCGAAGGGGTCAGTCCTTGGACCTATACTGTTTCTGATATATGTAAATGATCTCCTAGAGGGTATAGAATCGTTTCTCTCAATGTTTGCCGATGATGCAAAAATTATGATGAGGATTGAAACGGAGGACGATAGTAGGAGGCTACAAGATGCCCTAGACAGACTGAGTGAATGGTCCAACAAATGGCTGTTGAAGTTCAACCGCGAGTAAATGCAAAGTAATGAAATTCAGCAGTGGAAACAGGAGGCCAGACACGGATACAGAATGGAGATGAAGTACTTAATGAACGAACAGAGAGAAAGATCTAGGAGTTGATATCACACCAACCTGTCTCCTGAAGCCCACATAAAAAGAATAACGTCTGCGGCATATCGAGGCTGGCTAACATCAGACTGCGTTCAGGAACCTGTGTAGGAATCATTCAGATCTTGTACACCACATATGTAAGACCAATCCTGGAGTAGAGTTTTTTATGTTTCAAATTGACATAAAATGCAAGAAAATTAAGAATACAATAATTATGCTACTTTCTGATTACGTTTTTTTGTGTGTGGATAGGCAGACAGGAGGGTTACTCAGTAGACAAAATATTGCAGTTCTTGCGAGGCAGGATCAAGTATAACATTTGGGGTTTACGGCTCTGCTCGGTGATGATATGGAAAATTTGTTTACTGAGAGTATTATATAATATATATATATATATATATATATATATATATATATATATAATATATAT
>WNGS01061674.1:11296537-11319753 GCA_020271785.1 Procambarus virginalis | reverse complement strand
ATATATGTAATAATTTCCCCTGTAAATTAATGTAAATATAATCTCTAAAATTTAAATCATTTAAAGAAAAATAAGTATAACATTTAGGGGTTAATTAAAGTTCATGTTATGTAATAATATGAAACACTTGTTTACTGAGAATTATGCTACTGTATATGTAATGTAGTATTGCTTGTAAATTTATGTATATATGATTTATATTGTATTTTATTAAATATAGATAAACAAAAAATATATGCGAACTCATTTTGTTGACATACATCAGCTGGTGTAAAACGTACGTGATTGGTCATTTGTCCAGCTGAGCTGCCAAAGTGATTGGCTAAGTGATAAGATGAACAATGTTACCTTCACTCTGATTGGTCAAACGAAAAGTAGATGTGACCTCTGTCGAGAAGCAGGTGAAACAGAACCAAACCCCCAAGTAACTCTACCTTGATGAATCGAGCATAGGGAACAGGGTACTTTAGAACATTCCTAACACACCAACGCAAGAAGAAATACATGATGTTTCGTGAATCTGGCCCCTGGACTATATCTACGGCTCTCCGCCTCTGGTGAGTAGTACCCCTTTTGTTTTGTCCGTGGTGTGCACACCACGGACGTGACGCTCACAGCTAATGGACGCACAACATATGTTAAGCACATGTACACAGAGCACCAGGCACATACTAGAACAGACGGGGAGGGGGGCACGTGGGCCAGGCGATGCTGGGGAGGCCCCCAACGAGAGGAACACAGTTAACTTACTGAAGTAGAAGCAGTGGACACTGACACGGTGGTAGGAGTATCTTGAAAGGCGGCAGGTTGCAAGGGCTGGGTGCCTGTCCCATCAAGTAGCTGGCCAGGACGGATGTCGGATCCATGTTATGAATGTTTGCGAGGAAGTGCTTTGGTTGGGTCCACGCTAAAAAGAGGGCCTCGTGGCCGGGCCTACTTATGCTCTCGGTAGGCCTATACGCAGCGCCTGGCCAGGATATCAGACGACAATTGAAATGCGTAGCATATATATATGAATGTATGTATGTATGTGCAACAATGATCAAGGTATTTGGAAAACCCACATTGAATTGGGAAGAAGAGCTGTAACGTTTTCAACTGTTGGGTCTTCATGAGCCAAGCCTATTCTAGCCTATATTTAATCTACAGTAATATATAATATAGGGGCCGCATGCTGCCATAGTGCTCATGAGAGCTCTCTTGGCATTGTTTTTAATTACTCGACCTCTCACTGGAAAAGCCTAGTATTCAAATCCCCCTTTAAATTATATGTATAATATAAATCATTTGTGCATAACTATGTGAGGGTAATCCTGCACTTTAGCAGACGGGCGGGGCCCATCAGCTGGGGGGGGGTCCTCTGGCCAGCAGCGGCGTGTGGAAAAAATGGAATGGAGGGACGGCGTCACTGCAAGCTTCACACAACAGTATAATAATAATAATAATAATTAAAAGAAAAATAATTAAACGAAAGACATTAATAAACACCTAGCTTATACATATTACAGGCTCGTAAGGGTCGTCTTTGGTGGAGGAATGGATGGTTGAGGTGATGACGTTAGTATTACTCGAAAAGAAAATCAGTGCGTCGGCTTTTCAGTGTAACAAAATGGTATATTACTTGTTCATTAAAGTCCTTAATTTTTGTTATCATTTCAATTGATATCATTGCTAGAGCAGTCTCTCAATCGCAATGGTACTGCACAAAAAAAAATATGTTTTCTTCAACGTTTAAAAGCACCTTTCTGCTTCTGCCGTTGTCATTGTCGTTGTTATTAAAATTTTAAGTACCTTCACAGTTTCTGAAAATGTTGACTGTAAATGATTGTCGTTCATAACAGGTCAGTGAGGTTTTCTGATTTACGCAAATTGTCTTTTAAAGCATGGGATAGGCTGTAACTGCTTGTAGAAATGCATTACTAAGAAAGTTTTTGGTATATCTTGGAAAATTATTCACGGAAAGTAACTTGCTAGTTGCCAAATTATTAGTGAAGCTGAACCTCGTTCTGCACTGCAACAAAATTACGTCACAAATTTCATTTGCAGCAACTGATCTATCTGTATTCAATTTCATTTTGCTCAAGGAGGTGGCGCAAAAGCATCACATTCATCTCTTAATTTCTGAACTGCAGAAGTGAAGGCTTTTAAAAGGGCATTAGCCTTAACTGCATCAATATTTCTAGACTGAAACTGAGAAAACATGATGTCAGCATTAGGCATAACTTAGGAAGAAAAAATCCAAATTCAAGTCATTCACAATTATCTTAATACCAGCTGCTGCAGATCCCCTATCTCTTGAGTTAGATGCTTCCAAAATGCCGCAACATTCATTTAATGCAGCTTTCTTTTCATGTATATGATTGTTCTGCATTTGAAATTCCAACGTACTGTAGATAACCTTGCAATTTGATGGCCAGCAACAGCCTCCGATACATTGGGTTTGTGAGAGGACATAACATTGGTGTTCTTACATTTTTGCAAAACCACTAACAAGAAATAGCGTTTCGAGTAGGTCCTTAATCCAAGAGATAAGGTAAGGTAAGGTACATTGTAACAAAATTTGAGTTCGACATAATAACTATAATATAAATGGACGAAAATTATTATACGGGTGAAGTTGCGTGTGTTATTATTATTTAGGATAAAAACCCATACTTGGATATTTGTGAAATTTATGTAAGGAATTTACACCAAGTCTTTCGCACTCTCCTGAGCCCTTTGTCAAGGTCTGAGTGTGATTAGGACGAGACTTACATTGCAACGTCTAATGAGGCTGCTATCCGTTGTTGTTGTTATAGATTCAGCTACTGGGAACAAAAATTTCCAAGTAGCACGGACTTTTGTGAGCCCACTTAGTGGACTTACCTGGCACAGGAGCGGGGCTGTAACTGTGGCTGCTATCCGTTGTTGTTGTTTTAGATTAAGCTACTCGGAACAAAACGTTCCAAGTAACACGGGCTATGGTGAGCCCGTAGTTGACTTACCTGGCACAGGAGCGGGGCCTTTGATTTTTATTACTGTTGCCGCCGGAGGCGGCTAGTTTATTGTGCACCCCATACCGATCCTGTGAGCGGTAGGGCAAAAAGCATTACAGAGGGCACAAAAGGTCTTTATCAGACCTCTTCTTAGATTATTACATAAACAATTTCATCTATCCTTCGCACCTTATAGTTACAATGTCAGCTAGTTACAGAGAAAGTGCTATTTCAAGAGCTATATATTTACAGTAAGTCATTATACATTGATGGTAGGTCTTATCGCTAATACATAATAGTTTGACCAATGGAGATAGTCATAGGGTAACTTCTGTTTATTATTAGTCTTCACAATACACTACTTGTTTCTTCATCTCATATGTCGTTTATCTACTGGAAGCTAAATATGGATACAGTGCAAGGATTTCAGGTAATTTATCCTTGGTAATAAGATAGGTTGCCATATCATACAGAGTGAGCTTAGATTTATCTCTAAATGGCTCAATTTTACTACAATCCAAGATATAGTGTTCGAGTGTGTGTCCCTGTCTTTGTCCACACACTTTACACTTTACTTCATCTAGATCCCTATACAAGCCGAACTGCCTGAGATACTTGTAGCCAAGTCATATACGAGCTGTGACAACATCTGTTAGTCTACTTACTTTGTTACTTGCCCCATACACATGTTTTACTTCACACATTTCATTGTGATGAACAATGGATCTGCTAGTTCCAGTTTACACAGTTCTACTTTCTTCAAATCCATCCAGGAGTTCTCGGGTAATGACACTTTTAAGGGACCTATTTGATAACTCAAGATTCCGTTCAATACTGTCTTTATTTACTGCAGTCTTAACAAGGGCGTCAACTTTGTCATGTTCCTGCAGGCTAATGTGAGAAGGAATCCACAACATGTTTATATTTACTCTCTTGCTAAGTATTCTTATATATCTACGTCTAGCTTCCAAGACAAGCACGTTATTACTTGATTGCAAACTGTTTATTGCTCGTAGTAAGGAAAGGGAGTCGGAAATAATTAAGCTGTCTACTTCAGTGTTGTCAATAATTTCGAGTGCCACCAGTATTGTTATCAACTCGGCTTGCATTGTGGATGCCCAGTTACTAATTCGGATATTCCTTTGAATTGTGCTGCCATCGGACTGATGAGCAATAACAGCACTTCCTGCCCTCTCTGTAGCTGTACTGAGTGATCCGTCAGTGTATATGGTCTGTGTTATGTTGTTTACAGCTTGTATATTTTGAATGTGTTCTATGGTGCTTAATTTAACAGCAAGCCGAGCATGAGGGTTGTTTGTGATTAGTTTCTTGGTGGGGTATGCAAGGGTCAGGATGTCAAAAGGTACTATCTGCCAGGGTGGAAGGAAGTGCTGTACTCTTTCATCTGTATATACATCGTGCAGTCCCATCATTTTAATATGAGTGGCTGTACTTTGAATCCATTTAGACTCGCTGGCTCCATTTCGTATGTGTTCTAACAGTGTGTGCTGCTATCCTGGGTTCAATCCTCTTATCCTTCTTGACCGCCTGACCAGGTCACCACTATTCCCGACTGCCAATGTACCTGCGGTAATGCCTTCTACGGAAATATGGTCATGTGTCCTTTCTGTAATCATGCTATTCTGGGAACTAGAGTTGTTATTAATAGAGGTGTTCATCTGGATGCTATCGATCGTAACCCTCTCCATACCCCAAGAAACGCGGCTAATGGAACTGCTTTCATTCATCCATTTATTGAGATCTAATTTTAACTCATTCAGAATCATTTTTATAGTAAAGCTATCCTTCGAAGTGAAAGACTTCACTTCTATACAAGATCATCCCAATCGAAGGTCCAGATGGGATGCACTGCAGATGATGTGCCACCTTCCACAACTCACATTTAAATATTAAAAATGTATAATTGTCTATTGAATGAAGATCTATCTCTTATGGATGGATCAATGCGATGAACTTTTCTGTGAAAAAATCAAAGGAAATTGATAACGCAACTGCAGATTACTTTAGACCTGTGGCAACTTCTGACCTCGTTTGCCACTTGACATCTTTCAGAGTCGGAAATATTTTATCATCATCTGATCGGCACTGAAATTTCACGTCTTGTTAATAATTTTCTTTAATTAGCAGCTCACCAGTTCCATATTGCTACTATATGGCTAGACACCACTTTTGGAGGTGTTGAGGTGTCCGAGTCCCAATATCAGCAATACAGTGTGTGTATAGAGCTCGCCAATGGTGTGTGTATGTAATTACCTAATTACATCTAATTATCTAAGTAATTACATAAGTATAGTTACAGGATGAGAGCTACGCTCGTGGTGTTCCGTTTTCCCGGTACTCTTTGTCGTATAACGCTTTGAAACTTCTGACGGTTTTGGCCACCACCTTCTCACTTAGCTTGTTCCAATCGTCTACCACTATTTGCAAAATAAATTTTGGTAAATTTTTTTCGGCACCTCTGTTTTCTTAGCTTGAATCTGTGTCCTCACGTCCTCTTGTTGTGATGAAGGGAATTAAATGATAATATCTAGTATACAGAGATTGAACGACTGAGCAAGAACGATACAGACCGAGTTTTTTTCCTGGGATATTCCTGCGCGGGCCCCAAGCCTCTGGCTGACCCACTAAGTGTTGCTTGTTTCCGTTTTACTTGGGCGGAGTATGAGTATTTATGACTCGTATAGTTGCTTCAGTAAGATTTTGTCCCATGTGTTTAACAACTTCTGTTCTGTTGAATCTAAGTTGAAATCTTAATGGGTTTGTAACTGCACTGTGTTAGATAATGAATGTTCCAGTGGTCTGATGGGCATTTCTCCACAGTGCTGACATTTCCTCTCATCTTCCGGAACCTGTAAGCCTATTTCCCATGCACATGGGTATCCAAGCCTGATGCGATGTAAGTGTACTTCTGTTGTTCTACTGCTCCCTTTCATTAGGGAGTTTGGAGTTTGAGACCTCTGGGAGTTTGGAGAGACCTCTGGGAGTTTGTAACATCTGCTGATGTAGATTTGACTAAATATAAACTCTGTCAGCAGAACTATTCGCATACTTTGCGTCATTATATAATGGAATGTGAAAAAATCGCGGAATTTAGAGATAACACCATCAATAGTGTCCAAGAAATGTGTACGTACTTCATTCATAATGATGTGCTGCCCGAAACCTTAGCGAAGTATCCAAAATTGGCTTATTGTAAGTAATGCATGCACATGACTGTAAAACTGCCGCCCAGTTGGGTGGGTGTGGAGCAAGACTAGTAACTGTGTGACTCATCATAGATGTGTACTCACCTATTTGTGCTTGCGGGGGTTGAGCTTTGACTCTTTGGTCCCGCCTCTCAACTGTCAATCAACTGGTGTACAGATTCCTGAGCCTACTGGGCTCTATCATATCTACATTTAAAACTGTGTATGGAGTCAGCCTCCACAACATCACTGCGTAATGCATTCCATCCGTTAACTACTCTGACACTGAACAAGTTCCTTCTAACGTCTCTGTGGCTCATGTGGGTACTCAGTTTCCACCTGTGTCCCCTTGTTCGCGTCCCACCAGTGTTGAATAGTTTATCCTTGTTTACCCGGTCGATTCCTCTGAGAATTTTGTAGGTTGTGATCATGTCTCCCCTTACTCTTCTGTCTTCCAGTGTCGTAAGGTGCATTTCCCGCAGCCTTTCCTCGTAACTCATGCCTCTTAGTTCTGGGACTAGTCTAGTGGCATACCTTTGGACTTTTTCCAGCTTCGTCTTGTGCTTGACAAGGTACGGGCTCCATGCTGGGGCTGCATACTCCAGGATTGGTCTTACATATGTGGTGTACAAGATTCTGAATGATTCCTTACACAGGTTCCTGAACGCTGTTCTGATGTTAGCCAGCCTCGCATATGCCGCAGACGTTATTCTTTTTATGTGGGCTTCAGGAGACAGGTTTGGTGTAATATCAACTCCTAGATCTTTCTCTCTGTTCGTTTCATTAAGTACTTCACCTCCTATTCTGTATCCTGTGTCTGGCCTCCTATTTCCACTGCCTAGTTTCATTACTTTGCATTTACTCGGGTTGAACTTCAACAGCCATTTGTTGGACCATTCACTCAGTCTGTCTAGGTCATCCTGTAGCCTCCTACTATCGTCCTCCGTTTCAATCCTCCTCATAATTTTTGCATCATCGGCAAACATTGAGAGAAACGATTCTATACCCTCTGGGAGATCATTTACATATATCAGAAACAGTATAGGTCCAAGGACTGACCCCTGCGGGACTCCACTCGTAACGTCTCGCCAATCTGAGACCTCACCCCTCACACTGACTCGTTGTCTCCTGTTGCTTAGGTACGCCTGTATCCAACGGAGTACCTTCCCTTTCACTCCAGCCTGCATCTCCAGCTTTTTCACTAGCCTCTTGTGTGGCACTGTATCAAAGGCTTTCTGACAATCCAAAAATATGCAGTCTGCCCACCCTTCTCTCTCTTGCCTTATTTTTGTTGCCTGGTCGTAGAATTCAAGTAACCCTGTGAGGCAGGGCCTGCCATCCCTGAATCCATGTTGATGCTGTGTTACAAAGTTCTTTCGCTCCAGGTGCTCCACTAGCTTTCTTCGCACAATCTTCTCCATCAGCTTGCATGGTATGCAGGTTAGGGACACTGGCCTGTAGTTCAGTGCCTCCTGTCTATCCCCTTTCTTGTATATCGGGACTACGTTAGCTGTTTTCCAAATTTCTGGCAGTTCCCCTGTTGCCAGTGATTTGTTATACACTATGGAGAGGGGGAGGCACAGTTCTTCTGCTCCTTCCTTTAGTATCCAAGGGAGATTCCATCTGGGCCTATAGCCTTTGTCACATCCAACTCTAGTAAACACTTCCTTACTTCCCCGCTGGTAATCTCAAACTCTTCCAGTGGTTCCTGGTTAGCTATTCCCTCTCTTATCTCTGGGATTTCTCCTTGCTCTAAGGTGAAGACCTCTTGGAATTTCTTATTCAACTCCTCACACACTTCCTTGTCGTTTGTAGTGAATCCTTCTGCCCCTATCCTTAATTTCATAACCTGTTCCTTTACTGTGTGTGTATTTGTGTGGGTGATTATGTATGTGTATGTATATATGTGTATATATATATATATATATATATATATATATATATATATATATATATATATATATATATATATATATATATATATATATATATATGTATATGTACATGTATGTATGAGAGTGTGTACATGTATATATAACATTAATAATCGTGTAACTAGCATCAAAAGATTGTTATTTGCTTAGCTAAACGAACTAGAGGGTTCAGTTCCTGAACCGATTATGTGCCTCTGTAATCCTTTACACCACCGCCCACGGGATGGGTATGGGGTGCATAATAAAGAAAGAAATTGAGAATAATATTGTACACTGCCACACAAGGGCAGGTATAAACTCATCCCTGGGTAAGTGATGTAAAAAAAAATGATATATATAAAATTGTTCTTCATTAAAATGGACAAGCAAATTTAGGATAAATTGTTAGGATGTCGTCCAGTAAACAAGATTCAATGAAATAGTTACACAGTTGGTGGTACAATAGGTCAGGAGGTCTAAAATCTTTTACGGTTTCACATTCACACTGAATTTGTGCGCCCCTTGAGGGACTTGAAGTAGAGAGAGGGTGGGGGGGGGTAGAAGTAGCCTAAGCTACTATTTGAGATGTATTTTTACTTGTCTCAATAAACATACTTGAACTTGAAAGAACATTATGTATTAGAGTGTCAACTTATTGATAACTATAGAAATAAATAAGTAGTGTACCACATCAAACTGTTTGGATGTGTGATAATGGTATGATAGAATACTTAGGAGCTACAAGAATTTTACCCCAATGAGTGTAACACTTATATGCTGTGCTTACTATATTAACCTGCAATGTTAAATGGGATTCTTGTATTGTGATTTGTGTATCTGTACTCACTGAATTTGTGCGCCCCTTAAAGGACTTGAAATAGAGGGGGGGGTAGAAATAGCCTAAGCTACTCTATCCCTTTGAGATGTATTTTTTTTTCTTGTCTCGATAAACATACTTGAACTTGATCTACAAAGTCATGTTTTCCAACTCCAACATGGGATGGGATCCACACAAATTTTATACAATAGTTATTATCATTGGCAAAAATTACATTCCATTTAATATTACAAGCTACTTCAAACACAAATTGTGATGGGTTATTTAAAGACTGCAGAGCACTTTTAGAGNGGTCGCTTGTCCCTTGATAGAATTCTTGGCGACTCAGATACTTTGATATCGTTTGCCTTATGCGTTTCTGTTCTCGTATGGCATCCTTGGTGATATTTAGCGCCCTCTGATTATCCGCACATTTGATGGTGCTACATAGCCTTCCGGTTTGGTGCCTTCTATTGATAATTACTTACTAACTTTTAGCAAAAAATGTAAATGAAAAGTTGTCATTTTTATGTTAAAAAATATGAAATACTGTACTGTAAATATATATAATGGTATCTCGGCTTACGAGCGCCCCTGGCTACGAGTTTTTTGGGTTATGAGCAGGATTTGCTCGGAAAATTTGTATCGGGATACGAGGGTGTTGATACACGTACGGGCCAACTAGTGCGTGGTGGCACGGCGATCACCGCTCAGTTTACCAGTGCCTTGCGCCCAGTGACTATCCCGCCTCAATTCTTCACCAGGATTTACAGTGTTTTGTTGTATATTTGGCCATTTAAACATAAAGTTGTTAGTATATATCTTGCAATGGGTCCCAAGAAAGCCAGTGGTAAGGTTCAACCTAAGAAAATAGTTGTGAGTAGAGGCAGTAGAGAATGTCCCTTCTTCATTAAGAAAATGTGTGAAGTATGGGAAGAACTGCAAAGTTTTGTTGAAAAAAACTCACCCAGATAAAGCTGTAGCAGGCCGTTGCATTGACCTTTTAAATGACAATGTGATGTCTTACTACAGACAAGTGTTAAAATGTAGGGAAAAAAAGTGTCTTTAGACAGATTCTTAGTAAGACAAGCAAGCAGTGAGCCCACAAGCAGGTCCTAGTGGTATGTAGGCAAAACGTACCAGAGAGTGCACACCAGAGAAGTCCTCACTGCCTGATGTTATAATGGAAGAAGACTCCCCTTCCAAACAGTAATACCTCTCCTCCTCCCCCTTCCTCACCATCTTCCATACGCCAACAGCAGTCATCAGCAAGGGGTAAGTAATAACTTGAACATAGTTTTATAGTGTATATTTCGATGAATTAAATATAAAATTTAGTTTGAAGAGAGGTTTTTGGGTAGTCAGGAACAGATTAATTCATTTCCCATTATTTCTTATGGGGAAATTAGCTTCAGGTTACGAGTTTTCAGGTTAGGAGCCGTCTCCAGGAACGGATTAAAATCTTAAACCGAGGTACCCCTATATTAAAATGCCTTCGTTAACCCTACTAAGAATTTGTGTACATGGCAAATTTGTACTCGAAAATGAGAATTATATATAAATTAATTTTAAAACAGTATGTGGACTGTAATAATCATAAAAGCATTTACCAGGGCCAAACTTGATTACCAGTGCTAAAATTATATTGAACAAAACCCCCTTTCTACTCCTCGATATAAAAGCACATGATATGGTGCAGCCCGAGGAGGGGGAGAGATAGGTAGTTTAGTTCATTCATTATGCACCCCATACCCATGCTGTGGGCAGTAGTGGAAAGGGTTACAGTGGCACATAATTGGCTCAGGGACTGAACCCCCACAAATCATTTAGCTAAGGAAGTTACAATCTTGATGAACTAGTTACTCCAGTAAATTTAAGTTGGTAGAGTTTTGCTGGGTTCCCAGCCATATTGGTGTCAATTTAAATAAGCGTACGGATGCTGCCGCTAAGGAAGCTACCCACACTTGTCCCATCTTCCATAAAGGTATTCCTTATTTCAACTTTTACCCAGTTATTCATTCCTCCATCGTTGCCCGTTGGCAGGGTTGTTGGTCTTCTGTTACTGGTAACAAACTGCATACTATTAAGAGTCGTGTGTCCCTGTGGTCTTCCTCCTACCATCGTAACCGGTGGTGGGAAACGGCTCTGGCTAGGTTACTTATTGGCCATACACGTTTAACTCACGGTCACTTAATGGAGCGCTGCCCTGCTCCTTATTGTCCAAATTGCATTATTCCTCTTATGGTCATGCACATTCTTGTTGAATGTCCTGACTTCCAGGACGAGTGTGTGTCTTGCTTTCCGACCGTCCCTCGCGGTCAATTGTCCCCTGATAGAATTCTTGGTGAATCGGATACTTTTGATATCATTCGCCTAATGCGTTTCTTTTCTCGTATTGGCATCCTTGGTGATATTTAGTGCCCAATGATTACTCCGCACATTTGGTGGTGCTACATAGCCTTCCCGGTTTGGTGCCTTCCTTTGATAATTAATTACTTGTTACAAAATTCAATGCACACCGTGGGAGGTTACACCCTTTGCAATTTTAATCCCTCTCTTTCCACCCAAGAAGCAAATTAGAGATCAGCCCAAGCTTCATCTTGAGGCAACGCTCGACGCCTTAATTAAGCCATATTGATGCTCTGTCCACAGAGCATTATCTCTCTCAAATCATATACACTGATGGTTCCCTACACCGCCCCACGGGTGCAGATGAAAGTGCAGTTGTCCTAACAATGGGCGATGGCTTATATTTTGAGTGGGGAGTCCGTATAAACAACTGGGCCTCTACCCTTCAGACCGAACTATTTGCCTTGCTTCTTGCACTGAAATGTGTACAAGTCTCCAAACTTGATACATTAATTGTAAGTGATTCCTTATTATCCTTAAATGCTCTCAACTCTTTAAGACATAACTGTAACATGCTCATGTCCGAAACTAGACACAAATATAACAAAATTATTAATGATGGTAACAGTCCATTTCATGTGGACTCCATCTCATGTTGACCTCCAAATGCATGACAGAGCTGATGAGTTAGCCAAAGAATCTGCCTTAAAGGAAAAATTGAGTATAACCTAGGATTGTCAATAAGCAGTCTTGAGAGCAATAGTACACCAAGAACGTGCCTCACATCTATGGTTCATCCAATATAATCAGCAGACTTCTAGATGTTACTACTGCTCGGCTTAGACTCTGTTACAAGTATCTTTGGGAATTCTCATTATCTGCTGATATAGACCTGACCAAATGTAAACTGTGTCAACAAAATTATTCGCACACCCTCCGTCACTATGTCATGGAGTGCGAAAAGATACGTGAATTCAGAGACAATTCTATAACCAATGTTCCAAAGATGTGTAAATATTAAATTCGCAGAGCAGTCTCCGTGGTGTAGTGGTAAGACACTCGCCTGGCGTTCCGCGAGCGCTATGTCATGGGTTCGTATCCTGGCCGGGGAGGATTTACTGGGCGCAATTCCTTAACTGTAGCCTCTGTTTAACGCAACAGTAAAATGTGTACTTGGATGAAAAAACGATTCTTCGCGGCTGGGGATCGTATTCCAGGGACCTGCCCGAAACGCTACGCGTACTAGTGGCTGTACAAGAATGTAACAACTCTTGTATATATCTCAAAAAAAAAAAAATCAAAATGATCTGCTACCAGAAATTTTAGCCAAATATCCCCAGTTTGCTAACTGTAGGTAGTAACTAAGTGACTAATCTATCCATCGCTGCCCACTGGATGGGGGGCGGTGTGCAGGACAAACATATCAATTGTGACACTAGCTCTCCACATATGTCAGTTATTTAATTTTGAAACTGTACTTATGGTAGATCTCGAACCCATTGATGATGTGACGACTTGTAATGAATTTTGTAACTAGCTCATCAAGATTGCAACGTCATTAGCTAAATGAATTGTGGGGTTCAGTCCCTGAGCTCATTATGTGCCTCTGCAACCCTTTCCACTACCGCCCACAAGATGGATATGGGGTTCCATAATAAATTAACTAAACTAACTGTTGGGTAGATTAGATGCACAGAGTTTAGTGACTTTTCATATTTATTTAGTAGTCTTGGTTACAGCAGTCGGTTGTTGGCAGTGTCGTAGACGTGAGATAGCTTGGAGCAGAGCAGAGCAGAGTGAGGCTAGACTCGTGGAGCTCGATGGGGAATGGCGAGTGTCTAAACTCAATGAACGTGGTAGCTCGATGCGGTCGTAGTGTGCTGTCTGCTCTGTGTCGAAGCTGGAGCGTCTTGGGGTCAATTAGAACTGCATACGCCGAGTGCTACATTCTTGAGGTTGAAGAGGTATGGTAACTCCTAAGCGCCTATACTGAAGTTAACTGAATTACTGTGAAAATTATACTGATGGTTACTCGCTTCTCGCTTATATGATTGGATTGCACCTCATTTCATCATCATCCAATAGGTTGGAAGGAATGTTATCTGTAATTAGGGAAAAGATTTGACTGATGTTATTAGTGCTAATGAGAGGTTTGCTTCTTTCATTTAGCTAATGAGTTTGGAGCGAGTATATTGTTTATACTCGCTACAGAGTGTAGGCGTTGGGTGGAGATGCCTCAGTTTTGGTTGTTCATCTGACGTCTTTCATCTTCAGGCTTAGTTTTTCTGCTGCAGGTGGATGTTTCTCCTGTGTTCTAAGTCTTGTTGCACTTCTGAGTCTTAATTCTGTTTTTTCTTGCTTCGAGTTGACATGGCCGTGCTGTCGTTGGAGTTTGGTGAGGATCGAGGCCTCCACGAGGAAGTCTTGTACAGAGTATGTGCTGAATTGTTGGTGAGGCAATGGTGCTCCTACTGAGATTGCCTCGTCTGAAGAGTCTGAAGAGTTGTCTGTAGCCGGTGGTTTTGATTTCGGTCCCACAGCCTCGGGTGGGTTCTAGCGTCGTAGATTGTCGGTCGCAGCTACCGTATGAGCGTTGGTGGTATTGCTAGCAGGCGTAGACAGTACGTCGGAGAGCGCGTCGGCTGAGGTGGTGATGGTAAAAGCGTTGGGAGCTGGAGTGGAAGATGCTTGTTTGTGCAGCCTGAGTCTTGGGTGGTGCTGGAGTCTGGGTTGAGATCATCCTCGTAGTCGTTCTTGTGGTAGTCTCCATGGTAGTAGGAGAGGCAGTGAGACTGGCTACAGGGATGATGATGGGGTCCAGGCTATAGGTAAGGTACAGTGTGTTGAGTTCCGTGACAAACCGTTGATTATCTGATCCGGCGAGTCTCTATGCTAATCGAATGAGACCAGGGATAATTAATGCCCTCGTTAGGTGAAGGGCTGTGAAGATGTTGGATTGTCCACGGTTTCCCAGAGTGAAGGCCGGGTTGCATGGTGGGTGGAGCCACTGTTTGATAGGACTGGGCAGCCTTCTGGCTAGTTGGTGGGTGCTGAGGTACTGGAGGCGCCGGCGGTTATAGTGGTAGGGTTGGCCTTTTTGGATCCAGCCTTTTTTTTAATAATTTATTTATTTTATTTTATTTATAAATTTTTTTATTCTTAGATTTAATATCTTATTTCTCATCTCAACTATGGTATTGGTGTTTAGGGTTCTACTACCCAAAATCATTTACGTCCTCTAATTACTCAACACAAAGCTGTTATTAGTCCCAACCACTTGGGCTGGACGGTAGAGCGACGGTCTGGCTTCATGCAGGTCGGCGTTCAATCCCCGACCATCTAATTGGTTCGGCACCATTCCTTTCCCTCCTCGTCCCATCCCAAATCCTTATCCTGACCCCTTCCAAATGCTATATAGTCGTAATGACTTGGTGCTTACCCCTGATAGTTAATTAATTAATTAGAACAATATCCAACTCTGGCCCCAGACATCACTCGGTACCCGGTACCCCTACTCAAATCTCTGAATATGTTAGATATTAAGTCACTGCACATACTCTCATGCGTATTATTTATATATAATATATATATATACAGTATATATATATATATATATATATATATATATATATATATATATATATATATATATATATATATATATACTCTATTACTCCCTCATCTATCCATATCTCAACTATGGTATTTGTGCTTGGGGTTCTACTACCCAAAATCATTTACGTCCTCTAATTACTCAACACAAAGCTGCTATTAGGACAATATCCAACTCTGGCCCCAGACATCACTCGGTACCCCTACTCAAATCTCTGAATATGTTAGATATTAAGTCACTGCACATTCTCTCATGTGTATCATACATACCTTGAGTATACCTTGAGGTGCTTCCGGGGCTTAGCGTCCCCGTGGCCCGGTCATCGACCAGGCCTCCTGGTTGCTGGACTGATCAACCAGGCTGTTGGACGCGGCTGCTCGCAGCCTGACGTACGAGTCACAGCCTGGTTGATCAGGTATCCTTTGGAGGTGCTTATCCAGTTCTCTCTTGAACACTGAGGGGTTTGCCAGTTATGCCCCTTATGTGTAGCGGGAGCGT
This sequence comes from Procambarus virginalis, assembly GCA_020271785.1. Taxonomy (NCBI): domain Eukaryota; kingdom Metazoa; phylum Arthropoda; class Malacostraca; order Decapoda; family Cambaridae; genus Procambarus; species Procambarus virginalis. Next base: position 11,304,382 of record WNGS01061674.1, on the reverse strand, counting down.
GTTGAACAGTCTTGGGCCCCTGATGTTGATGGAGTTCTCTCTCAGAGTACCAGTTGCACCTCTGTTTTTCAACGGGGTATTCTGCACATCCTGCCATGTCTTCTGGTCGCATGTGATGTTATTTCTGTGTGCAGGTTAGGGACCAGCCCCTCTAATATTTTCCATGTGTAAATTATTATGTATCTCCCGCCTGCGCTCAAGGGAGTACAGACTTAGGCTCTTTAGTCGGTCCCAATAGTTTAGATGTTTTACCGAGTGGATTCTAGCAGTAAAGGATCTCTGCACGCTCTCCAGGTCAGCAATTTATTACATATATAAAACGCTGAACTGTAATGCCAATCATGAACTCAAAAGCTTCATTGAAGGTTGTAACAGAACCTATGAGCACCACACCAGAAATAAATACAGTTTTGATATTCCAAGAGTACGACTTAATCAAACTAGAAATGCTCTACAGATCAAGGGACCCAGAATGTGGAATGACCTTCCCAATCATGTTAAAGACTGTACCTCTCTTAACCAGTTTAAGATAAAAACTAAGCACTACCTAATTAACTCCATGTAACCTACCTTACCCCTATAATGTCAACCCATGTCTGCTATTTTTAAACAATGCTGTTTGTCGACCAAATTGTATTTTTGCTATTTTTCTGCCATGTTTCCCCTTTTTTATTTTTATATGTTCTCAACACAATTTATACTTCAATCTCAACTTTTTAGTTAGTTTAGTTCATTTATTATGCACTCCATACCCATCTTGTGGGCGGTAGTGGAAAGGGTTACAGAGGCACATAATGGGCTCAGGGACTGAACCCCACAATTTATTTAGCTAAGCAAGTTACAATCTTGATGAGCTAGTTACAAAATTCAGTATAAGTCGTCACATCAACAATGGGTTCGAGATCGACCACAAGTATAGTTTCTAAATTAAGCAACTGACATATGTGGAGTGCTAGTGTCACAATTGATATGTTTGTCCTGCACACCGCCCCTCATCCAGTGGACAGCGGTGGATAGGTTACAATCACTTAGTTACTACCTACGTTACCAAACTGGGGATATTTGGCTAAAATTTCTGGTAGCAGATCATTTTGAATGAAATATTTACACATCGTTGGAACATTGGTTATAGATAAATTCACGTATTTTTTCGCATTCCATGACATAGTGACGGAGGGTGTGTAAATAATTTTGTTGACACAATTTAAAATTGGGTAGGTCTACATCGGCAGATAATGAGAATTCCAGAGATACTTGTAATCGAGTCTAAGCCGAGCAGTAGTAACATCTAGAAGTCTGCTGATTTTATTGGATGAACCATAGATGTGTGGCTCCTCTTGCATGATAGTATGATGATAGATGGAATTACTGGTGTCAATTTCACTTTGCCTCAGATCTACAAGATCTTGTTGAAGTTCTCGGTGTACTGCTGCTCTCAGATTGCTCATTGACAATCCAAGGTTACACTCAATGGCTCCTTTAAAGGCAGATTCTTTGGCTAACTTATCAGCTCTATCATGCATTTGGAGGCCAACATGAGATGGAGACCACATGAAATGGACTCTGTTACCATCCTTAATAATTTTGTTGTATTTGTGTCTAGCTTCGGACACGAGCATGTTACAGTTATGTCTTAAAGAGTTGAGAGCATTTAAGGATAATAAGGAGTCACTTACAATTAATGTATCTAGTTTCGAGACTTGAACACATTTCAGTGCAAGTATTACGTTTTAGTCTTTAGTGTTTTTCCTTCTCGAAACGCTTTGCGTCATAGTGGCTTTAGGCATTGTATGTACTAGCTCTATCTATAAATCCATCAATGTTTGTATCACACCTTGTATGTATGTACTTTACCTGAATAAACATTTGTACTTGAATTACACTTTTGAAATGTATTGGTCCCAAGGATGCGAATAGCATTAACGGGGGTGTCTCTGAGTACACATATGTTCGCCAGAATTATGGTTCTAGGCATGATATATATGCACACATTACATGATAAAATTAGTTCTTGCAGTACTGTTCCGGTCAGCTGTTCAGATCAGTGTATGGTTGTGGTGAAATTTGTTTTTCACGATCAGGTTAAAGTGGGGACAGGGTCATGGAAGCTCAATTGCAGTCTGTTGCAGAGTAGAGATGTAATTGATAATTTGAAAGTATTGTGGGAACTCCTGGTTGGGCAAAAACATAAGTTCAGATGTCTGTTGGAGTGGTGGAACATGTGTAAAATTGCATGCAAAAGTTTCTTCCTGAAAGTAAAAAGTGTTCAAAAGAATGGCTGCTGAAAAATACTTTTAACCTTATTCCAACACACATTAAAACAACTTTATGCAAAGGTCAATATGGGATTAGATAAGTATGAAGAAATTGCCATTATAAAGGACAGAATTAACAAAATGCGGGATGAAATATCTGAAGGAGTCAACACTTTATGTAGCATACATAAATCTGTGTATCCATGTATTTACGCATGTAGCTTAGCCTAGCATTTTAAAAGTACTACAATCACCTTCCGTGGTTGAGTGTTCAATAAATCCACTGTATGTTTGACAAATCTCTCACCCTGTCCATGGAAGACAGAAGAAATTGTATATATGCTGGTTAGCATTATAAATGTGTGGCCACGTCTGTGGTAGAATAATAATAATAATAAAAATGTTCGCCTCCAGATTAATGATAGGATGTATGGTGAAAAACTCTCTCGATATTTGTTAAGTAAAGTCAAGAATAACAAGGGTACAACACTTGTGACTAGTATTAAAGCAAGTAAGTGATGGGACGAATATGAAAAATACAGATGTGATTGTATGTTATGTTCGAGGTGAATTAGATAAATTATACAAAAAAAAATGGACGTAGACCAAGGTATGCGGGAATATTTCATTGGAAAATGTACACGGGTTTTAACCCAGGATGACAACATGTCATTGTTGGAAGATGTAGATAAGCAGGAGGTGTGGAGTGTTGTCAAGAGTTTAAAGAAGGGTAAATCACCTGGCTGTGATGGGTTCCCGGCGGAATTTTATTTCTATCTATGGGATGTCATTGGTAAAGACTTTGTACAAGTGGTGCAGTATAGCTTGCAGCATAGGAAGCTTAGCATGTCACAATCTCATGGGATTATTAGGATGATACCTAAAACGGGTGATTTGCATATTCTGACGAACTGGAGGCCCCTTTCCTTGCTAAACCAGGATTATAAAATTATATCGAAATTGCTGGCAAATAGACTTAGGATTGCAATGGATAAAATTATATCAAAGGGATAGTTCTGTGGTGAGCCTGGAAGATCCATAATCAATTGTAATAATGTAATTAGGGATGTTGTGTATATGTGTCTGAGAATAATGTTCCTTTCTCCATGATAAACCTCGACTGGTCGAAAGTTTTTGACCATGTTGATGTTCAGTTTGTATTAGAAATATTGGATAGAATAGGAGTGGCACAAGAATTTATTGATTGGATCCGTATGCTTTATAAACAGTGTTGGAGCAGCGTTTGTATCAATGGAGTCTTAAGTAAACCTTTTTCAGTTGAACGATCGGTACGTCAAGGATGTCCCCTTTCAATGATTTTGTATGTTGTATTTCAAGAGTCACTGTACTTGGCAATAAAAAGCAATGACTTTATTGTTCCACCTTGTCTTCCTAATGCTATGACACTTCCTGTTGTTGGTTATGCAGACGATACAACTATTTTTGTGTCGACAGAAGACACAGTGGTGAATGTTCAGGATGAGTTAAACAACTTTGAAAGAGCAACAGATGGTGTCATCAACAAGAACAAAACGTGTATGATGGGGCTTGGCAATTGGTGTAATAAAGTTACCTGGACAGGTTCATGGTTCAAGATAGTGGAGTCTATTAAAGCTCTTGGGATTTGCTGATGTGAAACATATGGAACGACAGTGGTTACGAATTGGCAAGTACTATGTGGAAATATAATAGTAGCTACGAATATGTTGTCAAATAGGAAATTAACCCTGTTTCAGAAGGCTGTAATAAACAATTGCAAAATTTTGTCTAAAGTGTGGTATTTGTCTCATAGCTTTCCAATTGACAAGAAAAGTGCCATGGAGATTGACAAAACTATTTTTAGATATGTATGGTATGGTAGGTACCAACCAATTAAACGGACTACTCTATGCAAAGGTAAGAAAAACGGTGGAATAGGAATACTGAATGTGTACCATAAGTCATTTGGCAATCTTATGTGTTACCTTTAGAAAGGAGATAATGTAGAGGAATAGTGTAAATGCGCTAGGACATTACTTTTGTAAATTACGTGTTAGCTGCTTGACACATATGCCAGAGTATACTGACCTTGCCTTTATTTCACCTCACTTTTATTCATGTGCAATTGATGTGCTCAGGCGGATTTGTAATATTGAGTTTTTTTTTAATGATGAACAGTAAAACAAGTGTATGATATTCTACTCCCGAATATAGTTTCTAGAGTAGAGGAAGCATATCCACGCTTTAGCTGGCAAGTAATATGGGCAAACCTTCATGTTAAATATATTTCCCCAAAACAACGTGAGCTATTGTATCTATATTCATGAGACCCTCCCTACTAATGATAGGTTGTTGATGTCGGGCATTAAGGACAACAATAGGTGTGACCAATGTACTGAAATTGAGAATAATATGCATATATTTATTTCTGTAAGCAGAAAGTTGTTCTTGTAAACTGGATTAGAGACACTTTTAAAGATTTATGTGGACCAAGTATTAGAGTGAAGTAATGAGTTTTTTAATGTTTCAAATGACATAAAATGCAAGAAAATTAAGAATACAATAATTATGCTACTTTCTGATTACGTTTTTTTTGTGTGGATAGGCAGACAGGAGGGTTACTCAGTAGACAAAATATTGCAGTTCTTGCGAGGCAGGATCAAGTATACATTTGGGGTTTACGGCTCATGCTCGGTGATGATATGGAAAATTTGTTTTACTGAGAGTTATAATATATATAATAATATATATATATATATATAATATATATATATATATATATATATATATATATATATATATATTATATATATATATATATATGTAATAATTTCCCCTGTAAATTAATGTAAATATAATCTCTAAAATTTTAAATCATTTAAAGAAAAATAAGTATAACATTTAGGGGTTTAATTAAAGTTCATGTTATGTATAATATGAACACTTGTTTACTGAGAATTATACTACGTATATGTAATGTAGTATTGCTTGTAAATTTATGTATATATGATTTATATTGTATTTTATTAAATAAAGATAAACAAAAAATATATGCGAACTCATTTTGTTGACATACATCAGCTGGTGTAAAACGTACGTGATTGGTCATTTGTCCAGCTGAGCTGCCAAAGTGATGGCTAAGTGATAAGATGAACAATGGTTACCTTCACTCTGATTGTCAAACGAAAAGTAATGTGCCTCTGTACGAGAAGCAGGTGAAACAGAACCAAAACCCCCAAGTAACTCTACCTTGGTGAATCGAGCATTAGGGAACAGGGTAACTTTAGAACATTCCAACACACCAACGCAAGAAGAAATACATGATGTTTCGTGAATCTCCGCTGGACTATTCTACGAACTCGTCCGCACTCTGTGTGAGTAGTACCACACATTTTGTTTTGTCCTGGTGTGCACACCACGGACGTGACGCTCACAGCTAATGGACGCACAACATATGTTAAGCCACATGTCACAGAGCACCAGCACATACTAGAACAAGACCGGAGGTGGGGCACGTGGGCCAGTGCATGCTGGTGAGGCCCCCAACGAGAGCACGAAGACCACAGTTAACTTACTGAGTAGAGTCAGTGGACACTGACCGTGTGTTAGGAGTATCTTGAAAGGCGGCAGTTGCAACGGCTGGGTTGCCTGTACCATCAAGTAGCTGGCTAGACCGGATGTCGGATCCATGTTATGAATGTTTGCTGAGAAGTGCTTTGGTTGGGTCACGCTAAAAAGGGCCTCGTGGCCGGGCCTCTTATGCTCTCGGTAGGCCTATACGCAGCGCCTGGCCAGGATACAGACACATTGAAATGCGTAGCCTATATATATGAATGTATGTAGTATTGATGCAACAATTGATCAAGGTCGTTGGAAACCCAATTGATTGGGAAAAGATCTGTAAACGTTTTTCAACTGATGGGTCTTCATGAGCCAGCTATTTCTAGCCTATATTTAAGTCTACAGGTAATATATAATATAGGTGCTGGCATGCTGCCATAGTGCTCATGAGAACTCTCTTGGCATTGTTTTTAATATACTCGACCTCTCACTGGAAAAGCCTAGTATTCAAATCCCCCTTTAAATTATATGTATATATAAATAATTTGTGCATAACTATGTGAGGGTAATCCTGCACTTTAGCAGACGGGCGGAGCCCATCAGCTGGGGGGGGGTCCTCTGGCCAGCAGCGGCGTGTGGAAAAAAATGGAATGGAGGGACGGCGTCACTGCAAGCTTCACACAACAGTATAATAATAATAATAATAATAATTAAAAGAAAAATAATTAAACGAAAGACATTAATAAACACCTAGCTTATACATACTACAGGCTCGTAAGGGTCGTCTTTGGTGGAGGAATGGATGGTTGAGGTGATGACGTTAGTATTTACTCGAAAAGAAAATCAGTGCGTCGGCTTTTCAGTGTAACAAAATGGTATATTACTTGTTCATTAAAGTCCTTAATTTTTGTTATCATTTCAATTGATATCATTGCTAGAGCAGTCTCTCAATCGCAATGGTACTGCACACAAAAAAAATATGTTTTCTTCAACGTTTAAAAGCACCTTTCTGCTTCTGCCGTTGTCATTGTCGTTGTTATTAAAATTTTAAGTACCTTCACAGTTTCTGAAATGTTGACTGTAAATGATTGTCGTTCATAACAGGTCAGTGAGGTTTTCTGATTTACGCAAATTGTCTTTTAAAGCATGGGATAGGCTGTAACTGCTTGTAGAAATGCATTACTAAGAAAGTTTTTGGTATATCTTGGAAAATTATTCACGGAAAGTAACTTGCTAGTTGCCAAATTATTAGTGAAGCTGAACCTCGTTCTGCACTGCAACAAAATTACGTCACAAACTTCATTTGCAGCAACTGATCTACCTGTATTCAATTTCATTTTGCCTCAAGGAGGTGGCGCAAAAGCATCACATTCATCTCTTAATTTCTGACCTGCAGAAGTGAAGGCTTTTAAAAGGGCATTAGCCTTAACTGCATTCAATATTTCTAGACTGAAACTGAGAAAACATGATGTCAGCATTAGGCATAACTTAGGAAGAAAAAATCCAAAGTCAAGTCATTCACAATTCTCTTAATAACAGCTGCTGCAGATCCCTATCTCTGAGTTAGATGCTTCCAAAATGCCGCAACATTCATTTAATGCAGCTTTCTTTTCATGTATATGATTGTTCTGCATTTGAAATTCCAACGTACTGTAGATAACCTTGCAATTTGATGGCCAGCAACAGCCTCCGATACATTGGTTGTGAGAGGACATAACATTGGTGTTCTTACATTTTTGCAAAACCACTAACAAGAAATAGCGTTTCGAGTAGGTCCTTAATCCAAGAGATAAGGTAAGGTAAGGTACATTGTAACAAAATTTGATTTCCACATAATAACTATAATATAAATGGACGAAAATTATTATACGGGTGAAGTTGCGTGTGTTATTATTATTTAGGATAAAAACCCATACTTGGATATTTGTGAAATTTATGTAAGGAATTTACACCAAGTCTTTCGCACTCTCCTGAGTCCTTTGTCAAGGTCTGAGTGTGTTATTAGGATGTGACTTACATCTCTACGTCTAATGAGGCTGCTATCCGTTGT
>WNGS01061674.1:11268089-11296512 GCA_020271785.1 Procambarus virginalis | reverse complement strand
GAATACAGAATTATATGAACATGTTTGCTAATGATGCTTAGATAATAGGGAAGATAAGAATACTTAGATGATTGTTATACCCTTCAAGAAGACCTGGAACAAATAAGTATATGGAGCAACACTTGACAAATGTAAGTTTAAGTGAACAAATGCCATGTTATGAAATGTGGACAAAGGATAACATAGACTCCATACAATCTATAAATTATGTAAGAAATCTTTAAAGAATTCTGACAAAGAAAGGGATCCAGGGTGGGTCTAGAAAGAAGACTATCACCTCAGGACCACATAAAGAACATTGTGCAAGGAGCCTATACGACTCTTTCTAACTTCCGAATTACTTTTAAATACATGAATGGTGAAATACTTGAAGAAATTGGTCATGACTTTTGTTAGACCAAAGCTGGAATTTACAGTGGTTGTATGGTGCCCAAATCTGAAGCAGCACATCAGTAAATTGGAAAAGGTGCAAAAACATTCAACTAAATGGCTCCCTGAGCTGAAGGACAAAGAGATATCAGGAGAGGTTAGAGGCATTGACGTTGTCAAAATTAGAAAATAGAAGAAGAAAAAGTAGGCAATATGATCACTACGTACAAATAGTGACAGCAATCGATAAAACTGATAGGGAAGAATTCCTGAGACCAGGAACTTCAACAACAAGAGGACACAGATTAAAACTAAATAAGAAAGGCTGCCGAAGCAATATAAAAAAATTCACTTTGGCAAACAGAGTGGTAGACGGTTGGAACAAGTTAGGTGAGATGGTGGCAGAGGCCAAAACATCAGTAATTTCAAAGTGTTTGTATGACAGTGCTGGGAAGACTCCTACATTCTACATTCCCTCATTCACCATGAGCATTGCTCTTGTCCTGTAACCACACTTGGGTAATTACAGTACTTATAAGGTCACTCAAATGCCCTGTGAGATATGGTGTGTGTGTGAATGCAATGTACTGATAGTTGGCTTAGTTATAAAATCACCACGAGTAAAAAGTACTTACGTGGTTTGTGTGCCTTAAATGGGTATTGATGGAGAAAATCAAGAGTATTCTGTAATTGGATTATGAAAAACAAGTTTTTATAACTGCTGTTCATTCTAACATGAAAATCAATATAGGATGTAGTTATAACCAGCCAGATACAGCTGTTGGCAAAAATATGCTGTATTTTCTGCAGCTTGATCTGCAATACTGTACAGTAGTTGGAAATAGTACAATGAAGTTTAACTTCATGCTATATGATAGAACTGATCAACAATGAACTAATGAAGAAACTGATCTAGTCACCATTTCTGTATTTATAGAGTTTTCTGGGTGGGAAACCACTTGTGGCTCCCTGGAGCTAACATCTTCGATGTTGTTTATTGCCTAACAGGTGCCATCAGTTGTGGAGATCTCTGCCTTGTCGAGTTACCATGAGCCAAACCTGGCCCCTACATAGAGATGCAGGGAGCAGTGGTATATATTTTATATATGCTACCACCAGGGAAGGACACCCAGAAAGTTATCAAGACAAAACAGACCACAGCTGGCTACTTCTTCAACCTACAAACTCGAAAATGGCCATAGAACTCCCTTCAAATTATCTTCATTAAAACAAACGACCCCCAAAAATATTTTAATTCAGACTCTCACTTCGTTTAATCTCCCCCCCCCCCACCCCTATTTGGGAATGGGGGTGGGGCAGTCTGCTGCGGGCCTGTCAGTTTTCCTTTGATGTGTCTGGCTGCCATGTTGCCTGGCATCCCAGTGTTGTTTTCTTGGGATTTTGCCTTGGTGGCTGTTCTTTTACACTTGCATGTGGTGAGGCCCAGGACGTTGTGTGTATTGGGCTGCATGCACACAGGGTCTCCTTCCCTGTGTGGCTCCCTAGTTGTTGCCCCTGCACTTGCAAGGTTTCTAGCTGGAGTTTGGTTGGGGGAACGTCATTTAGAGGTGCCCATCCTCGCTTTTGGTGGTTTTCACCTTAGGTTTTCACCCCTTTGTTGTCTGGGGGGAAAAATCATGCTTTGTCTTTTTCCTAGTGTGGAACATAATGGTTGGTTGAGGCATCACTGCGTACTTGCATGTATGCATTACAGCGAACGTGCCCGAATTTAGAGCCTGTGATCTAGCGAGGAGCTAGTTTGATTTACGAAGAGTAGCACCGGCATCATGTCCCAGTGTCTGGTGTTTCCTTGTTTGCTCTGGTTTTCGGGGTCTTGGAACACATCTAGGCGATGTTTGGTGGTCCACAGGATTATATCTCATCGACCACGCCTTGCTAGTCAGTGAAGGTGGAAGGGTGGTTTACATCATCGTGCACCAGGCAGATGTTCAGTTCCCCCTGCTTTCATTAGGACTGCCTGTTGGGTTGGTGACACTTCGAACCCGGGAGTGTGCAGGGCATAGTTCTCATTGTCTCCTTTATGATTGCTCCCTGATGACATTCGGACTTCTTAGGCAGCAACCACTCTTAGACTTCGTTTTTTCTAGGTTACAGCAGTCCAGGATGTTGGCCTGGTTGGATGCCCTGGAGCTGCCCTGTTTGGTCTTTAGAGATTTGGAATTGAAAGTGTTGGTCAATTCGACCTTGGGCTCTGCCACACATCCTCTTCCTTCCCCATGAGTGGTAGTTCGCTCTTCTTTTCCTCCCCCCCTCCTTCCAGGCTCGAAGCATCTGAGAGCTTCAGGGCTGGGGCAGGGTTTAGTTCAGGTGTGGCTCGGGTGGCTTCTGGGGTTGCCTTATCTGATTTGGGCACGGAGGCAGTTGAGCCTCTCGGTCCCCGCTGAGGCCTCTGGGCTTCCGTACCAGACAGCCTCTACCTTCTAGGCCTCTTCCCTGGACTCCGCTGGGGTTTCCTACACACACTCGCTCTCTTTTTTTTTTTCCTGCTTGGCTCGTTAGAACTGACACTGGACTATGTAGGGAGTCACCCTCTGGCAGCCAGTGTTAAGTGGCCAATAGATGGCAAAGGCAGAGCACATTTACTCCATGTACACAAACGCTCACTCACCCTGCCAAGTTTAGTCTCTCTGCCCACATTAGTCCTAATTCTCAGCAAGCTGTGCAGTGGGCAAGGATGAGGGCCTTGGGGCCTCTTTTGACCCTTCATTCTGTCTTGCAGTTAATGTGGAGGGTCTTGTTTCTTCAGGGGAAGGAGTTTTTGTACTCCCATCTCCATGATTCTATATGCGTATAGAAGATTATATACACTTCTGGAAGCCCGTGCAGCTCTCTCTGCTTACCTCCTGTGTGACCTGGATTAGACCCAGCAATGGACCCAGCCTCTTTTGAGTTCAGGTCTTCCTCCTCCTGGGTTCTGTACAAGGTTCCTGGGTCATCCTGGCTAGCAGACAATCCTTTCCTTTCTCTTGTCTTGGTACAGTTATTGCCTTACCTGCACACTTGAGTGGTATAAAGTTGGGAACGTGCTGCAAGTGTTTTGAGGGTCTCGATTTTGGGCCCCGATTTTTTTTTAATTCTTGCTTGTTCACTTCTGTGTTCCTTGTGATGTTGGCCAACTGCAGTCTATGCTAAGGTGCCCCATTATTGTCATGTTGGTGGTGGATGACCTCAGGTCTAGCGGCGCGTTGGGAGCTGTCGAGGCTTATTTGAGCCTCCTAAGCTTCATTTTGATTGGCTCTCGAAGGATGTTGGGGCGCTCGCAATGCGAGTGGCCCTCATCTTTTTGTCTGCTTATCCTTTTTCCCCTCTTCTGTTTCTGGAGGAGGCATTTTGCAGTTTTGGCTTCTGGGGCAGCATCTTGTTCCATCTGGAATCTTCTTTGTCTTCAGTGGAGTTGCTTTTGTCTTTCAAGGCGCTCTGCGCAGGGGACTTTGCCCCTACTCAGCGAGGCACTCAGTAGGGACCCTCGCTGGGTTTTGGTCGAGTTGGGCCATCTGTCGAGTTTGAGGCCGGGTCACATGCCTCCTGAGGTTGCTTCGTCTGCGGCCAGTCGGCACCGTGCTTGCTCTGCTCGTCAGGCATCGGCCTGGGATTTGTGCCAACCCTTTCACGGTTCGCCCCATTGATGGTGCAGTGGGGGAACTGTTGGCCAGGTTTGCCAATGCCTAGTCTCACAATTTGTAGTCCCTTTCAGGTCATGTTGGTCTGCCTTCATTGGCACTGTTTTTTTCCCCCTCTCAGAGGTTCAGGGCTGTCTGAGCAAGCACTTATCCTGTGTCTGTGAGGTCATCACAAGTTGGGTGCAGTCGGGCATGGTCAGTATGACTTCATCTCTGTCGGCCTGATGAATTCTTTCGCTTATTCGACTTTCTCTGCTCTTCGTGTTTGAATTTTATGATGCACTTGTATTGTCACTTCTATGGTGATCAGGTTACTTCCTTGATGGTGTTAAATATGCCCTGACTCCCTCCCCCAGGAAGTCGGGTGCTTCACATCATTCGTCGAACTGACTGGCTCACTACCCAGGAGCTGCAGACTGCCCAATCCCATCCTCCAAATGGGGGGTGGGGTTAAATGAGCATGTTTCGGTTGTTTGTTTATTTCATTTGGGGGAGTTCTATGGCCGTTTTTGAATCAGTAGATTTAGAAAGTGGCCAGCAGTAATCTGTTTTGTCTCACTGACTTTCTGGGTGCTTTCCCTGGTGGTGGCATATACAAAATAAATGCCACTGCTCCCAGCACCTCTGTGATGGAGCTAGGTTCTAGCTCGTGGTCCCTGGTAGACCAGAGAACTCCACGACTGATGGCACCTGTTAGGCAATACACAAATTGGTGATGTTATCTCCATGGAGCCACCAGGGCTTACCCAGAAATTGGCATTTCATTACATTTAATGCTGGTTTTAGTTCTTTTTGTTCCAATGGTTAACAAATGTATGTTTGGTCCTCGGAATGGTGTTAATGTTAATGCTGTACTTGATTTATGCAATTGCACATATTTTTGTATGGAATATTACTGTGATATGACTTTGTTTTATTTATGGAGAGCTTTGTGATTTTTGTACATATTTTTTTACTACACGTGCATTTCATGTTTTAAAGAGATGAATTTTACCTTTCATTCATGAAAGCAAAAAATAGTCAAAAATGTTGATCAATTTATGAAGCACATCTAGTTTTGTCATAGCACTGGCTTTTTGTTAACTGTAATTACTTAAATATTTGTTTTAATATTTGCGGTTTTTGTTGTGTTAAAAACAGTGTCTCTCTACAGCATGACAGAAAATTACAAATGAGTGCAACTGGGAGCTAATTGATAATTTACATTCATTCATTTTTATTTTATTCTGATTAACTATTTGCTACTTTATTCTGCATACTCATTTGGTAATGAAAATGACCTGTTGCAATTCACATTTATTGTTATTTCTACTGTTCTTGTAAATGGTAACAATTTTTTATAATTTACTTTTTAAATGCTTAAAAGTTATTTTTATACTTTTATTTAAAAATATCTTTAAAAATTTTGATTAGATTGTCTATTAACTATACCAAATTTCATTTCTTTGTATTTCCTACACTAGTAAAATGGAAGCTAAGAAATATTAAGTGGACTAAATTGACAATGTTTGATGTGATTCATTGCTCATAAATGCCTGTTACTTTAAAAATAAAAGTTCTTTGTTAATGCTGTTTTATCAGTTGGTATTTCTCATCCATATAAATTCAGAAGTTACGGTAATTAACAAACAGTACTATGTAGTTTAACCCGTGCACTGCCACCCTGTTAAAATTTGTCAACCCAGTGGTGCTCACAAAAACAACAGCGTTGAATGTAATGAAACGCTAATTTCTGGCTGAGCCCTCGAGGCTCCCTAAAGCTACTTTCACTGATTTAGTCCCATACTACTAGGTGCCATTAGTCGAGGAGTTCTATTGGCCTACGAGGGTCCACAAGCCAGAACCTGGCCCCTTCAGAGAGGTGCAGGGAGCAGTGGCCTACAAACAATTACATTTATAGTTATCATAGTGGTGACAATCATAATTGCCACCACCTGGGAAGGCAACCCAGAAAGTAGGTGAAACAAAACAGACTACTGCATGGTTAAGATGAGCTCGCAGCCTCAAAGTTGCCAAAAGAACTCTCAACCATAATAAACCATCAAAATTTTGAGAGACTAACACGAGCTAGTTTACCACACCTTTGTCCCCCCCCCCCCTCCCACATCCCTTCCACGGGGAGGCGAACCAGGGCATCCGGCTGCCTCGGTCAGGAATTCCAACACCATTTACTAACTTTTAGAATGCTCTAAGGCCCTTAACCTACTTAAGGTTTTGTCCCATACTTCTTGGGGAGCAGATAGGCGCACGCTCCTCTATTTGCATTCCTTTCTCGTCTGTCTAAACTCGATTATGGTTGCCCTGCATGCTCTTCTGCTTCTCCTTCTACTCTTCGCTGTCTTGATCCTTTGCACCATACTGGGTTGCGCCTCAGCTCTGGTGCTTTTCGTTCAACTCCTACCCTCAGCTTGTACGCTGACACTGGCTTTCTGTCTCTCCAGGATCGCCGTGATCGCTAGAGTCTTCGCTATCTTGCGCGATCCTTACAGCTTCCTCACTCTTGCCTCTATCGTGCTTTGACTTTTACCCTCCTGTAGTTCCTGTTCCTCTTCACTCCTTCCTCTTTCTGTCCGTTTGTCTCACTTACAGGATTCTCTTTCAGCTCATATTACCAATGTTTCTCCTCGTATTGTTCCATCCTTGCCCCCGTGGAGGGTCCCCCTTCCCAAATTTTGTACTTCTCTGACCCGCATCACTAAAGCTTTTACTCCTACAGTTCTGAAACGCCTCTTCCTTGAGCACTTTTCTTCTCACTCCCACTCCGTTCCCATCTTCACCGATGGGTCTAAGTCTGCTGACAGTGTGGGCTACTCTGTTGTTTTTCCTGACCACACTTATGTGTGTCACCTTCCTCCGGAGGCTAGCATCTTCACAGCAGAACTTTATGCTATTCTCTATGCTCTTATGTTTTACCCAGTTATTCATGCCTCCATCCTTGCCTGCTGGCAGAGTTGTTGGTCTTCTGTTATTGGTAACAAACTGCGTACTCTTAAGAGTCGTGTCCCAGTGGCCTTCCTCCTGCCACCGTAACCGGCGGTGGGAAACGGCTCTGGCTAGGTTACGTATTGGCCATACCCGTTTAACTCACGGTCACATAATGGAGCGCCGCCCTGCTCCTTATTGTCCACATTACATTGTCCCTCTTACTGTTGTGCATATCCTTGTTGAATGTCCTGACTTCCAGGACGAGCATGTGTCTTGTTTTCCGACCGTCCCCCGCGGTCGCTTGTCCCTTGATAGAATTCTTGGCGACTCAGATACTTTTGATATCGTTTGCCTTATGCGTTTCTGTTCTCGTATTGGCATCCTTGGTGATATTTAGCGCCCTCTGATTATCCTGCACATTTGATGGTGCTACATAGCCTTCCCGGTTTGGTGCCTTCTATTGATAATTACTTACTAACTTTTAGCAAAAAATGTAAATGAAAAGTTGTCATTTTTATGTTAAAAAATATGAAATACTGTACTGTAAATATATATAATGGTATCTCGGCTTACGAGCGCCCCTGGCTACGAGTTTTTTGGGTTATGAGCAGGATTTGCTCGGAAAATTTGTATCGGGATACGAGGGTGTTGATACACGTACGGGCCAACTAGTGCGTGGTGGCACGGCGATCACCGCTCAGTTTACCAGTGCCTTGCGCCCAGTGACTATCCCGCCTCAATTCTTCACCAGGATTTACAGTGTTTTGTTGTATATTTGGCCATTTAAACATAAAAGTTGTTAGTATATATCTTGCAATGGGTCCCAAGAAAGCCAGTGGTAAGGTTCAACCTAAGAAAATAGTTGTGAGTAGAGGCAGTAGAGAATGTCCCTTCTTCATTAAGAAAATGTGTGAAGTATGGGAAGAACTGCAAAGTTTTGTTGAAAAAAACTCACCCAGATAAAGCTGTAGCAGGCCGTTGCATTGACCTTTTAAATGACAATGTGATGTCTTACTACAGACAAGTGTTAAAATGTAGGGAAAAAAAGT
Organism: Procambarus virginalis; assembly: GCA_020271785.1. Lineage (NCBI taxonomy): Eukaryota > Metazoa > Arthropoda > Malacostraca > Decapoda > Cambaridae > Procambarus > Procambarus virginalis. Next base: position 11,288,528 of record WNGS01061674.1, on the reverse strand, counting down.
GTCTTTAGACAGATTCTTAGTAAGACAAGCAAGCAGTGAGCCCACAAGCAGGTCCTAGTGGTATGTAGGCAAAACGTACCAGAGAGTGCACACCAGAGAAGTCCTCACTGCCTGATGTTATAATGGAAGAAGACTCCCCTTCCAAACAGTAATACCTCTCCTCCTCCCCCTTCCTCACCATCTTCCATACGCCAACAGCAGTCATCAGCAAGGGGTAAGTAATAACTTGAACATAGTTTTATAGTGTATATTTCGATGAATTAAATATAAAATTTAGTTTGAAGAGAGGTTTTTGGGTAGTCAGGAACAGATTAATTCATTTCCCATTATTTCTTATGGGGAAATTAGCTTCAGGTTACGAGTTTTCAGGTTAGGAGCCGTCTCCAGGAACGGATTAAAATCTTAAACCGAGGTACCCCTATATTAAAATGCCTTCGTTAACCCTACTAAGAATTTGTGTACATGGCAAATTTGTACTCGAAAATGAGAATTATATATAAATTAATTTTAAAACAGTATGTGGACTGTAATAATCATAAAAGCATTTACCAGGGCCAAACTTGATTACAGTGCTAAAATTATATTGAACAAAACCCCCTTTCTACTCCTCGATATAAAAGCACATGATATGGTGCAGCCCGAGGAGGGGGAGAGATAGGTAGTTTAGTTCATTCATTATGCACCCCATACCCATGCTGTGGGCAGTAGTGGAAAGGGTTACAGTGGCACATAATTGGCTCAGGGACTGAACCCCCACAAATCATTTAGCTAAGGAAGTTACAATCTTGATGAACTAGTTACTCCAGTAAATTTAAGTCGGTAGAGTTTTGCTGGGTTCCCAGCCATATTGGTGTCAATTTAAATAAGCGTACGGATGCTGCCGCTAAGGAAGCTACCCACACTTGTCCCATCTTCCATAAAGGTATTCCTTATTTCAACTTTTACCCAGTTATTCATTCCTCCATCGTTGCCCGTTGGCAGGGTTGTTGGTCTTCTGTTACTGGTAACAAACTGCATACTATTAAGAGTCGTGTGTCCCTGTGGTCTTCCTCCTACCATCGTAACCGGTGGTGGGAAACGGCTCTGGCTAGGTTACTTATTGGCCATACACGTTTAACTCACGGTCACTTAATGGAGCGCTGCCCTGCTCCTTATTGTCCAAATTGCATTATTCCTCTTATGGTCATGCACATTCTTGTTGAATGTCCTGACTTCCAGGACGAGTGTGTGTCTTGCTTTCCGACCGTCCCTCGCGGTCAATTGTCCCCTGATAGAATTCTTGGTGAATCGGATACTTTTGATATCATTCGCCTAATGCGTTTCTTTTCTCGTATTGGCATCCTTGGTGATATTTAGTGCCCAATGATTACTCCGCACATTTGGTGGTGCTACATAGCCTTCCCGGTTTGGTGCCTTCCTTTGATAATTAATTACTTGTTACAAAATTCAATGCACACCGTGGGAGGTTACACCCTTTGCAATTTTAATCCCTCCCTTTCCACCCAAGAAGCAAATTAGAGATCAGCCCAAGCTTCATCTTGAGGCAACGCTCGACGCCTTAATTAAGCCATATTGATGCTCTGTCCACAGAGCATTATCTCTCTCAAATCATATACACTGATGGTTCCCTACACCGCCCCACGGGTGCAGATGAAAGTGCAGTTGTCCTAACAATGGGCGATGGCTTATATTTTGAGTGGGGAGTCCGTATAAACAACTGGGCCTCTACCCTTCAGACCGAACTATTTGCCTTGCTTCTTGCACTGAAATGTGTACAAGTCTCCAAACTTGATACATTAATTGTAAGTGATTCCTTATTATCCTTAAATGCTCTCAACTCTTTAAGACATAACTGTAACATGCTCATGTCCGAAACTAGACACAAATATAACAAAATTATTAATGATGGTAACAGTCCATTTCATGTGGACTCCATCTCATGTTGACCTCCAAATGCATGACAGAGCTGATGAGTTAGCCAAAGAATCTGCCTTAAAGGAAAAATTGAGTATAACCTAGGATTGTCAATAAGCAGTCTTGAGAGCAATAGTACACCAAGAACGTGCCTCACATCTATGGTTCATCCAATAAAATCAGCAGACTTCTAGATGTTACTACTGCTCGGCTTAGACTCTGTTACAAGTATCTTTGGGAATTCTCATTATCTGCTGATATAGACCTGACCAAATGTAAACTGTGTCAACAAAATTATTCGCACACCCTCCGTCACTATGTCATGGAGTGCGAAAAGATACGTGAATTCAGAGACAATTCTATAACCAATGTTCCAAAGATGTGTAAATATTAAATTCGCAGAGCAGTCTCCGTGGTGTAGTGGTAAGACACTCGCCTGGCGTTCCGCGAGCGCTATGTCATGGGTTCGTATCCTGGCCGGGGAGGATTTACTGGGCGCAATTCCTTAACTGTAGCCTCTGTTTAACGCAACAGTAAAATGTGTACTTGGATGAAAAAACGATTCTTCGCGGCTGGGGATCGTATTCCAGGGACCTGCCCGAAACGCTACGCGTACTAGTGGCTGTACAAGAATGTAACAACTCTTGTATATATCTCAAAAAAAAAAAAAATCAAAATGATCTGCTACCAGAAATTTTAGCCAAATGTCCCCAGTTTGCTAACTGTAGGTAGTAACTAAGTAATCTATCCATCGCTGCCCACTGGATGGGGGCGGTGTGCAGGACAAACATATCAATTGTGACACTAGCTCTCCACATATGTCAGTTATTTAATTTTGAAACTGTACTTATGGTAGATCTCGAACCCATTGATGATGTGACGACTTGTAATGAATTTTGTACCTAGCTCATCAAGATTGCAACGTCATTAGCTAAATGAATTGTGGGGTTCAGTCCCTGAGCTCATTATGTGCCTCTGCAACCCTTTCCACTACCGCCCACAAGATATATGGGGTTCCATAATAAATTAACTAAACTAACTGTTGGGTAGATTAGATGCACAGAGTTTAGTGACTTTTCATATATTTAGTAGTCTTGGTTACAGCAGTCGGTTGTTGGCAGTGTCGTAGACGTGAGATAGCTTGGAGCAGAGCAGAGCAGAGTGAGGCTGGACTCGTGGAGCTCGATGGGGAATGGCGAGTGTCTTAAACTCAATGAACGTGGTAGCTCGATGCGGTCGTAGTGTGCTGTCTGCTCTGTGTCGAAGCTGGAGCGTCTTGGGGTCAATTAGAACTGCATACGCCGAGTGCTACATTCTTGAGGTTGAAGAGGTATGGTAACTCCTAAGCGCCTATACTGAAGTTAACTGAATTACTGTGAAAATTATACTAATGGTTACTCGCTTCTCGCTTATATGATTGGATTGCACCTCATTCATCATCATCCAATAGTCAATTTCTTCTTTATTATGCACCCCATACCATCCGTGGGCGGTGGTGTAAAGGATTACAGAGGCACATAATCGGTTCAGGAACTGAACCCTCTAGTTCGTTTAGCTAAGCAAATAACAATGTTTGACGCTAGTTACAAAATTATCAATGTTGTATACACATGTACACACCCTCATACATACATGTGCATATATATATACGTATACACATATACATACACAACATATCAATCACTCACACAAATACACACATCAAGAATCTTTGTGTCACAAGTGACACAAAGAGGTGTCACAAGTGACACTACAAGAGGCTCACAACAGTCACTATACAAGGCACTTTACATCTATAGTGAGTCACACAGTTACTAGTCTTGCTGCACACCCACCCAACTGGGCGGCAGCTTTACAGTCATGTGCATGCATTACCGACAGTAAGCAAATTTTGGATACTTCGCTAAAATTTCGGGCAGCACATCATTGTGAATGAAGTACTTACACATTTCTTGGACACTATTGATGGTGTTATCTCTAAATTCCGCAATTTTTTCACATTCCATATATAATGACGCAAAGTATGCGAATAGTTCTGCTGACAGAGTTTACATTTAGTCAAATCTACATCAGCAGATGTTACAAACTCCCAGAGGTACTTGTAGCCGAGCCTAAGCCTAGCAGTGGTAACATCTAGAAGTCTGCTAACATTATTGGATGACCCATAGACGTGCGGTTCTTCATGCATAATAGAATGATGATAGATGGAGTAACTGGGTGTGAATTTCACTTTGCCTCAAGCCTCCGAAATTTAGTTGATGTTCCTGGGATATTACTGCCCTCAGGCTGCTGAAAGGCAGTCCAAGTTGGTAATCAATTCCTCTTTACGAGCAAAAGTCTTGGCTAAGCCATCAGTTCTATCATGCATTCGGAGACCAATATGGGAAGGAATCCACAGGAGACAACTCTGACTCCATCATTGATTATTCACTATATCTGTGTCTAGCTTCAGAGATAAGCACGTCACAGTTATGCTTGGGAGCTGAGGGCAGTCAAGGATGACAAGGAGTCACTTACAATTAGCGTGTCAACTTTGGATTCATATACGCGCTCTAGTGCAAAGGATTATGGCAACCAATCTGTTTGAAGAGTGGAGGCCCAGTTACTTAGTCTCGCTCCACACTCATGGGAGATGGAACCATCTCTCCCGTCACAACAACTGCACTTCAGCTGCACCATAGGACTGATGCAAGGATACATCAGTGTAANTTTCGTGTTACGTCTTTCATTTTGTATCTAATTGTTCACAATATAAAAGTGCGTACTTTAAAACTAGTCCTATAAAATAGAGCAATTAATTAAATTTTTAACAAATACAGTATTTTAATTTTGGACACTCATCATCACAAAATTATTTATATCTTTCCAGTGTTCTGACATCAATTTTCCAGGTTACATCTTTCATTTTGGTATCAAATTGTTCGCAATCTAAAGGTGCGCATTTTAGAACTAGTCCCATATTATAGCACAATAAATAGAATTTTAACAAATATTTTAAAATTTGGACCAAAAAAGTATTTATAGTCTTTCCAGTATTCTGACATCAATTTTCGTGTTACTACTTTCATTTTTTTAGGTATCAGTTTGCGCAATCTAAAGGCGCTCATTTTGAACCCCCCCCAAGTTGATCGGATAAAAAACTGAATTTTTGTACAAATACTTTAAATATTGGTCGCACGCAGGTGTTACACACTCGGACTCGGGAGAAAATTGTGGACTCCAGGCGGCATTCCAAGAGTGCAATAACATATTCTCTGTGAATCCCTAAGTTTTTGCCGTTTTGTTTCCTCCTGATCCATAGGGTTAAGGTTTCAAATGCTGTCTCATAAGAGAGTGTGTCTGCTGGGGATCTTCTGTGTCCTGAGCTGCCACCAGGTTGTGATCATGAAAGGTTGGTATAAAGGGTGTTACCCATGTGTAACTAATGAGTGGCATGTTTTCTAATTAGTTTACTGATTGGCTGTATAACCATTGGATGTTTAGGTGGTCTAACTTTTGTGCAGTGCACTCTTCTGTAGGTGGTTGTTGATCCCCCCCTATGCTTCCCTTGCCTCTATGAGATCACCAGATCTATGTATTTAGCAGACCTTCAAAAGTCATGTAAAGAACTGAGTGTTAAGAGGGGGCTGTAATGAACTGGTGCCTTAAAACATGGGAAGCCATTGAGGGTTTTTCATATACTTTTAGAAAGCAATAATTGAGTACAAGTACAGTGGTACCTCGGCTTACAAGCGCCCCTGGTTACGAGTTTTTCGGGTTACGAGCAGGATTTGCTCGGAAAATTTGTATCAGGTTACGAGGGTTGCCTCAGGATACGAGTTTGTTGATACGCGTACGGGGCGACCTAGTGCGTGGTGGCACGGCGATCGCTGCTCAGTTTGCCAGTGCTTTGCACCCAGTGACTATCCTGCCTGAATTTTTCACAAGGATTTACCGTTTATTTGCGGAGCTTTTGCTATTTGAGCATAAAATTTGTTATATTATACATTGCAATGGGTCCCAAGAAAGCCAGTGGTAAGGCTCAAGGCAAGAAATCACATGTAAGGATGACAATAGAGGAAAAGCAAGAAATCATTTGTAAGCATGAAAATGGTGCACATGTCATTGAACTTTGTAGGCAGTACAACAAATCCACGTCAACGATATACACTATACTTGCCAAGAAAAAGGACATTATGAGTGCCAAAGTGGCAAAAGGAGTATCAACAATCACGAAACAAAGACCACAAATACTTGAGGACAGGATATTGCACAAAGACCTTGTAAAGAAAACCCCTGGAACGAGTGCAGAGAAAGACTTTAGGCAAGCAGGGGATGGTTTGAGAAATTTAGAAAAAGAAAGCGGTATTCATAGTGTTATGAGGCATGGGAGGCTGCCAGCTCAGACAAACCAGCCGCTGAGAAATTTATTGAAGAATTAAAGAGTTTGCAGAGGCTGATGGATACCTACCACAACAGGTTTTTAATTGTGATGAGACAACTGTTCTGGAAAAGATTGCCTAAAGGACATACATTACCAGAAGAAAAAAGCATTGCCCACACAAGCCTATGAAAGATAGGTTTATGCCTATGGACCAGAAAATCATAGCGAATTTTAAGAAACTTTATGAAAGGGCACTTTTCCGGAAATGTTTTGAAGTGACTGAAGCCACAAACCTCACCCTCAAAGAGTTCTGGAAACACCATTTTAATATTTGTAGTTCTTTAAAACTCGTTGACAAAGTCTGGCAAGAAGTGACTCAAAGAACCCTGATCTCTGGCCGGAGAAAATTGTGGCCTGAATGTGTGACAGAACTAGACTTTGAGGGGTTTGAGCCTGTAAATGATGCACCCATTGTTGAGGAAATTGTTACTCTGGGCCAGCAAATGGGCTTGGAATTGGATGGTGATGATGTGGAGGAGTTGGTGGAAGAAGACAACGAAGAACTCCAAGCCCTTCAAAAGGAACAGCAAGAAGACCCAGCTGAGGATGTTTCTCCAGTGGAGGAGGAGGAGGCAGTACAGAATGTCCCTTCTGCAGACATTAGGAAGTGGTGTCAGATGTGGGAAGAAATGCAAACTTTTATTGAAAAGACTCACCCAGAGAAAGCTGTAGTAGGCCGTTGCATTAATCTTTTCAATGACAATGTGATGCCTCACTACAGAGACATCTTGTGAAGAAGGGAAAAACAATCTTCCATGGACAGATTTGTTGTGAGAACATTGAGCAGTGAGCCACAACCAGGACCTAGTGATATGCAGGCAAAACGTGCCAGAGAATGCACCCCTGAGAGGCCCTCACTGCCTGATGTTATAATGGAAGGGGACTTCCCTTCCAAACAGTAACTCCTCTCTTCCTCCCCCCTCCTCGCCATCTTCCATACGCCTGCAGCATTCATCAGCAATGGTAAGTAATAACTTGAACATAGTTTTGCAGTGTAGATTTAGATGAATTAGGTATACAATTTAGTTTGAAGCGAGGTTTTTGGGTAGTCTGGAACGGATTAATTCATTTCCCATTATTTCTTATGGGGAAATTAGCTTCGGGTTACGAGTTTTGGGTTACGAGCTGTCTCCAGGAACGGATTAAACTCTTAAACAGAGGTACCCCTGTATTGTAAATATAATAATTTAATGGAGAAAATTATTTAAAATAAAACAATGCTTGCATTACTTTTCTGGGGGAGCCCCGTCGGCTCCCCGGAGCTATCCAGGCTGAATGGATATGTATAACTTTCTGGCATCAGTCAAAGTGCTAGGAGTTCTTGCCTACCGGGGACCACGAGCCAGAACCTGGCCCCCTCAGAGAGGCACGAGGAGCAATGGCCTATAGAAACCCTTTTGTGATTGGGAGAATTCTATGTCTGCCATCGACCGGGACAGGCACCCAGAAAGGTAGGCGCCCCAAAACAAACCCCTATTCTGGTGAAATTATTGCTACCGAAAGCCGAACGAGTGGACAAAACTCCCCAAACAAAATTATTAAACTAGCATGACGTCATCACGTCGCCGCGCCACCGTCTGCGCCCCCCCCCTCCCCGAGAGGGGGAAGGGGGAGCCCCAGACCCTCCACGCCGGCGATCCAACTGGCAGTTCTTGGCTGATGGGATTGCTGGCTGGTCGAGTGCCTCTGGCTCCGGTTTTTGTTTCCATTCTGTGCCTTGTGGTGTGGAATGTCTCTACCGGTGGGGTGTGAGCCAGGAGTAAGATTCCACGGTACTCGGGCTGCATGTGCCTAGGGCTGTCTTCCCTAGGTGCCCTGTAAGTACTGCCCTTGGGGCTTGGGGCCATCTTCCACAAGTCACCTTGGGTTCTGCCTCCGCTGTGTCCTTTACTGCTCGGTACTGGGCCGCCCTTGGAGTCGGCTGGGGTTTTGTTGCCCTGGTTGGTCTCTGGGTAGGTGGTAGTTTTCGTCACTGGTAGGGGCGCGGGGTACTGCACAGCTAGTTTTCACCAATTACAGCGGCCGGCTCTGTTCCGCCTGGGTGCGTTGTCCTCTTGCGGGGTTTTTCTTTTTGTTTTTGTTTTTGCCTGGTGGGGGTCTGCCTTTACTGTGGTCCCCCTTTTCCTGTTCTAGGTGACTTTCTTTCGAATTCTTCTGTTGGCGATACTCCCCGCTTGGCCCCCGTGAGTGGACACGTCCCGGGGTTCAGCTTTAGAAGTTTGTTGGTAGTTTGGGCGCCGGTTCGCGGTACCCTGCCTGGGCTTCCTTAGCGTATAAACAGTTAAGGGCCCTGGAAAACCCCACGGGGGCTCCGTGGTCCTCTCGGTGTGTCCCCGGAGTCCCCCCTCGCGTCCTGCGAGTTTGACGGTTGATCTGTCCCCTTGTCTCAGGGTGACACTCACCTGTTGTGCCTCCGCCATGCTGCCTGTTGGGTCCTTGTTCTTGTGACCCGGAGTCGTCCGATGATTGTTGTCGGTACGCGCTCTCCTTCACCCAGGCCACTGGTCTTGATTATCGGGTGCAGGCAGCTGCGGCGTTGCTTGCTGGGTGTGTTGCTGCAACGCTTTTGGTGTGCGGCCCCGGATGCCCCGAGGCTGCCCCGTTTTGGTGGTTGGGGTCTGGACTTTGGGGGGGGGTCGCTTCGGCTCTGGCTCCTTCCGCTTCTTGTTCCTCCCCTTCTGTTCTACTCACTTCCTCCCTTGCCTCCTGCTCCGAACCTTGGGCGGGTTTCGGGGTTGGGGGCGGGGTCTGGTTGGGTTGAGACTCGGGCGGTCTCGGGGGTTTTCCCTTCCGGGGTGGCGGCGGAGGCATTCGAGTCGGTTCCTCCAGCCGTGCCGTATGAGTCTGACCAGTGGGCTCCCTTCATTAGTGTTTGCACGGCTGCCCCGGCTTTTCCTTGTTCAGCTGGGGCTTTGGGGGTGCGGCTCGGCCCTGGGTCATGCCAGAGGTTCCCGGGGTTAGGGAGGGGTTGCCTGGGGGGGCCTCGGCCCCGTTTGCCCCACTTGGGTCTTTGTACCTTTGGTGGGGCTGGCAGTTCCTCAGTGGGGTTGTTCCTTCCCTCTGTGTTCCTGTTGTTCGGGTATACCCCTCCCTGGGTTCGGTTCCGTGTTCCTTCGGGTTCGTCGGTCCCGTCGTTCCTAGGGTGTGTTTCACCCCCTTTTCCTTACCATTTTCGCTCTTGTGTCACGATGCTGTTCACAAAAGCGACAACGACACCAACGGACATAATATAAAAACAATAAAATGTGTTCAGGTAGGTACATCCATACAAGGTGTGAAACAAACATTGATGGATTTCTATATTGACCTAGTACATAGTGCCTAAACCGCTTCGTATCGTTGTCCCTGCATGTTCCTTGGTCAGGGGTGCTTGTCATGGTTCTCGTTGCTTCACGAGTCTCTTCGTACCTTCCTATGTTATTGGCACGTCTGTTGATATTCGATGTGGTTTCCATCGGGTCTTTTGTCGGCCTTGTTGGTTCCCTTCTATCATCTGTTTTCTTTCACTTCGTTTTCGCCTTGTTTGGGTTTCGCGTCATCTCTACTTCCTGTTTCGGCGTTCTTTGTCTTCGTTCCGCACACCTTCCTGGTGTTTGTACGATAGTTTGTACGATAGTTTGTACGTACGTTGTGTCCGTTTTGTGTGTCCGCCTGGTGTACGGGCCCCCGCCTCCCAGTGGCTGGGTGGTGCGTTTCGTACCTCGTGTGCTGGGGCCGCGGTGTGTGTTTTGTTTACGGGCGGTATGCTCGTGTGTTCGCGTCGTTTCTCGTGGTTTTTCTGCGAGCTTCTTGCTCGTTTCTCCCTCCAGTCGTGGCCCTCTGGCTGCTGAGGGTGTTTTGGATTTATGTGTGTCTGCTCTNTTTAATCTACTGTATTGTAAATCATAATTAATTGCTCTGGAGACATTACTTATGAGAGCTTGTAATTATTGCAGTACTGTACTTGCAGTGATTAATTTGGTTCGAGACTCCTATAGCCCAGGTGAATGAAATTAATTTTGGTATATTATGTACCATTGGAAAGAGCTCAAACATCAGGCAGTATCCAGTACAGTGTTCACAATACATAGGTTAGATAGAAATTATATACAATAGGTTCTTATTTTAGGACCTGATGCAAAGTGCTACTCTACCATGTGCAATCCATTGTTTTTCTTATTACACTTTATTTTGTTGAAGCATTTTTATGCAACTTTATTATTCATATGTAGCATAAAATGGCTTGAATTTAGAATGAGGGATTGTGCAGAGTATATTGCATTTCAATATTTTATGAATTAATGTATACATTATTTAGTTAGGAAGTATTTACTGTATTTTAAACCTAAGTAAATAAATATGCATTATACCCAATACTTAACTTTTGTAGCATTAGTATCTAGTAGCTACTGAATTATTTTTCTACTAGCAAAATGCATACAGTGGCCATAGCTAGAGACTTTACCCAATAAATGGTAATGCACAGATTGTCAGACGTAGAATATTCAGTTTATGATTGTTTCATTGAATACGACAGCATATTCCGTATTTACTATTTCCTGATTTAGGGCTTCTATCCCTCTTACTAATGCTCTTGCATCAGGGTTCAGCAGATTTCCTAGAATTAATCAAAACTACCCAGCCCGATGGAATCATTGCTTCCCTGGACGTCGAATCCCTATTTACCAACGTTCCAGTCGACACAACCATAGAAATGATACTGGACAGAGTACGTATATAGAGACAAGAGCACCCCCAAATTAGACATACCCGAGCCACACTTGAAGAGTCTTCTCGAGGCATGTACAAAGGAAGCCCCTTTCATCAGTCCACAAGGAGACATATATCTACAAATAGACGGAGTGGCAATGGGGTCCCCCTTAGGAGTGTTATTTGCTAATTTTTATATTGGAATCATGGAAGACAGAGTCTTCAGTAGCAGACAAAAACCAACTGTATATTGCCGTTATGTAGATGACATATTCGTCATTGTAAAAGACTCAGACGAACTAATTGATCTAAAAAGCCATCTAGAGAGAGTCAATACTCCAATTTACACATGAAAATAGTGAAAATAACAGTCTGCCATTCTTGGATGTACTAATAACAAAAACAGGAACCTCTTTAAGCACCAATGTATCTACTAAGCCTACCAACATAGGAGTATGCCTGAACGGTAAAAGTGAGAGCCCCCAAAGATAAAAAGCCAGTGTTCTCAATGCTTATATTCGTCGAGCACTTACCCACTGCTCCGAATGGAGCAACGTGAGTAGAGAGTTTGAAAGAATAACACAGGTATTGGTGAACAACGGATATAGCAACACGGAAATAAACACTGCTATAAGAAGGCACCTGGACCAATGGTATAATCCTGAACCTAGAACAGAAACCACAATACCTCCAATAAAGTTACATTACAAATCAACCATTCACAGTGAACATAAAACAGAGGAAAGAATAATGAAAGAAATAATCTGTAAAGGAGTAAAAAGCATTACTCGTAACCAAAACATAGACCTGATGAATAGGGAGCCAGTCGGCCGAGCGGACAGCACGTTGGACTTGTGATCCTGTGGTCCCGGTTTCGATCCCGGGCACCGGCGAGAAACAATGGGCAGAGTTTCTTTCACCCTATGCCCCTGTTACCTAGCAGTAAAATAGGTACCTGGGTGTTAGTCAGCTGTCACGGGCTGCTTCCTGGGGGGTGGAGGCCTGGTCGAGGACCGGGCCGCGGGGACACTAAAGCCCCGAAATCATCTAAAGATAACCTCAAGAAATCATAATCTACAAAACCAAGAAGACTTCCGACCTCCTTATCAAAAACAGCCCGAAGCTGATGGAGAACCCTCTACAGCAGTCAAGCATTGTATACATGTACACTTGCCCCCATGAAGGATGTAACCCTCAATCTAAGTACATAGGTATTACATCGACCAAACTGACGAGGCGTTTGACCTGTCATCTTCAATCTGGTGCCCCCCCAGGAATCACATGAGACAAGCCCATGACATCACCCAAACAAGAGAAATGTTCAAAAAAAATACCTGTATAATAGACAAAACCCAAGATGTAAGAGGATTACAAATTCTTGAAGCAATTCACATAAGAATAGAACAACCTACCATGAACACCCAAATCACGGAACTATTTACTCTACCCACCATGAGAGTATGGACAAGACTAGAATATAATGATGCCAACACAGAAGACACTGCTCAACATAACAGGCCTAATACACCTGATTAATCTTTGTATGTGCTTCATCCCCTATTTTCCCCCTATTTATCCCCTATGTATCCCCTTGCCTTTTTCCTTTATTGTACAGTACTTGTTTTATCACCTGACCCCATACTGGTATAAATTAACGAGTTCTGTAATTTCTTTTCACTTGAGAATGAACCATGGAGGTTCGAAATGTTGTGCGATTTTATAATTAGTGTAATATATTCTTCAGTTATTCAATTCTTTTCTTCACCTAAAACCAACATGACTTTTGGTGAACTCTTCTTTCAGCTCTTCCAGAAAATAGTAAATATGGAATATGCTATCATATTCAATGAGACATGCATAAAAGAAAACCTGCTGCCAGTATACACTAATTTATGATTGCTGTATCAATTTTTTTCAGGACAATTCCATCTCCTCCATCATGTATCACAGCTCGGGTGACACATACGCTATCCTTCCCACTAGTATAAAGTCTCGTAGGCTCCAGCCTGGAAAGCGAACTATACTGGTTTCGATTTTACTCTCTCTGATGCTATTAATATCACAGCTTCTGCGAGCCTTGCAGCTTGACCAGCCTCCAAGACTGACAAATGTTAATATGCAGGTGAGAGTTTTAGATTTAGTTTTTCACACCACACTACTAATGACAAAGTATATTAAAGACTTGAATTGATCTTAATGTGTTATATATTTTTATATTATGAGGAACTCTTCACTAACTACCCAAGTGTACAGTAACTATTTCCACCGAGCCGTAACCCAACACATCATGCCTCTGAGACCCCCTCTCTCACCTATCTGAAGACAGGTTGTATGATGATTCGTGTGGCTTTTGTTCTATGTCCGTATTGGGTTTATTCTTTTTTGTGTGCTTTTGGCTAATTGTCATGGCTTTCTCATCTCAGTCCATACTTGAAAGCAATTTGAAGTTTCTCGGGATGTGCATTGGTGTGTTCAAGCCCCTTTTGGCCATTCCTTTTGTCTCTTGCAAGCAGCCTATTGGATTTAGAGGTTCATTCACCTGTGTTTGTATTGTTTATTGGTGCTGGCCAAGCCACCCTGCTTGACTGCCTATTGGGTTGTAGCTGCTTAGATGGACTGGACTTAACTGTATAAGCCTTTGTAGTCTCTGTATATAGCAGGTGTTATGGTTCACATATCACCACAGTTTTCAATAAAGTTTGTGAGTATGTAATCTTAATACTGTATTATCTTAAACATTTGTATCATGTATCTGCCTTGGCCAGTTCAGATGGTTTCGGTTCACTCAACATCTGTGTTCTTTGTCAATCCATGGTTCTAAGCAGTTTCAGGCTGCAAATATGCAGGCAATCATTGGGCTGGTAGAGGTGGCATTGGAATATGAATTAGGTTAAAGATGAGTTGAGGTATTCTTTTTTTTTTTTTTTTTTTTTTTTTGTTCGGTTTTCTGGGTTCTGAGGTTTTCTCCAAGAAGTTCTAGATAGATCTGTCCCCATTTAGATCTCCCTCATTGTCTGCCTTATTTTCCAATTTGTTTACTTTGCTTTACTTTTAGGACAACCTGACCCAGAATTTTCACCAGACTAACATGGCTCTTTGATATTTTGTCTTTAGGGGGTTCTTTGTTCTTATATACCTTTAAGTTTAAGCACCCAGTCATTTGACTTTACTGCTGGCCAGGGCTCTAGTCCTCTCCGAGTTGGTCCTCTTTGGCTTTCTGATTAAATGGTAGACATCCTAGTTTGTGCTTCTTCAGGTTCGAACTTGGTTGAATCCGGTTAGGGATGCCATGGTGATTTCCTTCTCTGAATTGGTTGACCCAGGGAGCTGGTCGGCCGAGCGGACAGCACACTGGGGTTGTGATCCTGTGGTCCCGGGTTCGATCCCGGCGCCAGCGAGAAACGATGGGCAGAGTTTCTTTCACCCTATGCCCCTGATACCTAGCAGTAAATAGGTACCTGGGAGTTAGTCAGCTGTCATGGGCTGCTTCCTGGGGGTGGAGGCCTGGTCAAGGACCGGCCGCGGGGACACTAAAAAAAACCCAAAATCAACTCAAGATAACCTCAAGATAACCCTTTTGTGGCTATGTCTCCATCACTAGCTGGTGCTGGAAAGGTCTCAGCCTTCTTGTTGGGATCTCAGGTGCCACCTGGTTAGCTTAAACTTTGTCTGTGCGGTTTACCTGATGTTCTTCAAGTCAAATAAATAAAATAAAATAAAATATTTATTCAGGTAAAAATACATACATACAATAAGGAGGTCTGGTAGCTGAGTGGACAGCATGCAGGACTCGTAATTCTGTGGCCAGGGTTCGATTCCCGGACCAGGCAGAAACAAACGGGCAAAGTTTCTTTCACCCTGATGCCACTGTTACCTAGCATTAAATAGGTACCTGGAGTTAGACAAATTCCCAGGTACCCAATTCCCAAACTCCCTGATAAAAAAAACATTAGTTAGTAGTTAGTTATAGTTGATTGATTGACAGTTGAGAGGTGGGCCGAAGGAGCAGAGCTCAACCCCCGCAAAAACAACTAGGTGAATACAAGATGAGTTACAAACATAATGTTGGATTTCTAGAAAGATCTAGTAAGTACATACAATGCCTAAAGTCACTAATACGCACAGCATTTTGGGCAAGGTGTGGGAAAAAACACTTTAGACTGAAACTTAATACTAATTGAGATCAAAGCATAAATCGAGTTAAAAAAGGAAATGGGGGGGAGGGGGGGACATGGTAGAAATCAGCAGTTATACAAGTTGGTCAACAACATTTCCCTGTCCACGGACTGTACGATTGACGCCGATTCCTTCAGTTGGCTCTGCTGGACGTACGGGATCCCAGAAGTCGATCTCTTCACGTTGGTATGGTTTCGGCATCTCCCGATATATGTGGCCCCCTTCCCCGACTGCGGAGCTTTCACAGTGGACACCTCTTGGCAGGACTGGTCGAGGTGGGGTTACCTGAATCTCTTCCCCCCTGGTCTAGCTGTTGCTTCAGGTTCTGGCTCAATTGGAGTCTTACCACGGGAGAGTAGTCCTTGTGGCCCCTTGGTGACCGGCCCAGCCTTGGTTTCAGGTGCTGCTTGCTCGGTATGTGAATCCGGGGCGTTTTCCTCAACTCCGCCTCTTCCAGCAGGTCGGACCAGTCCGGTACACGGCTGGTTCGGTCTTCTCCTCTGCTCTTCGCGTCTGGTCTTTTTTACGCGGGCTTATCACCATTTCTATGGTGATCAGGTGACTTCGTTGATGGTGTTCCACCTGCGTGCTTCGTCTCGGTGACAGTATGAAGTTTCCTGGCGCTCTTTCCAACATTTTCTCTCTCTTCATAGGTTGTCTTCTATTTCGCATCAGGTTGTCTTGTCCTTTCTTTCTTGGATTTTTCAGGACTGTCATTTGATGCCGAATACTATCGCCTCATATTGTGTGGGGCTAGCGGAGCCGCTCCAGCTTGCGTTCAGGATGGATGTCACTTCTGCCCTGTTCTGTAAGCTTTCACCTGCTTTGTTTCACTTCTGGCCTGCTCATGCACCTCGGCTTCATTGGCCAGGGACACGCTTTGGGTTGATCCAGTTTCACTCATTCCCTGTTCCATTGCTCGGGTCTCCCAAGTGATCTGCAGGGTTATTCAATCTAGCCAACCTGTGGTCTATCCTCGTGCCCATGATGTTCGTAAGTTTGCTGGTTTGGCTGCTGTCTTCAGCAACCTGTCTTGGACTGATATTTGGGCGCGGGGATTTTGGAGGTCGATCAGGATCCTGGCTGCCTGTTCTTTGGTCAACATTCCTGGGCGTTCGTGTGTGGCTTTGGGTCGCAGGTTGCAGCCAGTTGTGTCGACGTTGAGTTGAGGAACACGTGGTGGCCACCTCCCAGGTAAAGTGAGGCCGCCTCGTCTCTCTTTTCCTTATCTTTGCTTATGTAGCTCCAGGGAGCCAAAGGGGCTCCCCACAGAAAACCAGCATTGAATGTAATGAAACGCCATTTTCTGGATGAGCCCCGAAGGCTCCCTGGCACCCTCCCTCCCTCCGGTCGGCACTTTTCATGTTGTTTTGATGCCTAACCTCCGAACTGGAGTTGCTAAGTAGCTGAGTAGCCGGCGCGGGGGGGTCTGGGACTCCCCCCTCCTGGGAAGGGGAGGGCTGCGCAGATGAGCAGCATAACAGCGAGGTGTGACGTTTGCTTGTTTCCTTGGGATTTGAGGGAGTTCTGCCTCTCTGTTCAGTGTCCAGTTGCAGTTCTCTTACCCATGTGGGGTCTGTTTTGTTATGCCTACCTTTCTGGGTGTCTAACCCCAGTCGATGGCAGATTAGGAAAACCCTTACCCACAGGGGGTTTTCCAAGGACCATTTCTCCCTGTGCCTCTCTGTCTGGGCCAAGTTCTGGCTCGTGGTCCCCAGTAGGCTGAACTCCATTGACTAATGCCCAGGTCTAATGTAATGCATATTAGCCGATAGCTCCTGGGAGCATCTGGGGCTCACCCAGAAAATAGTGTTTCATTACATTCAACCCATTTTTTTTTTTTAACATTGGCAGATATGCATGTAATTCTTTACACTATCGCACTCCGGGCACGCGCGCCGCAGAAATGACGTAATGCGCCATTCAGTGCGGGTAATTTTGCGGTGACACCAAAAAGTGTATACTCGTTTCAGTTTTCTCAACTTAATTCTCGTGCTATGCCGTTTGTTTTGATATCATTGTGTTCGCAATGGAATTCCCTACAGGGGTATATGCATATAAAGTTCAAAAGCCCGCCGTGACTCCCACAGCAAAGCCTAAAGTCGGCAAAGTTACCCGTGAGTGCGCAAAATCAGTAAAATGTATATACTCGTTTCAGTTTTCTCACCTTACTTCTTGTGCTACATCGTTAGTTTTGGAATAATTGTGTTCACAATAGAATTCTCTACAAGGGTATATGCATATAAGGTCTAAAAGCCTGGAGTGACTCCTCACAGCAAAGCCTAAATTCGGCCAAGTTATCCGTGAACGAGCACCAATTGGCACACATGCAGACTGATGTATATACTCGTTCAGTTTGATAACATAAATTTTTGTGCTACGTGTTTCATTTTGGTATCAATTTGTTCGCAAAATTAAGGCTCGTATTTTAAATCTAGTCCCATAATAATAGAATAATAAATGGAATTTTAACAAATATAGTACTAGTATTTAAAATTTTGGACACTCATTACCACAAAATTATTTATATATTTCCAGTGTTCTGACACCAATTTTTGTGTTTCGTCTTTCATTTTGATATCAAATTGTTCGCAATATAAAGGCACATATTTTAAAACTAGTCCCATAGTAATAGAAAAATAAATGGAATTTTAGCAAATATTTTATAATTTGGACCACAAAAGTATTTATTTTCTTTCTGACATTTATTATCTTTCTGACATCAATTGTCATGTTACAGCCTTCATTTTGGTATCAAATTGTTCGCATTAAAAAGGTATGTATTTTAAAACTAGTCCCATAATAATAGAACAATAAATGGAATTTTAACATATTTTTAACTTTTGGACACTTTTTGACGCTCATCACCACAAAATTATTTATATCTTTCCAGTGTTCTGACATCAATTTTTATGTTACGTCTTTCATTTTGGTATCAAATTGTCCACAATCTAAAGGCGCTCATTTTGAAACCACTCTCAGATTGATCAGATAAAATTAAAATTTTTAACAAATATTTTACTGAGTGACTCCGGACCGAGTCATCCGAGATGGCTCAGAAGAAAAATGGGTGACAACAGACGGAGACATTAGGGTGTGATAGTGTTAAGCCACATGTTAGGGGTTAATTTTTGCTAATATGTCACTTTTAATGGAGT
This sequence comes from Procambarus virginalis, assembly GCA_020271785.1. Taxonomy (NCBI): domain Eukaryota; kingdom Metazoa; phylum Arthropoda; class Malacostraca; order Decapoda; family Cambaridae; genus Procambarus; species Procambarus virginalis. The sequence goes on along the minus strand of WNGS01061674.1, from coordinate 11,270,168 downwards.
GATAAATTCTGTATTATTGATTGCTTTGGTTTTTTAGAGTTACTAATTTCTGTCAAGCTGTTGCTTAGTTTTTCTAGTGGGTTATTCTCAGTTTTGGCTTGATTTATGATTGTCTTGTAGAGAAAGCCCAATTGTGTTCTTGGCTCCCAGTAGACTTGAGTGGGTTTCAGAGGCTTCGTGTAATTCCCAAGGCTTGGCAGGCCCAGTGTTATAGCTATGGGAGCTTTTGATGAGTGACCCACCAAAAATTACCTTTCATTATTCAATACTTTATATTTGCAATAAGACAAATAACTACATTTTTAATTTTTTTTATTTTCAGTCATTAACAAGTCTCAATGAGGAAACAGATATACCAAATTGCATCAAAACATATTTGGGATCATCATCTCACCATTACAGTTCCAACACCCCGTCATGTCACCATCTCCCTGCCCACGTGGTTTGTGTTCGCTCGTGCAAATTTATTTTTTAATAAGAAGCCTCCAGAATGCTCTCATCAGATCAAAGTCACTTTTTGTATCTCGGTAAGAAATGCTGTTACTCTCTTGCCATTTGTTTGGTTTTATGCTTATTGTTGATTTTGTGGATATTAAGTTTTAAAATAATCATGTATGAATATATAAATATGCTAATACAGTGCAGTATGATTTAGTTAATACAGGGGTACCTCGGTTTAAGAATTTAATCCGTTCCTGGAGACGGTTTGTAACCCGAAAATTCGTAAACTGAAGCTAATTTCCCCATAAGAAATAATAGAAAATGAATTAATCCATTCCTGACTTCCCAAAAACTTCACTTCAAAGTAAATTTATACTAAATTACCCAAATCTACACTACAAAAGTATGTTCAAGTTATTACCTACCCTTGCTGATGACTCCTGTTGGCATCATAAACTCCAACAGGAAAGCCTACTAGAGCTTTCTTTGCTAGAGTCATTTCAATAAAAGTTTGCATTTTTCCCACATCTGACACCACTTCCTAATTGTTGAGGAAGGGACTTTCTCTTTTTGCCTCATCCTCCTCTGAAGAAATATCCCCAGCTGCCTCTTGTTGCTGCTCCTTTTCAAGGGCTTGGAGTTTTTCGGTGGTCAGTTCTTCGTTGAGTTCTTCCACCAACTCCTCCACATCAGCACTATCCAATTCCAAGCCCATTTTCCGGCCCAGAGTAACAATTTCCTCAACAATAGGCACTTCATTTACAGGCTCAAATCCCTCAAAGTCTAGTTCTGTCACACATTCAGGCCACAATTTTCTCCAGCCAGAGATCAGGGTTCTTTGAATCACTTCTTGCAGGCTTTGTCAACAAGTTTTAATGCACTACAAATATTAAAATGGTGTTTCCAGAACTCTTTGAGGGTGAGTTTTGGGGCTTCAGTCACTTCAAAACATTTCTGGAAAAGTGCCCTTTCATAAAGTTTCTTAAAATTTGTTATGATTTTCTGGTCCATAGGCTGAATTAGAGGAGTGGTGTTAGGAGGAAGGAACTTTATTGTGAGAAAATTATATCTGTTCAACAATGCATCTTCCAAGCCTGGAGGATGATCAGCAGCATTGTTGAGGAGAAGCAGGGCCTTGAGTGGCAAACTTTTCTCCCTGCAGATATTTTTGTATGGCGGGGCACACCACATCATTCACCCACTCCGTAAAAAAATTCCTAGTCACCCATGCCTATTATTAGTCCTCCACATCACACACATTTGGTTTTTCTGCACACCATACTTTTTGAAAACTTTGGATTTCAGAATGATATACAAGCAAGGGTTTAATTTTCAAATCGCCACTCGCATTTCCACACAGCACAAGCGTAAACCTATCTTTCATAGGCTTGTGGTTGGGCAATGATTTCTCCTCCTTGGTAATGTATGTCCTCTTAGGCAATCTTTTCCAGAACAGTTCTGTTTAATCACAATTAAACACTTGTTGTGGTAGGTATCCCTCAGCCTCTACAAAATCTTTAAAGTCTTCAATAAATCTTTCAGCGCTGGTTTGTCTGAGCTGGCAGCCTTCCATGCCTCGCAACACTATGAATACCATTTCTTTTTCTAAATTTGTCAAACCATTCCCTGCTTGCCTTA
>WNGS01061674.1:11247091-11267698 GCA_020271785.1 Procambarus virginalis | reverse complement strand
CTTTGTAACCCGAAAATTCGTAAACCAAAGCGAATTTCCCCATAAGAAATAATGGGAATGAATTAATCCATTCCTGACTTACTAAAAAATTAACTTAAAAGTAAATTTTATACCTAATTCACCCAAATCTTCAGTACTAATGTATGTACAAGTTACTACTTATCATTATTGATGACTCTTGTTGGCGTATGGAAGATGGTGAGGAGGGGGTGGGGAGGAGAAGAGGTGTTAGTGTTTGGAAGGGGAGTCCCTTCCATTATAACATCAGGCAGTGATTATAACTGCCTGACACACTGAAGGAACCTTTTTGACATTTTGTCTCTTTTTTTTTTTTTTTCAAATTTTTAAAAAAAAAATTATTTTTATTTTTATTTTTTTTTTTTTTTTTATAGAAATTGGAGCAACCTACCTGACACACACTGAACGAACCTTTTTTACATTTTTTTTTTATAGAAAATGGGACAGCCTACCTGACACACACTAAACAAACCTTTTTGACATTTTTAAATTTTTCATTTTTTTTCAATTATTTGGATTTTTATTTTTTTTTTTTGGATTTTTTATAGAAAATGGAGGAGCCTACTTGACATACACTGAACGAACCTTTTGGCATTTTTGCTTTCAAATGTTTTACTTTTTTTTCTGAACATAAGGCAGTAATGACTTCTCTGGGGTCATCTCTCTGGCATGTTTTGTCTGCATACCACTAGGACCTGCTTTTGGCTCACTGCTTGTTTTTCTCACTAAAAACATGTCTAGTGACACTTGTTTTTCCCTACTTTGTAACACTTGTCTGAAGTGAGACATCACATTGTCATTAAAAAGGTTAACACAACGGCCTACTACAGCTTGCTCTGGATGAATTAATAACACTTTTCAACATCCTCAAGTGTTTGTGTTTTTTGTTCCATGATTATTGATGCCACTTTAGCTCTCATAATGTCCTTTTTCTTAGCAATTACAGTGCATACCATTGACATAGATTTATTGTACTGCCTAGCTAGTTCAACAACCTGTGTACCATTTTCATGTTTACAAATAATCTCTTGCTTTTCCCTCTATGGTCATTCTCACATGTGTTTTCTTGGCTTGAACCTTACCACTGGCTTTCTTGGGACCCATGGCGAGATATATAATAAGAAATTTTATGTTCAAATAGCCAAAAATCCGAAAAAACTGTAAATCTTTGCAAAGAATTCCGGCATAATAGCCACTAGGTGGGAGGCACTTGGAAACTGAGGCATGATCGCTGTGTCACCATGCCCTAGGTCAGTGATGCGCGTATCAACAAACTCGTTTCTCTAGGTAAAGTTCATAACCGGATACAAATTTTCCGAAGAAATTGGGCTCGTAACCCGAAAAGTTCATAAAGAAGGGCATTTGTAAACTGAGGTACCACTGTACAAGAATAATGAAAACTACAGTAGGCCAAAAGAGAACAAGATGAAATAGTGACAAAAGAGATGGCAGCATAAGAAAGAAAGGAAAGCTTAGGGGCTAAAGTACCAATTGCAATACTTTGTGGTTTTGTGTGCTAAGGCTCTTAGGGTCGTTCCATGTTGGATTGAGCATTTTTCAGTGTCCGGAAGGGACATTCGGAAGACTCCTTGTTGCACTGGTGCAGAATGTTAATCTACCTTGACCATGATTCTACCCATGGTACAAATTGGACCTTGCGTTAAAAGCCCCAAAGGTGATATACTGATGGACTGGGTGAATTTGGTAAATCTGAGAGTAGTAGGAGGGCCAGGAAGGTGGACATAGTGAATGTGAGAAAATAAGACGCGAGTGTGAACACCACACATGATATAGCAAGGACAAGATTGGGTGGAATGTATTTGTGTGTACTGTGCAGTACATGAAATTTATGAGTAGTACTGTGCACCTAGCTTTATGAAGCAGTGGGTTGCTGCTGTGGATGATTGAGTGTGGTTTGTCAAAGCTTGGTTTGTCTTTGATGCCTGTATAGTGTGAATAATATAATTTATGAACTTTAGATAATTTATAGGTAGTGATAGGTTATAAATGCCATGGTAATAAAATATCACTATATTGCTCCCCTTTTTCATTCAAGCAGATATTTCAACACCACATGGAAGTTTGGAAATGGGATATGAATAATATTCCTGTACAAATAGGATTTGTACAGGCTTTGAACCTTTGCATCTAATTTTTTGTACTACAGTAATAGATCTGCCACATGTAATAAAGAAAAAATAGAATTTGATTTAGAGTAAGGAAGTGATGTTAAATTGTAACCATGGTTAAAGCCATATTTTTAATTTCTTTTAAGATTTTAAGAGGCAAGAATGATTATGCAAATTATGTCCATTTCATTTCAGAAATTCAGGAGTATATCGTGCAGATCTCCTCCGCAGTGTAGAAATTTAAATCATTACATTGGTGTTTTTAATGATGAGGCAGCAGAAATTAAATGGCAACAAATCCAACGAAAAAATTTGGAAAAAGCTGTTATATCTCAAGTTCATCAAGAGGTGCACTTTGGTTTTGTTTTCATAAGATGTTCCAATACTTCTGAGCCAACAGAAGATTTGGACAACCTCAATATGACGAAGACTATGCTCGTGAAAATTCTGAATCATACACTCAACTTTTTCTTTATCCTTGGAAATTTAAAAATATTTCACATAGACATATGATGAAAACTAATAATTTTAATATAAATTTTGTTATGGTAGATTCTTTATCACGCGCTCACTTTTACAGGTCATTACCAAAGACAGTTGGACTTTTTGAGGGTCTATATGGGAATTCTCAACCTAAAGTGTTTGATTTTCAGTTTTTCCAAGCAGTGAAACAGAGAACATATGAAAGCCTTCAGGCACTTTTCTCAGGTTATGTAAATGTTTCAGAGACTCCTTTTGGTACATATGATGTTCCCCGATACCCATTACCAGTATCAAAATTGTTTGGACTTTTTAAGAAAAAGGGATATAGGACACTTTGGCTCGAGGATTTATGTTGGAACTGGGAATGGGGCTTAGTTAAGGACCTGAAAGTTGTTAATGACACTCTCTATGGTCCAGTTTTATGGAAAAAATTTAAAAAAGCACTTGCTCATGCAAGTATTGATGACATTGATCTAACACTGGCTAGCTGTGATATTCTTCAGTCTAATGGTAAGAAAGATCCTTTTCATAATCTACCTGCTGTGTGCTTTAATGGCAAACATCATCATGAATACATGCTTGAATACCTTCAGTTATATCAAGAAGCCATCCAAAATTTTGGCCAGCCTTTTTTAACTTTCACCGTCACTGATGTTGCTCATGATGAAACTGGCTTACGGGTGCAAACTTTGGATGATCCTCTTGCCAAGTATTTGAAGTTTGCTGCAAAGTTAAAAAATACCCTAACTATTCTTTTTTCAGATCATGGAAACACGTATGGTAAGTTTATTCAGTTAAGTCCTGAAGCACATGTTGAAACATTTAATCCATTTTTATTTATGATTATTCCAAAAGATGTGCAAGATCTCTTGGGAGATGTTCAAATAAGAATTTTAAGAGATAATGAGAGACGATTATCTAGTATGATTGACTTGCATAACATGCTTCTGCAATTAATTGGTGAAAAGAGTAAAGTTTCTGACAAAAATTTTGTTGAAAGATATGTAACACCTGGTGGACTTCTGACCAGCCTCTCTCCAACTAGGACTTGCAATGATATTCCTCTGTTGCATCCAAACTTGTGCATATGCAAAAATTTTGAGACATCAGTAGAACCTGCTCAGGTTCATTTGGCACTAGCAGACTTTGGACTTGGAGTCTTAAACAACCTGATTTTAAAGCAAAACCGAAATGGGGGGGCTGTTGGCTTTGGAAATTGTAGGCCTCTTAGAGCTGTCAAGTTAAGAAAAGTCCGTGAGACACGTGTATCAGTAGAATTGATTCGGTATAAGTTAGATATTGTTGTACAAAGTGTACAAAATGACAGTGAAGACAATGAGTTATTTTTCTTGACATTGGAGGTGGGATCAAAGAAAGCACCATTGCATCTAGTATCCTATGAACGTATGAACATGTATTCAATTTATAGTAGCTGTCAGGATGATAGTGTTGAACTGAAATTATGCATTTGTAACATTAAAAATCAGAATCAGAATACTGGATTTCTCAAGTCTCTGCTTTTGGGTAACCTGATCCCAGAATTTAACTTTTTTATAAAGAGTACAAATTTTAATTCCAATGCACAAATGGTTGACTTCCTCACAAGTCCACTTCTAGGCATTAAGCCCCGAATAGATATCGCATATCCAAGTCAAAGTCCCTGTCTTTTCACAGTCATACATAACTACAAATCAGGCATAGTACTGCTAGCTGCAAATTTTTGTTCAACATTTCATGAACTAGATATAGTGATGGAAGCAGAAAATTTAAATCTCTCATGTCCAGAGCATTCAAAGTTCTTATTATATGCTAGTGATGTAAAATTGCTTTTTGCTGGCACAGTAGCTAATCCAAAAGTAGCATGGCAATGGAGTCATGAAATCAGAATTAAGTAAAGAATTTAAAAGTGAACTTAAATTATAAAAATGCATTTTGTTGCTACTGATGAAAAGATGAATGACAAGGCATGCAAAGAACTAGAAGTTTACAACAATGCTAGTTTCATATCAGTGTATAACGGCTCTGATCTTAGATGTGGAGGTGGTCAAGATATTGTAAAGTATGAGTATGCAAGTTGACAAATTTTATTTTTAATTAAAATATGGAATATGTTTTATGTATACACAAGTCAACCAAGGATGAAAAAGGCTCAGAGGTGGGTTAAACTTTGTATAAAGAAATGGCTCAGAGTAAAAATAAACAGAAAAATGCCCTGAAGGAGTTTTGAGGCGAAAACAGAAATGAAGGGATTATGTTAGTTTTGTTTATTGAACATTATTTAATATTATGAATTTATAGTTTGACACTAGGCCATGCTTTAGGACTGGCAAGTCATTGAGTGCTCTGCAACATTATAGATTAATTCCTAAAACACAGGTTACTGGAGATAGCAGCTAGTATGCTAGTGAAGGTTGAAAAGATTTCTTAGAAGTTTTTGAAGTTTGTGTAGTAGTAGTAGTAGTAAATACATAGAGAAATTAGGATATTAATATCACTAATGGTATTTGAATAAAATTAAAGTTAGAATACAATACTAACATATTTTGGACAACAGTATGTTGTATCTGACAGGGTTGAGATTTTGTTACCAGAACGTATTGGTGATGGATTACATGCTCTCCCACCTGACATAAGGTGATAATTATAAGAGTGCACGTGTCCAAATGAAATTTATAGTTCTTTTTTAGGCTTTGCTGCAATTCTAAAAGTTGAAGAAATTTTGAAATAACTTTGGTGCAGTGGAGTCTTAGAATTTTCAGTGAAGGTTATTATTGGAATGGCATGGAATGCAAATATTTTCATTCTGGAAATAAATGAAGTTGGAGTTTAAAAACTTGATTTCAGGAAAAGACATTATGGAAAACTTTGAAATTTTTTTAAAGAATTTGACTGGAAAGACTTGCTGTTAGGCAAGGAAGCAAATGAGATGAATGTCAAGTTTTGTTAAATATATGATAAAGGCACAATAAAATTTATACCAAAGCTGAGATGCAGAACTAGGAGATGGGCCTAGTTCAACAGAAATTGTGAGAGGGCCAGAGACCAAAAGACACAAAATGGAATCAATATAGCAAGAGGTCAAACCCCCAAACATACCAGCAATAAAAAGAAGCAAGAAACGACTACACGGCAGTGAGGAGAGAGGCAGAAAGAAATTTTGAGAAAGGAATAGTGGACAAATGTAAAACAAAAGCAGGCTTATTCTATAAATTCATCAACAGCAAATTGCAGGTAAAAGATAATATTCAGAGATTCAAAATGGGAAGCAGAATCACAGAAAATGAAAAGTAAATGTGTGAAACATGAAATGAAAAGTTCCAAAGTGTGTTTGTACAAAATTAAATCTTCAGAGATCCAGACACAATAAGAATTCCAGAGAACAACATTAAGCACATAGAGGTGTCTAGAAAAGAAGTGGAACACATGATCAAGGAGCTAAGAACAAAGCAGTTGGCCCAAATGGAGTTTCACCATGAGTTCTGAGAGAATGCGCACCTAAGCTTAGCATTCCACTTCAACTGAATTTTCAGGCATCCTTGTGTACAGGAGTCCTAGCAGATGTGTGGTAAAAGGCTAACATAGTTCCAGTCTACAAAAATGGCAGCAGGGAAGATTTCCTAAATTACAGACCTGTATCACTGACAGGTGTAATAGTCAAAATATTGGAAAAAAATAATACAAACTAAATGGGTAGAACACCTGGAGAAAAACGATATAACAGTATGGTTTTCGATTTGGAATATCCTGTGTAATGAATTTACTCGGTTTCTATGATCGAGCTACAGAGATTTTACAGGAAAGAGATGGTTGGGTTGACTGCATCTCTCGGGACCTTAAAAAGGTTTTCGACAAAGTTCCACACAAGAGGTTGTTCTGGAAACTGGAACATATTGAAGGAGTGTCAGGTAGGTTTCTAACATAGATGAAAAATTTTATAACTGACAGAAAAATGAGGGAAATAATCAGAGGTATCGGTCTGGAGAAATGTCATGAGTGGAGTACCACAGGGTTCAGTTCTTGCACCGGTGATGTTCATTGTCTACAGAAACGATCTACTAGATGGAATACAGAATTATATGAACATGTTTGCTAATGATGCTTAGATAATAGGGAAGATAAGAAACTTAGATGATTGTTATACCCTTCAAGAAGACCTGGACAAAATAAGTGTATGGAGCACCACTTGGCAAATGTAATTTAATGTGAATAAATGCCATGTTATGAAATGTGGAAAAGGAGAACATAGACTCCATACAATCTATAAATTATGTAAGAAATCTTTAAAGAATTCTGACAAAGAAAGGGATCTAGGGGTGGTTCTAGAAAGAAGACTATCACCTCAGGACCACATAAAGAACATTGTGCAAGGAGCCTATACGACTCTTTCTAATTTCTGAATTACTTTTAAATACATGAATGGTGAAATACTGAAGAAATTGTTCATGACTTTTGTTAGACCAAAGCTGGAATGTCCAGTGGTTGTATGGTGCCCATATCTTAAGCAGCACATCAACAAACTGGAAAAGGTGCAAAGACATGCAACTAAATGGCTCCCTGAGCTGAAGGACAAGAGTTACAAGGAGAGGTTAGAGGCATTGACGTTGTCAAAATTAGAAAATAGAAGAAAAAGAGGCAATATGATCACTACGTACAAAATAGTGACAGCAATCGATAAAACTGATAGGGAAGAATTCCTGAGACCAGGAACTTCAAGAACAAGAGGTCATAGATTTTAACTAAATAAAGAAAGCTGCCAAAGAAATATAAGAAAATTCACTTTGGCAAACAGAGTGGTAGACGGTTGGAACAAGTTAGGTGAGATGGTGGCAGAGGCCAAAACCATCAGTAATTTCAAAGTGTTGTATGACAGTGCTGGGAAGACTCCTACATTCTACATTCCCTCATTCACCATGAGCATTGCTCTTGTCCTGTAACCACACTTGGGTAATTACAGTACTTATAAGGTCACTCAAATGCCCTGTGAGATATGGTGTGTGTGAATGCAATGTACTGATAGTTGGCTTAGTTATAAAATCACACGAGTAAAAAGTACTTACGTGGTTTGTGTGCATGTAAATGGGTATTGATGGAGAAAATCAAGATATTCTGTAATTGGATTATGAAAACAAGTTTTTATAACTGCTGTTCATTCTAACATGAAAATCAATATAGGATGTAGTTATAACCAGCCAGATACAGCTGTTGGCAAAAATATGCTGTATTTTCTGCAGCTTGATCTGCAATACTGTACAGTAGTTGGAAATAGTACAATGAAGTTTAATTCATGCTATATGATAGAACTGATCAACAATGAACTAATGAAGAAACTGATCTAGTCACCATTTCTGTATTTATAGAGTTTTCTGGGTGGGAAACCCTTGTGGCTCCCTGGAGCTAACATCTTCGATGTGTTTATTGCCTAACAGGTGCCATCAGTTGTGGAGTTCTCTGCCTTGTCGAGTACCATGAGCCAAAACCTGGCCCCCTCATAGAGATGCAGGGAGCAGTGGTATATATTTTATATATGCTACCACCAGGGAAGACACCCAGAAAGTTATCAAGACAAAACAGACCACAGCTGGCTACTTCTTCAACCTACAAACTCGAAAATGGCCATAGAACTCCCTCAAATTATCTTCCTTAAACAAACGACCAAAAATATTTTAATTCAGCTCTCACTCGTTTAATCTACCCCCCCCCCCCTATTTGGGGAATGGGGGTGGGCAGTCTGCTGCGGGCCTGTCAGTTTTCCTTTGATGTGTCTGGCTGCCATGTTGCTCTGGCCCCAGTGTTGTTTTCTTGGGATTTTGCCTTGGTGGCTGTTCTTTTACACTTGCATGTGTGTAGGCCAGGAGTTGTGTGTACTTGGAGCTGCATGCACACAGGGTCTCCTTCCCTGTGTGCTCCCTAGTGTTGCCCCTGCACTGCCAAGGTTTTCTTCGCTGGAGTTTGTTGGGGGACGTTCCTTTAGAGGTCCACCTCGCTTTTGGTGGTTTTCACCTTAGGTTTTCACCCCTTGCTTGTCTGGGGGTGAAAAATCATGCTGTCTTTTTCCTAGTTGGAACATCATTGGCTGGTGAGGCATCACTGGGTACTTGCATGTTGCATTACAGCGTGCCGAATAGGTTGCTCTAGCCGAGGCTAGTTTGATTTACAATAGAGCACCGGCATCATGTCCCAGTGTCTGGGTTTCCTGTTTTGCTCTGGTTTTCGGGTCTTGGAACACTCTAGCGAGTTTGGTGGTCCACATGGATATATCCATCGACCCTGCCCTTGCTAGTCGTGAGGTGGAAGGGTGTACATCATCTGTGCCACCAGGCGATGTTCATTCCCCCTGCTTTCATCAGGCTGCCTGTTGGGTTGGTGACACTTCAACCCGGAGTAGTGCAGGGTATGTTCTCATTTCGTCTCCTTCTATTCTGCCCTGATGACATTCGGACTTCTTAGGCAGCAACCACTCTTAGACTTCNGGGGTTTTTCTTTTTGTTTTTGTTTTGCCTGGTGGGGGTCTGCCTTTACTGTGGTCCCCCTTTTCCTGTTCTAGGTGACTTTCTTTCGAATTCTCTGTTGGCGATACTCCCCGCTTGGCCCCCGTGAGTGGACACGTCCCGGGGGTTCAGCTTTAGAAGTTTGTTGGTAGTTTGGGCGCCGGTTCGCGGTACCCTGCCTGGGCTTCCCTTAGCGTATAAACGGTTAAGGGCCCTGGAAAACCCCACGGGGGCTCCGTGGTCCTCTCGGTGTGTCCCCGGAGTCCCCCCTCGCGTCCTGCGAGTTTGACGGTTGATCTGTCCCCTTGTCTCAGGGTGACACTCACCTGTTGTGCCTCCGCCATGCTGCCTGTTGGGTCCTTGTTCTTGTGACCCGGAGTCGTCCGATGATTGTTGTCGGTACGCGCTCTCCTTCACCCAGGCCACTGGTCTTGATTATCGGGTGCAGGCAGCTGCGGCGTTGCTTGCTGGGTGTGTTTGCTGCAACGCTTTTGGTGTGCGGCCCCGGATGCCCCGAGGCTGCCCGTTTTGGTGGTTGGGGTCTGGACTTTGGGGTGGGGGTCGCTTCGGCTCTGGCTCCTTCCGCTTCTTGTTCCTCCCCTTCTGTTCTACTCACTTCCTCCCTTGCCTCCTGCTCCGAACCTTGGGCGGGTTTTGGGGTTGGGGGCGGGGTCTGGTTGGGTTGAGACTCGGGCGGTCTCGGGGGTTTTCCCCTTCCGGGGTGGCGGCAGAGGCATTCGAGTCGGTTCCTCCAGCCGTGCCGTATGAGTCTGACCAGTGGGCTCCCTTCATTAGTGTTTGCACGGCTGCCCCGGCTTTTCCTTGTTCAGCTGGGGCTTTGGGGGTGCGGCTCGGCCCTGGGTCATGCCATAGAGGTTCCCGGGGTTAGGGAGGGGTTGCCTGGGGGGGCTCGGCCCCGTTTGCCCCACTTGGGTCTTTGTACCTTTGGTGGGGCTGGCAGTTCCTCAGTGGGGTTGTTCCTTCCCTCTGTGTTCCTGTTGTTCGGGTATACCCCTCCCTGGGTTCGGTTCCGTGTTCCTTCGGGTTCGTCGGTCCCGTCGTTCCTACGGGTGTGTTTCACCCCCTTTTCCTTACCATTTTCGCTCTTGTGTCACGATGCTGTTCACAAAAGCGACAACGACACCAACGGACATAATATAAAAACAATAAAATGTGTTCAGGTAGGTACATCCATACCAGGTGTGAAACAAACATTGATGGATTTCTATATTGACCTAGTACATAGTGCCTAAACCGCTTCGTATCGTTGTCCCTGCATGTTCCTTGGTCAGGGGTGCTTGTCAAGGTTCTTGTTGCTTCACGAGTCTCTTCGTACCTTCCTATGTTATTGGCACGTCTGTTGATATTCAATGTGGTTTCCATCGGGTCTTTTGTCGGCCTTGTTGGTTCCCTTCTATCATCTGTTTTCTTTCACTTCGTTTTCGCCTTGTTTGGGTTTCGCGTCTTCTCTACTTCCTGTTTCGGCGTTCTTTGTCTTCGTTCTGCACACCTTCCTGGTGTTTGTACGATAGTGTGTACGATAGTTTGTACGTACGTTGTGTCCGTTTTGTGTGTCCGCCTGGTGTACGGGCCCCCGCCTCCCAGTGGCTGGGTGGTGCGTTTCGTACCTCGTGTGCTGGGGCCGCGGTGTGTGTTTTGTTTACGGGTGTATGCTCGTGTGTTCGCGTCGTTTCTCGTGGTTTTTCTGCGAGCTTCTTGCTCGTTTCTCCCTCCAGTCGTGGCCTCTGGCTGCTGAGGGTGTTTTGGATTTATGTGTGTCTGCTCTGCAGGTGAGGTTGTCTTGTCTGGCGCTTCTGTCGGCCTAGTGCTGGTTCTCACTTTTGGTGGGGTGCTTGCCTAGTGGTGCTTACGGGGTTGGATCTGGCTCTTGGGCCCCGCTTCTCTTGTCAGTTGACGATTGTACAGTTTCCTGAGCCTTCTGGGCTCTTGTCTTTACGTTTGCTCCTGTGGGTGGGGTCTGCCCCCTCCACATGGCTTTTTGGTGCTTCTGCTTCCTTTCCACTCTGACATTAATCAGGTTATTATGGTGTCTGTGGCTCCTTTGGGTGCTCACTACCTCCTGTGTCTCCTTGTGCGTTCAGACATACGGACATAAGTCTTTTTTTTTTTTTTTGGGTTTTTTTTTTTTTGAGGTGGCTACTGTTTCTTCCTATCTATTCCCACTCACATGCATGTCCAACCTGCCCTTGCACCGATCGTGGGGCCCCATGACCATGTTACGTGGTTATTGGTTCCGCGATTCACCGGGCCTCTTACAGTGCAGTTCATCCCTCCGGTCTTTCCTGATTCTGCGCTTATACCTTTTATGCCCGCTGTTTCGTGCCCACCTTGCACCGCAAGGGTGGCTTGTGCCACTATCCCAGTTTCTATTGTTTCGTGGGGTTTGGTCAATAAACACAACACTACGGAACTACTTATCTTTTGTTACGTATTCCGTAGTTCCGGGTGATATTTTGGCGGGCATTGGTGCGGGTTGGGCGCTCTGCGTGTATGTACGGTGTCTCGCATTTCTGTTCTAGTCCACACTTGCAAGTAGTCTCGTTATTGTTCGCTACTCTGCTGGTTGTGTGCTTGGGCGCCGCCTCCCTGTTCTCCACAGGTTGGCGGGATTTTTCTTTTGGACGTTCGGAACGGTTTGAGTTCCATCGTTGGTGCTTTGGAGAGCTTTGCTTCTCTGGTTAGGCTCATGCGTTTGGAGCGAGTATCTTCTTGGGTTACTCTACTCACTCCGCCACCTTTGTTCACTGTTCCATCCTTGTTTCCTCTTCCCTGCTTGGCGGGATTGCGTCGATGGCTCCTGACTGGGGTGTTTGGTGTGGTGTTTGGTCACCTTGCATGTGTCTTTAGTGCCTTTTGGTCCATCTTTTGTTTTTGTTGTCCTGTGGGGCTCTGCCCCGCATTTTGGTGTTTTTGTTTTCGTTGTCGACCCCGGGGTTATTTCCCTGTCTGGACGCTTTCCTTGCCTCTTTTCGGTGCCTGACTGCACCCTGCTTTACGGAAGGTCCTCGGGTATGTACGCGCTCCTCTCCCCATTTTGGTTGGTCGTGTGCGTTACTTCCCGGCCACTCCTTGGGCCGTTCTTCGTGGTTTCCTTCCTTATTGCCATTTTCCTCCCCATACTACACTTTTTGTGTGTCTGGGTCAGTGCTTCTTGGTTATCCTGTTTGGTGCTCCGGTGGGCCTCTGTCCATGTTCCACGTCCTGCTTTTGGACTTCTCCGGTGTTCCGTTTTGGTACCGAGTTCCTGCGATTTCTGTGTAGTTTTCTGCAGGCTTCGGGTTGCGCTGTCTGTGGGGGGGGGTGTGGACTTTTCGGCCTGCCGCTCCTGCTTTCCTGGTTCCTTTTCTTGGAACCGGGTTTGCTGGGTTCCGGTCCTGGTTTTGGTTTTTCTTTGTTCCTTTTCCGGACCGGGTGTGTTTGCTTCTTGCGGTTCTCGTCCTTATATTCTTACGGTAGTTTTCCACTTGGATGCTTCGGGGATGTGCGTCTCATTCTTCCCTGCTGGAGCTGGTTATATGTTGCTCCTTTGGGTTGCGGGGTCGCTGTTTTTCGCTTCGCGTTTTGCGAATCTGAACACAGGTCCCAGGTTCTTGGGACCAGGTTATTGGTCTCCCACTTGCGTGTTTTTCTCGGGGGCAGTGTGTGGTTTTCCTATCATTGCGAAGGGTCCTTCGGTCTTTGATAGGGTTGGCTTGTCTTCCCTTCGCGGTTGTTCTGGGACCGTCGTCTGGGATTGTCCTGTCACCTCCTGTTGGGTGGTGCTGGCAGAGCCGCTCCTGCTTGCGTTAAGTGTTGCGGTTCCTTCTGCTCCATTCCTCTTGCTGTCCTGGGCGTTGTTCCCCTCTGGCCTGCTCTGGAGTTTTGGGGCCGTCCTGGTCATTGGCCTGGGTGGTCTTTGTCTTCTCGTTTTGGTCTTTGTTTTGTCTCTGGTTTTGGTGGTTGAGTTAGGGCGTGTGGTATCCGCCTCCCGGTTCCTTCCCTGTTTTCCTTATCTTTGGGGAGGTAGCTCCGGGGAGCCGACGGGGCTCCCCCAGAAACCCAGCGTTGAATGTAATGAAACGCCATTTTCTGGGTGAGTCCCGGAGGCTCCCCGGCATCCCGCCCTCCCTCCGGTCGGCGGCGTTTTTCGCGTTTTTGACATCCAGCCTAAGAACTGCCAGTTGGATCGCCGGCGTGGAGGGTCTGGGGTCCCCCTTCCCCCTCTCGGGGAGGGGGGGTTGCGCAGACGGTGGCGCGGCGACATGATGACGTCATGCTAGATTAATAATTTTGTTTGGGGAGTTTTGTCCACTCGTTCGGCTTTCGGTAGCAATAATTTCACCAGAATAGGGGTTTGTTTTGGGGCGCCTACCTTTCTGGGTGCCTGTCCCGGTCGATGGCAGACATAGAATTCTCCCAATCACAAAAGGGGTTTCTATAGGCCATTGCTCCTCGTGCCTCTCTGAGGGGGCCAGGTTCTGGCTCGTGGTCCCCGGTAGGCAAGAACTCCTGCACTTTGACTGATGCCAGAAAGTTATACATATCCATTCAGCCTGGATAGCTCCGGGGAGCCTCCGGGACTCACCCAGAAAATGGCGTTTCATTACATTCAATGCTGGGTTTTTAGCAATGAACTGAGTTTCTGGGTTTACATGAAATCTCTTAGACTATACCTTTCAGACCATAGATGACAGAAGTGTATCATAGTTCATCATTATCATTAAGTTACCCCCATTTCCAATACTGTATTTATGAAATTGGGAGGCAACAGGTTGAAGTAAAATAAGAAACCAATTTAGGGAAAGTAAATTAAAAGATATTGATTTAGATAGCCATCCATTCATCATGTCTTCAATACAAATGAGCATTATGTAAAATCATCACTATGATATAACAGTAAAACATCTATAGCAGCATTCCGCCACTTCATATGAATAAGTGTTGAGTGTTTCATGTGATTAGTCTTTTAATTTTTTGTAAACTATTTATCCTGCTGAAATTGATTCCATGTATATTTATTTCTCACCACTTGCACAGAATTGGACTATAATTCATCATCAATATACTACACCCCCCAACCCCCACAGAAACCACCCCATTCCACACTACTAGTACTACTACCAAAACTAAACAAACCATTGCCAAAACAACACACCCTGGATCAGGATGGAGAGGAAAGAGAACTCGTAACACACATCAGAAGTAACACGTAATTAGGAAAATGTTCATATTTGCAGCATACAAGGTTTAAAGTCAAAATCGAGAAATAGATTTAAGTTTATAAATGGTCTTTAATAGTCAAATTCATTATTTGGAGTATTTACAGAAACCCATGTGAAAGATTACATGGATAGTGAAATCTGGATCCTAAATTACAATCTGTATAGATGTCAAAGAGTAATTAGGTTAAATGGAGGAGTAGGCCTGTATATTAAAGAGGAATTGGTATGCACAAAGCTCCTAAACTTTACTAATGAGGTGATAAAGCTTCTTGGAATCAAGGTAGAAAAATAAACCTATTTATTATTTTAATATACAAACCACCAGATGCAAGAGTTGAAGAATTCACAGAGCAGATACACAAAATAGATATTATCCAGGGGGAACCTACCAAATCCAGTACCAGACATTATCTTCCTTGGAGACTTCAGTGTACCTAGTTTAAGATGGAGAACTACAAGTCAGGGAACTACTGAGATTCTGTGACAGATCTTTGCTCATCCAACAGGTAACAGTCAACTAGGAATGAATACACACTTAACCTGAGCTTGACAATTAACCCTTAACATGCTCGGGGTTTAATATCCTGTCATCCCCACAGGCGCATGTCATTTTGAAAAAAAAAATTATTTTTTCTTCCTAACCTGTTAATTTGTGTTCACTGATCACGGGAAAAATAATAAAAAAATCGTAAGTGCCATATATTGCCCACTATAGGGCGGGGAAGTCTGGCAAATTATAGGCGCTGACTCAGCATGCGTCCCAGGCGGTCTGTTGCTCGCCAGCTGTCAGGCCAGAGTTGCCACAAAGAGATAATTACCCAATTATTTCAATGTCTCTGATTGATTTTTCATAGTTTTTTTGCTGTAATATTATTCAATAGTGTGTAGTTTGATATATTTATATAATAAAATGAGTGAATCATTGCTGTACTCAAAAATATGGTGTGCATATTGTTGATTCAGTTATGTTCATCAATCAGTGAACAAATACTTTGTCAGTTATTACACTATAAGCACAGGTTATATATAAATATCTGCATGTTTTGTTCACTATAACGAACCACTAAGTAGCTATTATGAGTCAAAAAGTAACGAGGAGTGACCGCCGTGTACCAGCCAGCCACTCCCACCCTCCCTCCAGTCATCTGACTTGCCCACATTCTCCTCCCACAATACTGTTTTTGCTATAATTCACTATATACAGACATTATATATAAGTATCTACATGTTTTGTTCACCATAACTGTACATCTAAGCTTGTATGGTGAGTAAAGGCACAAAGCCATAGGACCTAACACAGTCAGCTGATGGCTGCTGCCCTCAAGGCCAGACGCACTAATATTTCTCCTCCAACAATACTGTGTGGTGTTATTACGCTATATACACACATTATAAATAAATATCTACCTGTTTTATTCACCATACTTGTACAAATAAACTGGTATGGTGCCCATAGACCATCGTGGTAACCAGTAAACAACACCGTCGTCTGCACGGTGGCGTCGTGCAGACGACGCCACTGCCCTCACCAAAATGGCGGCTCCAAACCTTCTCTTGCTGTTTATACCCTCTATACACACGTTATATATAAGTATCTACATTTGTGTTCACTATAGCGAACCACTAAGCTTGTATGCTGAGTGCAGTCAATAGAAGGTGGCCACACACAGTCAGAAAACATCGCCACCACCCTCCCTCCCACAGCATTACTCCTCCCTCCATGGCACACAGTGCTAAATATCATCGCAATCCTGCTATTATCAGAACCCTGGTCAGTTTTATCACAGTCAGGGGTCTTCTGTAATAATATCATCGCTACATAATAGAATGAACACGTATATTTTAGCATTTTTAGGCGATGCTGTGGTCACAAGCTGAACAGCAGTGCTGTTAGCTCATGCTGCGTGCGTCAGGCTTGGTTGCTCACTCAATACTGAGACCAATAACACCCGGGTGTTTGGCCCACGATTTTTTTTTAAAATGGCGTCTGTTTACAAGAGCCCTGATGAAGGTGTGGTGAACCCCGTGTATCCGCGGGCCGTTTAAATCTTGCGTAGTACTCCAACACATCATATGACGTGATGCGCAGTTGACTGGAAGAACGTCCAGCACGTCATATGATGTGATGCGCACTTTAAGGGTTAATGAAGAAATAATCAGAAACATTACAATCTCAGATACTACATACTCAGACCACAAGCTCATTGAAGTTCAAACTAACATTAATACCTGTAGTAAGATCCAAGAGGATCAACACGTAAGAAGGGTTATTCAATCAATTTAATTTTAATAATAAGAGAATCGACTGGAAACAATAAATATAGACCTCGCAAACATCCACTGGGAAACAGCCTTAAGTGACAAAACTGACACAGGGAATAGCTCAACTGACTGCTGAAGCATACAAAATCTGCTTGAAGCATGTGCCTCTGAGGAGGGTCAAAAGGAAGACCACTCTAGAATACAGACAACTCTACAAGAGAAGGAAAAAAAATGTTTAAGCAGACATGACTTTCACAAGAAAGAAAATGGAAATCTAACAGGGAGATTGAAGAATGGAATGGACCTATCAGGGGGAAAGTGCCGAGCCATTACGGCCATATAGCACTGGGAAAGGATTTGGGATGGGATGGAGGAAGAAATGGTGCCTAACCACTTGGACAGTTGGGGATTGAACGCTGATCTGCAGAGGGAGATTGAAGAAATAAAGCAGACGCTAAAGTGATCATGCAAATCGGAGGAAATTAAATTGAAATTTTTTTATTTTCTTGGCCTTCCTCCACTTTTTATCCTCATATTCACTTGAATCAATTCTCTTCACCACACTTCCATCATACATCTGTTTCATAGGAACAAACCATCTCGGTACTGTACTTAATTTTAATTTTTAACTGTCCTTACTGTCCTTAATTTTATAATTTACTAACTTTTGCACTTCACACCTTTCCACATATTTTCATTCATTACTCTATCAAATCCTCCTGATATTCAAAATGTATCTCAGATTGTCCATTTCCACTGCCCAACTCTTGATTTTTCATGAGCATGTTATATTAGCATTATACATCAGTATATATGAGTTAACCCTGCCAATCTTTTTTCATGCAGCGCTCTTGCCTCTTGTCTTCCTATCTTATTCTAACTAGTGCCTTGTTGCACCAGCCACTTTTCTTCTCTAACTTGCCCTCCTTTCAACAGGTGATAAAAAAACAAAAGTGGTTTTTCTGGATGAAGTGAATGAGAGGGGGCAAGAAAATGAGAGTAAAAGTTTGTGAAAAGCGCAGTTAGTCAAAGCAGAAATCACACAGAGTACCAAATAAGGAAGTAGAGATCTTTTGGAAAAAAAGTACAACAGGGAGAGTGGTGGAGGCGTGAATGGGAATGTTCGAGATAAACATGATACATTATTCAAAGGTGAAGATGAGATTAGAAGTGGGTGGAGAGAATACTTTGAAAATCTAAGTCGAATGATGAAGTGTGTTATTGTGAACATGATTAGAATTAATGGTGTGGGAAGAGTGCCAGAATGCCAGCTGATCTATTTATAGAATAGGCGACTACAGCAATAACGAAGTTGAAATCTGTGAAAGCTGCAGGTATTGATGAGGTATGTGCAGAAATTTTTAAACTGTAATAGTTAAAAAGACATTTAGTGGGTGTGAGGGAATTCCTGGAAGGCATGGGAGAGTGATACTGCACCACATGTTTGGAAAAATAAGTTGCCATTGTGCTACTCTATAAAAATATACTTAGTCAAGATTAGAGGAAGGTGTAATTCTAGTGTATAGACTTAGTATGAGTAATTTTTGTACAGAATGTAAAATTTAATATGTAAAGGTGATACAGTCAATAGAGTTAGTAGAGTGCTAGACATTTATGGATATAAGATAAGACTTAAAAGTAAAATGGACAAAAGTACAGTTTGGTAGAGAGAGAGAAAAAATGAATGTAAAATAAATGTGAGCAGTGAAATGCTCGAGGTAGTTGATCAGTTTAAATTTCATGGATGTGTAATTTATATAAGCGGAGTTTGAATTTGAGCTCATGCTTTCAAACTGCTACCCCATGTAAGGAATTTAGAATAAGCAAACTGTGAAAAGTACTCAAGTGTGATGCAGAGTTGAAACTGAAAAAGGCTGTCGGGAGGAGGGTATGCTAGCACTGAAGAATTGGCAGTACGAGAGTCTGCCAAGTGTCGTACTGATGGCACAAATGGGAAAGCTAGAGATGAAAATTTACAGCAAGGGTGCAAATAGACTGGCATAAACCCTGAGCTTAATTCTCAAAACAACATAACAGGAAAGATTATATATTTCTATAGTACATGCTACAGAGATGGCTAATGGCAGTCCTTGGCCATAGTCTACACTTCACTTCTCACTATACAAATTATGCAACCTTCACTAGGATACAGCATCTTTCTGTAGGGAGCCCTAGTGGCTCCCTAAAGCTATCTTGCTGATATTGTTCCATACTACAAGGTCACATCACTTGCAAAAGTTTGGTTTGGCCTATTGGGGACAAGAGCCAAAACCTGGCCTCCCCTCACAGAACTTGTGAGGGGAGACCAGGCATAGGGAGTGAGTGAGAATCTGCCACCTAACTGGAAAAAGCCTCTAGAAATTTAGTGCAGCTTTACAGACAACTGGAGGGTTCACAGAAAACGAAGTCTCAAAACTGCGAAACAACTCTGCAAATTACACTCAAACTAGAATGAAACGTATTAGTACTGATTATCACCACCAGGCAGCCCTGCCCTGATCCTCAACCAGATTCCCCATCTCAGTTCTGCTGCTGCTAAGACTGCATTTGTATATGCTTGTAGTGTTCCAGTCAATCAGTTGTGGGCATGTCCCACCACGTCAGGCCAAGTTCCAACCATCCAAGGACTCTGTTGTCCTGCAGAGCCATTTGCTTTGGGTATTGTTTCTGTGTTTTAGTATTAGTTTAGTATTGCCAGGGTTTTGGGGCATTCGTCTTCACAACAGCCTCCCTACTCCAAGCATTCTCTTTGGGAAGATATCTTTCTGTCTTGGGTGTTAGACAAGGACATAAGCTATATCCCAAAGCCTTCATTACAGGCTTCTAGGGTTTGAGTGGGGGGAACCCAAGGAATGTCCATGAGTATCTTTCAATCCTTTGTAGACTTTGGTCCTCTCTGCAGATGGTCTTTTACTGAAGGAGGGATCTTCATTTTTCTTATCCTCCCTCCATGTATGAGTTGGATTACTCACCTGCTCCCCACTCTGATTTGATTCCAAGTCCTGTTATGTACCTCGGAGTCGTCATATTTCCGGATGTTTCCATTTTCTTGCACTACAGTTTCTGTAGTTCATGCGGATTTGCTTTGGTACCTCCTGCGGAACACGGTCCTCTTTTTTTTTTTCCATGATGGACCCAGCCTCTTTCAAATACAGGGCTGTCTTTGGTTATTGGGCACAGTATGAAGTCTCAGGTTCATCCTCCCAGCACCAACGAGTTTGGGTCCCACCTACCCTTTGTTGGTTTTTCATTCACCAGCCTCCCTTTTGATCTTTTTGTGGTTCAGTTCCTTGGTGCCATCCTTCCCCATCACTTAATCTGTTTATGGACTTCTTGTCTCTGGGCTAGGGCTTTGTAACCAGCACTCATCAGGCCACCCAGATTTGCTAGTCAATCCCATTTGCTTGGACACACAGCTCAGTGTGAGAGTTTGCAGCTGTGTGGAGGAGGATTTGACTTATTCCAGGCTCCAGCTTTACTTTGACTGCTCACAGTGGTTCATTGCCTGAGCTGAGAGTGAGGGGTTGCTTTGGCCCATTGCCCCCATTCAGCTGGATACATTGGGTAGCTCAGCTTCTGGCTTCTGGTTTTCAGCATTTTGGTTATCACAAAATACATGGAATCTCAGCATTTCCATAATCCTGGACAACATGGTTTCAGAACAGGGCTCTCTTCCCTATCAGAGTTACTGGACCTATCACAGTTGCTGGACCACTATGACATGGCCTTACATGCAATGGAAGACAAGCAAAACACTGATGTAATTTACACAGATTTCGCAAAAGCCTTTGACAAATCTGACCATGGTATTATTGCACACAAAATGCATGCAAAAGGAATTACTGGGAAAATAGGCAGATGGATCTACAGTTTCCTGACTAACAGAACTCAATGTGTAATTGTCAACAAAATAAAATCCGGACCATCAACCGTGAAAAACTCAGTCCCCCAGGGTACTGTGCTTGCTCCAGTACTCTTTCTCATTCTCATATCGGACATAGACAA
>WNGS01061674.1:11204322-11224051 GCA_020271785.1 Procambarus virginalis | reverse complement strand
GTCAACATTTAACCCTTAAACTGCGCATGGCGTATATATACGCCCTGAGTAACATGTCCGACGGTGCGCATGGCGTATATATACGCCATAGGGTGCCATTCCCGATTCAAATGGCCCGCGGCTACACGGGGTTCACAGTAGCTTCCTCAGGGCTCTTGTAAACAGACGCAATTTAAAAAAAAAATCGTGGGCAATATTCTCAGGTGTGAGAGGCACAGTACTGTTGGAGCAACCAAGGCTGGCGCACGCAGCATGAGCGATCAGCATTGCTGTTCAGCTTGTGACCACAGCATCACCGAAAAATGTCAAAATAAATATATAACTGTATTATTTAGTGATGACAATATTACAGATGACCCGTGACTGTGATATAAATAACCAGGGTTGTGATAATAGCAGGATTGTTGTAATAATTAGCGCTGTGGGAGGAGTGATGCTGAGAGACTGAGGGAGACAGCATCGTTTACTGACTGTGTGGCCACCTGTTATTGTTTACATTCACCATACCAGCTCAGTGGTTCTCTATGGTGAACACAAATGTAGATACTTATATATAATGTGTGTATTAGTGTAATAACAGCAAAAGGATTATGCTGGGAGGAGCCATTTGGGTGACGGAGGTGACGTCGTCTGCACGATTTGTCAAGCTGTTTAGAGGGTGGCCACTATGCTCTTTGGGCGCACTACAAGCTTAGGTGTACAGTTACAGTGCATAAAACATGTAGATATTTATATATAATATGTGTATATAGGGTAATAACACTGAAAACAGTATTGTTGGGGGAGAAAGTTTAGTGCGTGTGACCTTGAATGAGTGAGGGAGCCGCCAGCTGTGTATACCGACGACTCTTAGTGCCTGAACTAACTATATCAGCTTAGCTGTACAGTTGTGGTGAACAAAATATATACATACTTATATATAACGTCTGTATATAGTGTAATAACACCACAAATGGTATTGTTGGGGGAGAAAGTTTAGTGCGTGTGTTGAGGGAGTGGCAGCGAGTGGCTGGCTGGTGTGGGCGGTAACTCTTCGTTGCTCTTCGACTCTCAATACCAACTTAGTGATTCGTAATGGTGACCAAAATATGCAAATACTTATATATAACCTGTGTATAGAGTGTAATAGCAGCAAACAGTATTGTTGGGGGAGAAAGTTTAGTGTGTGTGTGACCTTGAATGAGTGAGGGAGCCGCCAGCTGTGTATACCGACGACTAAGTGCCTGAACTAACTATATCAGCTTAGCTGTACAGTTGTGGTGAACAAAATATATACATACTTATATATAACGTCTGTATATAGTGTAATAACACCACAAATGGTATTGTTGGGGGAGAGAGTTTAGTGCGTGTGTTGAGGGAGTGGCAGCGAGTGGCTGGCTGGTGTGTAGCGGTAACTCTTCGTTGCTTTTCGACTCTCAATACCAACTTAGTGGTTCGTTATGGTAACCAAAATATGCAGATACTTATATATAACCTGTGTATAGAGTGTAATAGCAGCAAAACTATTTGTTTATTGTTTTATGAACATAATAATTGAATTACTAATATGCACACCATACGTTTGAGTATAGCGATTATTCACCACTTTTATTATATAAATATATTACAATACACACTATTGAATAATATTACTGCAAAAAAACTAAGAAAAAATCAATCGGAGACATTGAAACAATTAGGTAATAATATCTTTGTGGCAACTCCCATCTGTCAGCGCGGGTGACGCTGACCGGCCCTGGCGACCGCTCTGTCAACGCCCACTTTTTGCCAGACTTCCTCGGTCAATTGCGCCCAAAATATGTGACCTACGATTTTTTTGCTATTTTTCCCGTGCTCAGGGGACACAAATTAACGTGTTTAGAAGACGAAAAAAATTTTTGGAATTTTTTTTTTCTTGCGCACAGGGGTGTAAATGTCCCCAGGACCCCTGAGCAGTGTAAGGCTTAAACTAACGAAACAAAGCTGCCGGAGAAATATACGAAAATTCACTTTTGTAAACAGAGTGGTAGACGGTTGGAATAAGTTAAGTGAGAAGGTGGTGGAGGCCAAAACCGTCAGTACAGTAATTTCAAAGCATTATATGACAAAGAGTGCTGGGGAGACGGGACACCACGAGCGTAGCTCTCATCCTGTAACTACACTTCGGTAATTACACACACACACACACACACATATATATATATATATATATATATATATATATATACAGATAACCTTACTTGTGTGCCTTCATCTGAATTGCGCATTAAAATGCCAGCTGATGATCCTTGGGGGCGCTTGAGGGTTATGTCTTGGATTGCCCATAACCCAGATGGTTTCTCTACAGCACACACAATAGGAACTTCGCTCAGTATCACAGTACAGTACATCACTTCTCCAACTAAAGCAGCCTGGAAAATGATTACTTTCTTCAGTGACCAAATTTGAAAACACCAATCATTGCATAAAACTTTAACATATTTATTACCATCAACACTATCTTTGGAAGTGTTATTTTCAAATTGTAATCCTTGTTTACTTTTTCATTTATCTACCATTATCACCCATTCCTTTCCCACTTAATTTCACTTCCATGAGCATCTTTGCTGAAAAACCCTTCATTTGCTTGCCACATTTAGGGTTGCACCATTTTGATGGCTCCAAATTCAGATTTAAATTTTCAATAAGTGGTGCCGTCTATCCTTGAAATGTTTCATGGCTTTGTTTTGTTCCTTTTCTTGTTTCACATTTGTATTTTGTCCATCTGCCCTGAGTATGCTCTATACTCAGCTTACCAGCTTGCTTTCCCCGTGCCTAAGAGTTAAATTAACGCCCCTGAGAATTTTGGATTTTCTCTTCCATAAATTGACTCCTTAAGCCCTTTCACTCCTGTATAGTTCGTGGGCTTGCTTTCTACTGCAAAACCTGTTAATGGGGATTGACTAGTTAGTTGTGTGGCTATTGTGCTTAGCTCTGCCCCCTATGCTTTAATCAAGGGTGTGCTTGGAATGTGTAAACAACAGTTCTTATTTGTGGCTGCATACTTCACATCTCACCAAATGGTTAAGGTCTTGCATCTGTGTTTGTTCAAACAAGACTTCAGACTGGCTTACCTGTGAGGACAATCCACATGGGCAGTATTCTCATTCCAGAGAATGATTTTGTCAGGCCTGAATATACGAGTAGGCTGTTATCGACTTCTTGCCTGCCACAGTGCCTTACACTTGACATTACTGTGTGCAGTTTCTTCAGAGTAAGATTCAGGGATTTTGAATGCTGAGCCTGCTGTCTTCTGCTGCCTCTGTTACTCTACCTACAAGTTTCAAGAGTATTTTGACCCACAGGTGAGTGCCTTTTGTTGGTGTTTCACCTCTGATTTAGCTGAACTACAGTGGCTCTTGGAGTAACAGACCACCAAGCTCAGAAATAGGCACTGACCAATATAAAAATCTTTTTGGGCAGATCCTTCAATTTCTCTCCCACCAATTTAGTCTCGGCTTCTCCGAGAATGTTTGGAAGGCTTGGACTACAAAAACGGGCTGTTAGCTCATCCGATTCTTATGTCGTAGCTAATGATGCTATCCTGTGGTGGTCAGTGTAGCAGCTAAATAATAATTTTAGTTAGCAAAGTGATACTGTAACAATGTCCTGTGATTTAAATTTTTACTCAGAGGGAACTCTTGAGTGAGCTTCATAATTCTGTCTAATAGTGAGAGGTTACTCAGTGATGAAATGAATTATACTCTTATATCTGCCCTCTCCCAAAAGCAGTAGTAAAATTATTTGCAAAGTTTTTTATCATGGTGGAGAGGGAAATTGGCTTGGGTCTGTTGAGTGAATTGAATTCTGTATCATTTAGGGTCTGGCTCATGAAGCAAATGAGGAACTTGCATAGAGAGGAGTATTTCATTTCACTTAACACAATTTTTTACTAAAAATTACTGAAAAGAGGGCCAAATAGTTTAGTTTATGTTCTTATTTTTGGAATGCGTATGTGCTGACATGAATTGATCCCAACATGAGCCCCACATACACATGACTTCATCATTACAGATCAGATCTTTATGAATCACTCAGATTTATAAAAATTGGAGTATTGTAAAGCAGAATTGAACTATACACAAAAATAATGAGATAATGCAGTACCTGCAACCTTGTACACTTCACAATGCTGCCAGTCAATCTTCCTGAAGGGACGGAACAACCTTCTTCGTTGATTGGATTAATCACCCTCTTGATGAGTGGAGGACCTCGCAACTTGAAATATGGAAGGGTATGCTTGCGTTTCAGGATTCCTCGCAGTTGAGAGATGATGATGGAGTTGAAACGTGGAATGTGTAGACCTAAGCTTGAGTACACCTCAAACTCAACCTACATGAGAAAACAAAAATGTTTGTGCTATTATTAAACTTCATGCATGACATTTATGTCATGCTAGACCTAAATAAGATTTGACAAAACCCTTTATAAGGAACACAAGATCCTATAATTTTAAGTTAAATTATCATACAGTTTTCTATATTCATCATTATCAATAACATACTCCCCCTCTTGAATTAGGGTGGGCAAGCATCTGCCCAGAAATAAGATAAAATCAGAAGATTAAAAATACAGTACTGGAAACCATTGTCAAGTGTAAAAAGAGAAAAAGAGGAAAAAAAGAGAAGAAAGGAAAGAGGGAGTAAAAAGAGAACAGAAATATTTTGCAAATGATTTGTAAAGTTCTTTATCTCAGTTGGATGAGTCAGCTACAGCCTGATGTTTTAGCAGTGTTCTGGGAGGACTATGACTGTTGGTTTAGATTGCAACTGAAGGTGTATTGTTTAAAAACAAATTGAGCTAGGCAGGGAAACCCAGATGCAACAAAAATGAATATGCCACATGTAGTTCATTTGGGTGAGATTCCACTGTATCATTTCAAGGAAATCTCATAGACCCAACACTGCATAGTAGTTGGATCTGGTTAACAAAAACAATCCAATCTGACTAGAGATTGTCGATACAATATCAAGATGAATACCAAGGGGCAATTGAGAGATTTCTGCAAATGTTGAAAAAGTAAGTGGCACAGCATTATTATGAAGCAGGACAACAATTGGGATAAAGCTGTATCACCAGCTCAATTTGTAATATGCTATGTAGTGATAATCCATTCTCACCACTTCATTTAATGCTTTTTCCCATTGTCATGGACAGGAATCCTGTCAGGCATATCAAGACTCACATAGCTAAGGGCAACAATGCCAGTTAGTGAACAGATATAAAGGTGTTAAAACACTGTCCAATTGACACACACATCCACTGCACCACACCAATGGTAAGAGATACCTTGAAGGTCATGATGGAAGGATTAGCATGACATGAATATAAGAAACAACAAGCTGTACTAAATATAAATATGGTATACACAAACAAATACATTGTGACAGATTATCTTACTTGAGGTTCTTCATAAAAAGAGAAGCTCCAATGGGTGAAGGGATGCCGGGAAAACTGCAGGCGACCATTACCAGAAAGATGAACAACTGTAGACAATGATGATCAAATCAAGTACCATAGCATGAACACGGTTGATTTATTAAAAAAAATTCTTCTTAACATAATTAATACACGCTAGAGTGACTACCATTAGTTGAGTATTAAACATTTTGCTTCAATGTATGATACTTTATATAAATTCAAAATAACAGATTTTTTGTTGCCCGTATATCCTAGGAAATGGCTTTCCTTATAATAGCTCTTTATAACAATATTTAACTCCATCCCAGACAAACAAGCACAACGTACTGTATAATACATAGAAACAAACCTTTAATTTTAACCATGGCAGGCTTGGAGAACCGTGAGGATGCATCAACAGCCAACTGGATTCCACCATTGTATTCCACTTCTACCATGATGTCGATTTGTTCAAGAGTCGAGACATCGGGTTTGAGATTCACACGTTTAGCTGTCACTGCTCGAATGACTGGGAAGTTTGTTCCTAGATTCAAGTCTCGGATCTGAAATCAGCATTCACATAGATCCTTATTTGAAAAGGCAACCCTGTTGTACTTTATATACTTTTCCTTATTTAGCTTATCTGTACAGTACATGACTTACCATGACATCAAAATACAGTATGCAGCAAGACAGATAATAATCCCCCTTTGCCATAAGCTTTGTCTTCTTAGCATCTGTCACACAAACTGCCAATGACGAGTTGCAATGAGTATAGATTACTAATATATACTGTAATTTCAAAAGACCTATATATTGAATCTGTAATGATGTGAAGATTTCATTCTATTAAAATAGCAGTAAATGCTGAAAAATAGAATTGTAATAAGAGACAAGTTTTCAACATAATCTATCCCAGGGGAAAACACACACAAATCACAAGTAATTGCACATTACTTGAATGACTTGCCCTTGAATGACAATTGATCGAAACTTGCCAGCCGACCATGGCGACAGATGGTGGTTCGCGCAGCGTTTCTCCCGTGGACATTTCCAATCCCTTTGAGGGTTTTTAGGACCCGTTGTCCCTTGACAAGCATTCCGGTCACAACGTTCTTTCGGTCTTGGAGGGGTATCCCGAGGGTGCTTTTCTAGACAGTAAACATCATAGTAAGGCTAACAGATTGGAGGTGAAATGTCGTCTGCATCCTGCAGTGCCCTGTGACCCCCCACATTCTCTGTCTCCACGTCCTCCACTCCCTCCCGATCAGACAAATTCTCCTGGCCTGATACATTCATCATTGTTTTTTATGCCGATACGCCCGCTGATCGGAGTGTATTTTGGAAATAGTAGGGCACGCAGCCTTTTCTATCAAGTCGTTCCAGAGTTCTTTAAGATCAAGGTGCCCAATTTCAGGCCAAATAAATGCAGGAACTTGATTGCAGTGGACCACGCTTCCTCTGGGGACTTGGTGCTTTCGGACACTACTGATATGTGTGGTTACAAGGTCCGTTGTTATAAGCCTCTGGGTGACTGTTTGGTACGATATGTGGTCCGGCATGATGTTGACGTTAGTGCGGACGACATCAAGGCGCAACTGCAGGGTGGTGACCTTCCGATCTTTGGTGTCAAGAAATTTATGCGTAGGATTGATGGCGACCTGTGTGATACCAGCACTGCCCTCCTTACTTTTCTTGACTCCCTCCCCCCTGATCGGGTTTGGATTAATGGCTTCCTCCATAAATTGGAGGTGTATGTTCCTCCATCCCACTCAGTGCTTTCATTGTAAGGGTTTTCACCATACTGTACTTCCCACTGCTGCACCAATGACGTTCATTGTGGCAAGTGCTCTGGTTCTCGTTACATTTGTGACCGAGTCTGACAAGCTCTGTTGCACCAACTGTGGTGGTGATCATGCCATCACTTTCAAGCAGTGTCCTTCCTACATTGCAGTGCTCACTAAGGCTCTTCCTGTCGTTACTCCGCCCTCCAGTTGTGCTTTGCCTCATCCTGCCCCAGTTCCTCGTCACCCGCCACTTCCCCCTCTGTCGCCGTCTTACCTGTGCCTGACCCGTTTGTCACTGACGTTCCTCTCGCCCCTGAGGCTTCTTCTCTCCCACCCGCCATTCAACTGAGTCCCGAACTTGTTGACACTATTGTCGCTTGCTTTGTGGATGCACTCGAGATGATGCTGGTCTGCCTCATCACTATATTCTTCCCACAGTCCGTCCTTCCCATTGCTGAGGCTGGCCCATCGCTCCTCTCCTCCACTTCTTCTACGGTTGACGTCCATCCTCCCGCAGCTGTCTCTGCTATCTCCAATGCATTTGAATCGATGCTGGAATCCTTCGAAGCTCTTTGGCGAGCCTTCCCTGTCTCTCCCCCACCCAGGCTGCCTTGCCGCACATCTCTGCCCCCGGTACTAAGCGGAAGCAATCCTCCGTCGTCCCGATTTCCAAGCGTCCTGCCACCTTGCCTGATGGGCCTCCTACATCGCGTTCTCTCACAACTTGTCCTCGCGCCCTTCCTAGGTCTTCCTCCCATTGTCTTGCTGGAGCTTCTGCGGAGTCCAATGCATTAGCGTCCCAGTCGTGAGACTCCAGATGCCATCTATGTACCTTGCCCTGTCCTAACCTCGCCTGTCCCGTCTTGACTTCCTCTACCCTTCTACACATTCGCTCCTTGTACCTTCTTCTGTTTGCACCTCTCTTCCTTTCTCATGTCTGCTTTGAATTTGCCTCCTTCACATCCTGAAACCCCCCCCCCCCGCCCTTCGTCTCTTGCCTCCATCCCTCGCTTTCTTTACTGCGGAGACGCTTTGCGTTCCCCTTCTGTTTTCTTTATTCCCATTCTGCATTCCTTTCCTCTTGTTTATTTTGCCTTTATCCTCGCCCACTTTGACGGCGTCATTTTCTTCTTGACTTGGGCACGTCGTGACCGTTGGTGTGTTGTTGTGCATTGTCATTGTCAGATTAGATAGCACTGGTGTTAGGGCTTTCTGAAGTGTACAGGCACAATTCAGCCAAGTGTTTAGAAGACCCATGACCAATGGTCACTTTCAAATGACTACATATTGATGCCAACACCTCATAGGTCAGTGCTAAGTTTCTACGAACTGAGCTAACAAACTGAATGACTGAGTAGCCAGCGCGGGGGGAGGAGGGTTGCGCAGACGAGCAGTGCTGCAGTAGAAGATGACGCTTGCTTGTTTGTTTCCTTGGTATTGGAGGGAGTTTTCTTCCCTTTTTGGCTTTTAGTTGTCATTTTCTTACCATGTGGGGTTTGCTTTGTTATGCCTACCATTCTGGGTGCCTAACCCCGGTCGATGGCAGATAAGGAAAACCCCAACCACATGGGGGGGTTTTCAGGGCCATTGCTTCCTGCAACCTCTCTGAAGTGGCCAGGTTCTGGCTCGTGGTCCCTGGTAAGTTGAACTCCATAGCAAATGCCCAGGTCTAATATATCACACATTAGCCCGATAGCTCCAGGGAGCCAAAGGGGTTCCCCACAGAAATACCAATCTTATGTAATCTCACATACCCATTGTACCTTCTTGTAACTTATTATATTATTATTATTATTATTATTATTATTATTATTATATTATTATTAATTCTATGATTCATTTTCATTTCAAATTNCACAGTAGAGCAAGGGGAAGTCCCAGAGATAGGAGAGGGAATATCTAACCAAACACAACTAGACGAGTTTGTGAGTACCAGTGGGAGGTGAGGAAACATCTGCTAGAGTTGGAAGTGACAAAGGCTATAGACCCGGATGGAATCTCACCTTGGATACTGAAGGAAGGAGCAGAAGCTCTATGCCAGCCACTCGCCATGGTGTATAACAAATCCCTGGTAACAAGGGAACTGCCAAACATTTGGATGACGGCTACTGTAGTCCTGATGTTCAAAAAGGGTGAGCGACAGGAGGCTCTAAACTAAAGGCCAGTGTCACTAACTTGCAAATCATGCAAGATGATGGGAGACAATTGTGCGAAAAAATCTAGTGGAACATCTGGAGCGGAAGAACTTTGTATCACATCAGCATGGGTTCAGGGATGCCAGATCATGTCTCTCATAACTGAATTCTATGACCAAGCAACAAAAATCAGGCAAGAAAGAGAGGGATGGGCAGACTGCATATATTTTTGGACTGACAGAAAGCCTTTGACACAGTACCACATAAGAGACTAGTGCACAAACTGGAGATGCAGACAGGAATGAGAGGAAAGGTACTCCACTGGATAATGGAGTACCTAATCAACAGAAGACAGAGTCACTGTGAGGGGTGAGGTCTTGGAGTGGTGAGGCATCACCAGTGGAGTCCCACAGAATTTAGTACTTGGACCTATATCGTTCCTCTCAATGTTTGCTGATGAAGCAAAAAACCAGCGTTGAATGTAATGAAACGCCATTTTCTGGGCGAGTCCCGGAGGCTCCCTGGAGCTATCCATGGCTGATATGGATACCCTAACTATTTTGCATCAGTCGATGTGGGTGGAGTTCTAGGCCTACCGGGGACCACGAGCCAGAACCTGGCCCCCTCACAGAGGCATGGGGAGCAATGGCCCATAGAAATGCACATGTGATTTGGAGCATTCTATATCTGCCATCAACCGAGACAGGCACTCAGAAAGGTAAGTGCCACAAAACAAACCCCTATTCTGGTTAACAACGAAAATCGACAAACGAGTGGACAGAACTCCCCAAGAAAATTGAACAAACAAGCATGACGTCACACGAGCCGCACAGCATGTCTGAGCACCTCCCCCCTCCTCGGGAGGGGGGAAGGAGGAGCCCTAGACCCCCGCGCCAGCAATTCCTGTCCCAGTTCTGAGGCTGGATATCAAAATCGCGAAAAAAACGCTGACCGGAGGGTGGGAGGGTGCCGGGGAGCCTCTGGGGCTCACCCAGAAAAAGGAGTTTCATTACATTCAACGCTGGTTTTCTGGGGGGAGCCCCTACGGCTCCCCGGAGCTACTTCACCAAAGACTACCTAAAAAAAACAAAGGGACATATCCGGGAGGCGGTCGGTACACCACTCCTCAACACGAAGTCGAGACAACAACAACCCAAGGACCTCTCTGGAAAGCAGCAGTCACATCCTTCGCCAGAAAAAGGGATATAGCTGCAGACAAACAAATCTATGACCATGACCATAGGAGCAAAAAAAAAACACTGCGCCAAGAAGAGCATGAAGCTCCGCCACACGACCCCCAGAGGCCAATGCCAACAGAAAAAAAAAGAGCCGTAGCAAAGCAATCCTGAACCGAAGGAGCCACAACAAACCAAGGAGAAGAAAGACAGGAGGGCACACTGTCCAAAGACCAGGACGGCACAGGCAGTGCATGAGCAGGCCAGAGGTGAAACAATGAATGAGACATCCTGCAAAACGGTGCAGAAGGAACATCGATACCGAATGCAAGCAGCAGCGGCTCTGCCAGCTCTGCACTATACGAGGCGACAGTATTAGGCAGCAGAAACCAAGGTGTCAGACCCAGGAACGTCCCCAAGCACCTCTACATCCTCCGCAAGCCAAGCCGATGACAGCTCCAGGAGGGAAAGAAACCAAAAAGCCACGAGCGTGCAATTCCACCGCCACAAGTGCAGCCGACAGGGAAGGAAACCTGCACAGAGTCGCCCCGCACCAACATCCCGCAGAAGGGCAGGAGCGAAAAGACACACATTAAGATGTGCAAAATCGCCCCCAGGAAAACGAGCAGTGCTGAGACAGCGCTAAGAGAAGAGATATGAACAAAACAACGAGAAGGCCAAACACCCAGAAGCTGCCCGGAATAGGACCCACAAGCCCTAGAAAGGACCGGAGGGAAGCCCCACCGAACGACGACAGACGTACCAGAAAACGGGAAGGAGCAAAACTGTCCCAAACCCTCGAGAACAAAAAGAAGCAAACACAAAGGACGAAGGTACAGAAAAACCCAGTCGCACCCGAGACCAAAAGTCATGCAGAACCCCAAGAAGAGGGTAACATGACAGAGAAGTCCCGTCCCGGAAAAAAGGGGGTGAAGACCGTAGAAAAGCACCCACCGACAGGACGGAAGCAACGGGCATAATGGACAAAAGTCCATAATGGACATATTGAACATAATTCAAAAGGTGACACCCCTAGGATCAACACTTGCATCAGAGGAGCTCCAGCATATTTCAACAATCCTAAGTATTGTAGTACAGGTTGATGATAGTGAGTGGTGACCCAGAGAACATAAAGGTATAGTGCTTTTGAAAAATAGATGAGATAACAGGAATGTGCTAAGGGAAGTGAAAAATCGGATGAGAAAAAGTTGCCCTAGTGTTTCCAATGCAGAGAAGAACATTCAAGATGGCCGCCGGCAAGAGGAAAAACAAAACAGAGCTTGATTCTGCTGGATTCAATGAAGAAAGCATTGATATTAGCAGTCTACATAACAAGTTGGTAAAATTAGATACTATAGTGAACTCTCATGTAGAAATAATTAGTAAATTGAAAGAAAGTAATGACCATTTGAATAGCAAAGTTTTATGTCTTGAAGATATAGTGAAAGACATGTGCAAGGATAAAAAACAATTGGAAACAAATTGCAAAGCATTGGAAGAAGAAAATATACTCTTAAAAATACCTTTGGAAGAAGTTAAAGTAAATTTAAACATAAATGACTACAATAGGTTACCTGGTTGATACCTGGTTGATGGGGTTCTGGGAGTTCTTCTACTCCCCAAGCCCGGCCCGAGGCCAGGCTCGACTTGTGAGAGTTTGATCCACCAGGCTGTTGCTTGGAGCGGCCCGCAGAGCCACATACCCACCACAGCCCGGCTGATCCGGGACTTCTCTTAGGAAACAGTCCAGTTTTCTCTTGAAGATGTCCACGGTTGTTCCGGCAATATTTCTTATAGTCGCTGGGAGAACGTTGAACAACCGCGGACCTCTGATGTTTATACAGTGTTCTCTGACTGCGCCTATGGCACCTCTGCTCTTCACTGGTTCAATCTTGCATTTTCTTCCATATCGTTCACTCCAGTACGTTGTTATTTTACTGTGTAGATTTGGGACCTAGCCCTCCAGTATTTTCCACGTGTATATTATTTGGTATCTCTCTCGTCTCCTTTCTAGAGAGTACATTTGGAGAGCTTTGAGACGATCCCAATAATTTAGGTGTTTTATCTCGTCTATGCGTGCCGTATATGTTCTCTGTATTCCCTCTATTTCAGCAATCTCTCCTGCTCTGAAGGGGGAAGTGAGTACTGAGCAGTATTCGAGACGGGACAACACAAGTGACTTGAAGAGTACAACCATTGTGATGGGATCCCTGGATTTGAAAGTTCTCGTAATCCATCCGATCATTTTTCTGGCTGATGCGATATTTGCTTGGTTATGCTCCCTAAACGTTAGATCGTCAGACATCATTATTCCCAAATCCTTGACATGCTGTTTTTCTACTATGGGAAGATTTGATTGTGTTTTGTACCCTGTATTATGTTTCAGATCCTCATTTTTGCCGTACCTGAGTACCTGAAATTTATCACTGTTAAACATCATATTATTTTCTGCTGCCCAATCGAAAACTTTGTTGACATCTGTTTGTAGTTTTTCAATGTCTTCAGCAGAGGTAATTTTCATGCTGATTTTTGTGTCATCTGCGAAGGATGACACGAAGCTGTGACGTGTATTTTTGTCTATATCAGATATGAGAATAAGGAACAGTAGCGGTGCAAGGACTGTACCTTGAGGTACAGAGCTTTTAACATCGCTTGGACTCGATTTTATCTGATTGACTGTTACTCTTTGTGTTCTGTTCGACAGGAAATTGAGTATCCAGCGTCCTACTTTTCCAGTTATTCCCATTGACCTCATTTTGTGAGCTATCACCCCATGGTCACATTTGTCGAACGCCTTTGCAAAGTCTGTGTATACAACATCTGCATTTTGCTTTTCTTCTAGGGCTTCTGTGATTTTGTCATAGTGGTTGAGTAACTGTGACAGACAGGATCTTCCCGCTCTAAATCCATGTTGTCCTGGATTGTGCAATTCATTGTTTTCCATAAAACTAGAAATTTGATTCCTAATCACTCTTTCAAACACTTTTATTATGTGTGATGTTAGTGCAACTGGCCTATAATTTTTTGCCAAGGCTTTACTCCCCCCCCCTTGTGCAACGGAGCTATATCTGCAGATTTAAGTGCTGCTGGTATCTCCCCTGTATCCAGGCTCTTTCTCCATATTACGCTGAGTGCTCTCGCTACTGGTAATTTACATTTCTTTATGAATATTGAATTCCATGAGTCAGGCCCAGGGGCTGAGTGCATTGGCATATTGTCAATTTCTCTTGCAAAGTCTTCCGAGTTTGTGGTAATATCCGTTATATTATCTGCAGCTTGAATGTCATTCATAAAGAAGCTGTCTGGGTCATCATCTTTCATGTTGTTAATTGGTGTGCTAAACATAGCCTCATACTGGCTTCTTAGAATTTCACTAATCTCTTTGTTGTCCTCTGTGTACGTACCTTCATTTGTAATTAACGGTCCAATACTGGTCGAGGTTTTGGATTTTGATTTAGCGTATGTGAAAAAATATTTCGGATTTTTCCTTATCTCTTGTATAGCTCTCTGTTCCAATTCCATTTCCTCAGACTCATATGATCGCTTCAACGTTTGTTCGATTTCTTCGATCTCCCTGCTTAGGCTTATTTTCCTTGCTTGTGATAGTTGTGTCTGCCGAAGCATTTCCGTTATTTTTTTCCTTCTCCTGTACAGTCGTCTGCGTTCTCTTTCTAGAGTGTTCTTCTTTCTGCCCCTCCTCACCAGCACGTGCTTCAAGCAGACCTTGTAAGCTTCAGCTGTCAGTTGAGCTATTCCCTGTGTGGGATATTTATGCTAGTTCGCACTTCAATGAGCTTATGGTCTGAGTATGAAGTATCTGAGATTGTTATGTCTCTGATTAGTTCATCATTGTTTGTGAATAACAAGTCTAGTGTGTTTTCGTTCATAGTTGGTTCTGTAATCTGTTGATTGAGCGAGAATTTGTCACAGAATCTCAAAAGTTCTCTGACCTGTGGCTGGTTATTTCCCGGGTCATTCCCTGCTATGATATTTGTGTTTGCCATTCTCCATCTTAGACTCGGTAAATTGAAATCTCCAAGGAAGATAATATCTGGAGCTGGGTTTGCTAGGTCATCAAGTATGTTCTCTATTTTGTGCATCTGCTCTGTGAATTCCTCAACTGTTTAGGAAAGGAAATTCAACAGGAGAAACAGCTTTTGTCAGCACAGATGGAGGAAGTTACACAGGGAATAGAACAGTGCAAGAAAGATATGCAACTCACCTATGCACAAGTGGCCAACAAGAAGGAAAAAATTGAAGAAGCAGTAAAGGAAGCCAAACACTGCAGCAACCAAGATAAAACAAACATTAGGCTGGAATTGAGAAAGGAATTGACATCTTATCCGAAGTTGATGCAAAACTCAGTTGATCGGAGTAAGTCCCTGATAATTTTTGGTTGCAAAGAAAAGGAGATAACATCTAGGTCAGAAAGAGCTGTAGAAGAAGCGAAAGTAGTAGATAAAATTGTTGGCCTCGTAGAAGGTCTTACTACCATAGAGAATGTGTGCGACTACAGGAGAATAGGCAGATACGTAAAAGGGAAAGATCGACCTTTGAGGATCACCCTAAACGGTGCCAAACAGATGGAAGAAGTACTAAGGAATGCTAGAAAATTACAAAGTGAGGATGGGAAAGGATGGGAAAGTGTGGTCGTTAAGACGAGATCTTTAAAAAGAAGACAGAGAGAAGCTGAAACTGAACCTCGCCGAGGCAAAACGTTTAAATGAGAGCAGGAATGAAGAAGAAATCAATTCCTTTTTCTACAAAGTGTTAGGGGTAGGCAGACCAGTAAAGTGGTACATAAAGGCAAACCAACAAAATCAATAGAGAGAGGGGAAGTGAAGAATAAGGAGAGGGGGAACAAGTTCCTGAAGATTGCATACACCAACATAGATGGAGTGAGATCGAAGATACTGGAGTTAAGTGATGTAATACAGCTGCAGACACCAGACATTGTTGCACTCACAGAGACAAAACTTGAAGATGTTATTTTAAATGAGGTCATATTCCCAAGGGGCTACTCAATTTGGAGACAGGACAGAAAAATTAGGAAAGGCGGTGGCGTTGCTGTGCTGGTGAAAGAACACCTAAAGGTGAAGGAAATAATGGGCTGCCAATCCACAAGAAGTTGACATAATAGCATTAGAGATCTGCCATGAAGATGATAAACTAATGATCATAAATGCATATAGTCCACCACCAAGCAGCACATGGTCAAAGGAGGAGCTAGATAGTAAACGAGGAGGTCTTATAACAATAATGAGAGAGATTATAGCGAGAGCGGATAACGATAGGTCACGACTGTTGATAGTTGGTGACTTCAACTTGAAATCCATAGACTGGGAAGCATATGAAGCTAAAACAGAAGATTTTTGGACCTGTAGATTTGTAGACCTCATCCTGGAAACATTCTTGTATCAACATGTTAAACAAGCTACGAGGATGAGGGAAGGGGATGTTCCCTCCATGCTAGATTTGATATTTACCAGGAAGGAGGAAGAGATATTTGACATTCAGTACCTTCCTCCCTTGGGTAAAAGTGACCATGTCTTTTTGGGAATAAAGTATGCAATGCGCTATAATCTGGAAGAAAATAAGGAGGTTGAAGCAGTTGAAAAACCTGACTTCAGGAGAGGACATTATGGCCACCTTAGAAATTTTTTTAGTGAGTATAATTGGTCAGACTTGTTGCTAGACAAGGAAGTGAATGAGATGTATGTCAAGTTTTGTGAAATATATGATAAAGGCACAAAAAAATTTATACCAAAACAGAGATGCAGAACTAGGAAACAGGATTGGTTCAATAGAAATTGCAAGAAGGCCAGAGACCAAAAGACACAAAAATGGAATCAATACAGGAAGAGGCCAAACCCCCAAACATACCAGCGATACAAAGATGCGAGAAACAACTACACGGCAGTGAGGAGAGAGGCAGAAAGAAATTTTGAAAAAGGGATTGCAGACAAATGTAAAACAGAACCATGTCTATTCTATAAATTCATAAACAACAAATTGCAGGTAAAGGATAATATTCAGAGGTTGAAAATGGGAAACAGATTCACGGATAATGAAAAGGAAATGTGTGAAACACTAAACGAAAAGTTCCAAAGTGTGTTTGTACAAAATGAAATCTTTGGGAACCAGACACAATAAGAATTTCAGGGAACAACATAAGAGCACATAGAGGTGTCTAGAGATGAAGTGGAAAAAATGCTCAAGGAGCTAAGTAAGAACAAAGCAGTTCGTCCAGATGGAGTT
This sequence comes from Procambarus virginalis, assembly GCA_020271785.1. Lineage (NCBI taxonomy): Eukaryota > Metazoa > Arthropoda > Malacostraca > Decapoda > Cambaridae > Procambarus > Procambarus virginalis. Next base: position 11,207,275 of record WNGS01061674.1, on the reverse strand, counting down.
TCACCATGGGTTCTGAGAGAATGTGCACCTGAGCTCAGCATTCCACTTCAACTGATTTTTCAGGCATCCCTGTGTACAGGAGTTGTAGCTGATGTGTGGAAAAAAGCTAACATAGTTCCAATCTACAAAAGTGGAAACAGGGAAGACCCCCTTAATTACCTGTATCATTGACAAGTGTAATAGTCAAAATATTGGAAAAAATAATTAAAACTAAATGGGTAGAACACCTGGAGAAAAACGACATAATATCAGACAGACAATATGGTTTTCGATCTGGAAGATCCTGTGTAATGAACTTGCTCAGTTTTTATGATCGAGCCACAGAGATTTTACAGGAAAGAGATGGTTGGCTTGACTGCATCTATCTAGACCTAAAAAAGGCTTTCGACAGAGTTCCCCATAAGAGGTTGTTCTGGAAACTGGAACATATTGGAGGAGTGACAGCTAAGCTACTAACATGGATGAAAAATTTCCTAACTGACAGAAAAATGAGGGCCGAAATCAGAGGCAAGGTATCGGATTGGAGGAATGTTACGAGTGGAGTACCACAGGGTTCAGTTCTTGCACCGGTAATGTTCATTGTCTGCATAAACGATCTACTAGTGGGAATACAGAATTACTGATGATGCTAAGATAATAGGGAAGATAAGAAACCTAGATGATTGTCATGCCCTTCAAGAAGACCTGGATAAAATAAGTATATGGAGCAACACTTGGCAAATGGAATTTAATGTGAATAAATGCCATGTTATGGATTGTGGAATTGGAGAACATAGACCGCACACAACATATAAATTATGTGAGAAATCTTTAAAGAATTCTGACAAAGTAAGGGATCTAGGGGTGGTTCTAGATAGAAAACTGTCACCTGAGGACCACATTAACCACTTAACTGCGCCAACCAAGTTTTCTCGGTTGGTGGGAAACTGCGCCAACCGAGAAAACTCTTTTCGATTTTTCGTAACCAATTCTAAATGTGTACGAGCTTGGTTGTGTACGAAATGGACTCTTAGGACCTCCAGTGAGAGGCAGCCATCTTGGAAAAAAATCCCAGAATGCCCTGGGGCTGCTGGCTGGGTTAGTACTGAATGAGCAACCATGGGTGGCGCACGTGCCTCTGGCTCCCAAACACCTGTCCGACGCGGTGTTGAAGATAATGCTCTGTCAGTAAAATTCAAACCTTATTGTTTGAAGAACATAAGGGTCATAATGTTGGGGAAGCCAGGCGCAATAAGGACCTAACACAAAGGTCGGATGCAAGTGATACAGCACCTAATGAGGACGATACAGGGAGCGTATCCAGTTGTAGCTCTGAGCATCATCTTTGCAATTCTATGCTATTTATTTAGATGATACTTAGATGAATCATTTTTTGCGTTCAGTGATGATGCATCTGATACAAATGGCATAGATGAACAGTGTTAGCGGCTTCCATTTTGGTGTTTTCCATAGATATTTTCAAGAATGCCTGAATCTCTTCTCAACTGACGGACACTCTTGAGTCTAGTTGAATCTCTTCCTGACTGATGGACACTCTTGAGGCCAGCTGAATCTCTTCCTGACTGACGGACACTCTTTACGTATGCTGAATCTCTTTCTGTGTGGGACCATACAAAGCGATCTTTTCAAGACTATCTTACAAATTGATCTTTTCCTATAATCTTTTCAATACTACCTTATGCTTTACAAGCTTGGTTACATACAACCTACAAGTACTAAAGCCAAGGGTGTATGTGAGTGCGTTATTTGCAAGCACACAGAACGAAGAAACAAGCAGCAAAAATTTATCTGTACCTGGTGCACTGAGCGAAGTCGCGCTGTGTACCATGGGTTACTTCGTTGATTATTACTCAATTCCGAAGTACTGAGTGTATAATACAGTGTGTTACTGTGAAAATAGTGTGTGAAACTGTACATATTGTAATTTTAGTGAATTTTTAACAGGTAATATTACGACAATAAACATTTATTGTGGACACACTACTGACACATGTATCACAGTTCCATGGAACATTATGAACGTTCTACTGTATGCATATTATAAAGGACACAAATATGCATCATATACGATAAAAAAACAAATAAAACCGCATTGGAAATACATAAAACAAATAATTGAAAATATATTTGTGGCAACACCCGGTGCTTGAATGGCCCGCTCGACCGTGTCTGGGCGAGTCACGCACGGGCGACCAGGCCCTGATGACGTCACAGCACACCTTGTCCACGTCCCTACAGCCAAAGTAAGTGGAATTTGGTATTTATTTTTACATAGACATGTTCAGGGAAGGGAATTTATCATTTTACGAAGAAAAAATAATTTTTTGGGAACACTTCATTTCATGCGCACCGGGGGAATTTCTCAATACTGTAAACTCCGCGCAGCACGATGGTTAACATCATTGTGCGAGGAGCCTATGCTACACTTTCTAACCTCAGAATTGCTTTTAAATACATGGATGGAGAAATACTAAAGAAATTGTTCACGACTTTTATTAGACCAAAGCTAGAACATGCAGCGGTTGTATGGTGCCCATATCTTAAGAACCACATCAACAAACTGGAAAAGGTGCAACGACATGCCACTAAGTGACTCCCAGAACTGAAGGACAAGAGCTACGAGGAGAGGTTAGAGGCATTAAATATGCAAAAACTAAAAGATAGAAGAAAAAGAGACGATATGATCACTACGTTCAAAATAGTAACAGGAATCGATAAATTCATAGGGAAGAATTCCTGAGACAGGAACTTCAAGAACAAGAGGTCATAGATTTAACCCTTAAACTGCGCATGGCGTATATATACGCCCTGAGTAACATGTCCGACGGTGCGCATGGCGTATATATACGCCATAGGGTGCCATTCCCGATTCAAATGGCCCGCGGCTACACGGGGTTCACGTAGTAGCTTCCTCAGGGCTCTTGTAAACAGACGCAATTTAAAAAAAAAATCG
>WNGS01061674.1:11183102-11203859 GCA_020271785.1 Procambarus virginalis | reverse complement strand
CTGGAAGAACAGCTAGGAAATGCGAACCTGAACCAGTGCCTGAAAAAATAAGCTCAGTAGCACTAGAAATATGTACAACCGCATCCCCCTAAGAAAAAAGAGGAAGAGATGCAGATTGGAACGAGAACGTCGTTCCCTATATAGGCGAAGAAAACGAATCGCGGTACAACTTGAGAGTCGCACCCTATCTCAGGAACGGCGAAGAAGGTTAGGTAGCGAAATAGGAAAAATTGAACTCAAGCTACAAGAATCATACAAAACGCAGGAGAGGGAAAGAGAGCAAAAGGCCATCAGTGAAATAGAGAGAAACCCGAAATATTTTTTCTCCTATGCAAAATCAAGATCAAAACCACATCTAGTATCGGGCCCCTGCGAAAGGAAGATGGAACTTTCACCGATGACAACAAAGAAATGAGCGAGCTACTGAGGAAGCAATACGACTCTGTCTTCAGCGAGCCATTAAACGCACTAAAGATCGATAACCCAAATGAATTTTTCATGGATATGATACCAACATCAAATCATATATCAGACGTCACCCTATCCCCACTGGATTTTGAAGAAGCCATAAACAGTATGCCTATGCACTCCGCACCAGGCCCGGATTCTTGGAACTCCATATTCATCAAGAACTGTAAAAAACCACTATCGCAGGCCCTTCACATTCTGTGGAGACAAAGCCTAGATACTGGCGTTATTCCTGATATACTAAAAACAGCAGAGATAGCACCACTTCATAAAGGAGGAAATAAGGCAGAGGCAAAAAATTACAGACCGATAGCACTAACATCGCACATCATAAAAATTTTTGAGAGAGTGCTAAGAAGTAAGATCACAAAATACATGGAATCACAGCATCTCCATAACCCCGGACAACATGGTTTCAGAACAGGGCGCTCTTGCCTGTCGCAGTTGCTGGACCACTATGATATGGCATTAGATGCTATGGAAGACAAACAAAACGCTGATGTAATTTACACAGATTTCGCAAAAGCTTTTGATAAATGTGACCATGGTGTTATTGCCCATAAAATGCGCTCAAAAGGAATTACCGGAAAAGTAGGCAGATGGATCTACAATTTCCTGACCAACAGAACCCAATGTGTAATAGTCAACAAAATAAAATCCAACCCGTCAACCGTTAAGAGCTCAGTCCCCCAGGTACTGTGCTTGCTCCAGTACTTTTTCTCATCCTCATATCGGACATAGACAAGAGCACAACCTATAGCACTGTATCATCCTTTGCAGATGACACTAGGATCTTCATGAGAGTAGGCAACATAGAGGACACGGCGAACCTCCAGTCAGATGTAGATCAGGTCTTTCTATGGGCTACAGAAAATAATATGGTGTTTAACGAAGACAAGTTCCAGCTCATGCGCTATGGAAAAAATGAAAATATAAAAACGGAAACCACGTACAAAACTCAGGCAAATCATAACATAGAACGAAAAGGCAATGTAAAGGATCTGGGTGTACTCATGTCGGAAGACCTTACCTTTAAAGAACACAATAAAGTAGCCGTCACAACTGCAAGAAAAATGACAGGTTGGATAACAAGAACTTTTCACACTAGAGATGCTATACCGATGATGACACTTTTCAAAACGCTTGTGCTCTCTAGAGTGGAGTACTGCTGCACAATGACAGCCCCTTTCACTGCTGGTGAAATTGCTGACCTGGAGAGCGTGCAGAGATCCTTTACTGCTAGAATCCACTCGGTAAAACATCTAAACTATTGGGACCGACTAAAGAGCCTAAATCTGTATTCCCTTGAGCGCAGGCGGGAGAGATACATAATAATTTACACGTGGAAAATATTAGAGGGGCTGGTCCCAAACCTGCACACAGAAATAACATCACATGAGACCAGAAGACATGGCAGGATGTGCAGAATACCCCCGTTGAAAAGCAGAGGTGCAACTGGTACTCTGAGAGAGAACTCTATCAACATCAGAGGCCCGAGACTGTTCAACACGCTTCCACTACACATAAGGGACATAACTGGCAAACCCCTCACAGTGTTCAAGAGAGAACTGGATAAGCACCTCCAAAGGATACCTGATCAACCAGGCTGTGACTCATACGTCAGGCTGCGAGCAGCCGCGTCCAACAGCCTGGTTGATCAGTCCAGCAACCAGGAGGCCTGGTCGATGACCGGGCCGCGGGGACGATAAGCCCCGGAAGCACCTCAAGGTATCCTCAAGGTATCAGTAGACCACCAAGTAAGTAAGTAAGTAATTATCAAAAGAAGGCACCAAACCGGGAAGGCTATGTGTTTGACCACCAAAATCCCTGCGCCCGAATATCAGCTTACTCGATTTAACGGCCTCTTATTTACCATTCTGCTGGTTCCAATGACTGGTTTTGGCGACCGGTATCTGGAGCCTCAAATACCTGTCTGGCAGTCGATAAAACAATAGGTCGGTATTGGGTATGTTTTGGCATTGGCGCGCCCTCACATGGAAAGCCGCCACTGCCCTCGATCATCCAGAGTCGTAAATTAAATCTTAACTTTTTTGGTAAAATTATAGTTTAATGAAGCAAATCATAAATTATTAAGAAAACATTTGATAACAATTGTTATTAAGCAAAATTCTTTATTTTCTTATTATACCTTTCATAGTATAGGCACTAGGTATTTTTTCCCACAGACATGAATGTACCATACTGTGTTGGGCCATGTGTCCTCATTGTTTACTGTAGACTTGCATGGCTAGTTTCAATTTTGAAGGACATTACTGTCTCAGAACATTAACCAGAGATAAACAGAATAAGACAAAAATGATAAATTCATGATTTCAACTTTCCATGAAAAATCATCATCTACAAGCCATGCTGTACCCACTGGGAATTCAACAAGTTGTGCAGCATCCGCTGGCAACGAATGCCCTACAAGCCATGCTGCACCTGCTGATACTGAATTCTCATCAATTGTCTGATGCTGAATGTCTAACCAGAGTTCTCTTTATGTCAGACACACTCCTTTTCTGACTCATCCTATTCTTATTTCAGTGGCACAAACTACTCCTATCAGTTGCATATCCCAGGTATTAAAGCTGACCGACCATTTCCAGTCCTTAACTATTTAAATTTTGTGACTCTGTTTCCTTCTCTCTCTCTCTCTACCCCCATAGCTTTACTTTTGGCCACATTCACTCCAAATATTCTTCCCTAATACATATCAATACAAGTTTTAATCATTCTGCACAAATCCTATTCACTCTGATTAACACTATCGCTCTCTTTGGACATGACTCTCGTCCATTTCTTTTCTCTTGAATCATAGCTTTGGACCTGACTTGCGTCCACTAAAATATTTGTATAAAATTTATTTTTTATGCAATCGACTTGGGAATACTTTCAAAATGAGCGCCATAAAATTACCGTTCTCCTTGATAGGCCTATCGGCCGCGTGGGCCGTTGACACAAGGCGTCAACCTCGTGTATTGTTGACATCACTCGTGACCGGACCGCTCTCCCCTTGCGTCCACAACTCGTGAGGTTTTGTGCATTTACATCGCTTCCCGTGTGTTCTCCAACCTTCATATACATTCCACGATGGATCCTGGTCAAGGTCCAAGCAGTGTTACTCCAAAAAAAGGGAAGGATTCATACAAAAAGGACAAGATAAGTATGTTGTATAAAAAGTACCATCGAGTGAAGCTTACACCCTCCAAGATACCCGGCTTATGATATCTGATGTTGCGTCTGATGTAGAAGGTGAGGAAGAGTTGAGTGACTTCAACAGTGATAATTTGGATTCTGAGACAGGTATTTACGATGTATCTACTAGTGACGAAAGTGAAGATAGTGAGGGCAGTGAACCAGTTGCCCTGCCGCCTCGTACCTGAAAGCGTACATGTCCTGGACGTGCCACACAACCAGATCCACACAGAGCTAGTCCCTGGTCCACAGACAACACTCCACCAATTGTCGATTTCATTGCAACACCAGGCCTAACTATTCCGTCCCCCATCACCGCTCTGCAATTCATTCAATTATTTCTGACTAGAACGCTCATTGAATATTTCACCTATGAATCGAACCTGTATGCCACACAAATCATGCAGCATGGTAGCGAGAGCGTAAGGAAGATGTGGGTGCCAATCACCTTCAAGGAAATGGCCAGATATACTGTATAGGTCTGTGTATGTTGATGGGGGTTTGCAAGCTACCAACAATGAGAATGTACTGGCAGACAGCCAGGCTTTGGCACACCCATTTCTTCAATACTTTCATGTCGTCGAAACGGTTTCAGCATATTGCAAAGTTTTTCCACTCATATAATAATTATGCCATTCCCATAAATAATACAGACAGGTTGCTCAAAATTCGAGCAGTGATGGATTATCTGAAATAAAAATTTGCAGCAATATACGTTCCCCAGAAACAACCGAGTCTTGATGAAGGCACGATGGCATGGCGTGGCCGGTTATCTTTCAAGGTATATAATCCGAACAAACCTGAAAAATATGAAGTGAAACTCTACATGCTTGCGGAATTTATTTCTGGCCACATATTTGATTTTGAAGTGTATCGTGGAATAGGTAAAACAGTAATGGAGACAGTCACGGACTTGATTGAGCCCCTAATGGACAAAGGTTATCATCTCTACATGGATAACTATTATAACTCAGTCAACCTTACAGAAACGTTACGTGAACGCAAGGTTTACACATGTGGCACCATTTGTGGGAACCGACCTGTGAGATTTATATTTAATTTATATGAATTTATATAGAATTTATATTTACGTTAATTTATATACTTCGATAGCAATTTGTATGATGATAAGTGGACTGTATTTCTGCAATAATCTCACAAATCGATCCATACACATTAGGGGGGTTATATTAAATTTATATATATGCAGCAACTCAAACTACAGTATTAACTACATATATTAGTATACATTGAGGAGGTTCCTTATCTTAATGCACAGCAGGCTTAGTTCACCAGGTATAACTAGGATGTAGACACCAAATTATCCTCTTTGAGGCAGCTTCCATCACCCATAGTAACTGATTCACAAAGTTTGCTTCCTCTTCTTGACCTGTCAAAGGCACTAGCTGTAAAGCCAGAATCCTAATATATGACAGCTATATCAGAGAAAACACTGTACAATGAACCATAAAGACCAAGGCTTAATTACCTTTAGTATGAGGCGATTTCGTATTCTAACCCGCTCGCCCCATCTACTGACATGAATGGCCAAAAATGATTAGATAAATGGGTTTCAGCAGAACACTTTCCTTGTATTTGTTGACAGCGTGTTGATAATGGTAGACCTTTGGTATCCATAACACTTCGTCCAAGAGAAATTAACAGGAGCCGAATTTGCTCCCGAGCGCCTCGGGTCTTGAACAATGGCTGACCACTCCCTCACTGACGCTACTGGCTTACTTTGTCCAGATATCAGTAATTGATAGAAGGGTCACATTTAATCTATTTTGATACTGATAATTAAGTTAATTAAAATGAGATGTTTTATGATGCAAAAAGTCCAAAGACTAATGTATTTAAGAATAATTCCTAGCAGAATAGCTGGTGAATTTATAATAGTATGTGGCAATGATATCCCGTTTTCTATAGACGGAAAATTCCACTACAAGTTACATTTTCTATGGGTTAACTTGTGTATACAACGCAGCAATATTATCTGCAATTGCATGTAATATTATTAAATGGTGTCGGATTTTCCGACACCATTAGATTACCACGTGGAACACCCAAGGAACTGCAATTGAAGGCAAAGGGAAAATTACTATTGGATACCACGATATTCTGCCGTAAAGATAACACCGTTATCATACTGAGGAAAGACAAACGAGTGGTATCCGTCATTACAAACTTGCACAATGCAGACACCATGCAAGTTCAACGCAGGAAAAGAATTCGCATACGTGACGGATCATCTTCAGTAGAACAGGTAACAGTCAACAAACCAACTGCCATTTGTGACTATAATCGCTACATAAAAGGTGTGGATCACTTTGATCAAATGGTAAAATATTACCAGTTTACCAGAAAATGTCACAAGTGGATAAAGAAGATGACATTCCATGTTCTTCAAATGGCTCTACACAATGCATTTGTATTGTATAAAAACTACACAAGTGATCAAAAGAAACTAACGTTGCTGCAGTTTCAATGCAATGCGGGAACTATTGAGGTGGGACACTGAGGATTGGCCTCTCACAACAGACACCATTCCACATGCTCTGGATATAAATGTTGACGCCAGTACTTCTGATGCTGCCAATCTGTCAACCCCGGGACCATCTGGTGTGACGCAGCCTTTTTTGCTTCAACACCACACGGCGAAGGCTCCTCATCTGACTCTGAACTCGAGGCAGGTGACTTAGACGCAACAGGTGTTGCAGGAAACGTAGCTACAGGTCGTACTCCGCCCAGCAAACACCCAAGAATTGTGGATTCACCGGAGCATCTCAACAGGAGGCTCTTACATGCAATACCATGCAAAAACGTCTCAAGTGTAGTGTGTGTTACAAGTCGGGAATCAGATAAGACACAAAGCACAAGTGCAAAACGTGTGGAGTTGCACTGTGTGCTTCACCCTGCTACACAAAATACCATCGGAAGAGGGTATTTTGGGCACAGAAGAAGTAACTCCTCACAACACATTCACTCCACCTAAAGAAACATCTCTTGAGCAACTTCAGGCATGTTTTCCTGAAGCAGGTGGAGTGAATCACAGAATGCTCAAGTTGTTGGTCTACTGTAAAAAGCCATTGGTAAGTACAGAAACATTTTTTTAGTTTGTATAAGTACTTACAATGTATATATATATACTGTATACTGTTGGTATTCCCATACGTATTTTTCATATGGGGATAATATTATGTTTTCCTTGTAGAGCGTTTTATTGCAAAAAAATGAGACCAAAATGAACGATGTAGACCACAAAATAGCGTTATAAATCGATAAACTCCTTTATGTGTTTATCGGGTGTAAAGGGTGTGGGAATGGGTGGACTCTAGCGGGTAACGCACTCGCGACTTTCGACATGGTTGCGGGTGGGGCGCACACATGTTTTGGTCTTGATATGCATGTCTGTGTAGAGAATTTTATTGCGAGCACAGTGATACCAAAATCAACGTTATAGATCATGTTTTGACTTGACAAACATGAAAACAGCAGCACCATAGCCGCACTGTTTAGCGCGCATGGCTAACGAGCGACTTCGTTTTTTATTTGGTGCGGGTCTCACACATGCTTTAGTGACATTTTATACATATGCTACTCTAGAACATTCTATTGCAAACACATTGATGCCAAAGAGAAACACATACATCAATAAATAAGGTCACAACACTGAAAAGAGTATGCACTTTTCAGTGTTGGCGCTTGAGTGCCCGACACGTTAGGCCCACAAGGGAAAAGTTTCATGGCTGACTGCCGGGAGCGCGATAGTGTCTGCTTAAAACTTGTCTGCTTGTATTATCTGCATACATCAAATTTAACTCTTAATTTCTTATTTTAGGACTATATGCAAAATGTACATCCCATTCAAACATTCCTACCTTAACCTTCCTCATGACTTCATCCATGTGTATAATACTGAACAACTGAAGTGCCATCACACACTCCTGGCATACACGTAAGTTATGTTAGTATCAAACCAATCACTCGTTACACAATAAACAATTACACATGAATTACCTCCTGAACACAAACTTTTCTCAGCATTTAACACATCTGGCACAGTCAATGAAAACTTGCTTTATGAACACAGATTACTCAGATTAACTAGTTTCTCCTTTTTAGGTAGTTGGAATAATCAGTAATAAAATTGAGAGAGCAAGCAGTGCAGAAATGGCAAAGCAAGGTAAAAAACAACCAGTGGTGAATGTAATGAAACATCAATTTCAGGGTAAGCCCTGGTTCCTCCCTGATGCTATTTCACTGAAGCAATGCCATAAGTGGTGCCATCAGTCGTGGCATTCTTATTGGCCTACCAAGGATCACAAGGGAGGGCCAGAACCTGACCCCCTCAGAGAGGCGTAGTGAGCGGTGGCACTATGAACACCTTACATTTAAAGTTATTCATGCCTGCCACCAGCAGAAAAAGCACCCAGAAAGTCAGCAAAACAAAACAGATTATTGCTTGGTTAAGTTACACATTGGGGAACAAGCCATAAGCCTAGCAGAAGTGGACAACACCTACGACCACCCAAGTAGGTCCTTGACGCCGTATTTGACAAAGAACATGAACGAGTAAAGCAGCTTGGAGATACATACAAATGAACCAAAGCACAAGGTTAATTGCATGCATTTCTTGTCGCAAATAGAGATGTGAGAGACATGAGCAACGTTATACGTAATAAACATTGAGAAGAGTTCCTACAAAGTATAAATGAGCGAACAACCCTTGTTGCAGTTTGGGAAAAGATACAAAAAATCTCCAGAAGCAACCCAACCAAACCACTGCATCACAGCCCACTAGAACAAGCAAACATTCTCCTTGATCAATGGGCACTAACATCAAACTAAACTCACTCCCAAGTAATATACAGCACAAACTTAATGACACATGAACGACCACATAAGAGGTTGTTCTGGAAACTGGAAAATATTGGAGGGGTGACAGGTAAGCTTCTAACATGGATGAAAAATTTTCTGACTGATAGAAAAATGAGGGCAGTGATCAGAGGCAATGTATTGGACTGAAGAAATGTCACAAGTGGAGTACAACAGGGTTCAGTTCTTGCACCAGTGATGTTTATTGTCTACATAAATGATCTACCAGTTGGGATACAGAATTATATGAACATGTTTGCTGATGATGCTAAGATAATAGAAAGGATAAGAAACTTAGATGATTGCCATGCCCTTCAAGATGACCTGGACAAAATAAGTATATGGAGCACCACTTGGCAAATGGAATTTAATGTTAATAAATGCCATGTTATGGAATGTGGAATAGGAGAACATAGACCTCACACAACCTATATATTATGTGAGAAATCTTTAAAGAATTCTGATAAAGAAAGAGATCTAGGGGTGGTTCTAGATAGAAAACTATCACCTGAGGACCACATAAAGAATATTGTGTGAGGAGCCTATGCCACACTTTCTAACTTCAGAATTGCTTTTAAATACATGGATGGCGATATACTAAAGAAATTGCTCACAACATTTGTTAGGCCAAAGCTAGAATATGCAGCGGTCGTGTGGTGCCCATATCTTAACACTTTCGCTCGGCGACGACTCAGCATTGAGTCCTCCGTAAAACAGGGGCAAGTCCGGCGAGGATTCAGCATTGAGTCCTCCGTGCGGCAACTTTAGTGGCGTTTTCGGGACGGTCTTGCTGTGGCTTTGGACATTATATGCATATACCCTTTTAGGGAATTTCATTGCAAATACATTGATACCCAAATGAAAGTCCTAGGACCAGAATTGAGATAACAAAGTTGAAAACAGTATACCCATTTTATTGCTCTTTATTAGAGCTCAAGGGGGTAACGCTCTATCACTTTCCGTGCTTGTTGTGGATGGTACGCAGGGCTTTTGGACTTTATATTTGCATGCTCATGTAGGGAATTCTATTGCGAACACAATGATACCAAAATGAAAGACTTAAGACGAGAATTGAGATGTCCAAAGTGAAGAGTGTACACATTTTATTGCTCTGGCTCGCTCCTGGGTAACACGCTCTCACTTTCTAACTTTCTCGCCGGACTTTTGGGCTTTATATGCATTTAGTGTTGTAGAGAATTCTATTGCGAACACATTGATACCAAATTGAAAAACCTAGGATGAGAATTGAGATGACAAAGTTCAAAAGAATATATACTTTTCAGAATGAAAAGCGCCTTGGGATGGCGCAGCGCTCTCTTTCTTGTAACCGCGACCTGTTTTCATCATTTCGGCGGGTGGAGATCGCTGCTGTTTTTTATATTATATGCATATAGGCCTGTTGGGAATTCTATTGCGAACACATTGATACCAAAATGAAAGACCTAGGACGAGAATTGAGTTGACAAAACTGAAAAGTGTAAACATTTTATCACTCTTGCGCGCTCCCGGGTAACTTTCTCTCACTTTCTCTGTTAGTTGCGGATGGTATGCAGGGCTTTTGGAGTTTATATGCATTTAGTCCTGTAGAGAATACTATTGCGAACACATAGATACCAAATTGAATATCGTATGACGAAAATTAAAGTGACAAAGTTGAACAGAGTATACACATTTCAGAAATTCCGCGCGCTCCCGTGAAACGCTCAGTGCACTTTGGGATAGTGGAGAGGTCGCGCGCACGGTGCGCGAAAGTGTTAAGAAGCACATCAACAAATTGGAAAAGCTGCAAAGACATGCTACTAAGTGGCTCCCAGAACTGAAGGGCAAGAGCTACGAGGAGAGGTTAGAGGCATTAAATATGCCAAAACTAGAAGACAGAAGAAAAAGAGGTGATATGATCACTACTGTACATACAAAATAGTCAACCCGTCCTCGCAAATTTAATAAGTCAATATTATATTGACTTATTAGTTGCGTGCATAGGTGACATACTTAACATAATAGTTTCCCATGAAAAGCTTCATAGAAAACACCGACCTTACCTAACCTTGTTAGTATGTTAAAATAAGCATCTTATAGCTTCGTAATTACAATTGTTACTTAACCTATTATAGGTATAGGTTAGGTAATAATTGTAATTACGAAGCAATAAGATGCTTATCTTAACATACTAACAAGGTTAGGTAAGGTCGGTGTTTTCTATGAAGCTTTTCAAGGGAAACTATTATGTTAAGTATGTCACCTATGCACATATTTAATAAGTCAATATTGACTTATTAAATTTGCGAGGACGGGTTGCAACAGTAACAGGAATTGATAAAATCGATAGGGAAGATTTCCTGAGACCTGGAACTTTAAGAACAAGAGGTCATAGATTTAAACTAGCTAAACACAGATGCCGAAGAAAAATAAGAAAATTCACTTTCGCAAACAGAGTGGTAGACGGTTGGAACAAGTTAGGTGAGAAGGTGGTGGAGGCCAAGACCATCAGTAGTTTCAAAGCGTTATATGACAAAGAGTGCTGGGAAGACAGGACACAATGAGCGTAGCTCTCATCCTGTAACTACACTTAGGTAATTACATGCCCCACCAGACAACGACCATCAATCTTGCCTGTACAGCTATCGATGTGTCGAACCTTAATGATGTAACTGAATGGGAATTAAATCATGCACTAAAGACGGGCAAATCAACTGCTCCTGGAGAGGACGGTATTACTTACAGTTTACTGAGATTAGTCTCACAAATACCAGGTAATCCACTTCTAGTGTTGTACAGAATGAGTTTAAGTGCAGGAGTATTACCTGATGCTTGGACAGAGAGTGTCATTGTTCCCATCCCAAACTAAACGATAATAATTATAGGTAATTATTATCACACTCAGATAATTATAGACCCATATCTCTAACATCGTGTGTTTGTAAAGTGTTTGAACACATTGTTCTTAACTGACTCATGTATCGTATACAGTGGCACCTGTCACCTGAACTGTTTGGATTTATGCCTGGGCTCAGTACACAACACTGTTTTGCTGAATACTTCGCTCATACTGAAGCTTCCCCTTAAGCAGTCTTCATCGACCTAGCAGCAGCTTTTGATACATCAAACAGAGAAATCATACTAGAACAGCTTGCTGAGCTGGGAATACAAGGAAAATTACTGAAATGGATAAAGGGCTATTTGTCTAATCGAACAGCATATGTTTTGTTTAATGGTGTTAAAAGCACAGAGAGCAAACACTTTGAACTGGGAATGCCACAAGGAGGGGTCCTCAGCCCCTTGTTAAACATTCTGATGCATAAACTTATTAGAGATCTTCCAACTAATAATGAAGACACGGCCATTTGTTATGCTGATGATATATGTTTACAGGCTGCCTCCAAGTCTAGAATGCAAGTTCTGCTCGATGCTTTTGCTACTAGAATGCTAAGGAATGTGGCCTCCTTATCTCTGTACAGAAAACTTGTGCCCTCATTCTGTGTGGTATTCCACCAGCCAATTATCATATAGATGGGCGAGCACTTGAGAACTGCGAGTCTTACAGATACCTTGGTGTCCCCATTAACGACCCTGGGTACCTTTCTTCTCTCAAGAGAAGAATCTGGGAGAGATTAAAGCCCTTGCGGATCCTTGCTGGTGTCAATCATGGAATTAACGTGAGACTTGTTAGAATGATTTATGTATCATTTATACACTCTGTGATTGACTACAATGCTCTACATCTCACACTGTATACAAAGAGCTGAAATCTCTTGAAACCTTGCAAAATGAAGATATGTATCTCATCCTTGGGGCTCCAAAGTCTACGAGAATAGTTAATATGAGAGCAGAGTTAAAATTACCTACCATAAGTGAGAGAATTTTGTCTATTGGCACAGTTTTTGGTGTGAAGGCATCGAGTAGATCTCGGCAACACATGAAGTTTCAAACTAAACTTTCTAATATGCTACACTCACCTGAGGTCTATAGAAGAAGAGCGAAATCTGATTATGCATTTTGGTTCTATAAGGTAGCCAACTCCATCAAAATATTAAATATGTACCCAACTCAATTAATGATTAATCAACCAATTACTCTATGGGATAACTGGGATCTATCAGTTGATTTTGTAAATGCACCCAAGAAAGATAATGTACACTCTACATTATTAAAACAGTTAACACTGAAAAGCATCATCGAGAGTATTCAGGGTATGGGTAACGATGTGTATCAGTGCTATACCAACGGTTCTGTAGAAGTAGGTGGACAATGTACCGGATGCGCATGTAATATATTTGAACAATCTTCTCTCATACATACAGCAATGAAGCACGTCAATGATTAGGCAAGTGCAACTTAAACCGAACTTGCAGGAATATATCTTGCCACTGAATTTTTAAAAGACATAAGCAGTGGACTTATATACTGTGACTCGCAGAGTGCACTCCTGGCATTGAACGCACATAGTAGTAACGCCCAGAAAAATAGTCAGTGATATTCGAATGAATGTTTTAGCTGCTAAAAAAAACAGATTTGAAATTAAATTCGTATGGATACAATCACATGTTGGCATCTCAAGGAATCACACTGTGGATATGCTTGCAAAGACAGCCTGTAGAAAACCAGTAGTAGAAATTTATATGGGTGTTTCATTAGCAGTGACAAAGAGAATACTTAAACAAATATCTAATGAAAATCTAACCGACCTAACAAATTCACAAAAACCTGAAAGTTGTAGTATCAAATATTATGATAGATATGGTGAGAAGACATTCACATATGGGACTAACAGAGCAAGAACTCGGCAATGTGATGTTATAGTGGCCAGAATACGCCTGGGATATAGACGTATCTGGCAGCTCTCTCAAACCCAAAATGTCGAGTACACAATGTGTCAACTTTGTGAAAGAGAAAACATGCACTCACTTGAACATTATATTGTAGAATGTCCCATATTGACTGACTTTTGCCCTCCTAGGCTGAGGTATGCTGAACTGTTTAAGTACTATATGAGTACTGGAATACTTGATAATATATTGGACTTGTACCCAAGGCTGACCATGTAATGTATCAATTATACAATGTATGTATGTGATGTAACTATATAACCTGAGGTTGTAAAAGCATCTTAATCACCTTCAGTGGTTAAATGCTTAATTGCACACTAGATTCTCTATCAGCTATCTCACCCTGTCAGAGTAAGAGAGACAAATGTATTATGTAAAAGACACATCGAACACTTTATGTAGAGCATACGTAAATCTGTGTATCTATGTATTTATGTATGTAGGTTAGCTTAGGATTTTAAAAGCATTACAATCACCTTCTGTGGTTGATTGTTCAATAAATCCCTGAACTATATGTTTAACAAATCTCTCACCCTGTCCATGGAGGACAGAAGAAAATGTATGTATGCCAGTTAGCATTGTAAATGTGTGGCCACGTCTGTGGTAGAAAATAATAATAATAATAATAATAATAATAATAATAATAATAATAATAATAATAATAATAATAATAATAATAAAAACTGCTTGGTTAGAATCAAAACAGCAGCCTCTTGATATACATTATAGGGGATGCAGTGCCCCCCCCTTTTTTTTATCTCTGTCCTGGGGGGTAGCGATCACCTGGGAGCCAATGGGTAGAACGAAATCCCTGATGGGACGAATTGGCCTTGCCCTCATATAGTTCATTCAAGTGAGGGCACACTGTACTTCCCTTTTGTCTCAACTTTCCCTGTGCTTTACTTCTTGTCCGTTCTTGTCAGTCGGAATATTAATATGCAGGTAGCGATACCTGATGGTGGATGGAGGCAGCAGCCAAGCAGGATGACTAATGATTAGCAGAGTACTTGTTAGCAGTCTCTCTGATACTGAATAGTGTTTGGAACGGGTATGAATGTTATTGAAATTGCTTCTTCGGAGGCCATTCTAGGCTGTATTAAGAATTTTCCAGTGTCTTCCTTGCACCAGTATGAGTTAATGGGAATGTTTAGAAAGTTTTCCATTGCACTGATGCAAATTGTTAACCTGCCTTACTTGTGCATATTACTGTTCAAAACAACATAAATTTGCCTAATGCAACAGCCAAGAGCCTTGCTCAGAAAGAAGCTTTGCATCTACTGTGCACTCAAAGCCATATATTTTCAGGCTTTGTATTCATTAAAAAAAGATGCTGCAGTGCCGTGTATATTTTTCAAACATTACTTTCAGAAGTTGGAGTGTATTACTAGTTGGATGAAGCTGAGGTAAGAGTAAATGCTGTAGATGCATTGAGTCATAAATGTTATCAGGATTTTCTACAAGTAATGGATCTTCTACTGCAGTGGAGAAAGACTTCATTCTTGATACATTGCATGATGAATATAAAGGAACTAATGAAGATTATGATGGTGATGAGTAAGATAGTGGCTTTGCAACTGTACTTAACATTTCTTGCAAGGTAACCATGGTGAGAGAAGAGCTCTTTTAACCTTAAAAGCAGGAATACAAACTATATTGACTCGTGACATCTGGAATCCTTGTCTTTGAGTTACCTATCAAGGAACCTGTAAAATCTATGCTATTGTTTCTGTCCTTCATACTGAGGGGTTAACTAATTTTCATAAAAAAATGCAAAGGCAAATTCTAGATTCAAATACAGTATTATACATTTGTGCCATGCCAAAAAGAGACAAGGATAATATCAAGTGGCTAATATTATTTTATAAAACACTGATTGCAATACAGAATACATTTTTTGTAATATTCTAGGTTTTAACGTAAGAATTCATACAAATAAAAATAATGTGCTGCATGTAAAATACTGATTACATATTTTATTATCAATCCAAAATTAAAGATACAAGGTACAATTTTAGAAAACGCTAAAATACACTAGTGATAGGAGAATCCTTAACTGACCTTCCTGGGCTCAGGCTGAACTAGTCGCTTTACTCTCAGGGTGAGGCTATTACTGTCTCCATTAATGTTGCTGGTTGAGAATAACTTTGCTGCTTGCTGGCCAGAGTTCAGATATGTCCCATTAACGGCTAAAAGTATGTCATTCTTCCTAAGGCCTGCTGCATGGGCCGGAGAATTTTGCTGAACTGACTCTACCATCTGCAAGGATAAAGATGCAATTAGAATTCCAAATATACTAATGTGCGAGATACTCAACTTTTCACTTGTATGCTAATAAATATAATGGTTTAGGTAAAAAGATGAGACATTGAATATACTCACTCTTAAGTGATGACCCGCCTGATCTTGCCATAATAATGAAAATAACTGTCGTTCATGTTTTAAAAAACTAAAAATAGAAGAAACAGAGGATATCACAAGAGAAGACACACATTTCATATAAAAAATGTTGGCTGCTAAAAAATTTGAAGTGTTGAAAAATAGACTGAGGCTACAATAACATTGATGCCTATAAGGACTAAGCATGTTACAACCACCCATGGGCACCACATGAGAAACAAATATTTTTCTGGGGGGGGGGGTTGCCCCTTTGGCTCCCCAGAGCTATCCAGGCTGATATGTACTATATTAGACTTTGGCATCAGTCACCGTGAATGGAGTTCATAGGCCTACCGGGGATCACGAGCCAGAACCTGGCCCCCTCAGAGAGGCACGAGGAGCAATGCCCTATAGAATAGCACATGTGATTTGGAGCATTTTATGTCTGCCATCGACTGAGTCAGGGACCCAGAAAGGTAAACATCCCAAAAACAGACCCCCTATTCTGGCTGAAATTACTACTGAAAGTCAAACGAGTGGACAGAACTCCCCAAAGAAAAACATGCAAACGAGCATGACATCACCACTTGCTGCGCCGCCGTCTGTGCAGCTCCTCCCGTCCCTGGGAGGGGGAAGGGGTATCCACTGACCCCTTGTGCCAGCAACCCACACCTTCATTTGTTTGGCTGATGTGAATGGTATTGGTCGTTGTGGCTCTGGCTCCTGATTCTGTCCTCTGCTCTGTGCCTTGTGATGCGGGGCGAGTCTTCTCTGGTGGTGTGCGAGCCAGGAGTAATTTCCCAAGTACTAGAGCTGCATATCCCTAGGGTCACCTTCCCTAGGTGCCCTGTAAGTACTGCCCATTGGGTTTGGGGCCAACTACCACAAGTCACCTTGGGGTCTACCTCTGTTGATCTTTTGCTGCTTGGTAACTGACTGCCCTGAGTGTGTGTGGGGGCTTTCCTTCACCTTTGTTTACCTTAGGGTAAGGGGTAGTTTGCACTGGTAGGGGCACAGGGCACTACACAGCTAGTTATCACCTATAATGGGGGCCAGCTCTGTTCCGCCTGGGTACATTGTCCTCTTGCAGGGTTTTTCTTTTATTTTTGGTTTTCTGCCTGGTGGAGGGGTTCGCCTTTGGTTCATTGCCTCCTATCTATACACTAGGTTTTTATCTCTGTGTTCTGGGTGGTACTCCCTGCTAGGCCCCAGCGAGTGGACACGTCCCGGGGTTCAGCTTCAAAAAAATTTGTTGGTAGACTTGGGTGTCGGTTAGCAGTATCCTGTGTGGGTTTCTTGAGAGGTACAGATCTAAGAGCCCTGGGAAACCCCGCGGGGGCGCTCGGGTCCAATGGATGTGAACCCTGGGTCCCCTCTCGTCGGATGCGAATTTGAGGGTTGCTCTGTCCACTTGTCTCAGCGCGAGTCTCACAGTTTTTGCCTACATCTAACTGCCTGTTGGGTCGGTGACACCTTCGATTTGAAGTCCTGCGAGTTTTGTTGCTTGTTAGTGACTCTATACACCCAGTCCACTGATGACTATCTGGGTGCAGGCATCACTGGCGTTGCATGCTAGGTTTAGATTGCTGCAACGCACTAGGTTGTTTGCTAACCAGGAAGCCCCAAGGCTGCCCCATTTTGCTTATAGGAACCCCGGACTTGGGGGTGTGGGTCGCTTCGACTTTGGTTTGGTCCGCACCCCATTGTTCTTTACTCTGCTGTAGTGCATTTTGGTCCCCCCTCCTGCTTCCGGCTTTGAGGCATCTAAGGGCTTCGGGGTCGGGGTGGGGTTTAGCTGGTTTTGAGACTCGCGCAGTCTCGGTGGATGTCCCTTCCAGGGTGGCGAAGGAGGCATTCGAGTCGGTTCCTTCAGCCATTACGCATGGGTCTGACCAGTGGGCCCCCCTTCCTTAGTGTTTTTACAGCTGCCCCAGCTTTTTCTTTTGAGGCCTGGACTTTGGAGGATGATTTGGCCCCGGGGTCCTGGTGTGGAAGTTCCCAGGGTTGAGGAAGGGCTGACATGGGGGGGCCTTGGGCCCCATTGGACCCCTCCTGGGTTTTCCTACCCTCTGAGTGGGGCTTACTGTTCTTCCCTCCCCCACCCCCATCCCCATACGTACGAGTTGGTTGGTGTCAGTCCTTCCCAAGGTTCGGTTCCGTGTCCTTTCGGGTCTGTCGGTTCCATCCTTCCTGTGGGAAATTTTACCCACTTTATCAACATTCTTATCTAGGACATGTATTCTTTCTACATCATGTCAAAATCATGTCAGGATCGTATCAGCATCACTTCAGATTTATCTCAATACTCTGTCTCGACAATAAACGTAATCACTAACTATTACGGCCACAATGGGTCGCAACCGGGTTCTTTGCTGGTGGAACTAAAGTTCTGATATCCGGGCCCAAGTTAGTAGTGGCTTTCAAGGAGTGAGCTCAGTAATGCAAGTAAAACTCAATGGGGGAGGTGCATTGAATACGAAACTTTATCAGTTATCAATATATTCACATATAAACACTTTCCCATCACCTCATATATAATCCTAAAGGAAGTATTACTACACTTAATATGTACACCAGTCTCTCTCTCATAGGACACTAAGCGCTCCTCGATGCTCAATCGATGCAGTATTGTCAGCTACCGTGTTTCCTCAACACACAGTACCGTCCTCAACCAGTACTGGGAAACACCAACGAGTCTACCCTAGCCACAGGCCAGCCAAAACACAATCTCACTAGGTGCTCTTCGTGCACGCCCACAATCACTTTCCAGCCTGGTGCTGGCAGAGAACATCAGCCTCGCGCTGCTGGGCCTCTTCACGTACAAATACAACGGTAGCGAACCCCTGGCAGGAGCTTCTTGCAACTCGCTTGTTACGCTCCTCCGTAGCACCTTACTGTCAGTCGTCTCTTCCACTAGTCAGTCCCGGGTACGCCGAATTCTGTCACTGCCACTTTACAGGCAGACAGTAGAACACTACACAGTTCTTCTCCGGTGGCGGCTCACTGCTTCCGTAAAGCAGAATGGAGTAAAGAGCTATTGGCTGCCCTGGGTAGACTTGACTGTCCTTGTACCACAGCAGCCCTACGTCGACCCTGTGGATACAGACACGTCATCAGTACACTGGTCAGTACATGGGACACTAGGAAACATCACTTACATACTCTGACATAGACATACAACTCCTCCTGTAACAGATGGCGCTGATTTTCTAGGCGCCACCTCACCAGAGGTCAGCAACAGCTAACTCTCAAGCTGACCAGGTCAGGAATCTAGCGCCTCTTGCTGGTATTATCCTGTCACCACTAGATGGCGTTGTCCAATTTGTGGGGGTTTCGGGAGCGGACTCACAGATGGCATTGACGTCGCTGCTCCATGCTCCGATGATGGAATCGGGTTCATAACACTAACTAACATTGTGGACTACCGTCCCCGAAAGAAGGGAGGCGCCAGCTTGGACCTCAAGCGTCCTGAGCATGGCCCGAGGAAAATCGTTTTGTTTATGAACAGTGTACACGCGTGTTGGTGTTCCACGACCTTTATCGGGGGATAGCTGCTGCACTAACTAATCTTCTATCACCAGTCATAGCTCCCTCGATACTGGGTGAGTTCTGGACTATATTTATAGGAAAAATTCCTAGTATTTTTTTTTATCTCATTGAGGGTGTAAAGTGGCTCGAAGTGACACCACTGCCTCCTCTACATCACACTTAATTTTATCCTACTGCACATGCAACTCAGGACATAATCCACTAGGAATTCTCCCAGAATATTACACGGCAAAACTGTGACATAACACTATAGTGCCACAGCTCTACAAGAGAGATTATACATCTGGCAACACCATCAGCCAAGCACCGGTTCTCGATTTTTGGATGAGTGTTGGGTATTGTTTGTGGTATGTTGATTGGCCAATTTGCATGCATCTTAACATAACCTTAATATGTACATATTTATGTTGTTAATCGTTATACTGTGGGGCAAAGCCCCGAATTTCAGTAAATTTTGATTTAATCTTTCAGCAACTGAATCTTTTCTTGATATCTGGACATTCATTCATTGAACATCATTCAGTGCCTAACTGAACCCTTTTATATATACAGTATATTGGAATCTTTCTGAACATATAATTGATCATATACATTACATTACCAATTGCTAACCAAGTCATGTTAGTTCATCATATTGTATATACTCTCTTGTACCTAGATAACAGTACTTGAACCAAAACTTTAAGGTCCTCTCATTGCATATTTCCATATTTCATACCTCTATAATACAAATTTTTGTTTATTAGTATGTGTATATTGGCTGTAATATTAAGTGCTAGGCTAGACTATGTAAATGTTCAGATCCCTGATCATGAACAGAACCAGTGTTCAAGCAAACTGATGTAGAAATGTCTGCAGGTGGATGTAGATCTCCAATCAACCACTCTGCCCTCTACAGTGCATTGTCCTTAGGACAAGAGGAGCTAGGTTTTACAACCCTAGCTAAGAATTTTTATTTGTATTATTTTTCCATACAGTAATTTTTATTTAGTACAGTACAATTCCTAAGTGGTTCTCATACATAAACCGAACACATGTGCATCATCTGCACTGCTGAGGTGGTGCTCGATTCCTCATTCGCATCTGCCTGGGCCCTTGCTCTTAGGTTTTCATCGCCATTTTGTTTTTGCTGTTTGCAGAGTCTACGGTTGAGCAGTTTCTACAAGCTACTTCTTCTAGTTGTCATCCGTTGTCGGATTTGTTGGTCATTTGGGAGTCCAGGGCGGGGATTCCTCCTGGACAGGGCATGTCCAGCTCATCGGGTTCAGGTTCCTGGTGACCTTGCTGAAGTTCCGTCTGGTTCCCTGACACCCTTGGCTTCAGATGCTGCTTCCTCGGTGTCCGCACCCAGGGGTTTTTCCATGGCTCCGCCTCTTTCAGATGCTACCTTGAGGTTACCTTGCGGTGTTTCTGGGCTTAGCGTCTGCGCCCCCCCGGTCGTCCACCAGGAGGTTCAAAGGTT
>WNGS01061674.1:11159088-11183077 GCA_020271785.1 Procambarus virginalis | reverse complement strand
TGCCACCAGACTAGTACCCGAGCTGAGAGGTATGAGCTACGAGGAGAACCTACGAGAATTAAACCTCACTTCGCTAGAAGACAGAAGAGTTAGGGGGGACATGATCACCACATTCAAGATTCTGAAGGGAATTGATAGGGTAGATAAAGATAGGCTATTTAACACAAGGGGCACATGCACAAGGGGACACAGGTGGAAACTGAGTGCCCAAATGAATAGCCAAGAACTTGATATTAGAAAGAACTTTTGTTAGGTCAGAGTGGTTGACAAATAGGAATGCATTAGGAAGTGATGTGGTGGAGGGCTGACTCCATACATAGTTTCAGTGTAGATATGATAGAGGCCCATAGGCTCAGGAATCTGTACACCTGTTGATTGCCCTTTGAGAGGCGGGACAAAGAACCAGAGCTCAACCCCCGCAAACACACTAGGTGAGTACAACTAGGTGAGTACAGATCCTCCTAGCTTCCCCATACCGGATCCCTCCCAGCCCTCCTCTCACCCCAGATCTCCCAAGTCCTCCTTCCACAACTCTCCCACCCCAGACACCCATTGTCCCGCCCCCCCTACCCCAATTGGAATCAACAGAAACTGAGGATGGAATGAAGAGAGCGAGTTTCAAGGTAATGTACTTGGACATAGATGGGATTACAAGCAAAGCAAGTGAACTTAGGGAAAGAGCACAAGAAGGGAATCCAGATGTAAATTGGACTCACGGAAACAAAATTCTCAGGAATCATAACGAATGAGGCGTTTCCCCAGGATTACACTGTAATAAGGAGAGAGAGAGAGAGAGGAGAGGGGGAGGAGATGGAGTGGTCCTACTGATAAGAAAGGAATGGAGTTTTGAGAAGATGGTTATCCCAGGCTGCAAGGGATTTCAGAAACTACATTACAGGCACCATGATGATGGGAGGACATAGTACGTAGTAGCAGTGATATATAAACCTCCACCAAATGACAAAGACCCAGGCAAGAATATGACAGAAACTACATGGCAGTCAACACTATAACCGACAGAGAAACTACTATTACCTGTAGAAATAGATCCCATCTGCTCATTATGGGAAACTTCAATCATGGAAGGAGAGACTGGAAAATAAGGAACCACATGGAGGTGAAGATACATGGAGAGCTAAACTGTTGGAAGTGGTGAAAGAACTTTTTAAGTCGGCATGTCAAGGGACCCACAAGAATGAGAGGCAATGATGAACCAGCGAGACTCGACCTAGTCCTTCACACTGAATGACTCCGACATATGGGAAATTGGTTTCAAAGCTCCAGTGGGGGACTGAGCGATCACAGTGTACTGATATTTGAATATCTGGTCGAAGAAGGGATAATGAACCCAAGGAAGGGCCCAAAAAACAAAAGAAAAAGATGGCATTCCAATAGGGAAACTATGAGTGAGATAAGGAAATTCCTACCAGATATAACTTGGGAACAGAGCTCAGAGGAAAGATGGCCCAAGGCATGATGAACTACATCACACAGAAGTGTAAGGAAGTAGCAGACAAGTCCATCCCCAGTCCAAAAAGGGAAAAAAATGAAATGCAGACGAGAAACCCATGGTTTAATCAGAGATAAAAATCATAGATTTAGGCAGCAACCTAAATTGCTGCACAGCCACATCAGGAGAAAACAACAGTAAAGGAACAGGTAATATAACTCAGGATAGGGGCAGACAAATTCACTACAAATGACAAGAAAGTGTGCAATGAACTCAATAAGAAATTTCCACGAGGTCCTTTCACAGTAGAGCAAGGGGAAGGCCCAGAGAACGGAGAGGGAAGATCTAACCAAACACAACTAGACGAGTTTGTGATTACCAGTGGGGAGGTGAGGAAACATCTGCTAGAGTTGGAAGTGACAATGACTATAGGCCCCGGATGGAATCTCACCTTGGATACTGAAGGAAGGAGCAGAAGCTCTATGCCAGCCACTCGCCATGGTGTATACCAATCCCTGGTAACAAGGGAACTGCCAAACATTTGGATGACGGCTACTGTAGTCCTGATGTTCAAAAAGGGTGAGCGACAGGAGGCTCTAAACTAACGGCCAGTGTCACTAACTTGCAAATCATGCAAGATGATGGAGACAATTGTGCGAAAAAATCTAGTGGAACTCTGGAGCGGAAAGAACTTTGTATCACATCAGCTATGGGTTCAGGGATGCCAGATCATGTCTCTCATAACTGAATTCTATGACCCAAGCAACAAAAATCAGGCAAGAAAGAGAGGGATGGGCAGACTGCATATTTTTGGACTGACAGAAAGCCTTTGACCACAGTACCCCATAAGGACTAGTGCACAAACTGGAGATGCAGACAGGAGTGAGAGGAAAGGTACTCACTGGATAATGGAGTACCTAATCAACAGAAGACAGAGTCACTGTGAGGGGTGAGGTTCTGGAGTGGTGAGGCATCACCAGTGGAGTCCCACAGAATTCAGTACTTGGACCTATATCGTTCCTCTCAATGTTTGCTGATGAAGCAAAAAACCGCGTTGAATGTAATGAAAACGCCATTTTTCTGGGCGAGTCCCGGAGGCTCCCTGGAGCTATCCATGGCTGATATGGATACCCTAACTATTTTGCATCAGTCTACATGCAGTCGCCATACCAAACTGCAGCAAAACATCACCACACTCCCTGAGGAAGTGACAGGGAAGATAAAAATAAACCGTAACACGAGCGGCACACAAGGGGACACAGGTGGAAACCGAGTACCCAACCAAGCCACAGGGACGGGAGAAGAAAACGTGTGCAGTGTAACAGGCAATCACTGGAACACAGTAGGCAGCCCACACCTGGGCTGACTCCATACACAGCCCCAAGAGCAAAGACGAGAGCGCCCAGGAAGCACAGAAGCTGCACGTCAGGCGAACGACAGGTGAGAGGCAGAACCGAAGAGCCAGAGCCCAACCCCGCAAGCACAAGGAGGCGAGCACATAACACCCTCGACACAGGAAAACGCACCACTGAACAGGCACCTCCACCGTTGCACCGTGAACAAGGTGGAGGCGGGGCCCCGAACTCAAGCATGGTTAGACAAGCATAGGAGAGGGGCAGGATGAGTACAGGCAAGGAGCCTAACCGGCCACAAGGAGCCCAACCGGCCACAAGGAGCCCAACCGGCCACAAGCAGCCCAACCGGCCACAAGCAGCCCAACCGGCCACAAGCAGCCCAACCGGCCACAAGCAGCCCAACCGGCCACAAGCAGCCCAACCGGCCACAAGCAGCCCAACCGGCCACAAGCAGCTCAACCGGCTACAAGCAGCCCAACCGGCCACAAGCAGCCCAACCGGCCACAAGCAGCCCAACCGGCGACAAGGAGCCCAATCCGGCCACAAGGAGCCCAATCCGGCCACAAGGAGCCCAATCCGGCATCCCGGACCAGAACAGAAGGAACCATTACTGAGGCAAACTCCGGGTCACGCAGGAAGTAAACCGCAAAGGCCAACCGCACTGCAGGCAAAGAGATGCGGGTAGCCAAAAACCTCCGAAAGACGGAACCGAAGAAACCACAGGGACACGGAACCGAACCCGGGGAGGAGCAGAACCCAAGTCCAAATCGTACGCAGAGGGGGGGGAAAAAGAAAACCCCACTCCTTGCAACAGTAAGCCCCGCTCAGAAGAACGGAAATCCAGGCGGGGCCCAATGGAGCCCAAAGGCCCCCAAGGCCGCTCCTCCCCAACCCCAGGAGCCTCTACACTAGGCCCGGGGCCGAGTCGACCTCCAAAGCCCCGGCCTCACAAGAAAAAGCCGGGGCGGCAGAGAGAGCTGGAAGAAGCGGGGCACACTGGTCAGACCCCGGAGCATTGGCCAGAGGAACAGACTCGAATGCCTCCGCAGCTACCCTGGACGTGGCAACCCCCGAAACTGCCCAAGTCTCAGAAACCTCTAACCCCGCCCTGACCCCGAAGCCTGCAGACGCCTAGGGGCCGGAAGCAGGAGGGGGGGGGGGAACAAAACAAGGGGGCATGGACGGAACCAAGGCCGAAGCGACCAAAACCCCCAAGCCCCTACACAAAGCGGGGCAGCCTCGGGGCGTCCGGGGAAGCGACAACCCGAGTGCATTGCAAAAACCTACCCTGCAACACGCGAGCTGCCTGCACCCAAGGGAATTCATCAGCAAACTGGGTGAATTGAGTCAAGAACAAGCAACAAAGCTCGCAGGACTCAGGGTCGAATGTGTCACCGACCCAACAGGCAGCATGACGGAGGCAAAAACAAGGAGAGTCACCCTGAGACAAAGGGACAGAGCAACCCTCAACTCGCACAAAGCGAGAGGGGACGCAAGGGTCTCCACTATCGGACCCGAGAGCCCTCGTGGGATTTCCCAGGGCCCCTAGACTGGGTCTGCTAAAGGTTATCCCAGGCAGGGCACTGCTAACCGGCGCCCCAAACTACCAAGCAAACTGCTAAAACTGAACCCACGGGATGTGTCCACCCGTGAGGGCAAAGCAGGGGGTGCCACCACACAAACGATCCTAATATAAGAGGGGGGGGGGAAACACAAGGCAGACCCCCCTACCAGGCAAAAACAAATATAAAAGAAAAACCACACAAGTAGACAATGTACCCAGAGGGAACAGAGCCGGCTGCTGTTATAGGTGAAAAATAGCTACGCAGTACCCTGCGCCCCACCAGTGCTATAACTACCACTTACCCCAAGGTAAACAAGGGAGGAAACCCCCAAACACTCGGGGCGGCCAAGCAACAAAAAGCCAACAGAGGTAGACCCAAGGTGACTTGTGGAAGGCAACCCCAAGCCCCAAGGGCGGTACTTACAGGGCACTCAGGGAAGGTGACCCTGAGCACATGCAGCCTGAGTACCTGAGAATACTACTCCCAGCTCACACGACCACCATAAGAGCAGCACTGAAAACAAGTCACAACACTGAGACAAGACCGGAGCTGGAGCCACACGACCATGCACTATCCCATTAGTCAAGGAACTGGGGCGGGGATCGCCGGCGCGGGGTCTGGGGCTCCCCCTTCCCCCTCCCGGGGAGGGGGAAGGGGGAGCCCCAGGGGGAGGGGGGAGCTGCGCAGACATGCGGCGCGGCTCGTGTGACGTCATGCTTGTTAGTTCGTTTTTCTTGGGGAGTTCTATCTACTCGTTTGTTGAATTTCGTTGTTAACCAGAATAGGGGTTTGTTTTGTGGCGCTTACCTTTCTGGGTGCCTGTCCCGGTCGATGGCAGACATAGAATGCTCCAAATCACATATGCAATTCTATGGGCCGTTGCTCCCATGCCTCTGTGAGGGGGGGCCAGGTTCTGGCTCGTGATCCCCGATAGGCCTAGAACTCCACCCACATCGACTGATGCAAATAGTTAGAGTACCATATCAGCCATGGATAGCTCTGGGGAGCCGTAGGGGCTCCCCCGAGAAAAAATATACCAGTCGAAGGGGAAATTGTAAAAGAGCAAGGACAGGAAGACCAACTCCCAGTCAAGAGACTAGAATGGCTCAGGAGAAGCATAAGCTAAGAGATAAAAATACTGTATGTGATGAGACAAACCAGCAGAACAGCGCGAGGAAAAGTCAACAGTGAATGCAAGCAACAGCAGCTCCGCTAATGTTGAGTGATAAGAAAGTAGTATTAGGCATGATGTGCTGATCTAGAACAACAAGACAAAGGGGCAGGACGCCGTGGCTGAAACCGACAAAAGACGATGAAAACAGATAATTACAAAATAAGCACCAGCCAATCTCGTAATGCTGCTGTGAGGAAAGATGCAGATGGGACACCAATAAACCAGACACTACTTCCATAGAGATAATAGTATTAGGCAATAGCCGCACATCAAGATGCATAGATGCTCCAGATGCATAAAGCAGGAGAAGAAGGTCAAACCATCAAGGTACATCATTAGGCTGATCTGCTGAAAGAAGCAGAGCCATGGAAAAATACCCAGTCACTGGTCTAGAAGCAGTAGAAATCATGGCTGGGCTGACCACCCAGGAGCCAGAAGGATCACCCTCCCCAAATACAACTCCAGAATGAATAGAACCTGGAGCAACAACTGAACTGGGGTGAAAATGATAAATGCACCTCCACCTCTATCAGTCCAGTCGAAAGGCATCCACTGCAAAAAGCTTCATGATTAGGAAACAAAGCCACATAGGAGGTAAGGCACTGGCTCCATGCTGACATGAGAAGATCCACCTTGGACCAATAGAACGTCTCACAGATCCAATGGAAGGATACATTGTTGACTGTCCATTCAGCAGAAATGGAATAGAATTGAGATACCCTCCTGCGAGAATGTTGACTGCACTCCGCTCATGAACCATAAAGAGAACCAAACCCTGCCAGTTTAAGTAATGAAAATGCAAGATGGCAGCTATTTGAAAACTTCCAAACCCATTGCCAAATCAGCAAATGCAAAGACCCAGTGAGAACAAACCTGACAGGACTCAGGATCGTAGGTGTCACTGACCCAGCAGGTAGCAATGTGGAGGCAGAATGAATAATCATCATCATCATCAGGAAGCAAAGGCGAACACCCATCAGACTTGCATTCCGATAGTTCCATTGAATCCCTTGTCCTGTGTGAATCATTTGCGGAGTTGTGTGGTGGTTTCAAGGCTTCATTTTCTGTGAACCCTTTAGTTGTCTGTAAAGCTTTGCTGACTTCTGGATGCTTTCCCAGTGGGATTGAGAGGTGTCACTTGCTCTCTGTGCCTCCGTGTGGGGGACAAAGTTCTAGATCTGGTACCCAGAAGACCAAACAGTTTCCATGATTGATGTGACCCATTAGCATGGAGCAATCTCAATAAGCCAATTTCAGGAAGCCACAAGTGGGGCTCTCGTATAAATGAGACATTTCATTTCAACCAAGATTTTTTATTTAAAAAAAAAGTAAAAAAGTTATGAGGGGGAGGGGGGGGGGGAGTATGGAAATATGTTTTATTTTCAGGCTATAAAAGAGTTCCACATAAAACACACAGGTACAGTATTCAAATTTATAACATTTTTTTTAATAAGTTGGTTTAAGTAATAAATTATGAAACAAAAAACTTCTATACATTGACAAAATTCAAGCTATTTCTGAACTTACACTATTTCCATCAACAAAGGGTGTCTGCAAGGTCTTCAGGAGTGATTTGGTTTTTCCTGTAAGTCTCCTCACTCCTCTTCTTTCTGAATTATAGACATTTATTATTTCTGGGGAGGTGGGAGTGCCTGCCTTGCTGCTTTGGTTTGAATTTGGCCTCTCATTGACAAGTTGGCTGACTGGAAAACTCTGATTGGCAACGCTCGAACCTGGTGACTTATCTTGGCTGATCCCAGATAAAGGCCGAGGGAGGCTTTTATTTACTGTAGAAGTTACGGGAGATTTATCCTGGCTTGATACAGTTGATCGTGAATCTGTGGATTGTGTGTTCAAGTCCAAAAGTTTACGCTTCAATTCCGGACTACTGTTGTGGCTCGAGTCTGGTGTTGATCTGCCACTGCCACTAATGTCACCTGCAAAAACACCCTCATGTTATGCATATATTGTAGGCAGGTCTACTGTATATATAAAATAATAACTTATTGGTGAATTGTATTTTTTTAGTATTATTAAGAGAAAACTAATTACTGTATTCACTATATCTAATCACATCTATACAGTATAAGGAAAAACAATCACTAGGCAATGTCAACTACACCAAAAATGCATTAGTACTACATTAACAAACTGAACATTATACAAACATAGCACAATGTAAAATGGTTAACTAATAAAACAAGACTGTGTGCATGTTTACCATCTCGAGTTGAGCTTATACGATTCCTACTGGTGCGCTGCAGGACAGGCGAGCCTGGCAGAGAGCGGTGTTTAGGTGGCCGGCCTCCGTTGAATGTCCCCATTATCCCAGCAAGTAAGTGAGAGGGGCTAACAGCACGTGATCCTCCAGGCACACCACCACCATCATCAATACCGCCACTGTTGCTAACTAATGAAACGCCTGAACCACCAATACCAACACAGGAGGTACCAGTGTGATCAATGCTTTTACTACTACCAACACCACAACTATTGCTACCCGTAATACTACCACCACCACCAATTGAGGATGAGGCCGTAGTTCTGGTATCACTGCCACCACCTTGGCTACTGCTACTCATAACACTACTACAAGATACACTCCCTCCACCACGAGCAATGCCAGCATCACTAGTTCCAATGCAACCAGGGGTACCACTACTTGAGGTGTCTACCCAGGCACTAGAGGACTTTTCTCCACTATAACTACTGTTGGCAGTGCAAGGTGCGACAATGGACTGGCCACTGGAAGCTACATGGAGTCTACCTGAGGTATCCTCCCCGATAACTGGCGAAGCACCATCTGAACCAACGGCTTTTTGCTCGGCTACCACCTGGGAAAATTTGCTAAGTGTTAGTAAAGCAAATACTGCAAAGGTTATCAGCATACAGACAAGACTTTTTACATTTATGACTGCACATTTTAAGGAATAAGTAAATAGTGGCTGAGGTAAAAAATAAACAATGAATCATATAGCAATAAATAAATGAAATGTTCTTTTTTTGAGCTTGTCCCTTGGTTGCTCTGAGCCAAGCCTAATTTGACTATCCATCCTATTGTACACACACCCAGCTTTGTTGACTTATCCCCCACCATTACTAGTATCTTCACAAGTGGTCTTGCTATGTAAATTGGCAAAGAAGACAATGCAGAATTCTCAATCTACAATGGAGTGATTTACATACTGTTAAACACATGAAAATTACCAACCACTCAAAACCTCCTGCAAGTGATCCTTGGAGTCACAAGGAAGTGAACATTGCTCTAATAACTACTGGTTAGAAATGCTCGCTACAACCATAAACTGCCACTAAATGGCAACCTGCCATAGGACAACAGGGTCAAGGGAGTAGGCTGCACTCGAAGCTCAGTCTAAACAAAACAAGGCGTAGTAGGTGAGGTCATATCCAAGCTACAACCTGAGACAATGAGCCTCAAGGCCGGAAGCATGTTAGACCAGTGTGACCAGAACTCCATTCATGAATAATCACTTTGCACGGACTTTCCATGCACCGCAGAGGATGGAGAGACAAAATGAGTACAGTAAACAAGGATCTCAAGGGCAGTGGGCAGTGGCTGGAGGTAGCATGAGAAAGTAACGAGTCTGTTGAGCTCAGCAGTTTGTAAGTGAATTTCTAGTCTTAGTTACATGGTGTTTGGATTTGAAGGGGAGATGGGTTGATAATGAAATAACTTGAGAGTTAAGAGTTTTAGGTTAGAGCATATTTATAAATCAGTGAAGTTAAAACTGTGGGAGTTATTTTGTGTGTCTAAACCTTATTTCTGTGTCAAAGATAAACTAGGGACTTACAGTTGTCCTGGGTCAAGTTACTTTTCCCAAAAACAAATGATCAATCACTTTGTTTTATTACAGACTGAACAAATACTGTTCATTTTTATACCTGACATACATCACTTAAACAGTAGTCAAAACCCCAAATGCTATGAAGGTGTCTGTAGAAACCCAGTTCCAAAACAAATTGAACTGGAAAAAATGCAACCTGACCAGCATAATTGTCAAACAAAGGCTGAGAAGAACCATAAGGTAAGTAGGCCACACAATTCCCCTGCATAGCCAGGAAAACTGCCTCATCACTCACCTTCATCACTGATAGACGCCTCACGACACTACTACACTCCTCCAGGACCTTCATTCATCATCAATACGTCCATGAAAATTAAGTTCATGCAAGTCTAGACACTAGTATAAACAATACTCACAGGATACACCCCATACCCCTGGTGAGACATCGCAGGTGCACCAGCTGGTGGGTGATTATAACCTACAAACTGCTCATTATCCTTCCAGCGACTTGTTCCAGTCAACCATTGACAAAGAATGTGACATCACCATCAGGGGTATAAGTACACCTGGCCTCAGCCGTCAAAGTCAGTCTCTCTTTGGGTGTTTAAGCATTACATCACTAAACTGGCACAGTGCTAGCCTGCTTCTCCAGACCACGCTTCACGTCCAGGTTGTAGTGTTTGTAAAGTGAAATAATTTAAGTCACAAGTGTTATTTTCATTGTGTTAACGTAAACTTTCATATGTTGTTTTGCTATTGCGTATTTGCCAAGTATTATCAGTCAGGAGTTTTTGTAATTCAGATGTTATTTGTTTATCTTTATTATAGAGCAAATTGTTATTTTTTGGTCTGCGTTTACTTCTACACTTGCCCAGTTCTCACACTGCAAAAGTCAATGAGTTTTTCTTTTTATTTAATTAATGTGTGAGCCACATCCATCTGCCTGGTACAGCAGCAGTACCATTACACATCACACAGCAAATGAATAGCACCACTGTGCAAGGAAGACACTAATAGTGGTGAAGAGACACTTACCTGTTGGAAAAACTACAAGGGACATTGCAAAAAAAAACCTTATGGTCCGATGTCTTCTGCATTCAGTTTGAGCCGTCTTTCTGACTACTCAAGCAGTTAGCTCCTCACTCAGGATCTGCGCTTCTGTCTCTTATCAATGATCACTTATCTTTTTATTGTTCTATTTCTGCTGTGCTCTGGTCTGGCTCTGCTGGCCTCAGGAACCCTTTGACCCAAGGAACCAAGCCCCGAATGCAGCAAAGGCAAATGACTCGCAACAAGAGGAGAGAAAATATATGGGAGAAGTAAAACAATGCTCCACCAAAAAACCAGCACTGAATGTAATGAAACACCATTTTCTGGGTGAGTCCAGGAGGCTCCCCAGAACTATACCAGGCTGATATGTATTAGACCGTGGTATTAGTCAATTTGAATCGAGTTCTAAGCCTACAGAGGACCATGAGCCAGAACCTGGCCCCCCTCAGCAAGGCATGAGGAGCAACGGCCTATGCCTATAGAAATCCCCATGTGGTTGGAAGCATTCTATGCCTGCCATCTACCTGGTTAGGCACCCAGAAAGGTAGGTACCCCAAAACAGACCCCAACTGATGAAACATTGCTACTGAAAACCGAACTGTTAAGCAGAACTGCCCAATCTGAAAACAAGCAAACAAGCATGACGTCGCAGCTGCCACTGCGCCACCTGTCCGTGCAGCTTCCCCCCTCCCCGGGAGCAGGAAGGGAAAGCCCAGACCCCACGCCGCTATCCACACTCAGTTCAGATGCTGAATGTCAAAAAACGTTGCCAGGGAGCCTCTGGGACTCGCCCAGAAAATGGTGTTCATTACATTCAACCCTGGTTTATGTGGAGACTCCCTCCAGCTCCCTGGAGCTACCTAACTGAAGACAAGTAAAAGAGGGACATACCTGGGAGGTGGCCGCCATTCGTGCCTCAACTTGAAGTCAAGACAAATGGCTGCAACCTGCAACCCAAAGCGACACATGCCAACTAGGACCAGGAACATTAACGAGGTAACAGGCGACCAGGACCCTGTTTGACCCTGTACTATGGAAATGTGAATCTAATAATTAGCAATAAAGTGAGTGAATACCATTGCAAGCCGGAAATTAGGTGGAAAATCCCTTGTAAGAATACAAGCAAAGAATAAATCAGTGTTATAAATCGAGTAGCTGGAAACTCGTGACATCAACCTGGGACGACAAGAGGTCACCGTACCGCACCGGGGACCAGCTTCGCTACCCTACGCTAAGTACCTGCCATAAAGTTTGAACAAAANAAAACAAATACAGTAGTAATTGTCAGTGGGATAAAGATGTCATACTACAACAATTCAGAATGGGTAAAGGAAAAATGCATACTGTGTATTAAATCAATTTATAATAAACATTTCTTATAATTATATCTATATCTAAAATAACTATATAGGCTTTGAGAGGATATGAAATGTGTATTTCTGAGCAGAATTATATGATCATATAAAACACAATTCTACAGTATTGGCACCACAGGGAACTTTTAAAACATCCTTGCAGGGTCATAATGGTACTAGGTATCACTGGAGAATACCATCCAGCTAAATTGCTGAAAAAGCATTTAAAAGCCTTCTTTGGCACCAGTTAGATCCCTTAGGAGCATGTCTGTAAACTGCAGATTGGTTTATCAGCCACCAACCTCTCCAGCTTCCAGACTGAAAACACCTGCACCATAACACAGTCCACCTCATCAAGCACTCTGAATGCTTGATGAGGTGCTTGCTTGAAACCCGAATGCTCCCAGGAGCTATCCAGGCTGATATGTGTATCATTAGACTTTGGCATAAGTCAGTGGGAATGGAGTTCC
Organism: Procambarus virginalis; assembly: GCA_020271785.1. Taxonomy (NCBI): domain Eukaryota; kingdom Metazoa; phylum Arthropoda; class Malacostraca; order Decapoda; family Cambaridae; genus Procambarus; species Procambarus virginalis. The sequence goes on along the minus strand of WNGS01061674.1, from coordinate 11,170,852 downwards.
AGGCCTACCCGGGACCACAAGCCACAACCTAGCCCCCCTCAGAGAGGCACAAGGAGCAATGGCCTATAGAAATGCACATGGAATATGGAGCATTCTATGTCTGCCATCGACCGGGCCAGGCACCCAGAAAAGTAAGCGCCTCAAAACAAACCCCTCTTCTGGTTAAAACAACTACAATAGACAAACAAGTGGACAGAACTCCCCAAATGAAAACGAGCAAACGAGCATGACATCACACGAGCTACGCCGCATGCCTGTGCAGCTTCCCCCTCCCTGGGAGGAGGTATTGGGAGCCCCAGACCCACAGCACCAGCGATCCATCCTTTAGTTCGAGGCTCAATGTCAAAACACACAAAAAATTGCCGACTGGGAGGAGTGGGGGCTGTGGGGAGAGCCTCCAGGTTTCACCCAGAAAATGTCATTTCATTACATTCAATGCTGGTTTTCTGGGAGGATCCCCTTTGGCTCCCCAGAGCTATATTACCACAGACAAAAACTAGAGGGACTTACCCAGGAGGCTGTCGGTGTTGGGGAGCTGGTCGGCCGAGCGGACAGCACACTGGACTTGTGATCCTGTGGTCCTGGGTTCGATCCCAGGCGCGGCGAGAAACAATGGGCAGAGTTTCTTTCACCCTATGCCCCTGTTACCTAGCAGTAAATAGGTACCTGGGTGTTAGTCAGCTGTCACGGGCTGCTTCCTGGGGGTGGAGGCCTGGTCGAGGACCGGGCCACGGGGACACTAAAGCCCCAAAATCATCTCAAGATAACTCAAGATAACCTCAACTCTAAGTCGAGACAGGCTGCAGCCACCGTCCCAAAGTGACACAGGCTCAACTAGGCCCAGGAACATTTACGAGGTAGTGTGCAGCCAGGACCCTGTTCGACCACCAAAAACCCCGTGCCTGAATGTCAGCCCAGGATATGTTACCGAAGACGGCAGCCAACGCAGCAAACTTACGAACATCATGGGCACAGGTATAGACGGAATAACCGTGCAAACAACCTGAGAGACCTGAATCCTAGAACAGGAAAGAAGGGAAACTGGATCAACCCAAAGCGCGTCCCCAGTCACAGAGGCCGCAGCGCACAAATAACAGCAGAGATCCACAACCAGACACAACACATGATGCACCCCTGGCCTGACCAACCAAGCATCAATAACTCAAGGACCCCTCCGGAAAGCAGCCATCTCATTCTTCGCCAGAAAAGGAGACAGCTGCAAATGAAAGAACCTATCACCCTGACCAAAAGAGCAGAAACCCCTGCACCGGAGGAGAGCATGAAGCTCCTCAACCCGACCCCCAGAGGCCAATGCCAACAAGAAAAGAGCCTTAGAAAAACAATCCTAAACCAAAGGGGCCACAACAAACCGAGGAGAAGACAAATAGGAAAGCACTCTGTCCAAAGACCAGCACGGCTCCGGCGGTGCATGGGCAGGTCAGAGGCAAAACAGCGCCTGAGGTTGCGAAATGGTGCAGACGTAACATCAATACCGACAGTAAGCTGCAGTGGCACCGCCAACGTCACACAATACAAGGCAACAGTATTCGGCATAAGATGAAGGTCCTGAAACAGCCACGAGAGAAAGGACAAAACAACCTTAACCAAAAGCAAAATACAGCGACGGAGAGACAAAAAGAACCGGAAAGACCGCCAGGAAACTTCATACTGCCGATGAGACAAAGCCCGCAGGTGTGACACCATCAAAGAAGCCACCTGATCACCATACAGATGGTGATAGACTAGAGTCAAAAAAGACCAAACGTGAAGACTCGTGGAGAAGGTCGAACCAGTCACGCAACGGACCGGACTGATCTGCTGAAAAAGGCGGAGCCGCGGAAAAACCTCTGGGTTTGGACACCGAGCAAGTATCACCTGAAACCAAGGCTGGGCCAACCACCATGGGGGCCAAGAGGACTACTCTTCCCTGGTAAGTCTCCAAGCGAGCCAGGACCTGAAGCAACAGCTTAACCGGGGAAAAGAGGTACAGGAACCCCCACCTTAACCAGTCCTGCCGAAAGGCATTGACCCCGACGGCCTCGCAGTCTGGGAAGGGCGCCACATATAACGGAAGACGCCTCGATCATGCTGACGCAAAGAGGTCCACTTCCGGGTACCCAAACGTCTGGCAGAGCCAACTGAACGAGTAGGTGTCGACCGTTCATTCTGTGGACAGGGGAATGAACCAGGACAGGCTGTCTGCCAGGACATTGGACACATCCCGGACATAAACCACCAGGAGAGCCAATCCCTGAGAACTCAGCAGACAAGCCACCCGAAGAGCCAAGGACTTCATTGAACCCCCTCGGTTCAGGCAATGAACTACCAGGGAGCAGTCTGAATGAAGTCAGATCGTCGATCTGTGGGTGAGCCAAACACTCCGAAACAAAAACCACACTGCCGCGAACTCCCGCACCGTGCTGTGGGCCCAACGAAAGGACGAATCCCACCGCCCCTGGCCGGCCTGGTGACCACTGGTCACAAAGCCCCAGCTGAGAGATGACGCATCTGTGAACACATTGAGTGAGGGCTCGGGTAGGCACCAAGGCACTGAACCCCGAAAAACCCAAAGAGGAAACCGGTGATGCAGCAGCCGACACAAAGCTCCCGGGGGTCGAACCCAGCGATCGCTAGAGGCGGAAGGGACATCCCTAAAGGAACCAGAACAGCCAATGAAGCGAAACCTGACCTGGCGGGTAAACTATTATCGTAAAGTTCAGGCTCCCGTACAGACCCTCGAGCAACCGCCGTGTGACCAGGGAGCCCCCCCCACCCCCCCGAAATAAGCACATGCAGGACCACACCCGAAGGAGAGACTCCGGAGGGCGAGGCAAGGAAGCAATCCGAGAGTGCCACACAAGACCCAGCCAAGTCCGAACCTCGGAGGGGACCAGATAGGACTTCCGCCAGTTCACCAGGAACCCGAACCCGGCAAGCTGGGAAAGAACCAAATACCTGGCAAGCAGACACGCGTACCGACTGAGAGCCCAGACCAGTCAGTCATTGAGATAGGCCAACACCCGAACACCTAAAAGATGCAGATGGAACATCACGACGCGGGTGAGGCATGTAAACAAGCGAGGAGCCAGGTTCAACCTGAATGGGAGACAACGAAAGCGGTAACCAAGACACCCCACAACAAACCCAAGCCAGTTCCTGAACCCTGGATGAATCGGGACGTGCCAATAAGCGTCCTTGAGATCCAGGGAAACCATCCAAGAGCCCGGCTCTAACAGAAGTCGGACCTGAGACAGAGTGATCATCCGAAAGCGGGGCAAGAAACCCAGGGGTTCAGACAGGACAAGTTCAGAATGAACCGCAGGCATGAGGTTAGACCACAGGCTGGCTAGACTCAATGATACTGCAGACGACCTGAGAAATGCTAGCCTTAGAACAAGGGACCCAGGAAACAGGATCAAGGCATCCACCGACACAGAAGTGGTGGCACGAAAGTAGCGATATAGAGCCACCACCCGACACAAAACATGATGCACTCTTGGTCAAACCAACAATCAACCAACTCCTTTGGAAACAAACCGACTCATTCTTCGCCGAAGGGGCCAGTTGAAAATGAACAAATAAACCCCCAGGACCTAAGGAACAAAAACTCTGGCACCAAAGAAGAGCACAAAGTTTACCAGTGAGGCAACTGGAAGCCAAATAGTCTAGGAAAAGTCTTGTAAAGCAATTTGAAATGGAAGGTGAGACAATAAACCAAGTAGAAGACAGAAAATGGAGCACCTGGTCGAGAGACCAAACTGGCTCCAGCGATGCAACCCCCAACATCTACCTCCATCTTCAGTTAACACCATACTCACCAATCCATCATTATATCAAATGTGGAGAAACATCTGGACACTTGATGAGTGCCCATATTTATTGTTACTATTACTGTACCAATATTTTGTGGTGTTTTGTTTGAAGTATCTAGTGAAACAATAATGTATTGTTACATATTTTGTACATAAAATTATTATTTATCGTACCTGGAGAAAATTCAACTACTTATCCAGACATGACTACATATCAAATCACAGTCAGGCCCCAAAGTGTACGGAAGAGAGAATGTTCAGTGTAACAGGAAAGAGAACCCTGAATAAAAACTGAAGTCAGTCAGATACATACTGCTGCAGTCAGATATATACAAATGACTGGTCACCAAGCTATGAAGTGAACACAAACAATAAAATCCCTGCACAAAAGATTAAGTCTCAAGGAAAACTAGACAACTTAACTCAGTTAGCCTCTGTATAGCTTGGTGTGAAGTAGGTCTAGGCCAGACTTTGAGGAAAGTTTGCCTACTCCTTAACCCCTGCACTGTGCACCTGTTATTGGCAAAAACTTCATAGTGCAATTGTTAAGGACATATTTTTGTTCTTTTTATAAATGTTTAGGTAAACTTAATGCAAAATGTTTCCAAACTCAACCATTTGTATTTCAAAACACAAAGAGTGATGAAACATTAAAAAGCATTAAAATATAGCCTAATTAAAAAAAAAAAACTCGACTAACAGCATTTGTCGTTTTGCGCAGTGCAGTGGTTAAGACTCTCTTTGTGGTAGCTAGTGGTGCCATCTTATGATGGCAACAGTTACAGAGGGCAACAAAGGGTAGTTAGCTAAGTGGTTAGTAGAAGACATGTTTGGCAATCCTGGTGATTCCAAATCTCTCTTGAAGGGCATGACTATTTGAAAAGTTCCTTGTCATTGTGAAACACAGTAAGCAGTACCCTGGGTGGACCTTGGCCATGGCTTGGGAAGTGACCTAGGATACACTCTTAAGAAATGTATGTAAACACTTACATGGAGAATAGAGCAACTGATTAATAAAAAATATGCTATAACACAACGTATTATAAATACATACTCAAAGGTATTTACCTGTCTTGAGGTTGGTAAGTTAGTGAGAGCATCATGTCTCCATAGCACAGGCTAGGGTTGAAACCTTTATGTGGGATAAGTGGGTCAGAGGACACTTCAGGACACTTAGGATGTGGAGGGTTCAGAGTGAGTATTTTGATGACGTGTCCTTGGGTGTTGAGAGTTGTCTCGGGGATCAGAGATATAAGTGGAATGTTCAGGTAACCTGTAAGTGTGTCCTCAGTCAGACCTGCCGTCACTTTCTCCTCCCGGTTCTTGAACTTGTCACTGTCTCTACTTCTTTTTCTTTCTCTCTCATTTTCCTTGGACTTGATTTTATCTTTGCTATCTTTACCTTTATCAAAAGACCCAGAATCACTGTCTTGCTTTGATGAGGAAATGTTCCTACTCCAAACAGCAACATTAAGGAATTTGTTTTCCTCCTCCAACCAAAATTCGAAGTCACTATCAAACACTGGGTCCTGGAAATTTTAAGAGTGATTTCATTGAATCAAATAATAAAATAATTTATAAATCCAAAAATATTATTTGAACAAATATATTGGATTCATCTATTATACATGAAAAAAATTAGATGTTTTAGAAGCTAATACAGTGTATCATTGTCATAAAACTATTTTCTACTTTTCAGAGAGAGAGAAACATCAGCCAGTAGGATATACAGGAAAAAAAAAAAAGTTACCCAATAAGATATCCACCTATTTGCATACTGTATAGCATCATGAAGCCTCAGCACTGTTACACCTAAGAAAACCGTCCAAAGCAGTGTACCACAACTTCATTACTGTAGTTGTAAAGAGCTTCCCATGAGCTATTATTTAAAATGTTACAAATGTTAATCTTAAATTGATTCCAGCTAATATTTTCTTTCAATCCTTTCTCACACATCATAATGGTCTTCCACTCCTCCTCCTCCTCATCTTCAGAATGATATACAGTAGCTGTGTTGAAGAGAGTTCAACAATGGGCAATAAAAATTATTCCAGAACTAAGTCGATTCATACCAGGAAAGGTTGAGACCCACAGGGCTAACAACACTGCAAACTAGACATGACAGGGTTGATCCCATTGAAACTTAACACTATTTGTAACTTTGGATAGGACTCTCGTCCATTATTTTTCTCCTGAGTCCTAACTTTGGACCGGACTTGCGTCCACTACAAAAAATATTTGTATAAAATTCATTTTTTATCCAATCGACCTAGGGATAGTATCAAAATAAGCGCCTTTAGAATGCGCACAATTTGATCCCAAAATGAAAGATGTAACATGAAACTTGATGTCCGAACACTCATATGATCATAAATAGGTTTTTGGTCAAAATTTTAAAATATTTGTTAAAATTCTATTTATTGTGCTATTATGTCGGGACTAGTTTTAAAATGTGCGCCTTTACGTCACGAACAATTTGTTACCAAAATGAAAGATGTAACACAAAAATTTATGTCAGAACACTGGAAAGATATAATTTTGTGATGATGAGCTTCCAGAATTAAAATATTTGTTAAAATTCCAGTTATATGCTATTATTATGGGACTAGTTTTAAAATACATGCCTTTTTATTGCGAACAATTTGATACCAAAATGAAAGACGTAACACGAAAATTTATGTTATCAAACTGAACGAGTATACACATTAGGTTGCAGTGTACAAATTGGTGCTCGTTCACGGGTAACTTTAGGCTTTTCTGCGGGGAGGCACTCCAAACTTTTGTACATTATATTCATGCACATCTGTAGGGAATTTAATTGCGAACACAATGATACCAAAACGAGCAATGTAGCACGAGAATTAAGGTGAGAAAAATGGAACGAGTATGCACATTTTACTGATTTTGTGCACACATGTGTTACCTTTTGCCGACTTTAGGCTTTGGTGTTGGGAGTCACGCCAGGCTTTTGGACATTATATCTATATACACCTGTAGGGAATTTAATTGCGAACACAATGATACCAAAACGAGTGATGTAGCACGAGAATTAAGGAGAGAAAGCTGAAACGAGTATACACATTTAGGTGTCACCGCGCACTTGCCTGCACGTCGGGTACATAACCCCTAAGTTGACCATGCACCTGCCCGGTGAACGATAGTGTTAAAATAGTGAACAAGTTGGAGGATATTGAACCAGATAAATTTTTCAAAAATGTCAGATGTAACAAAAACAAGACCAATGGTTTAAAGCTGAACAAGCCACAATGTAGGACAGAAACCAGGAGATGCTTTTTTTACCCATAGGGTTACAAACCCATGGAAATGTCTACCCATCAAAGTTGTAAATGGTAAAACACTGCTGAATTTTAAAATCCAGTTTGAAGAAATCATCAGAACAAATGTGGGACCTTCAACAAACCGCCAGCTTCCTGTCTTCGTAGAGGGCATTACACAAAATAGTGGCCCTTGGGTAAATTCAGGTAAAATGAATTTAAATACACAGCTTTGAGAAAAAACCCAGCATTGAATGTAATGAAACTCCATTTTCTGGGCGAGTCCCGGAGGCTCCCCGGAGCTATCCATGGCTGATATGGATACCCTAACTATTTTGCATCAGTTGATGTGGGTGGAGTTCTAGGCCTACCGGGGACCACGAGCCAGAACCTGGCCCCCTCACAGAGGCACGGGGAGTAATGGCCCATAGAAATGCACATGTGATTTGGAGCATTCTATATCTGCCATCAACCAGGACAGGCACCCAGAAAGGTAAGCGCCACAAAACAAACCCCTATTCTGGTTAACAACGAAAATCGACAAACGAGTGGACAGAACTCCCCAAGAAAAACGAACTAACAAGCATGACGTCACACGAATAAGATACAATAAGATACAATAAGAATTCCAGAGAACAACATAGAGCACATAGAGGTGTCTAGAGACGAAGTGGAAAAAATGCTCAAAGAGCTAAATAAGAACAAAGCAGTTGGTCCAGATGGAGTTTCACCATGGGTTCTGAGAGAATATGCACCTGAGCTCAGCATCCCTCTTCAACTGATCTTTCAGGCATCCCTGTTTACAGGAGTTGTAGCTGATGTGTGGAAAAAGGCTAACATAGTTCCAATTTACAAGAGTGGAAGCAGGGAAGACCCCCTAAATTATAGACCGGTATCATTGACAAGTGTAATAGTCAAAATATTGGAAAAAATAATTAAAACTAAATGGGTAGCACACCTGGAGAGAAATGATATAATATCAGACAGACAGTATGGTTTTCGATCTGGTAGATCCTGTGTATCGAATTTACTCAGTTTTTATGATCGAGCAACAGAGATATTACAGGAAAGAGATGGTTGGGCTGACTGCATCTATCTGGACCTAAAAAAGGCTTTCGACAGAGTTCCACATAAGAGGTTGTTCTGGAAACTGAAAAATATTGGAGGAGTGACAGGTACGCTTCTAACATGGATGAAAAATTTCTGACTGATAGAAAAATGAGGGCTGTGATCAGAGGCAATGTATCGGACTGGAGAAATGTCACAAGTGGAGTACCACAGGGTTCAGTTCTTGCACCAGTGATGTTTATTGTCTACATAAATGATCTACCAGTTGGTATACAGAATTATATGAACATGTTTGCTGATGATGCTAAGATAATAGGAAGGATAAGAAATTTAGATGATTGTCATGCCCTTCAAGAAGACCTGGATAAAATAAGTATATGGAGCACCACTTGGCAAATGGAATTTAATGTTAATAAATGTCATGTTATGGAATGTGGAATAGGAGAACATAGATCCCACACAACCTATATATTATGTGAGAAATCTTTAAAGAACTCTGATAAAGAAAGAGATCTAGGGGTGGTTCTAGATAGAAAACTATCACCTGAAGACCACATAAAGAATATTGTGCAAGGAGCCTATGCTATGCTTTCTAACTTCAGAATTGCTTTTAAATACATGGATGGCGATATACTAAAGAAATTGTTCATGACTTTTGTTAGGCCAAAGCTAGAATATGCAGCTGTTGTTTGGTGCCCATATCTTAAGAAGCACATCAACAAACTGGAAAAGGTGCAAAGACATGCTACTAAGTGGCTCCCAGAACTGAAGGGTAAGAGCTACGAGGAAAGGTTAGAAGCATTAAATATGCCAAAACTAGGAGACAGAAGAAAAAGAGGTGATATAATCACTACATACAAAATAGTAACAGGAATTGATAAAATTGACAGGAAAGATTTCCTGAGACCTGGCACTTCAAGAACAAGAGGTCATAGATATAAACTGGCTAAACACAGATGCCGAAGAAATATAAGAAAATTCACTTTCGCAAACAGAGTGGTAGACGGTTGGAACAAGTTGGGGGAGAAGGTGGTGGAGGCCAAGACCGTCAGTACTTTCAAAGCGTTATATGACAAAGAGTGCTGGGAAGACGGGACACCACGAGCGTAGCTCTCATCCTGTAACTACACTTAGGTAATTACGAGCCGCACTGCATGTCTGCGCAGCTCCCCCCTCCCAGGGAGGGGGAAGGGGGAGCCCCAGACCCCCGTGCCAGCGATCCCCACCCCAGTTCTGAGGCTGGATATCAAAATCGCGAAAAAAACGCCGACCGGAGGGCGGGAGGGTGCTGGGGAGCCTCCAGGACTCACCCAGAAAATGGCGTTTCATTACATTCAACGCTGGTTTTCTGGGGGAAGCCCCTAGGGCTACCCAGAGCTACTTCACAAAAGACTACCTAAGAAAACAAAGGGACATACCCGGGAGGCAGTCAGTGCTCCACTCCTCAACACGAAGTCGAGACAACAAGCCGCATCCGCAGACCGAAACCAACACAGGCCCAACTGGGCCCAGCAACGTTTACAAGGGAGCGCGCAGCCAGGACTGCCCGACCGCCAAAAACGTGCCCGTGCCCGAATGTCAGCCCAAGACCCATCGCCGAAGACGGCAGCTAGAGCAGCAAACTTACAAACGTCATGGGCACGCAGATAGACAGCAGGCTGGCGAGATGTAATAACCCCGCGGACTACCCGAGACCTGAACCCGCGAACAGGGAAGAAGGGAAACCAGACAACCCAAAGCGCATCCCCGGACACAGAAGCCGTGGCGCGCAGATAACGGCAGAGGGCCGCAACCGGACACAACAGAAGGTGAACCTCTGGCCTGACAACCCAAGGACCCCTCCGGAAAGCAGCAGTCACATCCTTCGCCAGAAAAAGGGAGACGGCTGCAGACGAACAAACCTATGACCACGACCATAGGAGCAAAAAAACCATTGCGCCTGAGAAGAGCATGATGCTCTGCCACATGACCCCCAGAGGCCAACGCCAACAGAAAAAGAGCCGTAGCAAAGCAATCCTGAACCGAAGGAGCCACAACAAACCAAGGAGAAGAAAGACAGGAGAGCACCCTGACCAAAGACCAGGACGGCACAGGCAGTGCATGAGCAGGCCGGAGGTGAAACAACGCACAAGACAGCCTGCGAAACGAGCAGTGCCGAGACAGCGCTAAGAGAAAAGATATGACCAAAAGAACGAGAAGGCCAAACACCCAGGAGCTGCCCGGAAGAGGACCCACAAGCCCCAGAAAGGACCAGAGGGAAGCCCCACCGAACGACGACAGACGTAGCAGAAAACGGAAAGGAGCAAAACCGTCCCGAACCTTCGAGAACAAAAAGAAGCAAACACAAAGGATGAAGGCACAAAAACCCAGTCGTACCCGAGACCAAAAGGCATGCAGAACCCCAAGAAGAGGGGGACATGACGGAGAAGTCCCGTCCCGGAAAAAAGGGGTGAAAACCGTAGAAAGCACCCACCGACAGGACAGAAGCAATGGGCAGAATGGATAAGGAACCGAGCCCAGGGAGGGGTCAATGCCCAAAAAGCTCATGTGGAGAGGGGGGGACAGAAAAACCCCAAGCCCCACCCATAGGGGTACAAAAACCCCGGCGGGGACCAACGGGGCCTGAGGCCCCCCACGTTAGCCCCGCCCCAGCCCAGGGAACCCACCCTGCAGGCCCCGGGGCCGAGCTGTCCCCCCAAAGCCCCAGCGTCAAGAAAAACCCCGGAGCAGCCGTGAAAAACACTAAGGAAGGGAGCCCACTGGGCTCTGGAACTTAACCAAAACGAATAATAGGCTTTGCGAGACTAAGAGCCCAAGCTCATCGCCAGCCAGCACAACGAGGTGAGGACAGAGAATCCAAGGAACATGGAAAAACCAGGCGCGGCACAGCAAGACCAGCAAGGAAGGAGGGCCCCAGAGGGAGCACGGAAGGGCTGAACAAAACGCCACAACCATACCCCTACATGCAGTCGCCATACCAAAACTGCAGCAAAACATCACCACACTCCCTGAGGAAGTGACAGGGAAGATAAAAATAAACCGTAACACGAGCGGCACACAAGGGGACACAGGTGGAAACCGAGTACCCAACCAAGCCACAGGGACGGGAGAAGAAAACGTGTGCAGTGTAACAGGCAATCACTGGAACACAGTAGGCAGCCCACACCTGGGCTGACTCCATACACAGCCCCAAGAGCAGAGACGAGAGCGCCCAGGAAGCACAGAAGCTGCACGTCAGGCGAACGACAGGTGAGAGGCAGAACGAAGAGCCAGAGCCCAACCCCGCAAGCACAAGGAGGCGAGCACATAACACCCTCGACACAGGAAAACGCACCACTGAACAGGCACCTCCACCGTTGCACCGTGAACAAGGTGGAGGCGGGGCCCCGAACTCAAGCATTCACTTTCCTGTTGTCACTGATAGGTAAAGCACCAACCCACTCCACCGACCAACCAGCCAACTCCTGACAAACACCCAACAGGCTGGCGGCTGCCTTGTCTGACAATAGAAAACAAGTTGCTAGCTGGCTCATCCTCTCTGCTCTCCCCCTCCTTACTTTCCTCACACCCAGTCTCTTCCCTCAAGGCCCTCCCTCCCATCCCTACTCC
>WNGS01061674.1:11086403-11152438 GCA_020271785.1 Procambarus virginalis | reverse complement strand
ATCTGCCCCTCTCCTATGCTTGTCTAACCGAGCTATGCCCTGCCTCCTAGCCGTTCATACATAGAACGCTAATTACCCTCTCAACATTAACATTTCATCATATTTTATTTTTAAATGTTGTGAATGGAATTCGTTTCAACAACCTCTTCTTCAGTGTATTACACTTGCCTATAATCTATACAGGGAACAAGAACTTCTTTACACTCTGACTCAATTACATGTCCAGTTCCCACCTATGTCCCTTTGTCCTACCTCTTTTTAATTTAAATAGGCTACATTTATCTACTTTATCTATCTCCTTGAGATTGTGTATATAGTTATCATAGTCCCTCTGTTTCTTCTCTAAGGTTGTGAGGCTGAGTTCTCTCAACCTGTCTTCATAGCTGAGGCCTCTCAATTCTGGTACTAATCTAGTTACAAATCTGTGAATTTTCTCAAAGTTTCTGTTTTTGCTTCACAAGTTGAGAGTTCCATGCTGGAGCTGCATACTCAAACAATAGTCACACATAGGTAGTATGTATGAACTTAAAATCCTCCTTGTTTAGATTTTTAAACGACATTCTTATGTTTGCTAACTTCCCATATGCTGCTGATATTAGCCTGTTCACATGAGCTTCTGCTGTTCTTGTTTGGATTATGTCTACTTCCAGGTCTATTTCTCTTATTGTTCCTGCCTTCCCTTTTTGGTACAGTATAGTTAAATACAGGTCTTTTATCTTGTTTACCCATTTTCATTACTTTGCACTTGTTTGGACTGAATTCCAGTAGCCAGTTATTTGCCAACTCCTGAAGTTTGTTAAGGTGGTAGTGAAGAGAGAAGCACTCTCTTCACTTCGTACTCTCCTCATTAACTTTGCATCATCTGCAAACATTGAGAAATATGTGCTCACTTCCTCTATGAGGTCATGTATATAAATTAAAACAGCACTGGCCCTAGAACAGAGCCCTGCGAAACACCACTTTCCAGCCTGACATATCCTCTGAATACTGTATGACCTTTTGTTTCCTGTCCATCAAGTACTCCCATATCCAGTCATGTTATCCTCGCTTTTCTCTCCTTGTGTATTGGTCTTTTGTGAGGAACTGTATCAAAAGCTTTGTGGTGGTTTAGGAAGATGGACCTTACCCATCCTTCATTCTCATGTCTTATTTTGGTGATCCTGTCATAGAATTCAATCAAGTTTGTTAAGCATGATTTTCTTTTTCTCTGAAGGTATGATGTGCCTATTAAAAAACTTGCTCCCTAAATGTTCTACAGTCCCTTTTCTGATGACTTTTTCTAGAATCTTGCATGGAATGCATGTTAATGAGACTGGTCCTACTGCTTTTGTTACATTCAGTTCCTCCAGGTGTCTTTTTACCTATTCTACATTAGCTTCAATTCTGTCTAGTGTTGTTTCTGATTGTTTGTTGTCACCCCTACTTGGTCACCAATCTGGTTCAGGTTTGAAGATTTCCTGGAACATCTTGTCGAGTTCTTCATGCACTGCTTTGTCATTCTCCAAGAGTGATCCTCCCTGTCCTTGCTGTCTAATCACATGGTCACTTACCATTGTTTTACTACATACAGTATATGGCTGTGCAATAGCTTATGTTGACTCTCTGCTTTTGCCACAATGTCATTTTCAAACTGCTTCTGTGCTGTCCTCCTGTACTCATTTCTGTTCTCTGTTTACTGCCTCCTTATTTACCTCCATACCCATGTCACTATACTGTTAACATGCCTTTTCTGTCTTCTTTTACTCCTTAGATTTTTGCTTTGGCTCTTCTTGTCACTGTGGCTGCCTTTTCTATTATCTTCAGGTAAGTTTCATTGGATTTATTAGATTTCTCCTTTGACCTTCCTGTAGTTTATGGAGGGCTACAATTAACACCTACCACTATCTACATAGTTCTCATTGCTATCATACTTAGTATAAAATCATTCTAGTCAATTACCTCCAGAATCTCTATCTACTCCAAGCTCCAATGTTGTTGTATGAGTAGGGCTACTACTATTTTCTTCCACCCCCTATTTATCCTTTCTTTTCTTACTACTTGTTATCATCTTGGGAAGATTGCATCTTCAATTACTTTCATTAGTTTTGTCTCTATAACTGTGAATATGTGAGAATGCAGTTCTGCCACCTGTTCTTGCAACTCTACTCCTTTATTTGTAATGCCATCTATACTTGTGTACAAATTTTTATACTACTGTACTCATGTCTACCGAGCTGCTTTTTGAGGGAAGGGAGGAAGTCTGCTGTTGGGCTAGTCCCATTCCTTGCAGCAGGTGGAATTTGTGAGTATTGGCCTAGTCACACTCATTCCACTGAGTTCTTTTCTCTCCATTGTGATTAGGCCTAATTTCTTGCTGTGACTGATTACGCTCTTGCCCTGGTCTTATTTCTTATTCCCTCCCAACTTCATTTCCTGTCCCTCTTAACATTTCCTCTTACTTTTTCACTCTATTTCTCTTGGCTTCCTCTCTTCCTTCATTACTTATGTTCTGGTCAATGAATGCCTGGCTGTATCTCTTTTTTCCCCCCCATCCCATAATCTTCTCTTCTCTGCCATTACTACATACTTCACTGCTGGTTGGATGTCGCAAGTGGGAGGGTTGGTGGGTGTTGTGAATGAGTGGTAGAGTGGGTGTTGGGGGTGGTTAGGTGGGTGTCTGGAGTGGGTGGGATGATGGGTGGTTTCAGGAGTGGGAGGAATAGTGGGTGTCAGGAGTGGGTTGGTTGCCGAGTCAGTGTTGGAAGTGGGTGGGTTGGAAAGTGCTTGTTTGTATTGAGTGTGTTTATGGGAGTGGTGTTATTGGGGAGACGACAATGTAGAGTGGCAGCTCTCAAGTTTTCAGCAACCCACAAATTCTCACAATTTGAACAAGATCAAATCATGTTTACTCTGTTGGTGGGGTGAGGTCAGAGTGCTGGTGATGAAAGGATGGTGAGAGGTATTTACTTGCGCTTCAGATTACAAATGGCGAACTCCCAACACATCGAATAAAGATCGATAACCCAAATGAATTTTTCATGGATATGATATCAACATCAAATCATATATCAGACGTCACCCTATCCCCACTGGATTTTGAAGAAGCCATAAACAGTATGCCTATGCACTCCGCACCAGGCCCGGATTCTTGGAACTCCATATTCATCAAGAACTGTAAAAAACCACTATCGCAGGCCCTTCACATTCTGTGGAGACAAAGCCTAGATACTGGCGTTATTCCTGATATACTAAAAACAGCAGAGATAGCACCACTTCATAAAGGAGGAAATAAGGCAGAGGCAAAAAATTACAGACCGATAGCACTAACATCGCACATCATAAAAATTTTTGAGAGAGTGCTAAGAAGTAAGATCACAAAATACATGGAATCACAGCATCTCCATAACCCCGGACAACATGGTTTCAGAACAGGGCGCTCTTGCCTGTCGCAGTTGCTGGACCACTATGATATGGCATTAGATGCTATGGAAGACAAACAAAACGCTGATGTAATTTACACAGATTTCGCAAAAGCTTTTGATAAATGTGACCATGGTGTTATTGCCCATAAAATGCGCTCAAAAGGAATTACCGGAAAAGTAGGCAGATGGATCTACAATTTCCTGACCAACAGAACCCAATGTGTAATAGTCAACAAAATAAAATCCAACCCGTCAACCGTTAAGAGCTCAGTCCCCCAGGGTACTGTGCTTGCTCCAGTACTTTTTCTCATCCTCATATCGGACATAGACAAGAGCACAACCTATAGCACTGTATCATCCTTTGCAGATGACACTAGGATCTTCATGAGAGTAGGCAACATAGAGGACACGGCGAACCTCCAGTCAGATGTAGATCAGGTCTTTCTATGGGCTACAGAAAATAATATGGTGTTTAACGAAGACAAGTTCCAGCTCATGCGCTATGGAAAAAATGAAAATATAAAAACGGAAACCACGTACAAAACTCAGGCAAATCATAACATAGAACGAAAAGGCAATGTAAAGGATCTGGGTGTACTCATGTCGGAAGACCTTACCTTTAAAGAACACAATAAAGTAGCCGTCACAACTGCAAGAAAAATGACAGGTTGGATAACAAGAAC
Source organism: Procambarus virginalis (assembly GCA_020271785.1). Taxonomy (NCBI): domain Eukaryota; kingdom Metazoa; phylum Arthropoda; class Malacostraca; order Decapoda; family Cambaridae; genus Procambarus; species Procambarus virginalis. Next base: position 11,148,354 of record WNGS01061674.1, on the reverse strand, counting down.
TTTTCACACTAGAGATGCTATACCGATGATGACACTTTTCAAAACGCTTGTGCTCTCTAGAGTGGAGTACTGCTGCACAATGACAGCCCCTTTCACTGCTGGTGAAATTGCTGACCTGGAGAGCGTGCAGAGGTCCTTTACTGCTAGAATCCACTCGGTAAAACATCTAAACTATTGGGACCGACTTAAGAGCCTAAATCTGTATTCCCTTGAGCGCAGGCGGGAGAGATACATAATAATTTACACGTGGAAAATATTAGAGGGGCTGGTCCCAAACCTGCACACAGAAATAACATCACATGAGACCAGAAGACATGGCAGGATGTGCAGAATACCCCCGTTGAAAAGCAGAGGTGCAACTGGTACTCTGAGAGAGAACTCTATCAACATCAGAGGCCCGAGACTGTTCAACACGCTTCCACTACACATAAGGGACATAACTGGCAAACCCCTCACAGTGTTCAAGAGAGAACTGGATAAGCACCTCCAAAGGATACCTGATCAACCAGGCTGTGACTCATACGTCAGGCTGCGAGCAGCCGCGTCCAACAGCCTGGTTGATCAGTCCAGCAACCAGGAGGCCTGGTCGATGACCGGGCCGCGGGGACGATAAGCCCCGGAAGCACCTCAAGGTATACTCAAGGTATCCACAGTACACAGATGTATTTTTATCTATTTATTCATGCAATTAAAGTTCTGCACTTTTCAAAAAACAACCAACTTCGACAGAAGAATAACTCCATCATTCAAGATAAATAATATACTGTGTTTTTATATTAAATGTCCCAAAAATATTGGTTTTGTGAGGATTTTTGGTGGTCTGGATCCCCACATTGATAGCATTGTTCCTATGGGAAATCTCATCCATGTTCCGAGCAAATGTTTTACAAACATCTTTTCAGAACTTAACCCATTAACCTTAACTTTAAAGTTTACCTAACTAACCTTACTAACCTTAACCAGAACTTTTCATTAACCTTAACCAATTCATAGTTGGGGGCCTCCCTGTAATTCAAACGATAAGTCTTCTAATACATTAACACTTAAAAAGTTGAAAATTAGTTAAAATTTTAGGTATGCTGTATTTCAAATAATACAGATTATATTCTAATTAACAAATCATATACTAACAACAATACAGTATATCTGTTATTTACACTCCATGAACATTTGAGTCTTTATAAAAAGCAGAGAAAGTTCGGGCATATCAAGAGACGGAATGTCAGTTGACTTGTCTGGTGGGATTTTGTTTACTCACATACTTAATTCCAACCCTTAAGATGTTTGTAAGAGAAAGTAAAGTATATAGTAAACTTTAAATGTCTGAAATATATGAATAGGCAGTAGAAGGCGGCTACAATTTTTATAAAATATTTCTTAATAACTTGACTTGTATCATTTATGACATTATAGTTCAAATGTCTGATTGTCAATAACATAAGAAAAAAAAATTGTCACATGGAATTAAGGCAATAAACACTAGCATTGGCTGTTAGCAGTTGCACACTGAAAGCTCTCAGCGAGCATGACTAACAGAATTACTTACTTGAGGTGATGCAGGTGGGGTATTTCCTGGGCTACTGTTATCACCACTTGTACCTGCTACAGCTGTGGTTATAATTTCTGGAGGCATTTCCTTGCTGTCCCGGCTATCTTTGGCATCAGTTTTTTGAGAATCTCTGTACCGAAGGCCCCCAGCATCACAAACGGTCTCTTGCTCACATTTTACCATACACTTTTTATGGCAAATTATCCCACATTCTCCACATTGGTATGCATCTTTCAACCAGATCTAAAAATAAACAAATTAATTCAGTTATTACTATTTAGACTTGTACAGAAAAAGGCATTCCATCTTTATTTAAATATTAAATAAAATGAAAAACAAAAGGTGGGTGATGATACATTTATAACTCTTAGACAAATTATATCACACTTGTTTGTGATGGGATTCTTGAGTTACATGTTTATTAATAGACAACAGTTTTTACATTTTTGTAAAGCCACTAGCACGCGTAGCATTTCAGGCAGGTCTTTAATCCTAATTTTTTATGGAATACGACCCCGCTGAATCTTTAACAACCAGATATTCATTCACTGCTGGGTGAACAGAGGCTACAGTTAAGAACTGGTGCCCGGTCAATTTTCCCCGGCCAGGATACGAACCCAAGCCAAAGCGCTCGCAAAACGCCAGGCGAGTGTCTTACCACTGCGCCATGGGGACTGCTAAATTTGATTGTATTTGAAAGGGTAATGTGACTTGGCATAATGTGATATTTGCTTAATAAAACATAGTAGACTCAGGTAACTGTCAGAAGAACATAAGTTGAACATTACAAGAATATGGAAAGTTGTGGCAGAAATTTATGGTACATAAACTATAAAGAAAATGAAATGGAGAAAGCAGAGACTCTTACCTTTTGAGTGGAAGCAGAGAAGTGACTATTCCAGAGTTTGGGCTACTGAAATGCACTAATTGAGAGTGGTATGTGATACAAGACTGTGAGCAGATATATAACACAGGTAAGAAAGAGTGGAATAATTGGTTTGGCTGAGTACAGAGTGAGCTGTGAAGCATATTAAGGCTTGTATGAGATGTTGAGGAAGAAGAATATTGGAGCAGTAAAAGGAAATATAATGACTGAACATCTGCCAGTATGTGAGAGTTAGGTTTGGGGAATGTAGGGTTTTCTATACATCATCAGTACATGTTTTTATTATATAGTTTAAAATTTAAGAGTCCTCCAACACAGTGTATTTTGTCATCCATACTTACAAATACAATAAGAAAATAATATAGACAAGAGTTAATGAGAGTTAAAATATACTCTAATTCAAATATAGCAACAGTACAAGAGAAGACAGAGCACAAAATACACACAAAATATAGATAATTTCAAGAGTAAATACAACAAATGGTATATGTTAGAAGGGATACCATGAGCTTCAATCATCCTTTAAACCATAAATAGGAAATCAGACAAAAATTATGTACCTTCTTCTTACAAAAGTCACACTGCGTGGCTGAATTAAAATGAGTTCTCTTGAAATCATGGTTGCGATCCTCTACAATCTCTTGCACACTTAAAATATCATCTTCTTCAGAAACTGTTCCATCAGTGAAACTTTCATCTTCTGAGATTGCTGTTTTTTCAACAGTTCCCTTTCCAGTGGCTTCACATCTGGGTAAAGATGCAATATTTAAATACCTGAACTTATGTAAACTCAAAACAGATTTTGTTCTAATGTACAATTGGGAAATGTGTTAAAGAGAGAAGAGGTTAGTACTGCATTATGTTTACATTTGGATGAGAATGGGGCAGTGAAATCTTTTTTATTTCTCATTGGTGGGAACAGGAAGCTTGTTAGGCTTATTAAGGTCATCTTAGGTAAACCACTGAAATCTTCCCAAGAAGTAATCCACAATAGTTACCTAACTGCCAGGTACTCATTTACTGCTTGGTGAACATAGGTATCAAATGTAAGTAGGAAATAATCAAATGTTTTGCAATCACAAGAATCAACCTATGATTGCATGCATTACAGGTCAACATTTATTCCCTCACTGAGCAGTGGATTGGTACAGGTGAGACCTAGTCCCAGAGTTCCTTCCACCCATGTATAGAAGAAAGGAAGTTGGGGAGGCAGTGTGTGTGTATGTGAGTAGTGAGTCACAGGATGAGCAAGGACTGAGAGAGCTGGAGTAAAGAATAATGATTTTTTTCTGAGTTACTCTTGCCTGAGGATTTAGGTATTGGTCTCTTTGGGGTCATAATATTCAGGTAATTCATGTGGGTCAGTAAACAGTTTGGGAGCTGTTTCCTGCTACTGTTGTGAACTTAGGGGTGTGCCAAACTGGATACACCAACATAGATGGAGTGAGATCAAAGATACTGGAGTTAAGTGATGTAATACACTTGCAGATGCCAGACATTGTTGCACTCAAGGTGACAAAACTTGAAGATGAAATTTCAAATGAGACCATATTCTCAAGGGGCTACTCAGTTTGGAGGCAGGACAGAAAATTAAGGTGGAGGTGTTGTCATGCTGGTGAAAGAACCCCTAAAGTTAACAAGATAAAGATTGCTAATCCACAAGAAGTTGACAGACAGCCCTGGAGATCTGCAATCAGGATGTTAAAATAATAATCATAAATGCATACAGTCCACAACCATGTAACACATGGACAAAGGAGGAGCTGGATAATAAAAAAGAGGGTCTTAGAACAATAATGAGTGAAATTATAGTGAGAGCTGATGAAGGTAAATCACGACTGTTGGTAGTTGGCGACTTCAAATCTTGAAATCCATTGACTGGGAGTCATATGAAGCAAGAACAGAGGACCTTTGGACCTGTAGATTCGTAAACCTCATCCTGGAAATATTCATGTATCAACACATTAAATAAGCTACAAGGATGAGGGAAGGGAATGTTCCCTCCATGCTGGATTTGATATTCACCAGGAAATGGAAGAGATATTTGACATTCAGTACCTTCCTCCCTTGGGTAAAAGTGACATGTCTTTTTGGGAATAAAGTATGCGCTGCATAATAATTTAGAAGGAAATGAAGTTGAAGCAGTTTAAAAACCTGATTTCAGGAGAAGGCATTATGGAGAACTAAGAAATTTCTTTAAGGAATTTGACAGGAAATCCTTGCTGTAAGGCAAGGAAGTAAATGAGATGTAAGTCAAGTTTTGTGAAATATATGATAAAGGCACAACAAAATGTATACCAAAACAGAGATGCATAACTAGGAAACAGGATTGGTTCAACAGAAATTGTGCGATGACCAAAGATCAAGACACAAAATTGGAATCAATATAGCAAGAGGCCAAACTCCAAACATACCAGTGATACAAAGAAGCGAGAAACAACTACATAGGAGTGAGGAGAGAAGGAGAAAAAAGTTTTGAGAAAGGGATAGCAGACAAATGTAAAATAAAACCAGGCCTTTTCTATAAATTCATCAACAGCAAATTACAGGTAAAGGATAATATTCAGAGGTTGAAAATGGGAAACAGATTCACAAAGAATGTAAAGGAAATGTGTGAAACATTAAACAAACAGTTACCAAGTGTCTGTGTGCAAAACTAAATCTTCAGAAAACTAGACACAATAAGAATTTCAGAGAACAACATACAGGTGTCTAGCCCTTTAACCCTTTAACTGCGCAACGCGCCTGCAGGCCCACGTCTGGGGTGTGCTACGCACCTCCAGGTATTTGTATTTTTCACGTTCCATTCAAAACTCCCACAGCTACATGGGGTTCACCTCAGCTTCCTCAGGGCTCTTGTAAACAGATGCCATCTTTAAAAAAAATCATGGTCCACATTCCCGGGTGTGAGAGCCCCAGTAGTGAGTGAGCAACCAAGGCTGGCGCTCGCAGCATGAGCGCACAGCACTGCTGTTCAGCGTGTGACCACCGCATCACCTAATAATGTCAATATATATATATAACTTGTATTATTTAGCCATGATAGTATTATAGAAGAGCTTGAGTGTGATAATGACTGGGTACAATGTTCAAATATCAGTGATTCAATGCTGTTCACTATGTTCACAGCGCTAGCCACAGCACCACAGCATTATTTCGTCCATCTAGGAATCTTCAAATGACTTCTTAGGTTCCTTTCAAAAAACTTGTGGTCAATTATTCATTTACAGGAATTAGTGACCAGGATTGTGGTCATAATTAGCATTGTACATAGTATTGTGNGAATCAATATAGCAAGAGGCCAAACCCCAAACATACCAGCAATACAAAGAAGCAAGAAACAACTACATGGCAGAGAAGAGCAGCAGAAAGAAATTTTGAGAAAGGGATAGCAGACAAAGCAAACAGAACCAGGCCTATTCTATAAATTCATTAAAAGCAATTTTCAGGTAAAGGATAAAATTCAGAGGGTTGAAAATGGGAAAAAGATTCATATAAAAAATAAAAGAAATCATGTGAAACTTAACCCTTAAACTGCGCATGGCGTATATATACGCCCTGAGTAACATGTCCCACGGTGCGCATGGCGTATATATACGCCATAGGGTGCCACGCCCGATTCAAATGGCCCGCGGCTACACGGGGTTCACATTAGCTTCCTCTGGGCTCTTGTAAACAGACGCAATTTAAAAAAAAATCGTGGGCAATATTCTCAGGTGTGAGAGGCACATTACTGTTGGAGCAACCAAGGCTGGCGCACGCAGCATGAGCGAGCAGCATTGCTGTTCAGCTTGTGACCACAGCATCGCCGAAAAATGTCAAAATAAATATATAATTGTTATTATTTAGCGATGACAATATTACAGATGACCCCTGACTGTGATATAAATAACCAAGGTTGTGATAATAGCAGGATTGTTGTAATAATTAGCGCTGTAGGAGGAGTGATGCTGAGAGACGGAGGGAGACAGCATCGTTTACTGACTGTGTGGCCACCTGTTATTGTTTACATTCACCATACCAGCTCAGTGGTTCTCTATGGTGAACACAAATGTAGATACTTATATATAATGTGTGTATTAGTGTAATAACAGCAAAAGGGTTATGCTGGGAGGAGCCATCTGGGTGACGGAGGAGCCATTTGGGTGACGGAGGTGACGTCGTCTGCACGATTTGTCTAGCTGTTCAGAGAGTGGCCACTATGCTCTTTGGGCGCACTACAAGCTTAGGTGTACAGTTACGGTGCATAAAACATGCAGATATTTATATATAATATGTGTATATAGGGTAATAACACTGCAAACAGTATTGTTGGGGAGAAAGTTTAGTGCGTGTGACCTTGAAAGAGTGAGGGAGCCGCCAGCTGTGTATAGCGACGACTCTTAGTGCCTGAACTAACTATATCAGCTTAGCTGTACAGTTGTGGTGAACAAAATATATACATACTTATATATAACGTCTGTATATAGTGTAATAACACCACAAATGGTATTGTTGGGGGAGAAAGTTTAGTGCGTGTGTTGAGGGAGTGGCAGCGAGTGGCTGGCTGGTGTGTGGCGGTAACTCTTCGTTGCTTTTCGACTCTCAATACCAACTTAGTGGTTCGTTATGGTGACCAAAACATGCAGATACTTACATAAAACCTGTGTATAGAGTGTAATAGCAGTAAAACTGTTTGTTTATTGTTTTATAAACATAATAATAGAATCACAAATATGCACACTATACTTTTGAGTATAGCGATTATTCACCACTTTTATTATATAAATATATTACAATACACACTATTGAATAATATTACTGCAAAAAAAATAAAAAAAATCAATCGGAGACATTGAAACAATTAGGTAATAATATCTTTGTGGCAACTCCCATCTGTCAGCGCGGGTGACGCTGACCGGCCCTGACGATCGCTCTGTCAACGCCCACTTTTTGCCAGACTTCCTCGGTCAATTGCGCCCAAAATATGTCACCTACGATTTTTTTGTTATTTTTCCCGTGCTCAGGGGACACAAATTAACGTGTTTAGAAGACGAAAAAAAAAATTTGATTTTTTTTTTTTGCGCACAGGGGTGTAAATGTCCCCAGGACCCCTTAGCAGTGTAAGGGTTAAACAAACAGTTCCAAAGTGTGTTTGTGCAAATTTAATTTTCAGAGAACAAGACAATAAGATTTCCAGAGGACAACATAGAGCCGACAGAGCTGTCTAGAGACAAAGTGTAAAAAATGCTCAAGAACCTAAGTAGGAACAAAGCAGTTGGCCCAGATGGAGTTTCACCTTAGCGTCTAAGTAAAAGCACAATTAAGCTCAGCATTCCACTTCAAATGACTTTTCAGTCATCTCTGTGTACAGGAGTCCTGGCAGTTGTAAGGAAAAAGGCTAACATAGTTCCCATCTACAAAAGTGGCAGCAGGGTAGATCCTCTTAATTATAAAACTATCACTGACAAGTGTAATAGTGAAAATATTGGAAGAAATAATTAAAACCAAATGGGTTGAGCACATGGAGAAAAATTATATTATAACAGACAAACAATATGGTTTTTGATCTGAAAGATCCTGTGTAAGCACAGTAATTTACTTAGTTTCTATGATAGAGCCACAGAGATTTTACAAGAAAGAGATGGTTGGGTTGACTGCATTTATTTGGATGTAAAAAACAAAGGCCTTTGACAGAGTCCACAAAAGAGATTGTTCTGGAAACTGGAATATACTGCAGTGACAGAGAGGGTTCTAACATGGGTGAAAAATTTTCTGACAGGAAAAATGCGGGCAGTAATCAGAGGCAATGTACAGGACTGGAGAAATGTTACAAGTGGAGTGCCACAGGGTTCAATTCTTGCACCTGTAATGTTCATTGTCTTCATAAACGACCTACCAGAGGGAATACAGAATTACACGAACAATTTGCTGATGATAATACTAAGGAAGATAAGAATCCTAAACATATGTCATGCCTGTCAAGAAGACCTGGAAAAAATATGTGAATGGAGCCCCAATTGAAAATTGAATTTATTGTGAACAAATGCCATGTTATGGAATGTAAAATGGAGAGAAAACAGACCTCACAACCTACAAATTATGTGAAAAATTTAAAAACTAATTCTGATAAACAAAGACATCTAGGGGTGGTTCTAAATAGAAAACTATCACCTGAGGATCATATAAAAGAACAGTGTGCGAGGAGCTTTTCTACGCTTTCCAATTTCAGAATTGCTTTTAAATGCATGGATGGTGAAATACTAAAGAAATCATTCACAACCTTTGTAAGACCAAAGTTGGAATATGCAGTAGTTGTATGGTGCCCAAATGTTAAGAAGCACATCAACAAACCGTAAGAGGTGCAAAGACATGCAAACTAAATGGCTTCTGGAACTGAAAGACAAGAGTTACAAGGAGAGGTTAGAGGCATTAAATATTTCAAAGCTAGAAGATAGAAGAAGAAGAGGTGATATGTTTACCATGTACAAAATAGCAACAGGAATCAACAAAATTAATAAGGAATAATTCTTGAGACCTCAAACTTCAAGAATAAGAGGTCATAGATTTAAGCGAAACAAAGCTGCCGAAAAAATGTAAGAAAATTCATTTTCACAAGCAGAATGGTAGATGTGTAGAACAAGGGAGAATGTGGTGGAGGCCAATACCGTGAGTAGTTTCGAAGCATTATATAACAGTACTGGGAAGATGGGACACCACGAGGGGTAGCTTTCATCCTGTAACTACACTTAGGTAATTACACACACACTCATGCTCGTACCGACACACACACACACAAAGACAGTTGTGTTAGGCAGAGTAGTGACGAGGGGAAGGGCTTGGTCAGACACCGAGCAGTGGGGGGAGACAGGTTCTCAAACTCATCACAAGGTAGTCACCAGGCATGTAGGTAGGGGTGGAGAATGGTGCTTGTGTGGTTATTCCACTAGTGTTTGGTTCTGGCTTGCATATACAGTACTTTGATTTTATAATGGTTTTGCACTTCATTAATTTTATTGTATTTTGTAAACTACCTTGAGGCAGCCAAGACTATTTGAGTTGCCTTACTCAGCTTATTGCATCATTAACCCCTAAACTGCGCAACACACATGCAGGCTCACGTCTGGTTTGTGCAACGCACCTCCGGGTATTTGTATTTTTCATGTTCCATTCAAAAACTCCCGCGGCTACATGGGGTTCACATCAGCTTCCTCAGGGCTCTTGTAAACAGACGCCATCTTTAAAAAAAATCGTGGTCCACATTCCCGGGTGTGGGAGCCTCAGTAGTGAGTGAGCAACCAAGGCTGGCGCTCGCAGCATGAGCGCACAGCACTGCTGTTCAGCGTGTGACCACAGCATCGCCTAATAATGTCAAAATATATATATATAACTTGTATTATTTAGCCATGATAGTATTATAGAAGAGCCTGAGTGTGATAATGACTGGGTACAATGTTCAAATATCAGTGATTCAATGCTGTTCACGATGTTCACAGCGCTAGCCACAGCACCAGAGCATTATTTTGTCCATCTAGGAATCTTCAAATGACTTCTTAGGTTCCTTTTCAAAATAAACGTGTGATCAATTATTCATTTACAGGAATTAGTGACCAGGATTGTGATAATAGCAGGATTGTGGTTATAATTAGCATTGTGCGTAGTATTGTGGAAGGAGGAATTTTGGTGAGGGAGGGAGGCGAGAATTGAGGTAGCCTCATTGTGTGTGTGGCAGCCACTCTTGTTTTGCTCACCATACTAGCTTAGTGGTTCGCTATGGGCAACACATATGTACATGGATATATACAGTGTGTGTATATAGTGTAAGAACAGCAACAGGAGAATGTTGAGAGGAGCTATTTTGGTGAGGGAGGTTACATTGTAATCGTAGCGTCGTCTGCTGTGTGATTTTTCATAACAGCAACAGGAGTATGTTGATAGGAGCTAAGAACAAAGGTAACAGCAGAAGGCCTATTGGCCCATACGAGGCAGCTCCTATTTATAACCACCCAATCCCACTCATATACATGTCCAACCCACGCTTGAAACAATCGAGGGACCCCACCTCCACCACGTTACGTGGCAATTGGTTTCACAAATCAACAACCATGTTACTGAACCAGTATTTACCCAAGTCTTTCCTAAATCTAAACTTATCCAATTTATACCCATTGTTTCGTGTTCTGTCTGGTCCATACGAAGCAGCTGCTATTGGCCCATACGAGGCAGCTGCTATTGGCCCATACGAGGCAGCTGCTATTTGCCCATACGAGGCAGCTGCTATTGGCCCATACGAGGCAGCTGCTATTGGCCCATACGAGCTATTTTGGTGAGGGAGGTGATGTTGTAATCGTAGTGTCGTCTGCTGTGTGATTTCTCATGCAGTGTATGGTGGCCACTGTACTGTTTGGACACAATACCGGCTTACTTGCATAGTTCTGGTAAATAAAACATGAAAACAGGTATATATAACATGTGTAAATATGCTCTATGGGGAGTAAGATGTTGGAGTGAGGGAGACTGGCTGGGTGTGGCTGCTCTCACTCGAGGTGTTCTGAATGTGTTGATGGTGAATGTATATAGTGTGTGACAGTGTATAGTGTGCAAATAGATTGTATACATACATAAATTAGCATGATACATAGTAAATATGTGCAGCATGTGTACACAAGTGTCATGCACGTAACACAATGTCTTCGGACAGTACGGATGTTTTACTGCCATAATATAGTGTACGTGTTCATTATACATAGGATTAGCACGTAAAAACAAATAAAATGTATTTGGAACCGTGTGAAAAAATGAAAGAAAAATATATTCGCGGCAACTCGCGCGCTTCGCCCCGAGCGCCCCACCGGCCCCGGGAGCTTACGGCACGGGCGCACGGGAATGATGACGCCACGCCCCAACTTACGGACCCCATAGCAGCCAAAGTAAGTACAATTTCAATTTTTTTTCTACATACCCATACTGAGGGAAGGGTTTCTGACACTTTAAAAAGAAAAAAGATTTTTTTCCAGAGAATTTATTTCCTGCGCACTGCGGGGGTGTCATATTTGGAGGCAACGCAGTTAAGGGGTTAAAAATTTATATTTTAAAAGAGTATTTTTATCATGAACAACAATATTCATCTTATTTTCAATTTTTTTTATTTTATTTTACACATTTCTATTGAACACTGTTTCTAAAAATGCATTCCCAAATGAAACGAGGATCCTACCATATGTATTAAATTTAATGAGAGCAAAATATTACAAGTAGCTAATTATAGACAAATAAAATTAACCTATACCATGAGAAAATTTGGGTTCAAAATTCTTACACTCAGTAGATAATAAAAGAATGCAAACTACACCTACCAATACCTGCATTCAATACACACATCTCTTTTATAATACTTATACATTTCCTAGTTGTTATAAATATTACAATACATCACAAAGCTAAACTTTCTACATAAATATAAACAAAAACACAATGTCAATTACTGTACTAGGTTAACGTGCCTCAATTAGAACATCAGGTTTTCTTATTATATGCTGTATTAGAGGATAGAGTTTTATTATTGGAGTTTTAGCTGTATTAGAGTTTTATTCTTTATTTCCTTCCATATCGTTCACTCCAGTATGTTGTTGTTTTACTGTGTAGATTTGGGACCTGGCCCTCCGGTATTTTTTGTGTGTATATCATTTGATCTCTCTCTCATCTCCTTTCTAGCACGTACATATAGAGAGCTTTGAGATGATTCCAATCATTTAATTGCTTTATTGTGTCAATATATACTGAATATGTTCTATGTATTCCCTCTATTTCAGCAATCTCTCCTGCTCTGAAGGAGGAAGTGAGTATTGAGCATTAGTCAAGATGGGACAGCACAAGTGATTTGAATAGTACAACCATTGTGATGGGGTCCCTGGATTTGAAGGTTCTCGTAATCCATCCTATAATTTTCTGGCTGATGCAATATTTGTTTGGTTATGCTCCCCAAACATTAGATCGTCAGACATCAGTATTCCCAGATCCTTAACATGCTGCTTTTCTACCATGGGCAGGACTATTTAAACTAGCAAGAGGCCAAACCCCCAAACATACCAGCAAAACAAAGGCCTGATTGTGTTTTGTACACTTTATTTTTGTTAAGGTCCCCATTTTTACCATTCCTGAGTACAGTGGAACCTCGATTAACGAGTGGCTCTATTAACGAGTTTTTCCAGTAACGAGCAAGCCACTCGCAGCAAATTTGTCTCTATTGACGAGCTCGCCTCTATTAACGAGCGAAACCACATGGTGCTTCCTAGCGTCTCGCGGGTTCTCGCAAATTCTCGGACGCCTCCGACGCCAGTGTTGTTGTTTTATCTCACACGACAAGCATCCCTCTGGATTTATTTACTCTTTTCTTTGGGTTTTTAGTGGTTTTGCGACTACAATTTGTAACACGATGTCTCCAAAGAAGCTGCTTGCTAAAGATAGTGTTGTCAAGAGGAAGAAAGATACAATTACTGTGGATTTGAAGAAGGAAATTATAGCGAAGCATGAGCGTGGTGTCTGTGTGACTGATCTCACAAGGGAGTATGGCAGGTCCTCACAACAATTTACACCATTAGTAAGGGAATGAGGAGGTAAGGGAGGATGCTGCCTCTTCCACTGACATCATCCTGGTCAAGCAGTGACAACCCAGTGTGTGAACATGTTTAATGACAATTTGCTGTCTCATTTTATGGATATCCTAAAACAAAGACAAAAGCAATTGTCAATATAAAAGTTCTTTCCAAAAGTAGAGAAAAGAAGAGCCAGTGATAGTGAACCACAACCTGGTCCCAGTGGGGTGAAAATCCCAAGAAGAGAGAGAGCCCGCCTGACTCAGAGGTGGATTCTCCTTCCACACCATAACCCCTCTCCTCCATCCCACCTCCCCATCGTCTCCCTCAAGCCAGCAACGACTCTTCATAAGGTAAAGTAAACATTAAAACAGTGCAACAAAACATTTATAATTACATGTGCAGTATTATATTTACATTAAAAAATGTCATACAAGTATGGATGTTTTTGGGAGTGGAACGGATTAAATTTATTTCCTTTATTTTAAATGGGGAAATTTGTTTCCAAAGACGAGTTTTCCAGGTAACGAGCTCGGTACCAGAACGGATTAAACTCGTTAATAGAGGTTCCACTGTACCTGAAATTTATCAATGCTATTTTTTGCTGCCCAGTCTAAAACTTAATTAACCCTTAAAGTGCGCATCACATCATATGACGTGCTAGGCGTTTTACCAGTCAACTGCTCTTCACGTCATATGATGTGTTGGAGTACTACGCAAGATTTAAACGGCCCGCGGATACACGGGGTTCACCACACCTTCATCAGGGCTCTTGTAAACAGACGCCATTTTTAAAAAAAATCGTGGGCCAAACTCCCGGGTGTTAGGGGCCTCAGTATCGCGTAAGCTACCAAGCCTGACGCACGCAGCCTGAGCTCACAGCACTGCTGTTCAGCTTGTGACCACAGCATCGCCTAAAAATGCCAAAATATACTTGTTCATGCTATTATGTAGCGATGATATTATTACAGAGGACCCCTGACTGTGATAAAAGTGACCAGGGTTCTGATAATAGCAGGATTGCGATGATATTTAGCGCTGTGCGCCATGGAGGGAGGAGTAATGCTGTGGGAGGGAGGGTGGTGGCGATGTTTTCTGACTGTGTGTGGCCACCTTTTATTGACTGCACTCAGCATACCAGCTTAGTGGTTCGCTATAGTGAACACAAATGTAGATACTTATATATAACGTGTGTATAGAGGGTATAAACAGCAAGAGAAGGTTTGGAGCCGCCATTTTGGTGAGGGCGGTGGCGTCGTCTGCACGACGCCACCGTGCAGACGACGGTGTTGTTTACTGGATACCACGATCGTCTTTGGGCACCATACCAGTTTATTTGTACAAGTATGGTGAATAAAACAGGTAGATATTTATTTATAATGTGTGTATATAGCGTAATAATGTCACACAGTATTGTTGGAGGAGAAATATTAGTGTGTGTGGCCTTGAGGGAGGCAGCCATCAGCTGACTGTGTTAGGTCCTATGTCTTTGTGCATTTACTCACCATACAAGCTTAGATGTACAGTTATGGTGAACAAAACATGTAGATACTTATATATACCATCTGTATATAGTGAATTATAGCAAAAACAGTATTGTGGGAGGAGAATGTGGGCGAGTCAGATGACTGGAGGGAGGGCGGGAGTGGCTGGCTGGTACACGGCGGTCACTCCTCGTTAATTTTTGACTCATAATAGCTACTTAGTGGTTCGTTATAGTGAACAAAACATGCAGATACTTATATATAACCTGTGCTTATAGTGTAATAACCGACAAAGTATTTGTTCACTGATTGATGAACATAACTGAATCAACAATATGCACACCATATTTTTGAGTACAGCAATGATTCACTCATTTTATTATATAAATATATCAAACTACACACTATTGAATAATATTACAGCAAAAAAACTATGAAACATCAATCAGAGACATTGAAATAATTAGATAATTATCTCTTTGTGGCAACTCTGGCCTGACAGCTGGCGAGCAACAGACCGCCTGGGACGCATGCTGAGTCAGCGCCTATAATTTGCCAGACTTCCCCGCCCTATAGTGGGCAATATATGGCACTTACGATTTTTTTATTATTTTTCCCGTGATCAGTGAACACAAATTAACAGGTTAGGAAGAAAAAATAATTTTTTTTTTCAAAATGACATGCGCCTGTGCGGATAGCAGGATATTAGACCCCGAGCATGTTAAGGGTTAATATCTCCTTGTAGTTTATCAATGTCTTCAACAGATGTAATTTTTAAGCTGATTTTTGCATCATCTGCAAAAGATGATACGAAGGTGTGACTTGTATTTTTGTCTATATCTAATATGAAAATAAGAAAAATCAGTGGTGTAAGCACTGTACCCTGAGGTACAGAGCTTTTAGCTGCACTTGGACTTGATTTTATTTGGTTGACTATGACTCTTAGTGCTCTGTTCAACAGAAAATTGAACATCAACCGTCCTACTTTACATGTTATTCCCACACTGATCTTATTTTGTGTGCTATCACTCCATGGTCACATTTATCAAATCCCTTTGCAAAGCCCATGCATACCACATCTGTATTATGTTTTTCTTCTAATGCCTCAGTGATTTTGTTATGGTGGTCAAGTAGCTGCGAGAGGCATGATCCTCCCACTGTAAATCCATGTTGGCCTGTGATGTGACCCACTGATATCCATAAAACTGGAGACCTGATTTCTGATCACTCTTTCAAATATTTTTATTATGTGGGATGTTAATGCTTCATGAGTGTGTGATAATCATTGAAGTAGTCTTTATAGCATAAGGCAACTTTGCTCTACTCACCAAAGACACACAGATCTTCACTTTATCACTTTGCATGAACTTCACAGATCTTTGTGCTTGCAAACAATACACTCATGTACACCTTCTGCAAGTCTTCCCATATTTGGTATGTAACCAAGCTTGTGTATTGCAAAGTAATTTTTTTGTGCTAGTCTGTCAGGAGCAGCGACCCCTCACAGTGTTCAAGAGAGAATGAGAACTTGATAAGCACCTCTAAAAGATACCAGATCAACCAGGCTGTGACTCATATGTCAGACTGCGAGCAGCCGTGTCCAACAGCCTGGTTGACCAGTCCAGCAATGAGGAGGCCTGGTCGAGGACCGGGCTATGAGGATGCTAAGTCCCGAAAATGTCTAAAGGTAGGCAAGGCAGCACGCGGTATTGTTGGTATGAAAATTCTCATCACAACACTACCTTCCTGGCCAAACTTGACAAGTAACTGGGACAACAGAGCAAGACTAGAATTACAGATTCTTGGTTTCTTGCTTAATTTCACTAAATACACACTGAAACTGTTCTGCAAGGTTACATCCACCAGCTGGAAAACAATTTCTTTGTCCACTTTACAGTTTTTTCCACACTTGACAGTGAAAACCATCATGTCACATTTATCCACCAATCTCATATTTATATTGTAGTTCATGACAAAATCTGATTTATGCAATTCACCCTGTGTTGTAAAGTTCACTTTGCCACTGTCTACCATTTCACCAATGTGAATTGTTGTCAACATATTCACTTTGCATTTGTCTTTCCAGTGCACTGATAAAATTTTGTCTCATTTTCTGAGCTGACAATCAACCACTGAAATACCTGTACCAAATGCTGGCATTTCTCTCCAATGTGGCTTTGCTGTACAACAGACTACAGTCTTATGTTCAAGCTGAAACATTGTTAGCAAGGGGCTGGATAATAGTTGTCAGTGTACAGAACATGCCCCTTGTTCAGCAGTGGTGCCCCAAACATCTTTACCACACTGCCAGAAAACCCCATGAGGATTGTAACCAGGTGAGTCTATGTCTGTATTGGAATATAACAACATATTTATCAATCTTCCTGCTTTACAATCATAGATCACAAAGAATTTCAGTCAAAACATGTCTCTTTTCAAAGGGACATACTACTTGAATGCAAGACCTCTCTTGAAAAAATAGATTCGTCACTCACTACATTAGCCTGGTACAAAGAAATCTTGGAATTTACCTCTCTTTTTTTCCTGAAAACTTTTACTCCCTTTCCACAGTCTATCATTTGGAATCACATTATTATTATTTTCAAAGTGATGGCACCTTAGAAGTAGGAGAAACCGGTCATGAAACATATATTTCCCAAAAACTGGGGTTAAAACAATGCTGTCTTTGTTCCAATAATCCTCTATGATATGTTTTTCTGAGTATTTCATCAACATACACAGTGCAAGAAACACATACATTTCAGATACAAGTCATGTCTTTCTAACTTATCAAAGTTAAAGCTGATAATAAGCTATCTGTAATGAGTTTCACTGTGTACCAGTTCATGTCCTCAACAAGATGTTTCATGAATGTCTCATCAACATAAACCATAAATTACTCACTCTCACTCATATTGTCACCAGTATACATGAAAATATCCAACACCATCATCCGTATCATCAAATGTAGTTACTTCTAATACAAAAGTCTCACAATCTTCCCACACGAGTACAGTACTTCCTTGCTGCCTGTGCTAGCATCAACACCATGGCTCTGTCTTATGATAAAACTTTATTGGCCAGGAGATGAAGCTCTTCTATGCTGTATACACACAACACAAACAGTTGAAATGGAGGCCACACTTTCCTCATTATTACCATGGCTGGACACACACCATTGCTTCACAGGGTGAGCTGATGACACAGTAAACCTGCACCTAGTAACACCACCATGAGACCTGCTACAATTATTTCATCTATGCTACTTGTATAAAAACCAATGTCACTGAACCCAAAAAGAGGGTCATCTTCCACAAATTCATGACATTCAGGAATGGCAGATGGCATAAGTGGTGATATGATACACTGTAGCAGTGGTGCTGACCTGGGACAGTGCAGTGGGGGTGCTCACTGTATCGTCCTCATCTATGTCCGTATACAGTATATGGTATCCAATTATTGCATTAGGTCAATATCAGGTCTTGGGTCATCAGCATCATTATCAGGGTCCTCTCGATACAATGTTACGTATTTCATCCTCCGCGAGTGACTTTTTAACCACGCAACCCCCATCAGTGACTGGGAGCTGAAGCATGTTCATCAGCAACGATTGTTCACTTGAAACCGAGCCTACTTGCACCCATGGAGCATGCTGGGATTTTTTTTTAAGACGGCAGACACTTATTGGAGGCCCTCAGCCATCCATATGATACCTAGGTTTCCATGTAATTTCCCTTACAAGTTTTGAATCTTATGATATACCAACAAACAACACATGTAAGTCCGCGTACCATCCTTCAATCAACATACGTCAGGGTAAGATTAAAAACTACACAAGAAAGGTTTAAAAGATTCATGTAAACTAAATTTGATAGTAAGACCATAAAATTTATCATCAAAACTTGTTTTGATTAACAAGCTTCATTTTTTTTTTTTTTGAGATATATACAAGATTTGTTACATTCTTGTACAGCCACTAGTACGCATAGCATTTCGGGCAGGTCCCTGGAATACGATCCCCGCCGCGAAGAATCGTTTTTACAACCAAGTACACATTTTACTGTTGAGTTAAACAGAGGCTACAGTTAAGGATTTGCGCCCAGTAAATCCTCCCCGGCCAGGATACGAACCCATGACAAAGCACTCGCGGAACGCCAGGCGAGTGTCTTACCACTATACCACGGAGACTAAGTTAATTCTGATTGATTCACTACTTGTCAGAAGCAAATATCCATTAAAGATCTTTTAAGGTTTTGGTTAAATAATGTTTAAGATGTTAAAAGACAAGAATATTTCATATTTATCAACAATGGAAGTAGTCCTACGAGTGTACTGAGCTGATGATCCATTTAAACAAGATTCTACTTGAAAAAACTTTCTTTATAATACTACATTGCACTCAAGGTTAAAGGGAGATAATACAATACTGTATAAAGCAACTTATAAGAAAATCTGAACCTGTAATTCCAATGCTTTGTGTGTGAAACTTTTAGTTGATGGAGAGTTTTCACTGCGAGGTGTCATTAAAGACTGCCCTGGAAACACAAACCGAAACTGTCTCTATTTTCCGCTTGTTACAACCTGTAATAAAGTTGTTACATCTTGGCTTAACGTGTTTATGACGTATTAGAACGTTGTTACAACTTGCTATATTGGTTGTTATAACTGGTTAGGTGGGGTTAAAACTTGTTCGAACGTTGTACCAACGTCGTAGTTTCGGTGTGTGTTGGCGGGTGGATCCTCAAAGACAGCCGTAAACCCAGGTCACGCTTCTGGATTCAGATATTATGAAAATAATATCAAGTAAAACAATAATTATGCTTAGGAAAGCAGGAAAGATTTGAAGCATATGAGATGCTCCTTTTCAGTTAAGCTGATTAGGCTTCATAGAAACCATACAGCCTCTTTAAGAAGGGCAGTAAAGTTCTCATTGCTAGTAAGCAAATGAGATTCAAATAAAAATGTAGCATATGCATGTGTGCAATAAGAGGGTACAACTGAATGAGAATGTGGCTCAAGATATGCGTAAGATTAAAGTCAAAAGAATCATGAAAGATTATTCATCTCGAATTAGATTACGCTAAAAAACCAGTGATGAATGTAGTGAAATGCCAATTTCTGGGAGAGCTCTGGTGGCTCCCTGAGGCTACAACAATGATATTGTGCCATACTACTAGGTGCCATCAGTTGCAGAGTTCTTATTGGCCTACCGGGGACCATGAGCCAGAACCTGACCCCTTAAGAGAGGAGCAAGGAGCAGTAGCACTATAAAAACCAAAGGGTTTCATAGTGCCACCGCACTATGGGAAGAAACGAGACTGCACACTGCTTGGTTATGAGACTGCAGCCTCAAAACTGCCAAAAGAACTCTTCAAAATTACCAAAAGAATTCCCCCAAACAATGTAAACAAATGATAGAAAATTTGTTAAACTAGCGTGCGCTAGAATGTACCACCTTACCCCCTCATTTCGAGGTAGGGAGGCAGACTGACTCAGCCGGCTGCTCCACCACCAGTTACTATGATGATGGAAACCACCTCCCACACCCTGGCGAATGGAGGGTGTCAGAGAGCCACAGGGGCTCACCCAGAAATTGGTGTTTCATAACATTCGATGCCGGTTTTCAGGGAGGGGAGGCATCTTGTGGCTCCCCGAAGCTATCTACCCATGGAGAAGGAAGAAAGGGCACGCACCAGGGAGGAAGAGGCCAAAGCCATAGAAAACAGGAATGTCCACAAGATACCTGGTTGCTGGGACCCAGTTTGATCATCAAAACCCAGTGCCCGAACAGCAGCCCAAGACATGCGCAAAGAATGCCGAAAGTTCGGCCTATGGAAGCACATCAAGGGATGAGGGTAGACTGCAGGCTGGCGAAGATAACGCAGACTACCTGAGAAACACAAGCCCTGGAACAGGGAACCAGGGAAACGAGAGCAAACCACAAAGAGACCACTGAAACAGAACCATTGACACGAAGGAAGCGGCAAAAAACTACCACAGCACATGATGTACCCCCAGCAGAAACATCCACCACCAGAAAAGCCCAACCGAAAGCCAACCGATTAATTCCCAGCCAGAAAAGAAGGAGCCAGCAGCAACCCAACAAAGTGCCCGCAAGGGCCAAAAAAATAAATAGCCCCAGTGCCAAAGGTGCTCAAGAAATACCCAAACCTGGTAACCAAAAGTCAATAAAAACAAAATAGCACTTGTCGAAGCAAGCCACATCTGAAGGAGTTCCTTCTTTTTCTTTTATCCACCTCGTTTCCAGTGGAAACAGAGTGGACAAAAGAAAAGAAAGAATCTGGTCATGGGACCAGGCAGGTTCAGGTGGCACATTAGCAGGCTGAAGGGAAAATAATGTGCGAGAAAGATTGAGAAACAGAGACGAAAAGAAATGCATGCCAGAGCGGCTCCCCTAACCCCCGCAAGAAGAGAGGTGTTGACAGCATACAGCAGAAGATGTCGAACAAGAAAAAGTCAAGAAAGAGTAGAAGAACCCATAAGAACCAAGAAGCAACGACGAAGAGACAAAATGGCAGAAAGGACACCAAGCCAAAACAAATTGTTGCCAGGAGAATTGCAGATGGGACACCATTAAACCAGCCCCCTGATCATTATAAAGATGGAGATAGACACGCATAAAAAAAAACCCAGACACAAAGAGCAGAGGAGAAGGTCGATCCAGCAAAGTATGTCACCAGCCCAACCCTCCGAAAGAGGCAGAGCCAAAAAGATAGCAGTGCTGCAGCCGAAGTGAGGTGACAGGAGGCAGTGAAAATGATGCCAACCAAGTCTCAAACTAAGACAACCAGTTCCGAACCTGGGATGAAACAAACTGGGTCTTCTACCAATTCACCAAGAACCTAAAATCGGCAAGCTGGGAAAGAACCAGATTCCTGCTAGCAGACAAACAGACTGGCTGTGAGTCCACACCAGCCAGTTGTCAAGGTAGGCCAACACTAACACCGAACAACAGAAAATGGGTTACCACAACTCGAGTTAAACATGTAAAAACTTGAGGTGCCAGATTCAGCCCAAATGGGAGAACCCAAAAGCAGAAAGTCTACTGCCCCACGACAAAACGTAAGCAATTCCTGAATCTTGGTTGCATAGGAATGTGCCAGTATGCATCCTGGAGGTCCAGAGATAACATCCATGAGCTTGGCTCAATGACGAGCCAGACCTGGAACAATGTGGTCATCCAAAAGGAGGGGCACAGGATGAACTGATTCAATCTCGAAAGAATGAGAATAAACCGGTAATACGTAGAATCCTGTTTCATGACCAGAAACAGGCAGGAAACTCACTAAAGAGATGAAGTTGTTTCGACCACACTTGAAGCCACCCACTTCAAGACAACCCAATAAAGGGGAGGGGGCCTGCCCCGAAAGCTTTGAACCATCCTGAAAGAGGGGGGACCGACCAACTTCACAAAGGGGAGGGGGGCCAGCCCCGAACGCCTTGAACCATTCCGAAAGAGGTGGGGGGACCAACCAACTTCACCACAGGTCACAAGAAACGATCTAAAAACCCCCAAATTGTGGGATCAAGAGCTGGAAAATTGAGCCAGCTAACCCCCCCTCCCCTCCCAACTGCCCCATTAAAGGGCAACCTCAAGAACCAGCCTACCGAGCAGAGCAAACATAGCGCTAACCAGACGAAGAGGACAAAGCCCAATGAAATGCATCCGAGCCTTCATGGAGGACCCACCTTGAAAAACTACAGGCAAGGCTCAATTCTACCCAAACAACCACCACGAACACACACACCAAGTCAGCCACAGACCGACTAGGTAAGTACAGGCCAGCAAGCAGTGGCCTCAGAAGACCAATATTGAGAAACCACATCCCCCAAGAATAAGAGCAAAGAAAAGGGAGAAGCAAAAATGACAGCCAGGGCCCAGGTAAAGTCCAAAGACCAAGCCAGCACAGACTGCCGACATGTGAGATGGGAGGCGAAAAAGGGTGGCCACTGCCCACCAGAGGATTGGAGTATGCAGCATAAGGAGGGCAGTCAACACAGCAGCAGCAGACTCCAAAACTCCCACAAGAGGAGCCTCACCAAGTCCCCCAATGTCCCTTGCGAGCCAATTAGAAGGAATCTCCAGGAGGCACACAAGCACACAACATAACCCAGGTGCACAAAGGCCGTCCGAAAGTAAGGCAGCCAGCAACTGAGGGACCTGAGCATGCAGCTGCATAAGACCCACATCATGGGAGAGAGCAGAAGCAAACAGGCATACACTGAGTGGACTTGAAAGAACTCCTCAGAACACCTACAACACAGGAGACACCTCCCGCTGCTTAACCCTTCAACTGCGCATCGCATCATATGATGCGTTGACCGACTTGCAGTAAATTGCGCATCGCATCATATGATGCGTTGGAGTACTACGCAAGATTTAAACGGCCCGCGGATACACGGGGTTCACCACACCTTCATCAGGGCTCTTGTAAACAGATGCCATTTTTAAAAAAAATCGTGGGCCAAACTCCCGGGTGTTAGGGGCCTCAGTATCGCGTAAGCTACCAAGCCTGACGCACGCAGCATGAGCTCACAGCACTGCTGTTCAGCTTGTGACAACAGCATCGCCTAAAAATGCCATAATATACTTGTTCATGCTATTATGTAGCGATAATATTATTACAGAAGACCCCTGACTGTGATAAAACTGACCATGGGTCTGATAATAAGAGGATTGTGATGATATTTAGCGCTGTGCTCCATGGAGGGAGGAGTAATGCTGTGGGAGGGAGGGTGGTGGCGTTGTTATCTGACTGTGTGTGGCCACCTTTTATTGACTGCACTCACCATACCAGCTTAGTGGTTCGTTATGGTGAACACAAATGTAGATACTTATATATAACGTGTGTATAGAGAGTATAAACAGCAAGAGTAGGAGGTTGGGAGCCGCCATTTTGGTGAGAGGAGCGTCGTCTGCAGGAATTATCGTGTTGTTTACTGGTGATCACGTCTTTGGGCACCATACCAGTTTACTTGTACAAGTTTGGTGAATAAAACCGGTAGATATTTATATATAATGTGTGTATATAGCGTAATAACACCACAAGCAGTATTGTTGGAGGAGAAATATTAGTGCATGTGGCCTTGAGGGCGGCAGCCATCAGCTGACTGTGAGGTCCATCAGTGGCAGTGGCAGCCAGTGGCGGGCTGCCACTGCCACTCAGCATACCAACTTAGTGGTTCGTTATGGTGAACACGAATGTAGATACTTATATATAGCGTCTGTATATAGTGAATAAAAGCAAAAACAGTATTGTGGGAGGAGAATGTGGGCGAGTCAGATGACTTGAGGGAGGGCGTGAGTGGCTGGCTGGTACACGGCGGTCACTCCTCGTTACTTTTTGACTCATAATAGCAACTTAGTGGTTCGTTATGGTGAACAAAACATGCAGATACTTATATATAACCTGTGTATATAGTGTAACAACCGACAAAGTATTTGTTCACTGTTTGATGAACATAATTGAATCAACAATAAGCACACCATATTTTTGAGTACAGCGATGATTCACCCATTTCATTATATAAATATATCACACTACACACTATTGAATAATATTACAGCAAAAAAACTACGAAAAATCAATCAGAGACATTGAAATAATTAGGCAATTATCTCTTTGTGGCAACTCCGGCCTGACAGCTGGCGATCAACAGACCGCCTGGGACGCATGCTGAGTGAGCGCCTGTTTTGTGCCAGACTTCCCTGCCCTATAGTGGCCAATATATTCAACTTACGATTTTTTTATTATTTTTCCCGTGATCAGTGAACACAAATTAACAGGTTAGGAAGAAAAAATAATTTTTTTTTTTTTTTTTTTTTTGTATGCGCCTGTGGGTGTCAAATGGTATATAGCTATGCGCCATTTAAGGGTTAAGCGTGTGGGGACGACAGAACCACGCCAAGCCCCAAGGGTAACCAATGGACAGTCCGCTAGCCAGGACGATTCCAAACCATCAAAATGCACCCAAAAGTGGTGAAGGACCAAACTCAAGAGAGACCGGGCCCATCACCAAGGCAAAACCAGGTTGTGCAGGAGGTACACACGAAAAGAACTCGAGACTCTGTTGGGAAACTTGAAAGATAAGAAAGCTCTGAAAGGACAAGCACGAAGAACTCAAAAGCACTCGGAAATGAACTCTAGGGGAGCCACTTCCAAAGTGAACACATACAGGAAGAGGAAATAAGAAAACTCCACCACCCTGCAAGACAAAACCCTCTGTAGAAGGCCTGAATGCCTGCAAAAGATCAAGAGAGACCCAAGGGCCCCAGGCAGTCTCCCCCAAGCCCCAGGAATCGCAGATGAGGGCCCTGGGGCAAAACCATTGTCCATGCCCATTACCCAGGATATAAATGCAGAGCCGTCATACATTTTGGAGCTGGAAACAGGGAAAGAGAAAGGGCAAACCCTACCCACCAGGGAAGGAAAAGGTGGTGCGGATGGAACCACGGTAGAAGTAATGAATGCCTCCAAATCTGAGTCCCTAACTACCAAGCGGGGCAAAACCAGGACAACCAACTGGGCACACAACCTAGATCACTGCAAAACCAAAAATGCAAAGAAATCACTGCCTGATACCTCAGAACTTCAAGAGGGAGGGAAATTGAACTGAGTCATGTGTGGGAACAAGTCCCACATGACTCAGAGTTGAAGATGTCTTTGACCCAGCAGGCAGTATGGCAGAGACAGAAAGTACAAATGTCGCCCTGTGGCATAGACAACGAACAATCCATTAATTCGCATAATCAAGAGTGGGCTTGGAAGAGGTACACATAGTACAACCGAGCCCCAGGGGGTTTTCCAGGGCCTGCAGGGAGACTTCTCTCTGAAGGAAGCCCAGGCACTGGGAATGCTATGCTAGTAACCTCTGTACACTCATACAGGCACCCCTGACTACAGACAATCAAAGATAACCAGCTTACCTGAAGGGCAAGGGCCATCCCAAGTGAGAAGACCCCTTAAGGGAGTGTATCCCAAACACACCAGGGAAGAGAACCCTGATTGGGCAAGGGTAGCACTTACGGAGCACACAGGGGAAATCCCCATGAGCACATGCAGCTCCAAGTACACCAAACTCCTGGCTCATGCTGCACAAATGTGCACAAGAACAGCCTCAAAAGCAAACACCACTTAGCTAAAGACAGGAGACTGGAGCCAGAGCGAGCTGAGAGGGCGACCAACACTGTCCTACATTAGCGTAAGATCTGATGGTGGAGCAGTCAGCTGACCCAGTCTGCCTCCCTCTTCCCCCTAAACGAGAGGGGGAGGTGGTAATTACCTAAGTGTAGTTACAGGATGAGAGCTATGCTCGTGGTGTCCCATCTTCACAGCACTCTGTCATATAATGCTTTGAATGACGCATTTAAGCACATGCTAGTTTCACACATTTTTTATCATATGCTTACATTGTTGGGGGAGTTCTTTTGGTAGTTTTGAGGCTGCAGTCTCATTTCTAACGAAGTGGTCTCATTTCTAACCAAGCAAGTCCGTGTCTCTTTTGTTTCACTGACTTTCTGGGTACCTTTCCGTAGTGGTGGTAGGCATGAATAACTTGACAGAAAAGGTTTTCATAGTGCCACCACTCTCTGAGGGGGCCAGGTTTGGCTCGTGATCCTCGGTAACCAATAAGAACTCCATGACTGATGGCACCTAGTAATATGGCACTAGATCAGAGTTTTGTTTCACCGGAGCTTCAAGGAGCCACTGGGGCTCCCACCCCAGGAAAGCAGGGAGGTCCCTCATGCTTCAAATTTGTTTTGTGTCCTTCAAACCTGGAAATAGCCAAGACAGAGAAGAAGAAAAAGAAGGCAGCAAAACCAGTATCTGCAAAAATGAATCTGAAAGAGAAATATAGGAGCCATGTCTCAAACATAAAATTGTAAAAAACCAGCATTGAATGTAATGAAACGCCATTTTCTGGGTGAGACCCGGAGGCTCCCCGGAGCTTACTAGGCTGATATGCTAATGTCAGACTTTGGCATCAGTCATGTGTATGGAGTTGTGTGGGCCTACCAGGGTCCACGAGCCAGAACCTGGCCCCCTCAGAGAGGCATGGGGAGCAATGGCCTATAGAAACCCCCGTGTGGTTGGAAGGACTTTATATCTGCCATCAACCGGGTCAGGCACCCAGAAAGGTAAGCATCCCAAAACAAACCCCTATTCTGGTGAAATTATTGCTACCACAAGCCAAACAAGTGGACAGAACTCCCCTTAAAGAAACGAGCAAACAAGCATGACGTCACATGTCCCCGCGCCATTGTCTGTGCAGCTCCCCCCCTCCCCGGGAGGGGGAAGAGGGAGCCCCAGACCCCCCACGCCGGCTATCCACCCTTCAGTTCTGAGGCTGGATGTCAAACCCAGAGCTAACTACCCACAGAGGAAATAATAGAGACTTACCGGGAGGTGGTCGCTGCTCACTCCTCAACTCAAAGTCGAGAGAACTGGCTGCAACCACCAACCCAAAGCGACACAGGCCCGACTGGGCCCAGGAACATCCATGAGGTAACGAGCAGCCAGGACCCTGTTCAACCGACAAAAGCCCCGTGCCCGAAAGTCAGCCCAGAACATGTTGTCAAAGACGGTGGCAAGAGCAGCGAACTTGTGAACGTCATGAGCACGGGGACAAACCGCAGTCTGGTGAGCCTGAATAATTTTGCAGATGACCCGGGAGACCCGCACGTACGAACAGGGAAGAAGGGAAACCAGAACAATCCAAAGCACATCCCCGGACATAGAAGTTGTGGCGCGCAAACAACGGCGGAGGGCCGCAACTGGACACAAAATATGATGGACCCCCGGCCCAACCAACCAAGCAACAACTACCCAAGGACCCCTGCGGAAAGCAGCAGTTTCATTCTATGCCAGAAAAGGAGGAGACGGCTGCAAACGAACAAACCTATCGCCACGACCAAAGGAGCAGAAACCCCAGCGCCGGAAGAGAGCATGAAGCTCACTGAACCAACCCCTAGACGCTAATGCCAACAGGAAAGAGCCTGCGAGAAACAATCCTTAACCGAAGGGGCCACAACAAACCGAGGAGAAGAAAGAAAAGAGAGCACGCTATCCAAAGACCAGGACAGCCCAGGCAGCGCATGAGCAGGCCGGAGGTCAAACAACGCACGAGGCAGCATGCGAAACGGCGCAGAGGTAACATCAACACCGAAAGCCAGCTGAAGCGGCTCCGCCAGTGCCGCACGATACGAGGCGACAGTACAGTATGTGGCAAGATGACGGCCCCAAACCTCCACAAGAGAAGGACAAGCCGACACCAACAAAACGCAGACACCTAAGAAGGGACAGAAGGAAAAAGGAAGGACAGCCAAAAAAAAACACTGCCCCCAAGAAGAAGTCCACAGGTGGGACACCAACAATAAAGCCACCTGACCACCAACCGAAGGTAAGAGACTCGAGGCAGAACCGAACCAGTCCCGCCATGGACCAATCGAGAATAGGAAGAGGCGGAGCCGCAGGAAGATCCAAGGAAACCCAAACTGGCAAAGATGGAGATGGAACGTCTGCCAAACAGAAAACTTCCCAACGCCAGCGAGCTTGCCAGGAGGTCGGAGACTACGGGTCCGACGCGAGACTCCAAAGAAGGAACACCACGAGACCTGGAAAATGCCAACAGGCAGGACAAGCCAGGAACAGGAACCCAAACCTGGAAATAGGAGAACCAAAAGACACAAACAAAACACACAACAGTGCAAAGGATAAACGAGAAAAAGACAGAAGAACAGCCCCAGCCCAGCGGCTAGGGACAAGAGAGAAGCAGGAAGATGAGGAACGAAGAAGGCAGGCAGCAAATCGGGAACTAAAGGGACACGACCAACCCACAGAGCTGCAGGTCATGTCCCAACCAGTCATGCCACCAACACACAGAGTTGCAGGCCCTGTCCCAACAATTAAAACTGAAAAAGGTGCAAAGGTTTGCCATCAGACTAATACCCGAACCGAGGGGTACGAGCAACGAGGAGAGACCATGGGAATGAAACTTCATGCCATTGGGAGACAGAAGAGCGAGAGGAGACAGGACCACCATATTCAAAACCCTCAGAAAAAATGAAAGGCTAGAGAAAGACAGACTATTGAACACAAGGGGCACACACACCAGGAGACAGGCGGAATTGAGTGCCTAAAGGAGCCATAGAAATGCTAGAAAGAAGTATTCCAGTGTCAGAGTAGTAAACAAATAGAATGCATGAGGAAGGGAAGTAGTGGAGGCTGACTCCACACAGCATAAGTGCAGACATGACAGAGCTCAGTAGGCTCAGGAACCCGTGCACTAGTGTATGTATGACAAGTGTAATAGTCAAAATATTGGAAAAAATAATTAAACCTAAATGGGTAGAACACCTGGAGAGAAATGATATAATATCAGACAGACAATATGGTTTTCGACTTGGAAGGTTCTGTGTATCGAATTTACTCGTTTCTATGATCGAGCAACAGAGATATTATAGGAAAGAGATGGTTGGGTTGACTGCATCTATCTGGACCTAAAAAAGGCTTTCGACAGAGTCCCACATAAGTGGTTGTTCTGGAAACTGGAAGAGTCCCACATAAGAGGTTGTTCTGGAAACTGGAAAATATTGGAGGGGTGACAGGTAAGCTTCTAACATGGATGAAAAATTTTCTGACTGATAGAAAAATGAGGGCAGTGATCAGAGGCAATGTATCGGACTGGAGAAATGTCACAAGTGGAGTACCACAGGGTTCAGTTCTTGCACCAGTGATGTTTATTGTCTACATAAATGATCTACCAGTTGGTATACAGAATTATATGAACATGTTTGCTGATGATGCTAAGATAATAGCAAGGATAAGAAACTTAGATGATTGTCATGCCCTTCAAGATGACCTGGACAAAATAAGTATATGGAGCACCACTTGGCAAATGGAATTTAATGTTAATAAATGCCATGTTATGGAATGTGGAACAGGAGAACATAGACCTCACACAACCTATATATTGTGTGAGAAATCTTTAAAGAATTCTGATAAAGAAAGAGATCTAGGGGTTATCTTGAGGTTATCTTGAGATGATTTCGGGGCTTTTTAGTGTCCCCGCGGCCCGGTCCTAGACCAGGCCTCCACCCCCAGGAAGCAGCCCGTGACAGCTGACTAACACCCAGGTACCTATTTTACTGCTAGGTAACAGGGGCACAGGGTGAAAGAAACTCTGCCCATTGTTTCTCGCCGGCGCCTGGGATCGAACCCAGGACCACAGGATCACAAGTCCAGTGTGCTGTCTGCTCGGCCGAACGGGGTGGTTCTAGACACAAAACTATCACCTGAGGACCACATAAAGAATATTTTGCGAGGAGCCTATGCCACGCTTTCTAACTTCAGAATTGCTTTTAAATACATGGATGGCGATATACTAAAGAAATTGTTCACGACTTTTGTTAGGCCAAAGCTAGAATATGCAGCGGTTGTGTGGTGCCCATATCTTAAGAAGCACATCAACAAACTGGAAAAGGGGCAAAGACATGCTACTAAGTGACTCCCAGAACTGAAGGGCAAGAGCTACGAGGAGAGGTTAGAGGCATTAAATATGTCAAAACTAGAAGACAGAAGAAAAAGAGGTGATATGATCACTACATACAAAATAGTAACAGGAATTGATAAAATCGACACGGAAGATTTCCTGAGACCTGGAACTTTAAGAACAAGAGATCATAGATTTAAACTAGCTAAACACAGATGCCGAAGAAATATAAGAAAATTCACTTTCGCAAACAGAGTGGTAGACGGTTGGAACAAGTTAGGTGAGAAGGTGGTGGAGGCCAAGACCGTCAGTAGTTTCAAAGCGTTATATGACAAAGAGTGCTGGGAAGACGGGACACCATGAGCGTAGCTCTCATCCTGTAACTACACTTAGGTAAAACTAGTCGAATGACAGGCGAGTCGCGGGACCAAAAAACCAGAGCGCAACCCCTGCAACACAACTAGGCAAGTACAACAGATAAGTACAACTAGGTGAATACAGAGAATCCAATGCACACGGAAGGGCTAAGCCAGGCACCCAAAGACAGGAAAGGAATGAGGGACCCAGATAAGACCACGAAAAACGGGGCCGAGATCCCCCACGTAACAAAGAACACACACACACACAAGGAAGGCCTCAGGAAAAAGGACGCAAGGGCCAAACAAAATGCCACAATCAATCCCCAACATGCATCCCCTGTCACAAAACTGTGGCAAAATGTTACCTCATAACATCCTGACACAGGAACACTTACCACATAACCTTCACCTCCACCATTGTACCTCGTAACATGTATGAGGTGGGGGTCCCTTGATTGACTCAAACATGGGATGGACATGCACATGAGTGGGACTGGATGGGTAGAAATAGGAGCTGCCACATATGGGCCAACAGGACCTTTGCAGTCACCTGTGCGCTGATGGTCTTATATTCTCATCCAAAAACCACGAACCAGCGCTTGGCCGAAAGAGACGCCAGACTGCAGTAACTCATCTGTTGAACGTAGGCACGAACGTGTCACAGCACAATGTAGCCGAGAAGATTCCAGGAGCACCGCCAGGGGAAGAAGGCCAGAGCCGCACATGCAGGGGAAGAGCAGGGTAGAGGCGAAGGAGGCGCCCCACACCCAGAACACAGGGAAAACCCCAGCATCCTCCCCATAGCTGCAATCCAGAACACCCCAGTAGCTACGGGACACGGACTGGAGAATGGAGAAGAGCGGGAGGCGAAGCACCCCGAGAGAAAAGGACGCAAAACACCAGCACTTGCGCACTCCGCCCAAACCAAAACAAACTCCCACGGCGCATTTGCAGAACACAAGGGCCGAACTGCATAACCCACTTGGCGGGGAGGCATCAACAAGGAGTATGGAAAGAGAACGAACAGTGTCGAGACAGAGCATGGAAAGAAAAGAATTACGAAAGAACGAGACAGGACCGAAAACCGATAAGAAGCACGGAAGAGGACCAACAAGACTGAGAAAGGACTGGAGGGAAGCCAGATCGGAAGACGACAGACATTCCAATAATACGGGAGGAAGCAAAAACCTTCCCGAACTTTCGAAAACACATAGAAGCAAGCACTAAGCACGAAGGCACAGAAGGCACAGTCACACCCGAGACCAAAAGTCATGCAGAACCCCGAGAAGAGAGGAATATGACGGTGAAGTCCCGTCCCAAGAAAGAAGGGTGAAGAAACGAAGAAAAGTACCCACCGCGAGGATGGAACGATGGACTCAGGGGACAACAAACTGAACTGGGGAGGGGCCGACACCAACAACTCGCACAGATCCATCCCAAGTTCTATCCCAGGAGGCAGACAAGAGGAGCTCCAGCTTATTTCAACAATCCTAAGTGTTGTAGTACAGGATGATGATAGTGAGTGGTGTCCCAGACAACATAAAGGTATAGTGCTTTTGAAAAATAGGTGAGATAACAGGAATGTGCCAAGGGAAGTGAAAAAATTGGATGAGAAAAAGTTGCCCTAGTGTTTACAGTGCAGAGAACAGCATTCAAGATGGCCGCCGGTGGCAAGAGGAAATACACAACAGAGCTTGATTTTGCTGGATTCAGTGAAGAAAGCATTGAGATAGCTAGTCTATACAACAAGTTGGCAAAATTAGATACTATAGTGACCTCTCATATAGAATTAATTAGTAAATTGAAAGAAAGTAATGACCATTTAAATAGCAAAGTTGTATGTCTTGAGGGTGTAGTGAAAGACCTGTGCAAGGATAAGATTAAATTGGAAACAAATTGCAAAGCCATGGAAGAAGAAAATAGTCTCTTAAAAATAGCTTTGGAAGAAGTTAAAGTAAATTTAAACACAAATGACTACAATAGGTTAGGCAAGGAAATTCAACAGGAGAAACAGCTTTTGTCAGCACAGATGGAGGAAGTTGCACAGGGAATAGAACAGTGCAAGAAAGATATGCAACTCACTTATGCGCAAGTGGCCAAGGACAAGGAAAAAATAGAAGAAGCAGTAAAAGAAGTCAAACACTGCAGCAACCAAGATAAAACAAACATTAGGCTAGAAGTGAGAAAAGAATTGGCATCTAACCCAAAGTTGGTGCAAAACACAGTTGATCGGAGTAAGTCCCTGATCATTTTTGGATGCAAAGAAAAGGAGATAACATCTAGGTCAGAAAGAGCTGTAGAAGAAGCAAAAGTAGTAGATAAAATTGTTGGCCTCGTGGAAGGTCTTACAACCAAAGAGAATGTGTGCGACTACAGGAGAATAGGCAGATATGTAAAAGGGAAAGATCGACCTTTGAGGATCACCCTAAACGGTGCCAAACAGATGGAAGAAGTACTAAGGAATGCCAGAAAATTACAAAGCGTTGAGGATGGGAAAGGGTGGTCGTTAAGACGAGATCTTTCAAAAGAAGATAGAGAGAAGCTGAAACTGAACCTCGCCGAGGCAAAACGTTTAAATGAGAGCAGGAATGAAGAAGAAATCAATTCTTTTTTCTACAAAGTGATAGGGGTAGGCAGACCAGTAAAGTGGTACATAAAAGCAAACCAACAAAATCATTAGAGAAAGGGGGAGTGAAAAATAAGAAGAGGGGGAACAAGTTCCTGAAGATTGCATACACCAACATAGATGGAGTAAGGTCAAAGATACTGGAGTTAAGTGATATAATACAGCTGCAGACACCAGACATTGTTGCACTCACGGAGACAAAACTTGAAGATGTTATTTTAAATGAGGTCATATTCCCAAGGGGCTACTCAATTTGGAGACGGGACAGAAAAATTAGGAAAGGCGGTGGCGTTGCTGTGCTGGTGAAAGAACACCTAAAGGTGAACGAAATAATGACTACCAATCCACAAGAAGTTGACATAATAGCACTAGAGATCTGCCATGAGGATGATAAACTAGTGATCATAAATGCATATAGTCCACCGCTAAGCAGCACATGGTCAAAGGAGGAGCTAGATAGTAAACGAGAAGGTCTTATAACGATAATGAGAGAGATCATAGCGAGAGCGGATAACGATAGTTCACGACTGTTGATAGTCGGCGACTTCAACTTGAAATCCATAGACTGGGAAGCATATGAAGCTAAAACAGAAGATTTCTGGACCTGTAAATTTGTAGACCTCATCCTGGAAACATTCTTGTATCAACATGTTAAACAAGCTACGAGGATGAGGGAAGGTGACGTTCCCTCCATGCTAGATTTGATATTTACCAGGAAGGAGGAAGAAATATTTGACATTCAGTACCTTCCTCCCTTGGGTAAAAGTGACCATGTCTTTTTGGGGATAAAGTATGCAATGCGTTATAATCTGGAAGAAAATATGATGGTCGATGCAATTGAAAAACCTGACTTTAGGAGAGGACATTATGGCAACCTTAGAAAATTTTTAGGGAGTATAATTGGACAGACTTGTTGCTAGGCAAGGAAGTGAATGAGATGTATGTCAAGTTTTGTGAAATATATGATAAAGGCACAAAAAAATTTATACCAAAACAGAGAAGCAGAACTAGGAAACAGGATTGGTTCGACAGAAAGTGCGAGAGGGCCAGAGACCAAAAGACACAAAAATGGAATCAATACAGGAAGAGGCCAAACCCCCAATCATACCAGCGATACAAAGATGCGAGAAACAACTACACGGCAGTGAGGAGAGAGGCAGAAAGAAATTTTGAAAAAGGGATTGCAGACAAATGTAAAACAGAACCAGGTCTATTCTATAAATTCATAAACAACAAATTGCAGGTAAAGGATAATATTCAGAGGTTGAAAATGGGAAATAGATTCACGGAAAATGAAAAGGAAATGTGTGAAACATTAAACGAAAAGTTCCAAAGTGTGTTTGTACAAAATGAAATCTTCAGGGAACCAGATACAATAAGAATTCCAGAGAACAACATAGAGCACATAGAGGTGTCTAGAGACGAAGTGGAAAAAATGCTCAAAGAGCTAAATAAGAACAAAGCAGTTGGTCCAGATGGAGTTTCACCATGGGTTCTGAGAGAATGTGCACCTGAGCTCAGCATCCCTCTTCAACTGATCTTTCAGGCATCCCTGTTTACAGGAGTTGTAGCTGATGTGTGGAAAAAGGCTAACATAGTTCCAATTTACAAGAGTGGAAGCAGGGAAGACCCCCTTAATTATAGACCGGTATCATTGACAAGTGTAATAGTCAAAATATTGGAAAAAATAATTAAAACTAAATGGGTAGCACACCTGGAGAGAAATGATATAATATCAGACAGACAGTATGGTTTTCGATCTGGTAGATCCTGTGTATCGAATTTACTCAGTTTTTATGATCGAGCAACAGAGATATTACAGGAAAGAGATGGTTGGGCTGACTGCATCTATCTGGACCTAAAAAAGGCTTTCGACAGAGTTCCACATAAGAGGTTGTTCTGGAAACTGGAAAATATTGGAGGAGTGACAGGTACGCTTCTAACATGGATGAAAAACTTTCTGACTGATAGAAAAATGAGGGCTGTGATCAGAGGCAATGTATCGGACTGGAGAAATGTCACAAGTGGAGTACCACAGGGTTCAGTTCTTGCACCAGTGATGTTTATTGTCTACATAAATGATCTACCAGTTGGTATACAGAATTATATGAACATGTTTGCTGATGATGCTAAGATAATAGGAAGGATAAGAAACTTAGATGATTGTCATGCCCTTCAAGAAGACCTGGATAAAATAAGTATATGGAGCACCACTTGGCAAATGGAATTTAATGTTAATAAATGTCATGTTATGGAATGTGGAATAGGAGAACATAGACCCACACAAACCTATATATTATGTGAGAAATCTTTAAAGAACTCTGATAAAGAAAGAGATCTAGGGGTGGTTCTAGATAGAAAAACTATCACCTGAAGACCACATAAAGAATATTGTGCAAGGAGCCTATGCTATGCTTTCAACTTCAGAATTGCTTTTAAATACATGGATGGGGATATACTAAAGAAATTGTTCATGACTTTTGTTAGGCCAAAGCTAGAATATGCAGCTGTTGTTTGGTGCCCATATCTTAAGAAGCACATCAACAAACTGGAAAAGGTGCAAAGACATGCTACTAAGTGGCTCCCAGAACTGAAGGGTAAGAGCTACGAGGAGGAAAGGTTAGAAGCATTAAATATGCCAAAACTAGAAGACAGAAGAAAAAGAGGTGATATGATCACTACATACAAAAGTAACAGGAATTGATAAAATCGACAGGAAAGATTTCCTGAGACCTGGAACTTCAAGAACAAGAGGTCATAGATATAAACTGGCTAAAACACAGATGCGAAGAAGAAATATAAGAAAATTCACTTTCGCAAACAGAGTGGTAGACGGTTGGAACAAGTTGGGGGAGAAGGTGGTGGAGGCCAAGACCGTCAGTAGTTTCAAAGCGTATATGACAAAGAGTGCTGGGAAGACGGGACACCACGAGCGTAGCTCTCATCCTGTAACTACACTTAGGTAATTACACATAGGTAATTACAGANTGTCTATGCGTGCCGTATATGTTTCTGTATTCCCTCTATTTCAGCAATCTCTCATGCTCTGAAAGGGGAGTGAGTGAGTACTGAGCATACTCAAGATGGGACAACACAAGTGATTTGAAGAGTACAACCATTGTGAGGCGATCCCTGGATTTGAAAGTTCTCGTAATCCATCCTATCATTTTTCTGGCTGTCGCAATATTTGCTTGATTATGCTCCCTAAACGTTAGGTTGTCAACATCATATTATTCCCAAATCATTTACATGCTGTTTTCCTACTATGGGTACATTTGATTGTGTTTTATACCCTGTATTATGTTTAAGGCCTCATTTTTACTGTACCTGAGTACCTGGAATTTATCACTGTTGAACATCATGTTATTTTCTGATGCCCAGTCAAAAACTTTATTAATATCAGCTTGAAGTTTTTCAATGTCTTCAGCCGAGGTAATTTTCATACTGATTTTTGTGTCATCTGCAAAGGATGATATGAAGCTGTGACTTGTATTTTTGTCTATATCTGATATGAGAATAAGGAAAAGCAGCGGTGCAAGGACTGTACCCTGAGGTACAGAGCTTTGAACTGCACTTGGACTAGATTTTATATGGTTGACTGTTACTCGCTGAGTCCTGTTTGACAGAAAACTGAGTATCCAGTGTCCTACTTTACCGGTTATTCCCATTGACTTCATTTTGTGTGCTATCACACCATGGTCACATTTATCAAAAGTCTTTGCGAAGTCCGTGTATATCACATCAGCATTCTGTTTTTCTTCTAATGCCTCAGTGACTTTGTCGTAGTGCTCAAGTAGCTGTGAGAGGCATGATCTTCCCGCTCGAAATCCATGTTGGCCTGGGTTGTGAAGGTCATTGGTCTCCATGAAATTGGTGACCTGACACCTAATCACTCTCTCAAATACTTTTATTATGTGCGATGTTAGTGCAACTGGTCTATAATTTTTTGCCAATGCTTTGCTCCCTCCCTTGTGTAGAGGGGCTATGTCCGCTACTTTAAGTGCATCTGGTATCTTCCCCGTGTCCAAGCGCTTCCTCCATACTATACTGAGTGCCTGTGCTACCAACACTTTGCATTTCTTTATAAATATTGAATTCCATGAGTCTGGACCTGGGGCCGAGTGCATGGGCATGTTTTCAATTTCTCTTTCAAAGTTAAGTGCGCTCGTGTTGATATCAGTTATATTTACAGGGGTTTGAATATCCCGCATAAAGAAATTGTCTGGATCTTCCACTTTCATGTTGTTTATTGGAGTGCTAAACATGTCCTCATACTGCTTTTTTAGGATTTCACTAATTTCTTTGTCATCCTCCGTGTATGAACCTTCACTTGTATGAATACCTGTAGGTCCAATACTGGCAGTGGTTTTTGCTTTTGATTTGCATATGTGAAGAAGTATTTTGAATTTTTCTTTATTTCCTGAATTGCTTTCTGTTCTAACTACCTTTCTTCATTTTGATATGAGTGTTTCAATTCCCGCTCGATTTCTTCAATCTCCCTATTTAAATTATTCCTTCTTTGACGGGAAATTCGTGTCTGCATAAGCATTTCCGTTATTTTCTTCCTGCATTTATAGTGTCGTCTGCGTTCTCTTTCTACGTTGGATCTCTTTCTGGCTTTCCTCAAAGTAACATGTTTCAGACAGACTTGATACGCTTCCGAAGTCAGTTTTTGTATTCCTTCTGTAGGATTTGTATTACTTAGAACAGTTTCCCATGGAATGTTTGAAAGTTCCCTGTTTATTATCTCCCAGTCTATCCTTTTATTATTAAAATTGAATTTACTGAATAGCCCCTCTCGCTTTATCAACGTTTTAGGTCCATTCTGAGTATTGATGGTCGTTTGCACTTCAATGAGCTTGTGGTCTGAATGTGCGGTATCTGATATCGTAATGTCTCTGATAATGTCTTCATTGTTCGTAAAGACCAGATCTAGAATATTTTCATTTCTCGTTGGCTCCGATATCTGCTGATTGGGTGAAAATTTGTCACAGAATCTAAGTAGTTCTCTAATCTGTGGTTGGTTAGGTCCTGATAGATTTCCTGGTATAATATTATTGTTTGCTATTCTATACCTGAGACTAGGCAAGTTGAAGTCACCTAGGAAGATAATATCAGGTATCGGGTTCTTCAAATTTTCAAGGCTATTCTCTATTTTGTTTATCTGTTCTGTGAATTCCTCAGCCGTTGCATCTGGCGGTTTGTATATTAGAATAATCAC
Organism: Procambarus virginalis; assembly: GCA_020271785.1. Classification (NCBI taxonomy): domain Eukaryota; kingdom Metazoa; phylum Arthropoda; class Malacostraca; order Decapoda; family Cambaridae; genus Procambarus; species Procambarus virginalis. Next base: position 11,110,142 of record WNGS01061674.1, on the reverse strand, counting down.
TAATTGATTTTCTCTATTTTTAATCCCAGTAACTCTACCACCTCATTTGTAATGTTAAGGAGCTCCAAGCACACAAGGTCTTCCCTAATATACAGACCCACTCCTCCATGGACCTAATTTTCCTATCACACCTGTATAGGTTATATCCTGGAATCCAGATCTCACTGTCTAAGAATTCCCCTGCATGGGTTATCTTGAGGTTATCTTGAGATGATTTCGGGGCTTTTAGTGTCCCCGCGGCCCGGTACTCGACCAGGCCTCCACCCCCAGGAAGCAGCCCATGACAGCTGACTAACACCCAGGTACCTATTTTACTGCTAGGTAACAGGGGCATAGGGTGAAAGAAACTCTGCCCATTGTTCTCGCGGCACCCGGGATCGACCCCGGGACCACAGGATCACAAGCCCAGCGTGCTGTCCGCTCGGCCAACCGGCTCCCTGGGTTTCTGTGAAAGCTCCAATTACTGCATTGGACTCCATGAGGAGGCCATTTATGAACTGTACTTTGTTGTTTGTTCTTGTTTTCAGTCCTTGTATGTTGGCAAAGATGAATGAGGTTACTCTATTAGTGATAGTTTGACTGGGAGACTTTTTCAGCAAGCCCATTATGCATGGACATATTGAGTTTGTTCTGACCAGTGTTGATTGTTGTAGGGTAGCTGCCTGTCGTAGGGTAGCTGCCTGTCGTAGTTGTAGTTCCCTTTCGGTGTGTAACTGTATCTGTAATTCTGGAATGCAAGTGGATCTGGCATCCAGTTCCATACATTCTCCATCCATACATTCAGGATGGAAAAACCTACATATTGATCCAAATCGACACTCACCTTTCCTAAGCATATTTAAACATTTTTTGGGATGTTGGTAACTGCATTCTAATACTTTCTTATTACCAGCATATCTATGTCTGCATATGCCCTGTGCATAAAATTTGCTTAAGTCTGTCCTTCTGGTCTGACTCGCTCTATCAGGAACCGTTGTAGTGTCTGTACCTATCGAGCTGTCAGTGCTGTCTGTTACTCTTTCTAGTTTACTGTCATCTACATCTGGGCCTACTGAGTCAGAGTTTACAACTTCCTGAGTTTCAGCCTCAGTCTCATCCCTGACTATAGCCTCCGCCCCCGGATATAATCCAATTGTTGTTGTTCCTTTCCCACTCCTGTTGGAAGGCTGGTAGCCCTGTGAGCGGCAGAAGGGATGACCCCGAAGAAACCAGAACATCCGCTGAAGCCAGATCCGACCCGATGGGTAGACCAGCACTGCAAAGTTCAGGCTCCCGCACAGCCGCTCAAACAACTAAAAACAGCCAGAGGCGGGGCCGCAGCCGCAACAGCGACGCAAGAGGGAGACAAGGAAGCGGTCCGAGAGTCCCACACCAGACCCAGCCAAGTCCGAACCTGAGAGGGAACCAAAAGGGACTTCCTCCAGTTCACCATGAATCCAAACCTGGCAAGCTGGGAAAGAACCATATCCCTGGCGAGCAGACACGCAGACTGGCTGGGAGCCCACACCAGCCAGTCGTCGAGGTAAGCCAGAACACGAACCTCTAATAGAAGCAAACGGATCACCATGACCCAGTAAGGTGTGTGAACACTCGAGGTGCCAGATTCAAGCCGAATGGAAGGCAACGAAAGCGGTAAGCTTGTTGCCCCACGACAAAACCGAGCCAGTCACTGAACCCTGGATGAAATGGGACGTGTACAATAAAATTATAAAACCAATACGCGTCCCGGAGGTCCAAAGACACCATCCAGGCACCCGGCGCCAAAAGCAGCTGGACCTGAGACAGAGTTGTCATCCGAAAGGAGGGGCAAAAGACTCAGGGATTCAGACTAGACAAGTCCAGTATGAATCACAGATCTGCATAGTCCCTCTCTGAACTGAATACAGGCGGGAAACCCACCTGAGGTACGTTGTCGTTTCGACAAAGGAGCGACCCAACACCACCGCAGACCAGAGGAAACGACCCAAAATGCCCACAAAAACGTGGGACCAGGCAAGAGCAAACAGCGCGAGCCTCCCCCCCTATCGCCCCATCAACTGGGCAACCCGCAAAAGGTCCGACAACCCCTACGAGAGCCCAACTGAAGCTAAGAGCAATCACTGCGCCGACCAGATGCCGACGGCTCCAGAGGAGGTGCCAGCCCCGAATATGGCACTACTGGCTTATGACAATCAAAGGAACCCCGAGATACGACCCTTCCGGGTAGGACCTCCATGGCGCCCCCAGAGAACCTACAAGTTCGACAAAGGCTGTCAACTAGACGAAGCCGCCTGCAGAAAATGCACCACCGCAGACTCTGCAAACAGCAACAGACAAAAAGGTGATGAAAATCTAAGAGCCAGGGCCCAAGACGATTCCAAAATCTGGACGAGCACCGCCTGTCAGCATGCGAGGCGAGAAGCGAAGAACAGACACTGCCTCCCTCAGAAACGGCGCATACAACTTCACCAAAGCAGCCGGCGCCCAAGCTACCGAAGCAAGCACACCGGAACCTGGCCAGGAACCCAGCTCCTTCACACCCAGCATGAGACAATCCAAAGACAGCTCCAGCAGGGAAAAGAAGACCGAAGCCAAGTGCCCATGGGCGCACAAATCCTCGGCCACCAGGGATGCCGAAAGGGAGGGAACCTGCACGTGAAGCTGCACCTGGCCAACATCAAAAGGAAAGACGGGAGCGAACAAGCACGCCTTGAGGTGCTCCAATTCACCCCCCAGGGAAACCTGAATGACCGTAGGCAACTCTCACCATTCAAGTACGCATTCCGACAGGATGAATGCCAAGCTCCCCCCCCCAAAGAAGAAAAGGCAGTCTGCCAGCCAGGAAGACTCCGGCACCTTGTAACGCACCTAATAAAGAAAAAAGAGGAGCCAAACTCAAAAAGAAGGCTTCATTATCGAAGCGTAATTCGGGTCTCGCAGGAGGCTTACCACACCTTCCTCGGTGGGATGCGGGAAGCCAAAAACCTCCAGAAGGAGGGAACCGAAAAACCCAAGGGAACTCGGACCCGAACCCGGAGAGGAAACGAACTCATAACAAAATCGTACAGGGATGGGAAAGTAAAAATCCCTCCCCCTGTAACAACAAGCCCCGCACCGAGGGGTACCAAACACCCAAGCAGGGACCAGTGGGGCCCAGGCACCCCCAAGTCAACTCCTCCCCAGCCCCGGAATCCTCCACATCAGGACCCGTGGCCGAGCCTCCAAACCCTCTGCCTTTGGAGAAAAAGTAGAGTCCACCGGAAAAGCAGGGATGAAGGGGGCCCATTGGCGTGGCCCAAAAGCTACGGCAGGAGGACCAGGCTCAAATGCCTCCACCGCCGATCCGGAAGGGGCAATCCCCAAAGCCACCCGAGTCTCACTACCAGTATAATTCAGCGGGGCAGCTGCGGGGCATCCGGAAAGGCAACCAACCTCACGCGTTGCTGCAACTTAAACCTTGCATGCAATGCTAAAGCTGCCTGCACCCAAATATCAGTCTCAGTGGACTGGGTGAATGAAGTACAACGCTCCCCCCCCCTTCCCCCTTCCAGAGAGGGGGAGCTGTGCAGACAGCGGCGCAGCGACGTGTGACGTCGTGATCGTTTGCTCGTTTCGTTTAGGGGTGTTCTATCCACTTGTTCGGCTTTTGGTAGCAATATTTTCACCAGAATAGGAGTTTGTTTTGGGATGCTTACCTTTCTGGGTGCCTGACCAGTTGAAATGTTTCCAACCACACGGGGGGCTTCTATAAGCCATTGCTCCCCATGCCTCTCTGAAGGGGCCAGGTTCTGGCTGTGGTCCCTGGTAGGCCTAAAGAACTCCATACACATGAGTGATGCCAAAGTCTGACATTAGCATATCAGCCTGGATAGCACCGGGGAGCCGAAAGGGCTCCCCCCCCCCTAGAATAACACCAACTGGAGGGAGGGAGGGAGGGATACCAGGGAGCCTCCGGGTCTCACCCAGAAAATGGTGTTTCATTAAATGCAACGATGGTTTTCTGTGTAGGGCCTCTTCGTTACCCTGGAGCTACCTAACCAAAGATAAAGGGAAAGAGGGACTTACCCGGGAGGCAGCCGCCACTCGCTCCTCAACTCGAAGTCCAGACAACTGGCTGCAACCTATAACCGAAAGCTACACAGGCCCAAGAAGGGCCCGGAACATTAACGAGGTACAGTGCAGCCAGGACCATGTTCGACCTCCAAAAGCCCCTTCCCTGAATGTCACCTCAGGACATATTACCAAAAACAGCACCCAAAACCGCGAACTTCCGAACGTCATGGGCAATGGGAATATTGGAGTACAGGCTGCAGGCTGGCTGGACTGAATACTCCTCCGGACATCCTGAGAGTCCCGCACCCTGGAACAGGGAAGAAGGGAAACCGGGTCAACCCAAAGCGTGTCCCCTGCCATGGCGGCTGTGACGCGCAAGTAATAGCAAAGTGCCGCAACCACACACAAAACATGATGCACCTCCGGCTGAACCAACCAAGCATCAACAACCCAAAGACCCCTCCAGAAAGGAGCAGTCTCATTCTTTGCCAGAAAAGAAGAAGACGGCTCCAAATGAACAAAATGACCACCAGGACCGAAAGAGCAGAAACCCGTGCCGGAGGAGAGCATGAAGCTCCCCGACCTGACCCCCAGAGGCCAATGGCAACAAGAAATGCCTCGGGAAAAACAATCCTGAACTGAAGGGGCCACCACAAACCGAGGAGAAGAGAAAAATGAGAGCACCTGGTCCAATGATCAGGATGGCTCAGGCGGTGCATGAGCAGGCCAGAGGTGAAACAACGTCCGATAGAGATTGCAGAACGAAGCAGAAGTGACATCCAACCCGAACATAAGCTGAAGCGGCTCCACCAGTGCCAAACGATACGAGGCGACAGTATTCAGCATAAGATGACAGTCCTGAAACAACCAAGAGAGAAAGGAAAAAACAACCCAAATAGAAATCAAAGACAACCTCCAAAGAGTCAAGAAATGCCGAAAGGATCGCTGGGAAACTTCATACTGCCGCCGAGACGAAACTCGAAGGTGGGACACATTCAATTAACCCACCTGATCATCATACAAGTGGTGATAAACCCGAATCAAAAAGACCAGACGCAAAGATCGGAGGAGAAGATCAAACCAGCCACGTACCGGACCAGACAATCTGCTGAAAAAGGCGGAGCCACGGGAAGACCCTCGGGTTCGAACACCGAGCAAGCAGTGCCTGAAACCAAGGGGCCAAAAGGACTACTCTCCCCTGGTAAGTCTCCAAGCGAGCCAGGACCTGGAGCAACAAGCAAACTGGGGGAAAAGGGGTACAGGTAACCCACATTGACCAATCCAGTCGAAAGGCATCGACCCCGACAGTCTCACAGCCAGGGAAAGGCGCCGCATATACCAGAAGACGGCTCGACCAAGCTAACGCGAAGAGGTCCACCTCCGGGCACCCGAATGTCCAGCAGAGCCAACGGAACGAGTCAGCGTCGACTGTTCATTCTGTGGACAGGGGAATGAACCGGGACAGGCCGTCCGCCAGGACGTTGGACACCCCCTAGATATGAACCGCCAGGAGAGCCAAACTTCGAGAACTCGTCAGATGGGTCATACGAAGCGACCAGCCCCAAAGAGCTAAGGACTGCATCGAACCCCCTTGGATCAGGCAATGAACCACTGGGGAGCAGTCTGAATGGAGCTTTCCACACCACCATGAAATCCCGTACCATGCTGTGAGCCTGACAGAAAGACGGACCCCACCGACCCATGGGGTTCATCCCCCGTGGGCCTTGCATCAGTTGTTGCGTCGCCGGCTTTCTTTTCGGATTTTTTGGGGCTCAGTGCCTTGGCACTTTCCGGAGCTCTCGCACGATATGTTCATGGATGCCTCGTCCCTCGGTTGGGGTTTTGTGACCAGTGCTCACCAAGCCAGGCGGGAGGTGGTGGGCTCCATCGTTCCATCGAGCTCACAGCAGTGTGTGGGCGTTCACAGCTGTATGGCTTTTGCTGATTCGGCTCACTCGGGGCTCTACGATCCGGCTTCATTCAGACTGCACTTCGGTGGTTCATTGCCTGATCCATGGGGGAGGGATGTATCTTCGGTTCTTGGCTCTTTGAGGATGGTCGCTTCGGGTGACTCATCTGCTGGTTTCTTGGGGTTTAGCTCTCCGCGTGGTTCACATCCGGAGAGTGTCCAACATCCTGGTGGATGGCCTGTCTCGGTTAATTCCTCTGTCCACGGAATGGATGGTCAATGCTGATTCCTTCAGTTGGCTTTGCTGGATGTTTGGGTCCCTGGAAATGGACTTCTTCGCGTCGGCGTGGTCCCTGTGACTCCTAATATATGTGGCACCTTTCCCTGACTACAGAGCCATCGCCATGGACACTTTTTGGTAGGACTGGTCGAGGTGGGGTTACCTGTACCTCTTTTTCCTGGTCCATCTGTTGCTTCGAGTTCTGGCTCAATTGGAATCCTATCACGGGATAGTGTTCCTTGTGGCCCCCATGGTGGGTGACCCAGCCTTGATTTCAGTCATTGCTTGCTCGGTGTCCGAACCCAGGGCGGCATTTTCCACAGCTCCGCCTCTTCCAGCAGATCGGGCTGGTCAGGTACCTTGCTGGTTCAATCTACTTTCCAACTCTTCGCGTCTGGTCTTTTTGACGTAGGTGTATCACTACTTGAATGGTGATCAGGTGGCTTCATTAATGGTGTCCCACCTGCGGTCTTCTTGGCAACAGTATGAAGAGTCTTGGCATTCCTTTCACCATTTTCTCTCTTTTTGTAAGTTGTCTTCTGTTTCCATTTGGGTTGTTTTGTTCTTTCTCTCTTGGCTTTTTCAGGACAGTCATCATATGCCAAATACTGTTGCCCCTTATCGTGCGACACTGGCGGAGCCGCTCCAGCTTGCGTTCAGGAGGGATGTCACTTCTGCCACGTTCCGTAAGCTTTCTTGGGTGCTGTTTCACCTCCAGCCTGCTCCTAAGCCATCCTGGATTTTGGACCAGGTGCTCTCCTTTCTCTCTTCTCCTCGGTTTGTAGTGGCCCCTTTGGTTCAAGACTGCTTTCAGAAGACTTTGTTTCTGTTGGCTTTAGCCTCTTGGGGTTGTGTCTGTGAGCTTCATATTCGCCTCCAATGCAGGAGTTTCTGTTTGTTGGTCCTGTTCATTTTGTTCGATTGCAGCCATCTCCTCCTTTTCTGGAGAAGAATGAGACGGCGGGCTTCCGGAGGGGTCCTTGGGTTATTGATGATTGGTTGGTTCGGCCAGGGGTGCATCATGTGTTGTGTCCGGTTGCGGCTCATCGCCATTATTTGTGCGCCTCAGATTCTGTGTCCGGAGACGCACTTTGGGTTAATCTGATTTTCATCGTTCCCTGTTCCAGGGCTCGGATCTCTAAAGTTGTCTGCAGGGGTCATTAAGTCTAGCCAACCTGTGGTCTACCCTCATGCCCATGATGTTTGTAAGTATGGTGCTCTTGCTTCTGTGTTTGGAAACATATCCTGGGCTGACATTTGGGTGTGGGGGTTTTAGAGGTCGAACAGGGTCCTGGCAGCCCGGTTTTGGTGAATGTTCCGGGGCCAAGTCGTTCTTGTGTGGCCTTGGGCCACCGGTTGCTGCCAGCTGTCTCGTCTTCGAGTTGAGGCACACAAACCTGCCGCCTTTTGGGTAAGTCCCCTTTTACTTATCTTACTTATCCAACAGGGCTCCCCACAGAAAACCAGCATTGAATGTAATGAAACACCATTTTCTGGGTGAGCTCTGGAGGCCCCCAGCACCCTCCCTCCCTCCCTCCAGTCGGCAGTTTAGTTTACGTTAGCTCAGTCTCTGAACTAGGGAGTGGGCTGCAGGCGCAGGGGTCCAGGGCACCCCCATTCCTCTCCGGAAAGGAAAGGGGGTTGAGAGCAGTACGAACAAGTGACATGCAGGGTTGGTGACATTTGCTTGTTTCCTTGATTCTTTTGGGGAGAGTTCTGGGCCTCTGAACAGTCTTCGGTTGCAATTTTCTACCAGGTGGGGCTTGTTTTGAGACGCCTATCTTTCTGGGTTCCTAACCCCGGTCGATGGCAGACATGGAACACTCCCCAAAACAATAGGGTTTCCATAGGCTATTGTTCCCTGCGCCTCTCTGAGGGAAGCCCAGGTTCTGGTTCATGGTCCCCGGTAGGCAGAACTCTAATTGACTGAAGTCCTAGAATAATATAGCTAATATCAGTCAGATAGCTCCAGGAAGCCTTCGGGACTCACCCAGTAAATGGTTTCATTACATTCAACCATGTTTTTTTTTCAACAAGATGATAAGGGTAAGCAAGACTGTGAAATGGTACAAAAAGACAAACCAGCAAAATCACTAGAGGTGGGGGGAGGGGGGGGGGGGAAGTAAAGAACAAGGGGAGAAGAAACAGGTTCCTGAAAATTGTATATAATAACATAGATGGAGTGAAGTAAAAAATACTGGAGCTAAATGACACAATACAGCTGAAGACACCACTGCTTCACTAACGGAGACGAAACTGGGAGAAGATACAGTATCTTACCCTTAAACTGCGCATGGCGTATATATACGCCCTGAGTAACATGTCCCACCGTGCGCATGGCGTATATATACGCCCTGAGTAACATGTCCCACCGTGCGCATGGCGTATATATACGCCCAAGGGTGCCAGGCCCATTTCAAATGGCCCGTGGCTACACGGGGTTAACATTAGTTTCCTCAGGGCTCTTGTAAACAGACGCCATTTTTTTTAAAAATCGTGGGCAATATTCTCAGGTGTGAGAGGCACAGTACTGTTGGAGCAACCAAGGCTGGCGCAAGCAGCATGAGCGAACAGCATTGTTGTTCAGCTTGTGACCACAGCATCGCCGAAAAAATGTCAAAATAAATATATAATTGCTATTATTTAGCGATGACAATACTACAGATGACCCCTGACTGTGATATAAATAACCAGGGTTGTGATAATAGCAGGATTGTTGTAATAATTAGTGCTGTGGGACGAGTGATGCTGAGAGACGGAGGAGATAGCATCGTTTTACTGTGTGGCCACCTGTTATTGTCTGCATTCACCATACCAGCTCAGTGGTTCTCTATGGTGAACACAAATGTAGATACTTATATATAATGTGTGTATTAATGTAATAACAGCAAAAGGATTATGCTGGGAGGAGCCATTTGGGTGACGGAGGTGACATCGTCTGCATGATTTGTCTGGCTGTGCAGAGGGTGGCCACTATGCTCTTTGGGCACTCTGCAAGCTTAGGTGTACAGTTACAGTGCATACAACATGTAGATACTTATCTATAATATGTGTACTGTATATAGTGTAATAACACTGCAAACAGTATTGTTGGGGGAGAAAGTTTAGTGCGTGTGACCTTGAATGAGCGAGGGAGCCGCCAGCTGTGTGTACAGCGACGATTCTTAGTGCCTGAACTAACTATATCAGCTTAGCTGTACAGTTGTGATGAACAAAACATATACATACTTATATATAACGTCTGTATATAGTGTCATAATACCACAAACGGTATTGTTGGGGGAGAAAGTTTAGTGCGTGTGGCCTTGAGTGAGTGAGGCAGCCGCTAGCTGACTGTGTGTATAGCGATGGCTCTTAGTGCCTAAACTAACTATATCTGCTTAGTTGTACACTTGTGGTGAACAAAACATGTAGTTTCTTATATATAACATCAGTATATTGTGAATAAAATATAAAACAGGATGGTGGGAGGAAAAAGTGGGCGAGTGAGGCGTTGTTGAGGGAGTGGCAATGAGTGGTTGCTGGTGTGTGGCGGTAACTCCTCGTTGCTTTTCGACTCTCAATACCAACTTAGTGGTTCGTTATGGTGAACAAAACATGTAGATACTTATATAACCTGTGTATAGAGTGTAATAGCAGTAAAACTATTTGTTTACTGTTTTATAAACATAATAATTGAATCACTAATATGCACACTATACTTTTGAGTATAGCGATTATTCACCACTTTTATTATATACATATATTACAATACACACTATTGAATAATATTACTGCAAAAAACTAAGAAAAAATCAATCAGAGACATAGAAATAATTAAGTGATAATATCTTTGTGGCAACTCCCATCTGTCAGCACGGGTGACGCTGACCGGCTCTGACGCCCGCTCTGTCAACGCCCACTTTTTGCCAGATTTCCTCGGTCAATTGCGCCCAAAATATGTCACCTACGATTTTTTTTTTATTTTTCCCATGCTCAGGGGACACAAATTAACATGTTTAAAAGACGAATTTTTTTTTTTTTCTTGCGCACAGGGGTGTAAATGTCCTCAGGACCCCTGAGCAGTGGAAGGGTTAAATGAGGTCGTATTCCCGAGGGATACTCAGTTTGGAGATGGGACAGAAGAATTAGGAAAGGTGGAGGCATTGCCATGCTGGTGAAAGAATACCTACAGGTAAATAGATTAATGATTGCAAACCTGTGAGAAGTTGACATAATGGCACTTGAGATTTGTAATCAGGTTGATAAACTGATAATCATAAACATCTACAGTCCACTAACTTGTAACACATGGACAAAGGAAGAGCGGGACAACAAATGAGAGGGCCTCATAACGATCAGAGAGATATTATAGTATGAGCGGATAAAGAAAGAGCATGATTGTTGGTACTTGGTGACTTTAACTTGAAATCTACAGACTGGGAGGCCTATGAAAGAAGAATGGAGGATTTTTAGACAGGTAGATTTGTAAACCTCATCCTATAGAGATTCATTTATCAACATTTTTAACAAGCTACAAGAATGAGGGAAGGGATGTTCCTTTGATGCTGTATTTGATGTTTACATGGAAAAAAGAAAAGATATTTGACATTCAGAACCTTCCCTCCCCTCTTGGGCAAAAGTGACAATGTCCTTTTGGAAATAAAGTATGCAATGCATTCTAATCTAGAGGAGAATGAGGAAAATGAAGCAGTTGAAAAACCTGATTTCAGGAGAGAACACTATGAAAAACCAAGAAAGTTCTTAAATGAATTTGACTGGAAAGACTTGCTGTTAGGCAAAGAAGTAAATGAGATGTATGTAAGGTTTTGTGAAATATATAATAAAAACCCAAAAATTTATACCAAAATGGAGATGCACAACTAGAAAACAGGATTGGCTCAACAGAAATTGCGAGAGAGCCAAAAACCTTGCTATATAAATGGAATCAATATAGCAAGAGGCCAAACCCCAAACATACCAGCAATACAAAGAAGCAAGAAACAACTACATGGCAGAGAAGAGCAGCAGAAAGAAATTTGAGAAAGGGATAGCAGACAAATGCAAACAGAACCAGGCCTATTCTATAAATCATTAAAAGCAATTTTCAGGTAAAGGATAAAATTCAGAGGTTGAAAATGGGAAACAGATTCATAGAAAAATAAAAGAAATCATGTGAACTTAACCCTTAAACTGCGCATGGCGTATATATACGCCCTGAGTAACATGTCCCACGGTGCGCATGGCGTATATATACGCCATAGGGTGCCACGCCCGATTCAAATGGCCCGCGGCTACACGGGGTTCACATTAGCTTCCTCTGGGCTCTTGTAAACAGACGCAATTTAAAAAAAAAATCGTGGGCAATATTCTCAGGTGTGAGAGGCACATTACTGTTGGAGCAACCAAGGCTGGCGCACGCAGCATGAGCGAGCAGCATTGCTGTTCAGCTTGTGACCACAGCATCGCCGAAAAATGTCAAAATAAATATATAATTGTTATTATTTAGCGATGACAATATTACAGATGACCCCTGACTGTGATATAAATAACCAGGGTTGTGATAATAGCAGGATTGTTGTAATAATTAGCGCTGTAGGAGGAGTGATGCTGAGAGACGGAGGGAGACAGCATCGTTTACTGACTGTGTGGCCACCTGTTATTGTTTACATTCACCATACCAGCTCAGTGGTTCTCTATGGTGAACACAAATGTAGATACTTATATATAATGTGTGTATTAGTGTAATAACAGCAAAAGGGTTATGCTGGGAGGAGCCATCTGGGTGACGGAGGAGCCATTTGGGTGACGGAGGTGACGTCGTCTGCACGATTTGTCTAGCTGTTCAGAGAGTGGCCACTATGCTCTTTGGGCGCACTACAAGCTTAGGTGTACAGTTACGGTGCATAAAACATGCAGATATTTATATATAATATGTGTATATAGGGTAATAACACTGCAAACAGTATTGTTGGGGGAGAAAGTTTAGTGCGTGTGACCTTGAAAGAGTGAGGGAGCCGCCAGCCGCCAGCTGTGTATAGCGACGACTCTTAGTGCCTGAACTAACTATATCAGCTTAGCTGTACAGTTGTGGTGAACAAAATATATACATACTTATATATAACGTCTGTATATAGTGTAATAACACCACAAATGGTATTGTTGGGGGAGAAAGTTTAGTGCGTGTGTTGAGGGAGTGGCAGCGAGTGGCTGGCTGGTGTGTGGCGGTAACTCTTCGTTGCTTTTCGACTCTCAATACCAACTTAGTGGTTCGTTATGGTGACCAAAACATGCAGATACTTACATAAAACCTGTGTATAGAGTGTAATAGCAGTAAAACTGTTTGTTTATTGTTTTATAACATAATAATAGAATCACAAATATGCACACTATACTTTTGAGTATAGCGATTATTCACCACTTTTATTATATAAATATATTACAATACACACTATTGAATAATATTACTGCAAAAAAATAAAAAAAATCAATCGGAGACATTGAAACAATTAGGTAATAATATCTTTGTGGCAACTCCCATCTGTCAGCGCGGGTGACGCTGACCGGCCCTGACGATCGCTCTGTCAACGCCCACTTTTTGCCAGACTTCCTCGGTCAATTGCGCCCAAAATATGTCACCTACGATTTTTTTGTTATTTTTCCCGTGCTCAGGGGACACAAATTAACGTGTTTAGAAGACGAAAAAAAAAATTTTATTTTTTTTTCTTGCGCACAAGGGTGTAAATGTCCCCAGGACCCCTTAGCAGTGTAAGGGTTAAACAAACAGTTCCAAAGTGTGTTTGTGCAAAATTTAATTTTCAGAGAACAAGACAATAAGATTTCCAGAGGACAACATAGAGCCGACAGAGCTGTCTAGAGACAAAGTGTAAAAAATGCTCAAGAACCTAAGTAGGAACAAAGCAGTTGGCCCAGATGGAGTTTCACCTTAGCGTCTAAGTAAAAGCACAATTAAGCTCAGCATTCCACTTCAAATGACTTTTCAGTCATCTCTGTGTACAGGAGTCCTGGCAGTTGTAAGGAAAAAGGCTAACATAGTTCCCATCTACAAAAGTGGCAGCAGGGTAGATCCTCTTAATTATAAAACTATCACTGACAAGTGTAATAGTGAAAATATTGGAAGAAATAATTAAAACCAAATGGGTAGAGCACATGGAGAAAAATTATATTATAACAGACAAACAATATGGTTTTTGATCTGAAAGATCTTGTGTAAGCACAGTAATTTACTTAGTTTCTATGATAGAGCCACAGAGATTTTACAAGAAAGAGATGGTTGGGTTGACTGCATTTATTTGGATGTAAAAAACAAAGGCCTTTGACAGAGTCCCACAAAAGAGATTGTTCTGGAAACTGGAATATACTGCAGTGACAGAGAGGGTTCTAACATGGGTGAAAAATTTTCTGACAGAAAAATGCGGGCAGTAATCAGAGGCAATGTACAGGACTGGAGAAATGTTACAAGTGGAGTGCCACAGGGTTCAATTCTTGCACCTGTAATGTTCATTGTCTTCATAAACGACCTACCAGAGGGAATACAGAATTACACGAACAAATTTGCTGATGATAATACCAAGGAAGATAAGAATCCTAAACATATGTCATGCCTGTCAAGAAGACCTGGAAAAAATATGTGAATGGAGCCCCAATTGAAAATTGAATTTATTGTGAACAAATGCCATGTTATGGAATGTAAAATGGGAGAAAACAGACCTCACAACCTACAAATTATGTGAAAAATTTAAAAACTAATTCTGATAAACAAAGACATCTAGGGGTGGTTCTAAATAGAAAACTATCACCTGAGGATCATATAAAAGAACAGTGTGCGAGGAGCTTTTCTACGCTTTCCAATTTCAGAATTGCTTTTAAATGCATGGATGGTGAAATACTAAAGAAATCATTCACAACCTTTGTAAGACCAAAGTTGGAATATGCAGTAGTTGAATGGTGCCCAAATGTTAAGAAGCACATCAACAAACCGTAAGAGGTGCAAAGACATGCAAACTAAATGGCTTCTGGAACTGAAAGACAAGAGTTACAAGGAGAGGTTAGAGGCATTAAATATTTCAAAGCTAGAAGATAGAAGAAGAAGAGGTGATATGTTTACCATGTACAAAATAGCAACAGGAATCAACAAAATTAATAAGGAATAATTCTTGAGACCTCAAACTTCAAGAATAAGAGGTCATAGATTTAAGCGAAACAAAGCTGCCGAAAAAATGTAAGAAAATTCATTTTCACAAGCAGAATGGTAGATGTGTAGAACAAGGGAGAATGTGGTGGAGGCCAATACCGTGAGTAGTTTTGAAGCATTATATAACAGTACTGGGAAGATGGGACACCACGAGGGGTAGCTTTCATCCTGTAACTACACTTAGGTAATTACACACACACTCATGCTCATACCGACACACACACACACACTGCATCTATCTGGACCTAAAAAAGGCTTTCGACAGAGTTCCACATAAGAGGTTGTTCTGGAAACTGGAAAATATTGGAGGAGTGACAGGTACGCTTCTAACATGGATGAAAAACTTTCTGACTGATAGAAAAATGAGGGCTGTGATCAGAGGCAATGTATCGGACTGGAGAAATGTCACAAGTGGAGTACCACAGGGTTCAGTTCTTGCACCAGTGATGTTTATTGTCTACATAAATGATCTACCAGTTGGTATACAGAATTATATGAACATGTTTGCTGATGATGCTAAGATAATAGGAGGATAAGAATTTAGATGATTGTCATGCCCTTCAAGAAGACCTGGATAAAATAAGTATATGGAGCACCACTTGGCAAATGGAATTTAATGTTAATAAATGTCATGTTATGGAATGTGGCATAGGAGAACATAGACCCCACACAACCTATAAATTATGTGAGAAATCTTTAAAGAATTCTGATAAAGAAAGGGATCTAGGGGTGGTTTAGATAGAAAACTGTCACCTGAGGACCACATCAAGAACATTGTGCGAGGAGCCTATGCTACACTTTCTAACCTAAGAATTGCTTTTAAATACATGGATGGAGAAATACTAAAGAAATGTTCACGACTTTTATTAGACCAAAGCTGGAATATGCAGCGGTTGTATGGTGCCCTTATCTTAAGAAGCACATCAAAGAAACTGGAAAAGGTGCAACGACATGCCACTAAGTGGCTCCCAGAAATGAAGGACAAGAGCTATGAGGAGAGGTTAGAGGCATTAAATATGCAAAAACTAGAAGATAGAAGAAAAAGAGGCGATATGATCACTACGTACAAAATAGTAACAGGAATTGATAAAATCGACAGGGAAGATTTCCTGAGACCTGGAACTTCAAGAAACAAGAGGGTCATAGATTTAAAACTAGCTAAACACAGATGCCGAAGAAACGTAAGAAAATTCACCTTCGCAAATAGAGTGGTAGACGGTTGGAACAAGTTAAGTGAGAAGGGGGTGGAGGCCAAAACCGTCAGTAGTTTCAAAGCGTTATATGACAAAGAGTGCTGGGAAGACGGGACACCACGAGCGTAGCTCTCATCCTGTAACTACACTTAGGTAATTACACACACACACACAAGACAGTTGTGTTAGGCAGAGTAGTGACGAGGGGAAGGGCTTGGTCAGACACCGAGCAGTGGGGGGGAGACAGGTTCTCAAACTCATCACAAGGTAGTCACCAGGCATGTAGGTAGGGGTGGAGAATGGTGCTTGTGGGTTATTCCACTAGTGTTTGGTTCTGGCTTGCATATACAGTACTTTGATTTTATAATGGTTTTGCACTTCATTAATTTATTGTATTTTGTAAAACTACCTTGAGGCAGCCAAGACTATTTTGAGTTGCCTTACTCAGCTTATTGCATCATTAACCCCTAAACTGCGCAACACACCTGCAGGCTCACGTTGGTTTGCGCAACGCACCTCCGGGTATTGTATTTTTCACGTTCCATTCAAAACTCACGCGGCTACATGGGGTTCACATCAGCTTCCTCAGGGCTCTTGTAAACAGACGCCATCTTTAAAAAAATCGTGGTCCACATTCCCGGGTGTGGGAGCCTCAGTAGTGAGTGAGCAACCAAGGCTGGCGCTCGCAGCATGAGCGCACAGCACTGCTGTTCAGCGTGTGACCACAGCATCGCCTAATAATGTCAAAAATATATATATATAACTTGTATTATTTAGCCATGATAGTATTATAGAGCCTGAGTGTGATAATGACTGGGTACAATGTTCAAATATCAGTGATTCAATGCTGTTCACGATGTTCACAGCGCTAGCCACAGCACCAGAGCATTATTTTGTCCATCTAGGAATCTTCAAATGACTTCTTAGGTTCCTTTTCAAAATAAACGTGTGATCAATTATTCATTTACAGGAATTAGTGACCAGGATTGTGATAATAGCAGGATTGTGGTTATAATTAGCATTGTGCGTAGTATTGTGGAAGGAGGAATTTGGTGAGGGAGGGAGGCGAGAATTGAGGTAGCCTCATGTGTGTGTGGCAGCCACTCTTGTTTTGCTCACCATACTAGCTTAGTGGTTCGCTATGGGCAACACATATGTACATGGATATATACAGTGTGTGTATATAGTGTAAGAACAGCAACAGGAGAATGTTGAGAGGAGCTATTTGGTGAGGGAGGTTACATTGTAATCGTAGCGTCGTTGCTGTGTGATTTTTCATAACAGCAACAGGAGTATGTTGATAGGAGCTAAGAACAAAGGTAACAGCAGAAGGCCTATTGGCCCATACGAGGCAGCTCTATTTATAACCACCCAATCCCACTCATATACATGTCCAACCCACGCTTGAAACAATCGAGGGACCCCACCTCCACCACGTTACGTGGCAATTGGTTTCACAAATCAACAACCCTGTTACTGAACCAGTATTTACCAAGTCTTTCCTAAATCTAAACTTATCCAATTTATACCATTGTTTCGTGTTCTGTCTGGTCCATACGAAGCAGCTGCTATTGGCCCATACGAGGCAGCTGCTATTGGCCCATACGAGGCAGNAGGGGAGAAGACAATTGAAGAGCCAGGACCAAGCCGATTCCAAGGAAGAAGCGAGCACCACCTGCCAACACGCGAGACAGGAAGCAAAACTGCATCCCACGTGATCAGCACCAACAATGCAGATGTCGCATGCACCGCCGAGGGCAATGCACCAGACCCAGAGGTGGCCCCAAGCACCTCCACATCCTCCCCAAGCCAATCTGAGGACAGCTCAAGCAAGGAAAAGAAACACAAGGCCGAAGCCAAAAGGCCATGCGCACAAGTCTTCTGCGACCAATGCAGCCGAAAGGGAAGAAACCTGGAGCCAGATTCACGAAGCAGTTACATAAGTTACTTACGAACCTGTTCATCTTTCCTCAATCTTTGACGGCTTTGGTTACATTTATTAAACAGTTTACAAGCATGAAAACTTCCCTATCAACTTTTGTTATTGTTATAAACAGCCTCCTGGTGCTTCCGAGCTCATTAACTGTTTAATATTTGTAGACAAAGCCACCAAAGATTGATAAAGATGAACAGGTTCGTAAGTACTTGTGTAACTGCTTCGTGAATCTGGCCCCTGCATATGAAACTGCACCACACCAACATCCCGCAGAAGGGCAGGGACGAACAAGCACGCACTAAGATGCTTAAAGTCACCTCCTAGGAAACCTGCAACACCGTATGAGCTACACGCCACTCAAGCATGCGGGACTGACAGAACGCATGCCAAGCCTCCAACAAGAAGAGGAGACTGTCTGCCAAGGAAGACTCCGGAACCTCATAACGAACCCAGTAAGGACACGATGATCCATACACAAAAGAATTCAGATTCATTACGAAAGTGTAATCCAGGTCGTGCAGGAAGGAAGTCGCAATGGCCTCCCACACCACACTGGGCAGGATGTTGAGAGGCTGAAAACTTCCGGAAAGATGGGACCAACGAACTCACGGGATCACGGAACCGAACCCGGGAAAGGGTAGACGCCAATTTCAATTCGTACAAGGAGGGAGAATAAGAGAACCCCACTCCTTATAACACCAAGCCCCACTCCGAAGGTACAAAAACTCAAGCGGGGTCCAACGGGGCCCAAGGCTTCAAAGTCAACCCCTCCCTGCCCCGGAACCTCACCCCAAGGACCCGGGGCCAAGCTGTACTCCAAACCCCCTGCCTCTAAAGAAAAGGCAAAAGTCACTTACTGAAAAAGCAGGAATGACAGAGGCCCACTGGTCAGACTCAGAAGCTTATGCTGGAAGACCAGGCTCAAATGCCTCCGCTGCCACCCCGGAAGAGGACTCCCCTGAAACAGCCCAAGTCTCAACACCAACTAAACCTCCCAAGACCCCCAACCCGGGGGATAGGACCAGGATGCACAACTGAAGGGGAAGGACTAGAGGGTGCATCTAGGGAAGCAACCATCCTTGTGCATTGCATCAACCTGAACCAAGCATGTGATGCTGAAGCTGCCTGCAGCTGCATATAATCATTTTTAGATTGGGTGAACTGGGGTATGTACAAGCAACAAAATTCGCATGACTCCGGGTCAAAAGTTTCACCGACCCAACAGGCAGCATGGCGGAGGCACAACTGATGACTGTTACCCTAAGACAAGGGGACAAAGCAACCTTTCTACTCGCACGAAGCGTAAGGGAATCCAGGGATCGCATCCACTAGACCACAGAGCCTCCCGCGATGTTTCCCAGGGCCCTTAGTCATGGTATTCCGCTAAGGGAAGCCCAGGCAGGGTACTGCTAGCTGGCGCCCAAAACTACCAAGCAAACTGCTAAAGCTGAACCCCCGAGGCATGTATACTCGCAGGGGCCTAGCAGAGGACCACTAAGTAACAATAGGGTCTGACTAACCAAGTGGCAGAAAATATGTCGCTATGTGAGCTGATAATTAGCTGCACTTTATCCTGTGCCCCTACCATTGACGAAAACTACCCACTACCCAGAGAAAAACAGGGGAGCACAGAAACCCCAGCTGACTCCAAGGGCTGTCAATCCCCTCGTAGCAAAAGACACAGAGGAGGTAGATCCCAAGGCAACTTGTGAAAGGTGGCCCCAAGGGCAGTACTTACAGGGCACCTAGGGAAGGAAACCCTAGATGCACATAGCCCAAGTACAGTACTGAAGAAATTACTCCTGGCTCGCACACCAACCACAGAGACAGCACCACACCACAAGGCACAGAACTCAAACAATTTTCTGAAGCCAGAGGTATACGGCCTTGCCTGTGTCACATCAGCCAAGAACTGAGGGGTGGATCGCCAGCACGAGGGTCTGGGGCTCCCCCTTCCCCCTCCGGGGAGTAGGGGCAGGGGTTGCGCAGACAGTGGCGCGGCAACATGATGACATCATTCTAGTTTGCTAAATTTTCATTCGGGGAGCTCTGTCCACTTGTTCAGCTTTCGGTAGCAATATTTTCACCAGAATAGGGGTTTGTTTTGGTGCACCTACCTTTCTGGGTGCCTGACCCAGTCGATGGCATACATAGAATGCTTCCAACCACACGGGGGTTTCTATAGGCCATTGCTCCTCTTACATCTCTGAGGGGGCCAGATTCTGGCTCGTGGTCCTTGGTAGGCCCAAACTCCATGCACTTTGATGCCAGAAAGCTGGCATCAGTCAAAGCAGTCGAACCACCTGCCCACGGGAAAAGGAAGAGGGGATGAGGACAACCACGGCTGATACAACCAACACTCCCAAAACTAGAACCCTGAACACCAAATGAGGTAGATCCAGGGCATGCAACTGGGTACACAACCTAGCCCGCTGCAAAACAGAAAACCCAAAATGCAAAACAGCTGCTGTTGATATTTCTGAGCTCCCACCGATGAAGCAATAAGACAGAGCACATGGGGAGAAAAAGTCCTACATGACTCAGGGGTCGAAGGTGTCACTGATCTAACAAGCAGCACGGCAGAGGCAGAACGTATGAACATTGCCAGATGGCACAAGCGACGAACAAACCAAGTTTGCACAAGATGAGAGCGAACTCAGAAGAGGTATTCCTAGTACAACCAAGCCCATAGGGGTTTTTCCAGGGGCCCTGCAGGAAGCCCAGGCACTGAGGTTGCCCTGCATTGAGGCCGGTGAACCCTATCAATGCAGGCAACCATGCCAACTGAAGCCAAAGGAAAAGCCGAAGGGCCAGCACACATCCTAGGCAAGCCTAATAAGGCAAAATGCAGAACCCCAAGACAAAACCATGGTGAAAGAGCAACTAAGGAGAAATGTCAGCGTGCCTTATATCAACTTGTCATGCAGACTGCAGTGCACTCTACCAGACAAAAGCACCTCCAAACCTGAGGAAAAACAGACAGTCACAGACCACCAGCTTACCTTAAGGGTGAGTACCACCACTAGCGAGGAAGGCAATCCTGATTACACAAGGGAAGGGAGCCCTGAGCACATGTGGCTCCAGTACACTAAACTGCTGGCTCAAACACAACTCGTGTAATAAAACAGCCTCAAAGGCAAAACACCACTCGAAAAACAGGAGACTGGAGCCAGAGTGTCGACGCTAAAAAGTCACAGCCATCAGTATAGAACTGAAGGTGGTGGAGCTTGGCTGACCCGGTCTGCCTCCCTCCTCCCAACAAATGAAGGGGGCAGATGGGGAAACCTAGTTTGTTTTCATTGTTGTGACGTTCTTTTGGCAATTTGGGGCTGCGGTCTCTTTTTAATCATGCAGTAGTCTATTTTAATTCTCCTATCTCTCCGGGTGCCTTCACTTGGATGGTGGCAAAGATGATAAACTTTAAATGTAGAGTCATTACCATTACTTCCATTACAAGGCCATTACTTCCTGTGCCACTCTGAGGGGGCCAGTTTCTGGCTCGTGGTCCCCAGTACACCAACAGAACTCCAAGAAAAGGCTTGACAGAAACGTAACTAGCATAGCACCACAAAGTTCAGTTGTAGCACAAGTAATATAAACGATCTACCTGAGGAGATTCAGTGTTGCATGTATACTTTTGCAGATTAAGTTACTAAGGAGAGTTAAAGATTTAGATAATACCAAGGCCATCAAAATAACCTAGACAAAATAAGTGAATGAAGCAAAAGGTGGCAGATGGAATTTAATGTGGGCAAATGCTATGTCATGATATTTGGAACAGGGAAAACAAACCACAAACAACCTACAAGTGAAAAGTTATTAAAAAACTAGGACAAAGAAAGATACCTTGAAGAGGTTCTGGATATTAAATTATCACCAGAGGACCACATCAAAGTTATTTTCAGTGAAGTCTATATTATACCTGCAAACTTTGAAACTCTTTTAAATACACAGATAGGGTTATATTAAAGATATTTTTAAAAACTAATACGACTAAAATTAGAGTATGCAGCAGTTGTATGGCGTCCTTATCTAAATAAGCAAAAACAAAATAGAAAATATGCACAGATATGCTAGCAAATGCCTTCCAGATGGAAAAAACAAGAGCTGTGAAGAAAGATGAGGTGCTTGACAAAGAAATACCAGTAGAAAGAAGGAGAAAGAGGACATGTGAATAAGCATACAAAATCACAACAGGAATTGGCAAAGTTTACAAGGAGGAATTTATAAAACCTGAAACATCTAGAACAAGAGATTACAAGCTCAAACTTAGAAAGTAAAGCTACCAATAATGATGTCCAAAAGTTCTTTTCTGATCAGAACTGTAGACTTGCAACAATTCAAGTGAGAAGGGGGTAGATGCCAAAACCATCAGCAATTTCAGAGCCATATGACAAAGATTATAGGAAAAATGGGACATCATGAGGAGCTGCAACTATACACTTAGGTAATTACTCGCATACACAAGAATTCTGACAAAGAAAGAGATTTAGGGTTGATTCTGGATAGTCTACTGTCACCAGAGGACCAGATGAGGGATGTTGAATGAGGAGATAATGCAACACTTTCTAACTTCAGAATTGCTTTTATATACATGGGTGGTGAACTATTACAATAATGGTTCACAACTTTAGTAAGACCAAAACTGGAATACACAGTGGTTGCATCATGGCCCTCTTGAATAATAAGGCAAGCTGTCCAAGTTGACCCTTATCTAAACCATACATGACTCAACATCCTGCCTGGAGTTAGAGTATAAACCAAGAAATCTGGGAAGGGGGGAAAAAGAAAGGGAGAATAATAAGGGAAAACCAGGGACAATTTCCTTTAACTATTACAATTAATAAACTGGAAAAGGTGCAAAGACATGCTACTAAATAGCTTCCAGGACTGAAAGACAAGAACTACAAGGAGAGGCTAGAGGTGTTAAATATGCCAAAGCTAAAATATAGAAGAAAAAATGAGTATGATCACTATATACAAAATAATAATAGGAAATGACAAAAAAGTGACAAAGGAATTCTTGAAACCTGCAATTTCAAGAGACGGTGGTCAAAGATTCACGCTAAGGAAACAAAATAAAGTGCCAAGCCATTATGACTATATGGTAGAGTGGTGGATGTTTGGTGTAAGTTCAGTGAGAAGGTGGTGGATGTCAAAACTGTTAGTACTGTAGTTTCAAAGTGTCATATGATAAAGAGTTCTGGGAAGATGGGACACCACAAGCATAGTTTTCATCCTGTAACTATGCTTAGGTAATTACACATACTGTACCTACATACATACAAACTAGTACTGTAGAACTTTACTAAAAAAGCAAATACATAAGTTACTACTGGGATCTATTAAATTAAAAAAGAAAGAAAAAAAGACTGAAAAGAAAATGTCTGTGACATGACCATATACTATTTGCAAAACAGACATGAGTTGGATAATTCAATCACTAAATTTAAATAAGGTTGTTTAATAAAATATCATATAAAATGATCATATCACAGTTATTCAACAACTACTCCTACCTTCCTACTATGCTGAGGTGAGTGGGGAGGGGAAGGGGGAAGTGAACGTGAGTGTGTTCCACCAGGGGATGGGTTTGGGGGGGCCAGGTTATGGGCCGAGCCGGCACGCTTCAGACTACCCTTGCTAGCACTTGCTACCTGAGCAAGCAAGCTGCCAAGGGTACGACGTTGTGTCTGTAGAGTGCCAAGATGTGGAAGGAAAATTTATGTCAATGACGATTATTTAATTAAAACTCACAAAATGTTAGATTTTTCTGAAACTAAAGCCTTTAAACATTAATAATATTTCACTGCTTATATTATCTGTAACAAAATTTGAAGTAGGAAATTTTGAAGAATTAATAAATGATAAAAAACAATAAGAAGGTGATAACTAAAATAAGCACCCCTTTCCATATTTATCACTCGGTTGCTTCCTTAGGCAATATCACTCCTTTAGGGTTATTACACACTTCAGTCTAGGCTAGTTTCTTTTTCATTTCCAACAAATCTTTAAACTTTTTAAAAGACACACTTGTCAGGCACAAGATGAGGAAGGAAACCATTGGAGAATTCTCAATGCAGCCCACTGAATGACCATCAAAAGGTACATTCTTTTAAATTCAAAATTTTATTTTTTGCCATACACTTTTCTCATCACTCTTAAGCAATTGGCTACTCTGCTGCAACTGCATAG
>WNGS01061674.1:11047619-11086148 GCA_020271785.1 Procambarus virginalis | reverse complement strand
CAGGAAGGAGGAAGAAATATTTGACATTCGTACCTTCCTCCCTTGGGTAAAAGTGACCATGTCTTTTTGGGAATAAAGTATGAGATGCGTTATATCTGGAAGAAAATAGACGGTCGATGCATTGAAAAACCTGACTTTAGGAGAGGAAATTATGGCAACCTTAGGAATTTTTAGTGAGTATAATTGGACAGACTTGTGCTAGGCAAGAAGAAAGGAATGAGATGTATGTCAAGTTTTGTGAAATATATGATAAAGGCACAAAAATATATACCGAAATAGAGATGCAGAACTAGGAAACAGGATTGGTTCAACAGAAAGTGCGAGAGGCCAGAGACCAAAAGACACCAAAATGGAATCAATACAGGAAGAGGCCAAAACCCCCAAACATACCAGCGATACAAAGATGTGAGAAACAACTACACGGCAGAAGAGAGAGGCAGAAAGAAATTTTGAAAAAGGGATTGCAGACAAATGTAAAACAGAACCAGGTCTATTCTATAAATTCATAAACAACAATTGCAGGTAAAGGATAATATTCAGAGGTTGAAAATGGGAAATAGATTCACGGAAAATGAAAAGGAAATGTGTGAAACATTAAACGAAAATTCCAAAGTGTGTTTGTACAAAATGAAATCTTCAGGGAACCAGATACAATAAGAATTCCAGAGAACAACATAGAGCACATAGAGGTGTCTAGAGACGAAGTGGAAAAAATGCTCAAGGAGCTAAATAAGAACAAAGCAGTTGGTCCAGATGGAGTTTCACCATGGGTTCTGAGAGAATGTGCACCTGAGCTCAGCATTCCTCTTCAACTGATTTTTCAGGCATCCCTGTTTACAGGAGTTGTAGCTGATGTGTGGAAAAAGGCTAACATAGTTCCAATCTACAAAAGTGGAAGCAGGGAAGACCCCTTAATTATAGACCGGTATCATTGACAAGTGTAATAGTCAAAATATTGGAAAAAATAATTAAAACTAAATGGGTAGAACACCTGGAGAGAAATGATATAATATCAGACAGACAGTATGGTTTTCGATCTGGAAGATCCTGTGTATCGAATTTACTCAGTTTCTATGATCGAGCAACAGAGATATTACAGGAAAGAGATGGTTGGGTTGAATGCATCTATCTGGACCTAAAAAAGGCTTTCGACAAAGTTCCACATAAGAGGTTGTTCTGGAAACTGGAAAATATGGAGGGGTGACAGGTAAGCTTCTAACATGGATGAAAAATTTTCTGACTGATAGAAAAATGAGGGCAGTGATCAGAGGCAATGTATCGGACTGGAGAAATGTCACAAGTGGAGTACCACAGGGTTTAGTTCTTGCACCAGTGATGTTTATTGTCTACATAAATGATCTACCAGTTGGTATACAGAATTATATGAACATGTTTGCTGATGATGCTAAGATAATGGGAAGGATAAGAAACTTAGATGATTGTCATGCCCTTCAAGAAGACCTGAACAAAATAAGTACATGGAGCACCAATTGGCAAATGGAATTTAATGTTAATAAATGCCATGTTATGGAATGTGGAATAGGAGAACAGAGACCCCACACAACCTATATATATGTGAAATCTTTAAAGAATTCTGATAAAGAAAGAGATCTAGGGGTGGTTCTAGATAGAAAACTATAACCGAGGACCACATAAAGAATATTGTGCGAGGAGCCTATGCCACGCTTTCTAACTTCAGAATTGCTTTTAAATACATGGATGGCGATATACTAAAGAAATGTTCACGACTTTTGTTAGGCCAAAGCTAGAATATGCAGCGGTTGTGTGGTGCCCATATCTTAAGAAGCACATCAACAAACTGGAAAAGGTGCAAAGACATGCTACTAAGTATCTCCCAGAACTGAAGGGCAAGAGCTACGAGGAGAGGTTAGAGGCATTAAATATGCCAAAACTAGAAGACAGAAGAAAAAGAGGTGATATGATCACTACATACAAAATAGTAACAGGAATTGATAAAATCGATAGGGAAGATTTCCTGAGACCTGGAACTTTAAGA
Source organism: Procambarus virginalis (assembly GCA_020271785.1). NCBI lineage: Eukaryota > Metazoa > Arthropoda > Malacostraca > Decapoda > Cambaridae > Procambarus > Procambarus virginalis. The sequence goes on along the minus strand of WNGS01061674.1, from coordinate 11,084,131 downwards.
ACAAGATGTCATAGATATAAACTAGCTAAACACAGATGCCGAAGAAATATAAGAAAATTCACTTTCGCAAACAGAGTGGTAGACGGTTGGAACAAGTTAGGGGAGAAGGTGGTGGAGGCCAAGACCGTCAGTAGTTTCAAAGCGTTATATGACAAAGAGTGCTGGGAAGACGGGACACCACGAGCGTAGCTCTCATCCTGTAACTACACTTAGGTAATTACACTTAGGTAATTACAGGGGTTTCTATAAGCCATTGCTCCTCGTGCCTCAGTAAGGGGAGGGGGGGGGGGGAGACCAGGTTCTGGCTCGTGGTCCCGCTAGTCCCACATTACTCCATACACATGAGTGATGCCAAAGTCTGACACTAGCATATCAGCCTGGATAGCTCCGGGGAGCCGACGGGGCTGCCCCCAGAAAAACCAGCATTGAATGTAGTGAAATGTCATTTTCTGCGTGAGCCCCAAAGGCTCCCTGGAGCTATCGGGCTAATGTGTGATATATCAGACCAGGGCATTAGTCTATGAAGTTCGACCTACGGGGACCACGAGCCAGAACCTAGCCTCCACAGAGAGGTTGCAGGGAGCAATATCCCCCCCCCCTCTTGTGGTTGGGGGCTTTCCGTATCGACTGAGGTCAGGCACCCAGAAAGGTAGGCATAACACAACAAACCCCACATGGTAAGATTAGTACAAAGAAAACCGACAGAGAGGCAGTTAGCCCTGGTCTAATGTATATCACACATGGCCCAATATCTCCAGGGAGCCGAAGGGGCTCCCCACAGAAAACCAGCGTTGAATGTAATGAAATACCACTTTCTGGGTGAGCCACGGAAGCTCCCTGAAGCTATCCAACTGACATGTGCCATATTAGTTTGGTGTCATAGGTCACGGGAGTTCTGTATGCCTACCAGAGAACAAAGCCAGAACCTGGTCCACTCAGAGAGGTGCAGGGAGCAATGGCCATTATGAACACTACATTTAGAGTATGTCATGTCTGCCATCGACCGGGAAGGGCACCCAGAAAGATAGGCAAAACAACACAAACCCCCAACTGGAAAATTACAGCCTACGTTGGAACAGAGCCAAAGATCTCCCCAAAAAGAAAACAAACAAGCAAGTAAATTGTCATCTAACTAGCGTGCCCGCTCATTAACGTTAAAAGAGCCTGCTGAGGTGAGCCGGCAACCCAGTTCGTAGAATGATGAAAACCGTCAACCAGAGGGAGGGAGGGTGTCAGGGAGCCTCCGTGGTTTGCCCAGAAAATGGCTTTTCATTACATTCAACGCTGGTTTTCTGTGGGAATCCTCTTCAGCTCCCTGGAGCTATCAGGGAAATCCAGGCCACGACAGACATCCCAAAGCAACACAAGGCCAAAGAGGGCCGGAACGTTCACAAGATACCTTGCGGCCAAGACTGTTTGAACTCCAAAACTCTCATGCCCGAATGTCGACCCAAGACATTACCAAAAACATCAGCCAAAGCAGCATACTTACCCACATCAAAGGCTCGAGGATAGACTGCAGGCTGGCTAGACTTGATTACACTGCGACAACCTGAGAAACACGAGCCCTGGAACAGGGAACCAGGGAAACTGGATTCACTCAGAGTGCATCCACAGACACCGAACCAGTGGTTTGCAGGTAGCAACGTAAAGCTGCCACCGGACATAAGACATGATTCACCCTCCCCCCCCCAGCCTAATCAACCAAGCATCCACAACCCAGATCTCTCCGGAAGCCAGTTCGTCTCATTCTTTGCCAAAATAGACAGCGAAGGCTGCAAATGAACAAAATGCCCATCAGGGCCAAAAGAGCAGAAACCGACCCCTAGATGTCAAAGTTAACAAAAACAAGGCTTTCAGAAAACAATTCTGAACCGAAGGGGCCACAGCAAACCGAGGTGAGGAAAAAAAAGAGAGAGAGAGCACCTGATCCAAAGACCAAGACGGCTCAAGCAGAGCATGAGCAAGCTAGAGGTAAAAAAAATGAATGGGAGAGCTAGCAGAATGGAGCAGAAGCTACATCCACCTGCCCCAAGAAAAAACAAAGGACAGTATGCTAGCCAGGATTACTCCAGTACCTCATAACACACCCAATATGGAGAGTATGACCCGAACTCAAAAAGGTCAGATTCATAACCGAGGCGTAAACCTGGTCATGCAGGAAGTGGGCACCAATGGCCTCCTGAACCTCCACCAGGAAAACATGGGAGGAAGGAAACCTCTGGAAGGATGAATCTAAAGATCCCAAAGGCTCAAGGAAATGAATCCTGGGGAAAGCCACACCCAATTCAGACACATAGAAGAAAGGGGAATAAGAAAGCCCTTATTGCTGCAACAAAATACCCTTCACCAAAGGCATGAGGGTCCACAAAAGGTCAAACGTAACCCAAGAGCTCCACTTTGACTCCCTCTGAGCAGAGGGAACTGCAGAAGAGGGTGTGAGGACAGAGCTCTCAGTCAAAGCCACTGCCCAGGAAGAAAAAGCAAAGTTCAAAGGAAAAGCTTCGAAGGAAGGGGTCGGCTGGGAAGACCCAGAAGCTTTGGTGGGACCAAGAGGCTCAACAGCCTCTGAGCCCACATTGGAAGAGGCCAACCCCGGATCCGCCCAAGCCTCGTGTTATGCAACCCAAACCTTGCCCCGAATCTGAAACCCTCAGACAATTCAGAGCTGGAAGTAGGGGCCGAGGAAATGAGCGGAACCTTTTGCGATTTGATGACCAAAGGGTATGGCAAGCTGGAATGAAAATATACCAGGGAAAGTTGAAATCACTAGAAACAGGAGGAGGATGGTGTCAAGAGGGAGGAAGAAAGATCAGTGGCTTGTCCATTGTGGATTGAGAGTCATCGTGATGCTACATCTTGGTACTGTAGTCTTCTTTTTTCAAACGTCAACAGGCTGCATAGCGGGTAGAAGGCTTAACACTTTCATGTCCCCGGCGTGCGCGCCCCAACCCACCCCAAGATGGGCCGAGTGTTTCCCGTGAGCGCGCACCCATACTAAAATGTGCATACTCTCTTCAGTTTTCAACATCAATTTTCATGTTACAGCATTCATGTTTTCATGTTACAGCATCAACATGAATTTTCATGTTACAGCATTCTTTTTGGAATAAAATTGTTCACAATAAAATTCTCTAAAGGGATATATGCATATAAGGTCAAAAAACAAATGTTGAATGTAATGAAATACAGTACCATTTTCCGGGTGTGACCCGGAGGCTCCCCGGAGCTATTCAGGCTGATATGGATATATTAACTTTCTGACATCAGTCAAAGTGCATGGAGTTCAGGCCTACCGGGGACAACGAGCCAGAACTTGGCCCCCTCAGAGAGGCATGAGAAACAATGGACTATAGACACTTCCCCCATGTGGTTGGAAGCATTCTATGTCTGCCATCGACCGGGTCAGGCACCCAGAAAGGAAGGCACCCTAAACCAAACCCCTATTTTGGTGAAAATATTGCTACCGAAAGCTGAACGAGTGGACAGAACTCCTCAAATGAAAATTAGCAAACTAGCATGACGTTATCACGACGTCGCGCCGCTGTCTAAGTAACCCCCCCTCCCCGGGAAGGGGAAGGGGAAGTCACAGACCCTCGCGCCAGCGATCCACCCCTCAGTTCTAAGGCTGGATATCAAAACACGATACGCAAAACACCGCTGACAGGGAGGGAGGGAGGGTTGCCAGGGAGCCTCCGGGTCACACCCAGAAAATGGCATTTCATTGCATTCAACGCTGGTTTTCTGGAGGGAAGCCCCATCGGCTCCCCGGGGTTACCTAACCAATGATAAGAAAAAAAGAGGGACATATCCGGGAGGCAGATGCCACGTGCCTTAAACTAGAAGCAAAGCAACTGGCAACACCGAACGACCCTGCGGATGACCCGGGAGACCCAAACCCTGGAACAGGGAAGAAGGAAACCCAGGCAACACAAAGCATACCCACGGCCACAGATGCCATGGCGCGCAAGCAGTGGCAGAGAACCGCAACCAGACAACAATGATGCATCCCCCGGTCTAACCAATCAAGCATCAACAACCCAAGGATCCCTCCAGGAAGCAGCAGATACCCAATGCCAGAAAAGAAGGAGATAGCTGCAAACAAACAAACCTACCACCAGGACCAAAAGAGCAGAAACCCCAACACCGGAGGAGAGCATGAAGCTCCCCGCCCTGACCCCCAGAGGCCAATGCCAACAGGGGAAAAAAAAAGAGCCCAAGAAAAACAATCCTGAACTGTAAGGGCCACTACAACCCGAGGAGAAGAGAGAAACAAAAGCACCTTCCCTGTCCAACGACCAGGATGGCTCAGGCAGCACATGAGCAGGCTGGAGGTGAAACAACGTACGAGACAGCTTGCAGGACGAAGCAGACGTAACATCAATACCGAATGCAAGCTGCAATGGATCCAGCCGCACGATACGAAACAACAGCATCTGACATAAGAAGACAGTTCCGAAACAACTACGAAAGGAAGGCCAAGACAACCCTATCAGAGACCAAAGTACACCTACACGTAATAGGAAAAACAGAAGGACCGCCAGGCAACTTCATACTGCCGCTGAGACAGAGCCCGCAGGTGGGAAACCATCTACGAAGCCACCTGTACACCATACAAGTGATGGCAGACCTGAGTCGGAAAACCAGAAGTGAAGACTCGAGGACGAGAATGAACCAGCCTTGTAACAGGCTGGACCGAACTGTTAAAAGAGGTGGAGCCAAGGGAAGACCCTCGGGTTCGGACACCAAGCAAGCAGCGCCTGAAACCAAGGCTGGGCCGGCCACCAAGCGGGCAGAAGAACAACTCCCCCCTGGAAGTCTCCAAGTGAGCCAGAACCTGGAGAAACAGCTTAACCGGGGGGAAAGAGGTACAGGGAACCCCACCGCGTCCAGTCCTGCCTGAAGACGTCGATCCTGACGGCCTCGCAGTCGGGGAAGGACCCCACGTATACCGGGAGACTCCTCGACCACATCAACGCAAAGAGGGACACTTTCTGGGACCTCCAGGGTCCAGAAAGTCTGCAGAGCAAACTGAATGAGTCAGCGTCAACTGTCCATTCCGTGGAAAGGGGAATGAACAGGAACAGGCTGTCTGCCAGGACACTGAGCGTGAACTGCCAGGAGAGTCAAACCCCCGAGAACTCAGCAGACGAGTCACCGAAAGTGACCAGCCCCAAAGAGCCAAGTACCGCAGCGAACCCCTGAGGTTCAGGCAATAAACCACAGGGGAACAGTCCAAATGGAGCCAGATTGTTGATCTGCGAGAGATTCGAATATGCCAGAGCAACTACCATAGTCGTGAACTCCCGCACCATTCTGTGAGCCGGACAGAAGGACAGACCCCGCCGTCTTGGCCGGCCTGGTGAGCACTGGTCACAAAGCCCCAGCCAAGAGATGACGTGTTTGGGAACACATCAAACAAGGGCTCTGGTAGGCGCCAAGGCACTGAACCCCAAAAAACCTTAAGAGGAAGCCGGCGACACAGCAACTGACACAAAGCCCCTGGAGGCAGAACCCAGCGGTCACAAGAGAGACGGAAGGGACGTCCCCGAAGGAACCAGAACAGCTGACGAAGCCTGACCCCAACCCTGGCAGGAAGACCATCATGGCAAAGTTCAAACTCCAGCACAAACTCTCGAGCTGCTGCTGCGTGACCCGGGAGCCCCTCAAAAACAGGCAAAGGCAGGAATGCAACCAAAGCAGAGCCTCTGGAGGGAGAGACAAGGAAGCCGTCTGAGCTTCCCACACAAGACCCAGCCAAGACCGAACCAGAGAGGGAACTAGATGGGACTTCCGCCAGTTTACCAGGAACCTGAACCTGGCGAGCTGGGAAAGAACCAGATCCCTGGCGAGCAGACAAGCAGACTGGCTAGGAACCCACACCAGCCAGTTGTTGAGGTAGGCCAAAACCCGAACACCTAAAAGACGCAGACAGGCCACCATGACCCGGGTATGACGTGTGAAAACATGAGGTGCCAGATTCAAGCCGAATGGAAGGCAATGAAAGCGGTAACCCTGATGCCCCACAACAAAACTGCACCAGTCCCTGAAACCTGGATGAAGCGGGACATACCAATACGCATCCTTGAGGTCAAGGGACACCATCTAAGTGTCTGGCTCCAACATAAGACAGACCTGGGATAGAGTAGTCATTTGAAAGAAGGGGCAATAAACCCAAGGGTTCAGACAGTACAAGTTCAGAATGAACCTGAAGTCCACGCAGTCCTGTTTCATAACCAGGACAGGCGGGAACCCACTTGAGGGACGAGGTCATTTTGACCACACCCAAGAGAACCCATTCAGACATGGCTTGACAGAGCCTGCCCCGCCAAATGGGGAAGGCCTTCTCCGCAGGCTGGAGAAGAGGCCTGCCACACCAACCCCAATTGCCCCGAAGGAGGCGTGGCCACCCAACGCTACCGCAGACCACACGAAACAACCCGAAGACCTACATATTGTGGGTCCAGGCGTGAGCAAACAGGGCGAGCCTCCCCCATCACCCCGTCAATGGGACGAACTACAAAAGGGCCGACGCCTCTTACTAGAACCAAGGCAGGGCGCACGGCACAATCACAGCGCCTACTATAACAGACGGTTCCGAAGACTGTGCAGGCCCTAAAAATGGCACCATTGGCCTACCACAACGGGAGGAACCCCCGAGACCTGGCACGACCCTCCGGGAAGGCCCCCACGAGCGTCCCGGATAACCAACAAGTCTGACATAGGACGACAACTAGACGAAGCCGCCTGCAGACACCGCACAACTCCAGACTCTGCAAACCACAATGGACATAAGGGGAGAAGACAATTGAAGAGCCAGGACCCAAGCCGATTCCAAGGAAGAAGCGAGCACCACCTGCTAACACGCGAGACAGGAAGCAAAACTGCATCCCACGTGATCAGCACCAACAATGCAGATGTCGCATGCACCGCCGAGGGCAATGCACCAGACCCAGAGGTGGCCCCAAGCACCTCCACATCCTCCCCAAGCCAATCTGAGGACAGCTCAAGCAAGGAAAAGAAACACAAGGCCGAAGCCAAAAGGCCATGCGCACACAAGTCTTCTGCGACCAATGCAGCCGAAAGGGAAATAACCTGGAGCCAGATTCACGAAGCAGTTACACAAGTACTTATGAACCTGTTCATCTTTCCTCAATCTTTGACGGCTTTGGTTACATTTATTAAACAGTTTACAAGCATGAAAACTTCCCTATCAACTTTTGTTATTGTTATAAACAGCCTCCTGGTGCTTCCGAGCTCATTAACTGTTTAATATTTGTAGACAAAGCCACCAAAGATTGAGAAAAGATGAACAGGTTCGTAAGTACTTGTGTAACTGCTTCGTGAATCTGGCCCCTGCATATGAAACTGCACCACACCAACATCCTACAGAAGGGCAGGGACGAACAAGCACGCACTAAGATGCTTAAAGTCACCTCCTAGGAAAACCTGCAACACCGTATGAGCTACGCGCCACTCAAGCATGCGGGACTGACAGAACGCATTCCAAGCCTCCAACAAGAAGAGGGGACTGTCTGCCAACCAGGAAGACTCCGGAACCTCATAACGAACCCAGTAAGGACACGATGATCCATACACAAAAGAATTCAGATTCATTACGAAAGTGTAATCCAGGTCGTGCAGGAAGGAAGTCGCAATGGCCTCCCACACCACACTGGGCAGGATGTTGAGAGGCTGAAAACTTCCGGAAAGATGGGACCAACGAACTCACGGGATCACGGAACCGAACCCGGGAAAGGGTAGACGCCAATTTCAATTCGTACAAGGAGGGAGAATAAGAGAACCCCACTCCTTATAACACCAAGCCCCACTCCGAAGGTACAAAAACTCAAGCGGGGTCCAACGGGGCCCAAGGCTTCAAAGTCAACCCCTCCCTGCCCCGGGAACCTCACCCCAAGGACCCGGGGCCAAGCTGTACTCCAAACCCCCTGCCTCTAAAGAAAAGGCAGAAGTCGCTTACTGAAAAAGCAGGAATGACAGAGGCCCACTGGTCAGACTCAGAAGCTTATGCTGGAAGACCAGGCTCAAATGCCTCCGCTGCCACCCCGGAAGAGGACTCCCCTGAAACAGCCCGAGTCTCAACACCAACTAAACCTCCCAAGACCCCCCAACCCGGGGGATAGGACCAAGATGCACAACTGAAGGGGAAGGACTAGAGGGTGCATCTAGGGAAGCAACCATCCTTGTGCATTGCATCAACCTGAACCAAGCATGTGATGCTGAAGCTGCCTGCAGCTGCATATAATCATTTTTAGATTGGGTGAACTGGGGTATGTACAAGCAACAAAATTCGCATGACTCCGGGTCGAAAGTTTCACCGACCCAACAGGCAGCATGGCGGAGGCACAACTGATGACTGTTACCCTGAGACAAGGGGACAAAGCAACCTTTCTACTCGCACGAAGCATAAGGGGATCCAGGGATCGCATCCACTAGACCACAGAGCCTCCCGCGATGTTTCCCAGGGCCCTTAGTCATGGTATTCCGCTAAGGGAAGCCCAGGCAGGGTACCTTACCTTACCTTGAGGATACCTTGAGGTGCTTCCGGGGCTTATCGTCCCCGCGGCCCGGTCATCGACCAGGCCTCCTGGTTGCTGGACTGATCAACCAGGCTGTTGGACGCGGCTGCTCGCACTGCTAGCTGGCGCCCAAAACTACCAAGCAAACTGCTAAAGCTGAACCCCCGAGGCATGTATACTCGCAGGGGCCTAGCAGAGGACCACTAAGTATCAATAGGGTCTGACTAACCAAGTGGCAGAAAATATGTCGCTATGTGAGCTGATAATTAGCTGCACATTATCCTGTGCCCCTACCATTGACGAAAACTACCCACTACCCAGAGAAAAACAGGGGAGCACAGAAACCCCAGCTGACTCCAAGGGCTGTCAATCCCCTCGTAGCAAAAGACACAGAGGAGGTAGATCCCAAGGCAACTTGTGAAAGGTGGCCCCAAGCCCAAGGGCAGTACTTACAGGGCACCTAGGGAAGGAAACCCTAGATGCACGTAGCCCAAGTACAGTACTGAAGAAATTACTCCTGGCTCGCACACCAACCACAGAGACAGCACCACACCACAAGGCACAGAACTCAAACAATTTTCTGAAGCCAGAGGTATACGGCCTTGCCTGTGTCACATCAGCCAAGAACTGAGGGGTGGATCGCCAGCACGAGGGTCTGGGGCTCCCCCTTCCCCCTCCCTGGGAGTAGGGGCAGGGGTTGCGCAGACAGTGGCGTGGCAACATGATGACATCATTCTAGTTTGCTAAATTTTCATTCGGGGAGCTCTGTCCACTTGTTCAGCTTTCAGTAGCAATATTTTCACCAGAATAGGGGTTTGTTTTGGTGCACCTACCTTTCTGGGTGCCTGACCCAGTCGATGGCATACATAGAATGCTTCCAACCACACGGGGGTTTCTATAGGCCATTGCTCCTCTTACATCTCTGAGGGGGCCAGATTCTGGCTCGTGGTCCTTGGTAGGCCCAAACTCCATGCACTTTGATGCCAGAAAGCTGGCATCAGTCAAAGCAGTCGAACCACCTGCCCACGGGAAAAGGAAGAGGGGATGAGGACAACCACGGCTGATACAACCAACACTCCCAAAACTAGAACCCTGAACACCAAATGAGGTAGATCCAGGGCATGCAACTGGGTACACAACCTAGCCCGCTGCAAAACAGAAAACCCGAAATGCAAAACAGCTGCTGTTGATATTTCTGAGCTGCCACCGATGAAGCAATAAGACAGAGCACATGGGGAGAAAAAGTCCTACATGACTCAGGGGTCGAAGGTGTCACTGATCTAACAAGCAGCACGGCAGAGGCAGAACGTATGAACATTGCCAGATGGCACAAGCGACGAACAAACCAAGTTTGCACAAGATGAGAGCGAACTCAGAAGAGGTATTCCTAGTACAACCAAGCCCATAGGGGTTTTTCCAGGGGCCCTGCAGGAAGCCCAGGCACTGAGGTTGCCCTGCATTGAGGCCGGTGAACCCTATCGATGCAGGCAACCATGCCAACTGAAGCTAAAGGAAAAGCCGAAGGGCCAGCACACATCCTAGGCAAGCCTAATAAGGCAAAATGCAGAACCCCAAGACAAAACCATGGTGAAAGAGCAACTAAGGAGAAATGTCAGCGTGCCTTATATCAACTTGTCATGCAGACTGCAGTGCACTCTACCAGACAAAAGCACCTCCAAACCTGAGGAAAAACAGACAGTCACAGACCACCAGCTTACCTTAAGGGTGAGTACCACCACTAGCGAGGAAGGCAATCCTGATTACACAAGGGAAGGGAGCCCTGAGCACATGTGGCTCCAGTACACTAAACTGCTGGCTCAAACACAACTCTTGTGTAATAAAACAGCCTCAAAGGCAAAACACCACTCGAAAAACAGGAGACTGGAGCCAGAGTGTCGACGCTAAAAAGTCACAGCCATCAGTATAGAACTGAAGGTGGTAGAGCTTGGCTGACCCGGTCTGCCTCCCTCCTCCCAACAAATGAAGGGGGCAGATGGGGAAACCTAGTTTGTTTTCATTGTTGTGACGTTCTTTTGGCAATTTTGGGGCTGCGGTCTCTTTTTAATCATGCAGTAGTCTATTTTAATTCTCCTATCTCTCCGGGTGCCTTCACTTGGATGGTGGCAAAGATGATAAACTTTAAATGTAGAGTCATTACCATTACTTCCATTACAAGGCCATTACTTCCTGTGCCACTCTGAACTCCAAGAAAAGGCTTGACAGAAACGTAACTAGCATAGCACCACAAAGTTCAGTTGTAGCACAAGTAATATAAACAATCTACCTGAGGAGATTCAGTGTTGCATGTATACTTTTGCAGATTAAGTTACTAAGGAGAGTTAAAGATTTAGATAATACCAAGGCCATCAAAATAACCTAGACAATATAAGTGAATGAAGCAAAAGGTGGCAGATGGAATTTAATGTGGGCAAATGCTATGTCATGATATTTGGAACAGGGAAAACAAACCACAAACAACCTACAAGTGAAAAGTTATTAAAAAACATGAAAAGAAAGATACCTTGAAGAGGTTCTGGATATTAAATTATCACCAGAGGACCACATCAAAGTTATTTTCAGTGAAGTCTATATTATACCTGCAAACTTTGAAACTCTTTTAAATACACAGATAGGGTTATATTAAAGATATTTATAAAAACTAATACGACTGAAATTAGAGTATGCAGCAGTTGTATGGCGTCCTTATCTAAATAAGCACAAACAAAATAGAAAATATGCACAGATATGCTAGCAAATGCCTTCCAGATGGAAAAAACAAGAGCTGTGAAGAAAGATGAGGTGCTTGACAAAGAAATACCAGTAGAAAGAAGGAGAAAGAGGACATGTGAATAAGCATACAAANAAAAAACCAGCGTTGAATGTAATGAAACGCCATTTTCTGGGTGAGCCCCGGAGGCTCCCTGGAGCTTATCGGGCTAATGTATGTTATGTTAGACCGGGACATTAGCTATGGAGTTCAGACCTACCAGGGACCAGCGCCAGAACCTGGCCCCTTCAGAGAGGTTTCAGGGAGCAATGGCCCTGGAAAACCCCATATGGTTGGGGGTTTTCCTTATCTGCCATCGACCGGGGTTAGGCACCCAGAAAGGTAGGCGTAACAAAACAAACCCACATGGTAAGAAACTACAACAAAACCGAACAGAGAGGTAGAAAACTCCCTACAATCCAAGGAAAACAATCAAACAATCACTTTACTGCCGCGCCGGTCGTCCGCGCAGCCCTCCCCTCCCGGGAGGGGGGAGGGGGGCCCCGGACCTCACCACGCCGGCTGCCTTCAGTTCGGAAACTAGGCTTCAACCAACGCGAAAAATCCCGCCGACCGGATGGGAGGGAGGGTAGCCAGGGAGCCTCCGGGGCTCACCCAGAAAATGGCGTTTCATTACATTCAACGCTGGTTTTCTGTGGGGAGCCCCTACGGCCCTGGAGCTATACCCAAAGAGAAGGAAAAAGGGGACTTACCGGGAGGCGGCGGCCACAAACTCCTCAACGCGAAGTCGAGACAACTGGCTGCAACCTGCGACCCAAAGCAACACAAGAACGCCGAGGAGCAGGGACGTTCACCAAATAACGGGCGGCCAGGACCCTGTTCGACTTCCAAAATCCACGCGCCCGAATATGTGCCCAAGACATATTACCAAACACGCAGCCAAAGCGCAAACTTCCTAACGTCATGGGCGCGAGGATAGACCGCAGGCTGGCTAGACTTAATAACCCTGCGGACAACCTGGGAGACCCGAGCCCTGGAACAGGGAACGAGGGAAACCGGATCAACCCAAAGCGCATCCCCAGCCACCCCGGCTGAAGCGCGCAGTAACGGCGAAGTGCTGCAACTGGACACAACACATGATGCACCCCGGCCGAACCAACCAAGCATCAATGACCCATGGACCCCTCCGGAAAGCAGCCGTCTCGTTCTTCGCCAGAAAAGAGGAGAAGGCTGCAAACGGACAAACCTACCCCCAGGACCAAAAGAGCAGAAACCCCTGCGCCGGAGGAGAGCATGAAGCTCCCCTACCCGGCCCCCAGAGGCCAATGCCAACAAAACAAAGCCTTGGAAAAACAATCAGGAACCGAAGGGGCCACCACAAACGAGGAGAGGAAAGATAGGAGAGCACCCTGTCCAAGGACCAGGACGGCTCAGGAGGCGCATGAGCAGGCCGGAGGTGAAACATAGCACGGGAAAGCTTACGAAACGGGGCGGATGTGACGTCCACCCCGAAAGCTAGCTTGAGCGGCTCCGCCAGCGCCGCACGATACGAGGCGACAGTATTAGGCATCAAATGACGGTCCTGAAAAAGCCAAGAAAAGGACAAAACAACCCGATCCGAAAGAAAAGACAACCTACGAAGAGCCAGAAATGGCGAAAAGAACGCCAGGAAACTTCATACTGTCGCCGAGACGAAGCTCTCAGGTGGGACACCATCAACGAAGCCACCTGATCACCATAGAATGGTGATACACCCGCGTCAAAAAGACCAGACGCGAAGAGCAGAGGAGAAGGTCGAACCAGCCCCGTACCGGACCGGACCGACCTGCTGAAAGAGGCGGAGCCGCGGGAAACGTCCCGGGTTCGGGCACCGAGCCAAAAGCACCGGAAACCAAGGCTGGGCCGGCCACCAAGGGCCACAAGGACTACTCTCCCTGGGAATGTCTCCAACCGAACCAGAACCCGAAGCAACAGCTGGACGGAGGAAAGAGGTACAGGTAACCCCACCTCGACCAGTCCTGCCGAAAGGCATCCACCGCGAACGCTTCGCAGTCGGGGAAGGGCGTCACATATATTGGGAGACGCCGAGACCACGCCGACGCGAAGAGGTCCACATCTGGGAGACCGTACGTCTGGCAGATCCAACGAAACGAGTCGTCGTCGACCGTCCACTCCGTGGACAGGGAAGGAAGCGAGACAGACCGTCCGCCAGAACGTTGGACACTCCCCGGACGTGAACCGCACGGAGAGCCAAACCCCGAGAATCCAGCAGACGAACCACTCGAAGGGACCAACCCCAAAGAGCCAAGGACCGAAGAGAAGCCCCGCGGTTCAGGCAATGAACCACTGGAGAACAGTCCGAATGGAGGCGAATGGTCGATCCCCTAGCGACCCGAATCCTCCGAAAAGCGAACCAGACAGCCGCGAACTCCCGAACTGTGCTGTGAGCCCTACAGAAGGATGGACCCCACCGTCCCTGGCCTGCCTGCTGAGCACTGGGCACAAGCCCCAGCCGAGAGACGACGCGTCCGTGAACACATCGAGCGAGGGCTCGGGAAGGCGCCAAGGCACCGAACCCTGAAAACCCCGAAGAGGAAGCCGGTGATGGAGCAACCGACATAAGACCCCTGGAGGACGAACCCAACGATTGCGAGAGAGGCGGAAAGGACGTCCCCGAAGGAACCAAAACAGACGCCGAAGCCAAACCCGACCCGGCGGCACGGCGAAGTTCAGACTCCCGCACAACCGCTCGAGCAACTGCCGAGTGACCCGGGACCCCCTCAGAAACAGCTGACGGCGGTCCCGCAGCCGCCGCAACGCCTCTGGAGGGAGAGACAAGGAAGCGGTCCGAGAATCCCAAACAAGACCCAGCCAGGTCCGAACCTGGGACGGAACCAGATGGGACTTCCTCCAGTTCACCAGGAACCCGAACCTGGCGAGCTGGGAAAGAACCATATCCCTGGCGAGCAGACAAGCTGACCGACTGGGAGCCCACACCAGCCAGTCGTCGAGGTAGGCCAAAACCCGAATCCCTAGAAGACGCAGACGGGTCACCACAACCCGGGTCAGACGTGTGAAAACGCGAGGTGCCAGATTCAAGCCAAAAGGTAGGCATCGAAAACGGTAAGCTTGACGCCCCACCACGAAACCTAACCAGTCCCTGAACCCCGGATGAATAGGAACGTGCCAATACGCGTCCTTGAGGTCCAGGGACACCATCCAGGCACCCGGCTCCAACAGAAGCCGGACCTGAGACAGAGTAGTCATCCGAAAGGAGGGGCAAGGAATCCAGGGTTCAGGCGGGACAAGTCCAGAAAGAACCTCAGATCCGCACAGTCCCGTTTCGGCACTGGAAACAGACGGGAAACCCATCCGAGGGACGTAGTCGTTTCGACCACGCCCAAGCGCACCCACTCCAAGACGACTTGACGAAGTGCAGGAGAAGAAACCTGCCCTGTTAGGCCCGAACCCCCCAGAGGAGGACGAGTCGCCCAACGCCACCGCAGGCCGGATGACACGACCGAAAAGGCCCACAAATCATGGGACCAAGCGTGGGCAAACAGAGCGAGCCTCCCCCCCATCGCCCCGTCAACGGGGAAAACCGCGAAAGGGCCGACGCCCCTTACGAGAACCCAACCGTCGAACAGAGCGATCACTGCGCCGACCAGACTACGCTGGCCCCGAAGGGAACAACGGCTCAGAAACTGGCACCAATGGCCCACCTCGACCAGCGGAACCCGGAACCCTGGCACGACCCCTCCGAAACTGCCGAGAACGACCGCTCCGGAGAATCAACAATCCGCCATAGGACGACAACTAGACGAAGCCGCATGCAGAAACTGAGAGACGTCAGTCTCTGCAAACAGCAACGGACAAAACGGAGACGAAAACCTAAGAGCCAGGCCCAAGCGGATTCCCAAGAGAGGGCGAGCACAGCCTGACGGCACGCGAGGCGAGAAGCAAAAAACAGAGACACCGCTTCCTTCAGGATGGGAGCAAAGAGCTTCAATAGTGCAGCCGATGCCCTAGCTGCCGAAGACAGTGCCCCGGACGAAGGCCCTTCACTCAACGCTCCCACATCTCCTCAAGCCAAGCAGAAGACAGCTCGAGAAGGGAAAAGAAACACACGACCGAAGCCAAATGCCCATGGGAGCGCAACTCCTCCGCAACCAATGAAGCCGAAAGCTGAGGAACCTGCACGTGAAGCTGGAAAAGGCCAACATCCCGAGAAAGCATGGGAGCGAATAAGCACGCATTAAGGTGCTCAAACTCGCCCCCCAGGTAAACCTGCAGAAAAGTAGCAGTTTCCCGCCAATCAGGCATGCGGGTCCGACAGAACCCATGCCACGCCCCCAACGAAAAGAAAGGGCAGTCTACCAGCCAGGAAGACTCCGGAACCTCCAAACGCACCCAAAAACAGGAAGAAGAACCGAACTGAAATGAGGACGGATCCATTGGGGAGGCATAACCCGGGTCTCACTAGAGGTATGCAGCAAAAGCTTCCCGAGCCACCTTCACGGAGATACGGGAAGTAGCAAACCCCTGAAAAGACGGATCCGAGGTACCCAAAGGCACCCGGAACCGAACCTGGGGAGGAGCCGAACCCAAATCATACTCATACAGGGAAGGGGGGGTAAGAAAACCCCTCCCCCTGCAACAATAAGCCCCGCAGGGAAGGCAAAAGCACCCAAGCGGGGTCACAGGGGGCTCAAGGCCCCCAGGTAGACTCCTCCCCAGCCCCAGGATCCCCCACGTCGGGACCCGGGGCAGAGCCGTCCTCCAAACCCTCTACCCCTGAAGAAAAGGTAGAGTCCAAGGGAAAGGCAGACATGAAGGGGGTCTGCTGGCGGGACCCAGAAGCCTCGGTAGGAGGAACCGGCTCAAATGCCTCCGTCCCCAACCCGGATGGGGCAGCCTCCGAAGCAGCCCGAGTCTCACCACCAACCCTGCGCCGAGGCCGAAACCCTCAGACGTTTCGGAGCCGGACACAGGGGAGGGGGGGTGCAGGAAGAACCACAGGGGAAGGACCAGGGGGCGCGGCTGGAGCCAAAGCCATAGCGACCAACGCCCCCATGTCAGGGTCCCTAAAGCCAAAACGGGGCAGCCTCGGGGCGGCATCCGGGTGGGAAACCAACCTAGCGCGTTGCAATAACCTAAACCTAACATGCAACAGTGATGCTGCCTGTACCCTAATAGGAACATCCTCAGAGTAAAACTGGAGCACAAGCAGAGAACATGACTTGCAAGACTCCAGGTCAAAGGTGTCATTGACCCAACAGGCAGCATGACGTAGGCAAAACAGGTGACTGTCACCCTGAGACAAGGGCACACTGCAACCTTCAAACCCGCACAAGGCAGGCTGGAACTCGGGAGACGCATCCATGGGTCCCCGAGCCCAGACAGGGGTTTCCAGGGCCCGTAGGTTAGCAACTATGGGAAGCCCGGGCAAGGTGTTGCTAACCGGTTAAGAAACCCAAACAAAACAAGGGTAATTGATAATACTGAAAACCCCTGGGACGTGTACAAGCACGGGGCCCTAGCAGAGGGCCACCAAAACAATCCCAGGGGAACTATGGACCCACGAGGCAGAACCTCCACCAGGCAAACAAAAACAAAAAAGAAAAACCCCGCAAAAGTACACCGTCCCCAGAGGCAACAGGAACCGGTCGCCGCTTAGGTGGCAGGCCGCGCAACACCTTGACGCCCTAACCAGCACAATACCACTCCCTACCCAAGGCCAAACAAGGGCCCCAAGGGTGAGGCAAATGCCGAGCAGCAAGAACCTCTACGGGAACGGTTCCCAAATGCCCCAGAAAGATAACCCTGACACGCAAGGGCAGTACTCACAGGGCGCTTAGGGAAGGAATCCCCTAGGCGCATGTAGCCCCGGCACATGAAGTACTCCTGGCCACCACACACCACACAAAAACAACAGAGAACGCCACACGAGGCAAACACCGCCAAGGAATTTGAGGCCAGAGAAGCATCTATCCCGGTTGACACTAGCTTGCGAACTGAAGGCAGCCGGCGTGGCGAGGTCCGGGGCCCCCCTTCCCCCTCCCGGGGAGGGGAGGGCTGCGCGGACTGGCGCGGCAGTAAATTAATGGATTGATTGTTTTCCTTGGGATTGTAGGGAGTTTTCTACCTCTCTGTTCGGTTTTTGTTGTAGTTTCTTACCATGTGGGGTTTGTTTTGTTACGCCTACCTTTCTGGGTGCCTAACCCCGGTCGATGGCAGATAAGGAAAACCCCCAACCATATGGGGTTTTCCAGTGGCATTGCTCCCTGAAACCTCTCTGAAGGGGGCCAGGTTCTGGCACTGGTCCCTGGTAGGTCTGAACTCCATAGCTAATGTCCCGGTCTAACATAACATACATTAGCCCGATAAGCTCCAGGGAGCTGTAGGGGCTCCCCACAGAAAACCAGTGTTGAATGTAATGAAATGCCAATTTCTGGATGAGCCCAAGAGGCTCCTGGAAGCTATTACACTGATTCAGTGCCAAACTATTCGGTGCTATCAGTTGCTGAGTTCATATTGGCCTACTGGGGACCACGACCCAAAACATGGCCCTCTCAGAGAGGCACAGGAATCGGTGGCAATATGAACACCTTACATTTACAGCAATTCATGTCTGCCACTACCAGGAAAGCACCCAAAAAGTCAGCAAAGCAAAACAGACCACTGCATTGTTAAAAACAATACCACAGCCTCAAAACCACCAAAAGAACTCGCCTACTATTAAAACAAACTACTGTACCAACATTTTGTGGAAACTAATGCAAGCTAATTTGTTCCACTTTCCCCCTTGTTTCTGGGGAAAAAAGGTGGCAGACTGGGTCACCCAGCTCCCATATCACCAGTTCTTATGATGATGGAAGATGCACAAGGAAAGGGAGGGTGTCAGGGAGCCACCGGGGCTCACCTAGAAATTGGTGTTTCATTACATTCAACGCTGTTTTTTCGGGGGAAGCCCCTAGTGTCTCCCTCAAGCTATCTACCCATGGATAAAGAAGAAAGGGCACACACACTAGGGAGGAGGAGGCTACACCACAAAAAACAGTAATGTCCACAAGGCACCCACCTCCTGAGACTCTGTTTGACCATCAAAACCCCCACCCCCGAAGAACGGGCCAAGACATGAGCAAAGAATGCCAAAAGAGCAGTCTACTGAAGTATATCAAGGGCACGAGGGTAGACAGCAGGCTGGCTACAGCATAAGACACTTAGGAGGACCTGAAAAACACAAGCCCTGGAACACTGAACCAGGGAAACCAGAGTGAACCACAAAAGACCACAAACAGAACTGGTGACATGCAGACAGCAGCATAAAGCCCCAAGCAGAAATAACCAAGTGTCCACCACCAGAAAGCCCCACTGGAAGCCAACTGATTCATTCCCAGCCATAAAAGAAGGAGCTAGCAGCAACCCAACAAAGCAACCACAAGGGCCAAAAGAACAAAAAGCCAAAGGTATTTAAGAAGCGCCCATACCTAGCAACCAGAAGCCTGAGAAAACAAAAGAACGCCTGCCAAAACCAGCCAGTATGGAAGGGACCATCAGAAACAGAGTGGATGAAAGAAAAGAAAGCACCTGGTCAAGGGACCAGGCAGGTTCAGGTGAAACTATGTGAGAAAGCATACAAAATGGGGCCTTGAAAAGATTGACCCCCAATGCAAGCCAGGCCGGCTTTGCCAATGCCACAAGAAAGGAGGAGGCAACAGCATACAGCAGAAGATGCCGAGCAAGGAAAACCAAGAAAGGACAGAACAATCTACAAGTACCAAGTTGCAACGACAAAGGGACAAAATGGCAGAAAGTACGCCAATCCAAGATAACTGTCAGCCAGGAGGACCACAAGTAGGACACCGTTAAACCAACCACATTATCACCATAAAGATGATGATAGACACGTGGCAAAAATTACTGACACGAAGAGCAGTGAAGATGGTTGATCCAGCAAAGCACCACCAACCTGACACTCTGAAAGAGGAGAAACTGCTGAAAAAGCACTTGAAACAAAGGCTGAGTCAGCTATCAAAGAGCTAGTAGGATCACCTTCACCCTGTAGGGCTCCAACAGTGCCAGCATCTGTAGCAACAGCTGGACTGTGGGAAGATGTAAAGGAACACTCCAACCCATTTAGTCCAGCCAAAAGGTGCCCATCATTAGGGTTTTGCAGTCAAGGAAAGGTGCCATGCATAGCGGTAGGCATCGAGACCATGCTGATGCGAAGACGTCAACATCCGGGTGCCCAAACGTCCAGCAAACCCAGGAGGAGGCAGCGGAATCAACAGTCCATTTCCCAGACAGGAAAGAACCGAGGCAGACTGTCAGCCAGGATGTTGGACACTTCCTGAACGTGAGTGGAACTGAGAACCAAACCTCAAGAATACAGCAGACAAACTACTTGAAACAACCAGCTCCAATGGAAACAAGGACTGAAGAGACATCCCCCAGTAGAGACAATGAACAACAAGGGGAAACAGTCCGAATTGAGCTGGATCATACTTCCTGAATGTGAGTGGCACAGAGAACCAAACTCCGAGAATACAGCAGACAAGCTACTCGAAGCAATCAGCTCCAAAACTGGGACTGAATAAACATCCCGGTAGAGACAATAAACAACAGGGACACAGTCCGAATTGACCTGGATCACAGAGTCCAGAGGAATCCAAACTCTCCACAGCATCTGGCACACGTCTCAAACTCCTGAACCCAATAAAGAAGAGGAGACCAACAACTTTTGCCAGACTGGGGAGTGCTGGTCACATAGCCCCAACCGAGAGACGAGGCATCCGTGGAGGCATCAAGTGAGGGCAGAGGAAGGTGCCAGGGAACCGAACCCCCCCAAAAAACTGAAGAGGAGCAGGTGATGAACAGCTGGCGCAGGTCCCCTGGAGTTCACATCAACAATCATGAGAGAGGCAAAAAGGGCTGTCCCAAAGAAACCAGAACAAGCTCCGAAGCCAAACCCTGCCCAAAGAAAAAAACTAAAAGGGCAAAGTTCAAGCTCCTGCACAACTGCTCAAGCAATTGCTGGGCCACCTGGCACCCCCTCAAAACCAGGAGGTGATGGTGCTGCAGCTGCAGCAAGCACCAAGGAAGGAAGAGGAGGTGCAAACAGAACCATGGTAAAAGTAACCAACACTTCAAAATCCGGGTCCCTAACTACCAAGCGGGGCAAAACCAAGGCAACTAACCAGGTACACAACCTAGACTGCTGCAAAACCACAAATGCAAAGCAGTCCCCACCTGATACATCTGAACTTCAAGAGAGGAGTAGAAAGAGTCAGATGTGGGGAGCAAGTCCCACATGACTCAGGGTCAAAGGTGTCACCAATCCAGCAGGCAACATGGTTGAGACAGAACGTATGAACATTGCCCAGTGGCACCGAAGACGAACACCCACAGATTTGCATAAAGCGAGAGCAGGCTTGGAAGAGGTGCAATTAGTACAACTGAGCCCGCAGAAGTTTTCCAAGGCCTGCAGGGTGAATGTTTCCTACAGGAAGCCAAGGCACTATGCTGGTAACCCTTGTACACTCACACAGGCACCCCTGGCTACCCAAATAAAGAGGTCAAGTGGAAAAGCTCCCAAGAAGAATAATGGAAAATTAATGAACACACGCCTGAAAAAGGACATAAATGAAAGTACAGAACTCCTTAGGATGAGCTATCAGGGAGAATTATAGCACCAACCAAACATGTAAGCTGGAGGCCCACCACAGCGTGCCGTTTAGGTTGCGTGAATCACATTGCGCCACATCACCAACACTCCCGAGCAGAGGAAAGACAGTCAAAGACAATTGGAGTACCTGAAAGGTGAAGGCCATCACAAACAAGAAGAATCCCCTAAGGGAGTGTATCCCAAACACACCAGGAAAGAGAACCCTGACTGAGCATGGGTAACACTGAAGGATTACACAGGGAAGGTCCCCATGAGCACATGCAGCTCCAAGTACACTAAACTCCTGGCTCACGCTGCACAAGAACAGTCTCAGAGACAAACACCTCTTAGCCAATGACAGGAGACTGGAGCCAGAGCGAGCTGAGAGGGTGACCAACACTACTACATCAGCATAAAATCTGATGGTGGAGCAGTCGGCTGACCTGGTCTTCCTTCCTCTTCCCCCTAAATGAGAGGGAAAAGTGGTGCATTCTAGCACACACTAGTTTCATAAATTTTCTATCATTTGTTTATGCCGTTGGGGAAATTCTTTAGACAATTTTGAGGTTGCGGTCTCGTTTCTAACCAAGCAGTACAGTAGTGTGATTTGTTTCACAGATTTTCTGGGTGCTATCTCCTTGGTGGTGGCAGACATGAATAATTTTACACAATTATTCCTGAAACCAGCAACTTCAAGAACAAGAGGACACAGATTCAAGCTAAGGAAACAAAAGTGCTGAATAAATATTAGAAAGTTTCCTTTTGCAAACAGAGTGGCAGACAGTTGGAACAAGTTAAGTGAGAAGGTGGTGGAACCAAAACCATCAGTAGTTTCAAAGCGTTATATGACAAAGAGTACTTGGGAAGACGAAACGCCATGAGCTAGCTCTCATTTTGTAATTAGGTAATTACTAAAAGTTTTCATAGTGCCACCACTTCCTGAGCCTCTCTGAGGGGGCCAGGTTCTGGCTCGTGGTCCTCAGGAGGCCAATAAGAACTCTGCGACTGATGGCATCAGGTAGTATGGCTCTGTATCAGTGCAGTAGCTTCAGGGAGCCACAAGGGACTTTCCCCAGACAAAAATAGCTGCAAAATCATAGGAATAATTGGAAGAACAATTGGTTTCTAGAAAAAGAAAGTTTTTATTCAACAGTACAAGTCTTTGGTGCATCCATATCTGGACCACTGTATCCATGCATGGAGATCTCACCTTCAAAAGAACATACTGGCTTTGGAGAAAATTCACAATATAACAAAAATCATCCCAGAACAAAGTCATTTCTCATACAGGACTATTTGAGAGCTAAAGGACTAACACCATTACAAACCTGCCATGATATGATTAATCTAACTGAGACCTTTAAAATACTGAACAAATTGGCAGGTATTAATCCAGACCACTTATTTAATGTGTCAAATGTAATGCATAGAAGAGGCAACTGCTTCAAGTCCAACAAGTCACAATGCAGGAGAGAAAACAAGAGTTGGCTTTTCACCTAAAGGGTAATAAATTCATGGAATTGCACATTCACTGAAGCATTAAATGTGCAGACATTACTTCAATTTAAAATTCATATTGAATAAAATCCACATGAAAAATGTGGGACTTTTGATAAGCCACCAGCTTCCTATCCCCATCAAGGTTGCTAGAGATGGTGGCCCCTCATGTAAATTCAGGCAAAATATGTTAATCCTATAAGGTAATGGAAACGGTTTTTGAAAAATAAAAAACCAGCACTGAATGTAATGAAATATACTATACATGTACTGTACACTTTTCTGGATGAGCCCTGGTGGCTCCCTGAAGGTATGATGCTGAAATAGCTCTCCAATACTAAGTCACATCATTCATAGGCATCCTGTTATGTATTTCTATGTACTGTATTTTCTCCTAACCTATGTAACCATCAAGAATAAATAAAGTGGTGTGCAACAGTTTTACAGTGTACAAGAAAAAGTGAGGGGCTGATGACATGGGTTTAACCCTAAAGAAATGAATTAATTATAATTTCTGTAAACAGTCAAACATGCTGAGCATTCGACCAAATGAAAATACTCTTACTTGGTTTTATTTTCCCATCCAAAAATACATTCCTAAGTGCAACAAAGGATTCCACTACAGGCACAATGCAGTCGAGCCAAATCAGGCAAAATGGCAGAGAATTGATAACCTAGGAGGAGGCTATTACAGCTATTCATGAACAACAACTGCCTGTGAATAACCATGAAGTTATAACTACACAACAACAACTGATCCATAGCCTTCTGATGAACATCAGTGATTCTTCACATACAGATTGGTTTAGAGGCCCAGGGTGTGCAGCAGGATTATCACAACAACACATACACAAACAACAAGCAGGGAGGATCACAGGTGTCTGGAGGGATGCTAGTATTTGGGAGGAACCTTTGCCAAGATCGGTTTCCTTTCTGCTATTCATGCCCAATAAGGAAGATTTAGCACATGAGATTCCAAACTTCACAACCAACATGAAAGCACTATCAATGAAACAAGTCCCAAACATTAAAACTCCATTCAACAGCAAGGAGATAAAAGTGATACTTCTGATTAAAGATCACCGTGTCTTCTGTGCAAGGTATGATGGGCTCACCTTAGCTCGTGCTGCTTGAAACTTTTTGTTCTGAGTAGCTGAATCTAAAACAACAACAACGATTACAAATCGCTTTTCAATTATGGAGTTTTACAGAAACAAAATACCAGACATCATTCAGGCCTCAAATAAGTGCACAGTACCTGAACATCTTAAATCCTAATGCATCTTTTCCATTTTTTCAGATGATTTACAACTAATGCTAGGTTGTGAACAGATGATTCGGGACCAGAAACTTCTATTCACCAGGCAGATAGCAGCAAATTATCTTATTATACTTTGTTCTGGACTCAGACAAGAGAAATTGAAGATAGACTACATTTGGACAACCTGGCTATGAACTTTATGTAAAAAACCAGCATTGAATGTAATGAAACGCCATTTTCTGGGTGAGACCCGGAGGCTTCTCGGAGCTTACTAGGGTGATATGCAAATGTCAGACTTTTGCATCAGTCATGTGTATGCAGTTCAATGGACCAACCAGGGACCATGAGCCAGAACCTGGCCCCCTTAGAAGAGGCAAGGGGAGCAATGGCCTACAGAAACCCCCGTGTGGTTGGAAGCATTCTATGTCTACCATCGACCGGGTCAGGCACCCAGAAAGGTAAGCATCCCAAAACAAACCCCTACTCTAGTGAAAATATTGCTACCAAAAGCCAAACAAATGGATAGAACTCCCCTAAACGAAATGAGAAACGATCATGACGTCACACGTCACTGCTCAGATGTCTGTGCAGCTCCCCCCTCCCCGGGAGGGGGAAGGGAGAGGCCAAGACCCCACATGCCTTTTATCCACGCTTTAGTCCTTAGGCCGGATGTCAAAACACGCAAAAAAACGCCGACCGGAGGAGGGAGGGATGCCGGGAAGCCTCCAGGTCTCGCCCAGAAAATGGTGTTTCATTACATTCAACACTGGTTTTCTGGGGGGAGCCCCTTCAACTCCCCGGAGTTACCTACCCACAGATGAAAAAACACAGGGACTTACCCGGGAGGCAGTCGCTGCCCACTCCTCAACGCGAAGTCGAGACAATTGGCTGCATCTGCCGACTCTTGGTTGATACCTGGTGGATGGGGTTCTGGGAATTCTTCTACTCCCCAAGCCCGGTCTGACTTGTGAGAGTTTGGTCCACTAGGCTGTTGCTTGGAGTGACCCGCAGGCCTACATACCCACTACAGCCCAGTTGGTCCGGCACTCCTTGGAGGAAACAATCTAGGGTCCTCTTGAAGATGTCCACTGTTGTTCCGGCAATATTTCTTATGCTCGCTTGGAGGGTGTTAAACAACTGTGGACTTCTGATGTTCATAAAGTGTTCTCTGATTGTGCCTATGGCACCTCTGCTCTTCACTGGTTCTATTCTGCATTTTCTTCCATATCGTTCACTCCAGCACGTTGTTATTTAACTGTGTAGATTTGGGACCTGGCCCTCCAGTATTTTCCATGTGTATATTATTTGGTATGTCTCTCTTGTCTCCTTTCTAGTGAGTACATTTGGAGAGCTTTGAGACGATCGCAATAATTTAGGTGCTTTATCTCATCTATGCATGCCGTATATGTTCTCTGTATTCCCTCTATTTCAGCAATCTCTCCTGCTCTGAAGGGGGAAATGAGTACTGAGCAGTACTCAAGATGGGACAAAAGTAATTTAAAGAGTACAACCATTGTGATGGGATCTCTGGATTTGAAAGCTCTCGTAATCCATCCTATCATTTTTCTGGCTGAAGCAATATTTGCTTGGTTATGCTCCCTAAACGTTAAGTCGCCCCGGACATTTTTATTCCCACATCCTTGACATGCTGTTTTCCTACTATGGGCAGATTCGATTGTGATTTGTACCCTGTACATGTATTATGTTTAAGATCCTCATTTTTGCCGTATCTGAGTACCTGGAATTTATCACTGTTAAACATCATGTTATTTTCTACTGCTCGGGCAAAAACTTTTTTAATATCTGTTTGTAGTTTTTCAATGTCTTCAGCAGAGGTAATTTTCATGCTGATTTTTGTATCATCAGCAAAGGATGACACAATGCTGTGACTTCTATTTTTGTCTATATCTGATATGAGAATAAGGAACAGCAGTGGTGCAAGGACTGTACTTTGAGGTACAGAGCTTTTAACTGCGCTCGGACTCGATTTTATTGATTGACTGTTACCTTTTGTGTTCTGTTCGACAGGAAATTGAGTATCCAGCATCCCACGTTACTAGTTATACCCATTGACCTCATCTTGTGTGCTATCACTCTATGGTCAGATTTGTCGAATGCCTTTGCAGAGTCTGTGTATACAACATCTGTATTGTCTTCCTTCTAATGCCTCAGTGATTTTGTCGTAGTGTCGACTCAAGGGGACACAGGCCCGACTAGGCCCAGGAACATTTATCAAGTAACGAGCAGCCAGGACCCTGATCGACCTCCAAAAACCCTGCGCCTGAGTGTCAACCCAAGACATATTACCAAAAGCAGCAGCAAGAGCAGCAAACTTGCGAATGTCATGAGCACTGGGATAGACCGCAGGCTGGCTGGACCGAATAATCCTGTGGATGACTTGGGGAGATCCAAACCCTGGAACAGGGAAGAAGGTAGGGAGACTGGATAAACCCAAAGCGCATCCCCGGCCACAGAGTCCGTGGCGTGCAAATAACGGCGAAGAGCCGCAACCGGACACAACACATGATGCACCCCCGGCCTAACGAACCAAGCATAAACAACCAAGGACCCCTCCGTAAAGCAGCAGTCTCATTCTTCACCAGAAAAAAAGGAGATGGCTGTAAACGAACAAATCTACCGCCAGGACCAAACGAGCAGAAACCCCTGCACCGGAGGAGAGCATGAAGCTCCCCGACACGACCCCCAGAGGCCAATGCCAACAAGGAAAGAGCTTTAGAGAAACAGTCCTGAACTGAAGGGGCCACTACAAACCAAGGAGAAGAGAAATAAGAGAGCACCCTGTCAAACAGCCAGGACGGCTCAAGCGTCACATGAGCAGGCCGCAGGTGAAACAACGCACAAGACAGCTTGCGAAACGGCACAGAAGTAACATCAATACCGAAAGCAAGCTGCAGCGGCTCCACTAGTGCCGCATGATAGGAGGCAACAGTATTCGGCATAAGATAGCAGTCCTGGAACCACCAAGAAAGAGAGGACAGGACAACCTTAACCGACAACGAAGTATACCTACGAAGCTGAAGAAAGAAACAGAAGGGCTGCCAAGAGACTTCATACTGCCGTCAAGATGAAGCCCACAGGTGGGACACCAACAACGAAGCCACCTGATCACCATAGAGATGATGATAGACCCGAGTCAAAAACACCATATGCGTAGACTCGAGGAGAAGATCGAACCAGCCACGTGACGCACCGGTCATACCTGCTGAAAGAGGCGGAGCCGCGGGAAAGCCTCTGGGTCCTGACACCGTGCAAGCAGCGCCTGAAACCAAGGCTGGGCCGGCCACCACTGGCGTCATAAGTTCTAGTCTCCCCTGGTAAGTCTCCAAGTGAGTCAGGACCTGGAGCAACAGCTGAACTGGGGAAAAGAGGTACAGGAACCCCCACCTCGACCAGTCCTACTGAAAGGCATCGACCCTGATGGCCTCGCAGTCGGGAAATGGCGCCACATACACTGGCAGGCGCCGCGAAAACACCGATGAAAAAAGGTTCACCTGTCCATTCCGTGGACAGGGGAACAAACCGAGACAGGCCATCCACCAAGACGTTGGACACCCCCTGAATGTGAACTGCCAGGAGAGCCAAACGCCGAGAACTCAGCAGAAGAGTAACCCAATGTGACCAGCGCCAAAGAGTCAGGGACCGCATCGAACCCCCTTGGTTCAGGCAATGAACCACCGGGAAGCAGTTCGAATGGAGCCGGATCGTCAATCTGTGGGTGATCCGAAGTGCAAACCAAACCATTGCGAACTCCTACACTGTGCTGTGGGCCCGACAGAAGGACGGACCCCAATGGCCTGGAGAGCACTGGTCACAAAGCCCCAGCCAAGAAACGACGCATCTGTGAATACATGGAGCGAGAGCTCGGGTAGGCGCCAAGGCACTGAACCCCGAAAAAACCAAAGAGGAAGCCGGCAACACAGCAACCGACACAAAGCCCCCGGGGGACGAACCCAAGCGATCGTGAGAGAGGCAGAAGGGATGTCCCCGAAGGAACCAGAACAGGTGACGCAGCCAAACCCGACCCAAGGAAGCGGTCTGAGAGTCCCAAACAAGACCCAGCCAAGTCCGAACCTGGAAGGGGACCAGATGGGACTTCCTCCAGTTCACCAAGAACCC
This sequence comes from Procambarus virginalis, assembly GCA_020271785.1. Classification (NCBI taxonomy): domain Eukaryota; kingdom Metazoa; phylum Arthropoda; class Malacostraca; order Decapoda; family Cambaridae; genus Procambarus; species Procambarus virginalis. The sequence continues at coordinate 11,056,301 of WNGS01061674.1, read as the reverse complement.
GAGCCGGGCGAGCTGGGAAAGAACCAAACTCAGATAGCAGACATTTGGACCAGCTGGAAGCCCAAACCAGCCAGTCGTTGAGGTAGGCCAACACCTGAACACCTAAAATGCACAGATGGGTCATCACAATCCGCGTAAGGAGTGTGAAAACGTGAGGTGCCAGATTAAACCCAAACGGGAGACAACAAAAATGGTAACTCTGACGCCCCACAATAAAACTGAGCCAGTCTCTGAACCCTAGGTGAATCGGAACGTGCCAATACGCGTCCCGGAGGTCCAGGGACACCATCCAATCGCCTGGCTCCAACAGAAGCCGGAACTGGGACAGCGTAATCATCCGAAAGGAGGGGCTATGAACCCAGGGGTTCAGATGGGACAAGTCCAAAATAAACCTCAGGGTCGCACAGTCCCATTTCGGGACTGTAAGCAGGTGAGAGACCCACCTGAGGGATGTCATCGTTTCGACCACACCCAAGCGAATCCACTCCAAGATGACCTGACAGAGTGCAGGGGAAAAGGCCTGCCCGACAGCCCCGAGCCCTCCGAAGAAAGAGGAGGAGCCACCCAACGCCACCACAGACCGTCAGAAACAGCCGAAAAGCCCACAAATTGTGAGACCAGGTGTGAGCGAACAGAGCAAGCTTCCCCCCACCCCATCAATGGGATGAACCGCGAAAGGGCCAGCGCCCCTTATGAGAACTCGAGCCCCGCACAGAGCGAACACTGTGCTGACCAGACGAAGGCAGATTCGAAAGAGGCGCCGGCCCCGAAACTGGCACCAATAGCCTACCCCGACAAGCGGAACCCCGAGCCCTGGCACGACTCCTCCGAGAAGGCCCCCAATGGGGCCTCCAGAGAACCAACAAATCAGACATGGAACGACAACTAGCCGAAGCCGCTTGCAGATACTGCGCCACAGCAGAATCTGCAAACAGCAAGGGGCAGAAGGGCAAAGACAACCTAAGAGCCAGGGCCCAAACAGATTCCAGGGAGGAAGCAAGCAACGCCTGACGACATGTAAGCCAGGAGGCATAAAACAGCGAAACCGCATCCCGTAGGATTGGCGCAAACAACATAAACAAGGCAGACGATGAGCGAGCTGCCGAGTCCAAGGCACTGGACCTGTGAACGGCCCCAAGAGCCTCCTCATCCTCCCCAAGGCAGTCCGAAGATCGCTCAAGGAGGGAAAAGAAGAGCAAAGCCTTCTTTTAGGCACAGGCGTGCAAGTCCTCAGCAACCTGCGCAGCCGAAAGGGAAGGGACCTGCACATAGAGCTGCACAATGCCTACATCCTGAGGAAGGGCTGGGGCAAACAAGCACTCATTGAGGTATTCAAACTCACCCCCCCAGGAAAACCTGGACCACCGTCTATGCCTCATGCCACTCAAGCGTGCGGGAAGGACAGAAGGAATGCCACGCCCACAAACCAGAAACAGGACAGTCTGCCAGCCAGGATGACTCCGGAACCTCATACCAGATCCAGTAGATAAACGAAGACGGATCCATGATAAAGGCGTAATCCGGGTCACGCAGGAGGTAAGCCGCAAAGGCTGCACGCATCACACCAGGCTGGATGCAGGGAGCCGAAAACCTCCGGAAAGACGGGACCGAAGCACCTAAAGGGACACGGAAACAAACCCGGGGAGGGGCAGACACCAAATCCAATTCGTACGCAGAGAGGGAAAGATAAACCACACTCCTTGCAACAATAAGCCCCGCTTTGAGGGCTGAAAAAACCCAGGCGGGGTCCAATGGGGCTCAAGGCCCCCAAAGTCAGCCACTCCCCAGCCCCGGGATCCATCGCATCCGGACCTGGGTCCAAGTCGTCTCCCAAAGCCCCGGCCTCAAAAGAAAAGGCCGGCGCAGCCGTAAAAGTCGGACATAAGGGGACCCACTGGTCAGACTCAGAAGCTTTGGCAGGAAGAGCAGACTCGAATGCCTCTGTCGCCATACCGGAAGGGGCATCCCCCGAGACTGCCCGAATCTCAAGACCATCTAAACCCTGCCCTGACTCGGAAACCCTCAGACGTTCCGGAGCCAGAAGCGGGGGTGGGGGGGGGCCAATTGAACCACGGGAGGGGAGGGACGTGGGAGTATAAGCAAAACGGGGCAGCCTCAAGGCACCCGGCGTAGCAATCAACCGAGCGCATTGCAACAACCTAAACCTAACATGCAATGCTTGCGCTGCCTGTACCCAAAGAACGCCATTTATCTTGAGGTTATCTTGAGATGATTTCGGGGCTTAGTGTACCTGCGGCCCGGTCCTCGACCACGCCTCCACCCCAGGAAGTAGCCCATAGCAACTGTCTAACTCCCAGGTACCTATGTACTGCTAGGTAACAGGGGCATCAGGGTGAAAGAAACATTTTGCGCATTTGTCTCCGCCTCCACCAGGGATCGAACCCGGAACCTCAGGACTGCAAATCTGAAGTGCTGTCCACCCAGCTGTCAGGCACCCCAGTCATCACTAAACTGGGTAAACCAAGTCACCAGCAAGCAGCAAAACTTGCAGAACTTCGGGTCGAAGGTGTCATCGACCCAACAGGCAGGTTGACAGAGGCAAAAACAAAGAGAGTCACCCTGAGACAAGGGGACAGAGCAATCCTCGAACTCGCACAAAGCGAGAGGGAGGACTTGGGGGTCACTTCCATCGAACCCACATGCCCCTTCTAAGGGCATGTGGGTCCTAGGGGATCCTAGGAATCCTAGGGGATTCCCAGAGTCCTGAGACAGAACTCACGCTCAGGGAAGCTCAGACAGGGTACTGCTAACCGGCGCCCAAAACTACCAAACGACTCGCTAAGAGCTGACTCCCCGGGATGTGTACACTCATGAGGACCTAGCAAGGGGTACCACCAAAAGAGAAATTAGTACCCAGGAACCGTACTCAGCGGGCAACCAAGGCAGGCCCTCCCCCACCAGGTAGGAAAACAAACAGAAAAAGAAAACCCCGCAAGAGGATAGAGTGCCCAGGCGGAACAGAGCCGGCTGCTATGAATGGTGAAAAGTTGTGCAGTACCATGCGCCCCGTACCAGTGCAAACTGCCCCTTACCTTAAGGTAAACAAGGGAGACAAAACACACCAGCACACAAGGGGCGGATGAAAACCAAGCAGTAAATGGCCAAGCAGAGGCAGAACCCAAGGAACTTGTGGAAGATGGCCCCAAGCCCCAAGGGCAGTACTTACTGGGCACCTAGGGAAGAGAGCCCTAGGCGCATGCAGCCCGGTTACTGAAGAATCACTCCTAGCTCGCACACCGCCTAGAAGACAGTCATCACACACAGTGCTGAAACAACCAATGGAGCCAGAGCACACGACCGCAGCCTATAGCATCAGCCTCAGAACTGAGGTGTGGATGGCGGTGCATGGGTCTAGGGCTTCCCATTCCCTCTCCCGGAGATGGAGGAGCTGCGCACATGGCGGCGCAGCAATGTGTGATGTCATACTCATTTGCCCGTTTCTTTTTTGGGAGAGTTCTATCCACTTGTTCGGCTTTTTGTAGCAATTTTCATCAGAATCGGGATTTGTTTTGGGACGCTTACCTTTCTGGGTGCCTAACCCAGTCGATGGCAGACATAGAATGCTTCCAATCACACAATCACAAACTACAGTAATAATTATAAATGCATATAGTCCACCGCTAAGCAGCACATGGTCAAGGGAGGAGCTAGATAGTAAACAAGAAGGTCTTATAACAATAATGAGAGAGATCATAGCGAGAGCGGATAACGATAGTTCACGTCTGTTGATAGTTGGCGACTTCAACTTGAAATCCATAGACTGGGAAGCATATGAAGCTAAAACAGAAGATTTCTGGACCTGTAAATTTATAGACCTCATCCAGGAAACATTCTTGTATCAACATGTTAAACAAGCTACGAGGATGAGGAAGGGGACGTTCCCTCTATGCTAGATTTGATATTTACCAGGAAGGAGGAAGAAATATTTGACATTCAGTACCTTCCTCCCTTGGGTAAAAGTGACCATGTCTTTTTGGGAATAAAGTATGAGATGCGTTATAATCTGGAAGAAAATATGACGGTCGATGCAATTGAAAAACCTGACTTTAGGAGAGGACATTATGGCAACCTTAGGAAATTTTTAGTGAGTATAATTGGACAGACTTGTTGCTAGGCAAGAAAGTGAATGAGATGTATGTCAAGTTTTGTGAAATATATGATAAAGGCACAAAAATTTATACCAAACAGAGATGCAGAACTAGGAAACAGGATTGGTTCAACAGAAAGTGCGAGAGGGCCAGAGACCAAAAGACACAAAAATGGAATCAATACAGGAAGAGGCCAAACCCCCAAACATACCAGCGATACAAAGATGCGAGAAACAACTACACGGCAGTGAGGAGAGAGGCAGAAAGAAATTTTGAAAAAGGGATTGCAGACAAATGTAAAACAGAACCAGGTCTATTCTATAAATTCATAAACAACAAATTGCAGATAAAGGATAATATTCAGAGGCTGAAAATGGGAAATAGATTCACGGAAAATGAAAAGGAAATGTGTGAAACATTAAACGAAAAGTTCCAAAGTGTGTTTGTACAAAATGAAATCTTCAGGGAACCAGATACAATAAGAATTCCAGAGAACAACATAGAGCACATAGAGGTGTCTAGAGACGAAGTGGAAAAAATGCTCAAGGAGCTAAATAAGAACAAAGCAGTTGGTCCAGATGGAGTTTCACCATGGGTTCTGAGAGAATGTGCACCTGAGCTCAGCATTCCTCTTCAACTGATTTTTCAGGCATCCCTGTTTACAGGAGTTGTAGCTGATGTGTGGAAAAAGGCTAACATAGTTCCAATCTACAAAAGTGGAAGCAGGGAAGACCCCTTAATTATAGACCGGTATCATTGACAAGTGTAATAGTCAAAATATTGGAAAAAATAATTAAAACTAAATGGGTAGAACACCTGGAGAGAAATGATATAATATCAGACAGACAGTATGGTTTTCGATCTGGAAGATCCTGTGTATCGAATTTACTCAGTTTCTATGATCGAGCAACAGAGATATTACAGGAAAGAGATGGTTGGGTTGACTGCATCTATCTGGACCTAAAAAAGGCTTTCGACAGAGTTCCACATAAGAGGTTGTTCTGGAAACTGGAAAATATTGGAGGGGTGACAGGTAAGCTTCTAACATGGATGAAAAATTTTCTGACTGATAGAAAAATGAGGGCAGTGATCAGAGGCAATGTATCGGACTGGAGAAATGTCACAAGTGGAGTACCACAGGGTTCAGTTCTTGCACCAGTGATGTTTATTGTCTACATAAATGATCTACCAGTTGGTATACAGAATTATATGAACATGTTTGCTGATGATGCTAAGATAATAGGAAGGATAAGAAACTTAGATGATTGTCATGCCCTTCAAGAAGACCTGGACAAAATAAGTACATGGAGCACCACTTGGCAAATGGAATTTAATGTTAATAAATGCCATGTTATGGAATGTGGAATAGGAGAACATAGACCCACACAACCTATATATTATGTGAGAAATCTTTAAAGAATTCTGATAAAGAAAGAGATCTAGGGGTGGTTCTAGATAGAAAACTATCACCTGAGGACCACATAAAGAATATTGTGCGAGGAGCCTATGCCACGCTTTCTAACTTCAGAATTGCTTTTAAATACATGGATGGCGATATACTAAAGAAATTGTTCACGACTTTTGTTAGGCCAAAGCTAGAATATGCAGCGGTTGTGTGGTGCCCATATCTTAAGAAGCACATCAACAAACTGGAAAAGGTGCAAAGACATGCTACTAAGTGGCTCCCAGAACTGAAGGGCAAGAGCTACGAGGAGAGGTTAGAGGCATTAAATATGCCAAAACTAGAAGACAGAAGAAAAAGAGGTGATATGATCACTACATACAAAATAGTAACAGGAATTGATAAAATCGATAGGGAAGATTTCCTGAGACCTGGAACTTTAAGAACAAGAGGTCATAGATAAACTAGCTAAACACAGATGCCGAAGAAATATAAGAAAATTCACTTTCGCAAACAGAGTGGTAGACGGTTGGAACAAGTTAGGGGAGAAGGTGGTGGAGGCCAAGACCGTCAGTAATTTCAAAGCGTTTATGACAAAGAGTGCTGGGAAGACGGGACACCACGAGCGTAGCTCTCATCCTGTAACTACACTTAGGTAATTACACTTAGGTAATTACAGGGGGTCTATAAGCCATTGCTCCTCGTGCCTCAGTAAGGGGAGGGGGGGGGGGGAGACCAGGTTCTGGCTCGTGGTCCCCGCTAGTCCCACATTACTCCATACACATGAGTGATGCCAAAGTCTGACACTAGCATATCAGCCTGGATAGCTCCGGGGAGCCGACGGGGCTGCCCCCAGAAAAACCAGCATTGAATGTAGTGAAATGTCATTTTCTGCGTGAGCCCCAAAGGCTCCCTGGAGCTATCGGGCTAATGTGTGATATATCAGACCAGGCATTAGTCTATGAAGTTCGACCTACCGGGGACCACGAGCCAGAACCTAGCCTCCACAGAGAGGTTGCAGGGAGCAATATCCCCCCCCCCCCTCTTGTGGTTGGGGCTTTCCGTATCGACTGAGGTCAGGCACCCAGAAGGTAGGCATAACACAACAAACCCCACATGGTAAGATTAGTACAAAGAAAACCGAACAGAGAGGCAGTTAGCCCTGGTCTAATGTATATCACACATTGGCCCAATATCTCCAGGGAGCCGAAGGGGCTCCCCACAGAAAACCAGCGTTGAATGTAATGAAATACCACTTTCTGGGTGAGCCACGGAAGCTCCCTGAAGCTATCCAAACTGACATGTGCCATATTAGTTTGGTGTCATAGGTCACGGGAGTTCTGTATGCCTACCAGAGAACAAAGCCAGAACCTGGTCCACTCAGAGAGGTGCAGGGAGCAATGGCCATTATGAACACTACATTTAGAGTATGTCATGTCTGCCATCGACCGGGAAGGGCACCCAGAAAGATAGGCAAAACAACACAAACCCCCAACTGGAAAATTACAGCCTACGTTGGAACAGAGCCAAAGATCTCCCCAAAAAGAAAACAAACAAGCAAGTAAATTGTCATCTAACTAGCGTGCCCGCTCATTAACGTTAAAAGAGCCTGCTGAGGTGAGCCGGCAACCCCAGTTCGTAGAATGATGAAAACCGTCAACCAGAGGGAGGGAGGGTGTCAGGGAGCCTCCGTGGTTTGCCCAGAAAATGGCTTTTCATTACATTCAACGCTGGTTTTCTGTGGGAATCCTCTTCAGCTCCCTGGAGCTATCAGGGAAATCCAGGCCACGACAGACATCCCAAAGCAACACAAGGCCAAAGAGGGCCCGGAACGTTCACAAGATACCTTGCGGCCAAGACTGTTTGAACTCCAAAACTCTCATGCCCGAATGTCGACCCAAGACATTACCAAAAACATCAGCCAAAGCAGCATACTTACCCACATCAAAGGCTCGAGGATAGACTGCAGGCTGGCTAGACTTGATTACACTGCGACAACCTGAGAAACACGAGCCCTGGAACAGGGAACCAGGGAAACTGGATTCACTCAGAGTGCATCCACAGACACCGAACCAGTGGTTTGCAGGTAGCAACGTAAAGCTGCCACCGGACATAAGACATGATTCACCCTCCCCCCCCCAGCCTAATCAACCAAGCATCCACAACCCAGATCTCTCCGGAAGCCAGTTCGTCTCATTCTTTGCCAAAATAGACAGCGAAGGCTGCAAATGAACAAAATGCCCATCAGGGCCAAAAGAGCAGAAACCGACCCCTAGATGTCAAAGTTAACAAAAACAAGGCTTTCAGAAAACAATTCTGAACGAAGGGGCCACAGCAAACCGAGGTGAGGAAAAAAAGAGAGAGAGAGCACCTGATCCAAAGACCAAGACGGCTCAAGCAGAGCATGAGCAAGCTAGAGGTAAAAAAAATGAATGGGAGAGCTAGCAGAATGGAGCAGAAGCTACATCCACCTGCCCCAAGAAAAAACAAAGGACAGTATGCTAGCCAGGATTACTCCAGTACCTCATAACACACCCAATATGGAGAGTATGACCCGAACTCAAAAAGGTCAGATTCATAACCGAGGCGTAAACCTGGTCATGCAGGAAGTGGGCACCAATGGCCTCCTGAACCTCCACCAGGAAAACATGGGAGGAAGGAAACCTCTGGAAGGATGAATCTAAAGATCCCAAAGGCTCAAGGAAATGAATCCTGGGGAAAGCCACACCCAATTCAGACACATAGAAGAAAGGGGAATAAGAAAGCCCTTATTGCTGCAACAAAATACCCTTCACCAAAGGCATGAGGGTCCACAAAAGGTCAAACGTAACCCAAGAGCTCCACTTTGACTCCCTCTGAGCAGAGGGAACTGCAGAAGAGGGTGTGAGGACAGAGCTCTCAGTCAAAGCCACTGCCCAGGAAGAAAAAGCAAAGTTCAAAGGAAAAGCTTCGAAGGAAGGGGTCGGCTGGGAAGACCCAGAAGCTTTGGTGGGACCAAGAGGCTCAACAGCCTCTGAGCCCACATTGGAAGAGGCCAACCCCGGATCCGCCCAAGCCTCGTGTTATGCAACCCAAACCTTGCCCCGAATCTGAAACCCTCAGACAATTCAGAGCTGGAAGTAGGGGCCGAGGAAATGAGCGGAACCTTTTGCGATTTGATGACCCAAAGGG